>OY992531.1:251365736-252024870 GCA_963921185.1 Dasysyrphus tricinctus | reverse complement strand
CCAGAGATAATAAAACGCAGCTAATAGCTTTAAAAATTCTGGGAGAACAAATATTTTTCGGGTGAAACTCATAATAAGGCTAAGTACCTATGTATGTATGTTTTCTTCAGGCAGCAGTTTATAAAAGGTTGTGGGCTTTCTAATATTTTGGCATATGATTTGTAGTTGTGGCTTTTAGAAATTGCCACTTTCTGACTAATTTGAATATCTTCAAACAAGAAATAAGTACGAATAAATCAGAGACAATGCCTCCAATTTTGAAAAAAACTGAAAATCGGGAATTTTGTAGATAGGGCATTTACGAGATTATGGGCAGTATGGTACCCCTATTATTTTAAATTGATTTTGCATAAATATTCATAACTTACGTCATACATATACATATGTGTACTGTTCTTTATGAACATTGAATTAATTTGTATGACAGAAGGAATAAAAACACCCATACATATGTATACATACATATATTTTATATATATACATAATGTCCAAAAGTTGTTGTTCATAAAGGATTAATTTAACGAATTTTATCCAAGTTAAATTTAATTTTTGTAATTCAAACGTTTTTTTTTTGTTTAAATATTTAAGCGAATGTTTTCCTCAACTGCGCAAAAGGTCTTTCTATTGGTGAGAGAGAACCAGCTGATTCTCTTTTTAATATAGAAAATACATATACAACATATGCATTACATATCCCTAATCCCTACCCTTCTCAATGGACCAAAGACTTTAGTCCCTATGTACGTTTCTTCCCCTAACTTCCGCCTATTTGAGTAAACCTACCTAAGAGAGTCTTTTCTCTTAGGTTAAATTAAACTTGTTGTAAATGTAATTGTAATTTAGGCTCTGGTTCTCTAGAAAATATGTATGCATATAATATACATACCTACATACATAATTAATATTCTCTATTTTCTAGATCGATAGAAAGAAAGTACTCAAGTCTTATGTCATCATTATGTACATACACATGTATAAGGTAATTAAGATTTAACGAAAGAAAGTAATCATGTTTAAGGTATAAATAGAGGCTACTCTGAAAAAATCAAACCATTACTTTTGTGTTGATCGCGGAAGTCCCAAAGTGTTTCGTTATAGTTTGTTTGTCAATTTTTGTAACAGTTATTTTGTTAATACTTTTGTAATTGAGATCCAAAATGAGTGAGAAGAAAACGGTTGTTAAAAAAAACAGAACACGATCGGAAAAAGCTGGGCTAACATTTCCCGTTGGACGTATTCAACGGTTCATGAAACAAGGCAATTATGCAAATCACATTGGTACCGGTGGCTCAGTTTATTTAGCAGCAGTTTTGGAATATCTGGCAGCTGAAATTTTAGAACTGTCAGGAAATGCTGCTCGTGAAAATAAAAAGCTAAGAATTGTTCCACGTCATTTGCAACTGGCCATAAGGAATGACGAGGAGTTAAGTAAGTTGCTGGGTCATGTGACAATTGCCCAAGGAGGAGTCCTGCCTAATATTTTGCCAGTACTTTTACCGAAGAACAGCTCAGCTCAACCACCGGCTTCTCAAAACATTTAGAGAAAAACATCTTACATATTTTAATCCGTCCTTATAAGGACGAACAAATAACTAATTTAAAAGAGATAAACTTGAATTTCAATATGTTTTAATTGTGTTGAATATGTATGTACATTGTGTATTTTTTTTTTAGGCCCTTTGTAGCTATTTAAATTTTAAGGTTTTTAGTTGCATCTGGTAAAAAAAATGGTTTTCCATAAGGCGTTAGTCAGTCATGCGTTTATTTGCACATCAAAAAGAAGAGTCTAAAAACCGGTTAAATTGATTTGCATTTTACAGATCGTTTTTAAGCTTTATAGAGAAGAAATTCGAGTTTTGTTTTCATATTAGCATTTTTGGTTATTTTTAAAACGGCTCTAAATGAGTTCAATTGACCTTTGCCGGTAATGTTCAAAGTGATTCCACTTAACGGAAATATGTTGATGCTTGAAGGTTTTCACAAATTGGACGAATTTTTCTTTTCATATTTCATGTTAATCGTTCTACCAATTTGGTTAAAACTTCGTGATTAGGTATGTATGTAGATACTCCTATAGGTATACGGTTGTTCCCTGTTAAGATATAAAAATAGGAAAAAATTTTACTTAAAATTAACGGTACCTTCCGTATTAATGTTAAAAAACCATTAAGGAAAATCTTTTTTGCTAAAATAAATGGCATCTTCTCTACCAGCAGTTATAAAAATTTACACTTATAGCGTTTTCGTTTGGTATTCCGGAAGAAGCCTCCGGAGCTCTCCGATCCAGAATGCCAAACAAACAAGTTGCGACCCTTTTTTTTATTCTGAAGTGTGGGTTTGGTTGTATTTGTGCACTTGGCTGTTGCATTTGGGTGATGAAACATTCACATAGCTATTTCTCGGAATATTGATATTCCTCAATAACAGCAACGAATTTCTCCACCTTGGATTTTACTTTGAGTAAACTCCTTATCTTAGCAAAAATTCCGCATCATGGTATAAATATAACGATAATGCGGAAGATGAAATGTTTGTTCTATCCATTTTTTTATAATATTGGTTCCTTTCAACTCCAAAATTTGTATAATGCACAATCGCAATTCCAAAATTAAATAACAAATAAAAACCTTTGACAATTTTGACGTTTCAATTGTTCGCATGTATGTGTGCTTCTGGTTTTGATTCTTTCTTCAAATCCAGAATCGTTTTTCTCTTCTTTTCAGAAGAAGAACTGTCATCTAGTGCCAAACGAACGTTTTCAGAAGCATTCGGAATGCTTCCGGACGACCAAACGAAAACGCTGTAACGTTTTTTTACTTTCAATTTTCTAACTATTGGCTGAATGGATTTAGATTAATTGTTAATAGGTATACAAGTTTCAAGTAAGCTTAAATAATGCATATCAAAATTTTCTATTTTTTGAGTTTTATTTCAATTTTTTTTTTCAAATTCTATATCTCAAAGATGGGTTGATAATTTATTTTTTTAATTTTATTTTTATATGCACATAAATAAATACTTAAATTTTGCATACCAAAATTTTTCATTCAAAATGTTTTCAGAATTTCATATGTACATACTTGTACATACTATAAATAATTATTTTTTTTCCCATAAAATTAAATTTGATATAGAGTTGATCGCAATACCTTTTTTACCTCAAACGATTAAAAGAGTTGTTATAGCTTATTTAATTAATGGTTTTCACGCTTTTAAACAATTTCCTCTCATAATTTACATGTCTCTATATACAATTTTTATTAAACCCTCAGCCTCTTGAACGTAAGAGCAAGTACGTGAGACCAAGGTCATGTATTTTATTTACCATGGTGTATCAGTATCTGCTAGATAGTTTTTCACAGCCGTATCTTTCTTTCATTCTCCATGCTATTTCACGGCTGGTAAGTTCCAGTTCCTTGAAATTGAATCTATTTCTGATACCGTCGAACTGTTTCCTGAGCCCAGTGTACGTAACATTTAAAATAAAATATAGCTTTTGACCCTTTCTCAAATATTTTAAACTTTTGTTAAAAATATACACGGTATTAGCTTCTGCAAATCAATATTTTTTGAATGGCCTTAATCAAGTGACGCAACCTCTTATACCCCTTTTTGGCAGATCATTCATAAAACTTGTATGGATTTTCCAAGTAACTACTTCTACGTTTTCCTTTTTATTGGACAATATGTATACTAGGGTGGTCGTAAAAAAAGGTCATCCTGGATGGACCCAAATCGATCGGCTCTAAATGAAGAAAAAAAATTCCCTAATTTTTTCAGATTTTTATTTGCATCCCCTAAAGTCGCTGTAGGGGTAAATTATTTCATTTTTTTTTATGCTAGAAAGTTCACGTAAGATCTGCCAAAAAAATTCAGAGCATGTACAGTGTTGGACAGAGAATTAGCACACAGTGAATCGGATTTTAATAAGGAAAATCTGTATTTTTGCTATGTTCTTGGAACATAATTTATTGAAAACTTTTTAATTCAACCCTGAAAAACTTAAATATATAAAAAAAAAGAATTCAATAAACTAACAACAACAAAAAAACCTCAAATAAAATTTAATGGTGTAACTTGTAGCGGTCACAGAATTAGCACAAGCACGAAATTCAATAATTTATCACTAAAACAAGTATTTTTTTTCTAATATTTTGTTGGGTACTCTTTCTGCTTTAACACAACCTTAAACCGCCGAGTCGCCTCTAGGTGCTGGCATTGATGGATAGGAATGCTGTTCCAGCCATCCCTATTTGCCTCCCAAAATTCTGCTAGATTCATTGGGTTCCTTAGTCCAACCTGATATTCAACTTCGTTCTATAGATTTCTATGGGATTCAGGTCAGGACTCGGCGCAGGCCAAGGCAAAAAATTGATGTGCTGATCAAAAATTCACTGTTTCACCAGCCGGGAAGTGTATTTAGGATCATTATCATGCATAAATGTCCATGATAATGGTAAATTATCGCCTGCAAAGGGCTCCATATGGTTTTCCAAAACGCTCTTGTACTGATGCTGGTCCATTTGCTGGTCTATTTTCGCAATAGGCCCTACACCGTACCATGGAAACGCACTACAAAACACTGGTGCCATACAAAAATATTACAGCCAGGCTTAAGTTCACCGGAGTACGGATACAAATCCTTATCATTTTGGAAAAATGTTTTTTGGAGTGATGAGTCGCAATTTAATCGATTTGGCTCTGATGGAAAGTGTCAAGTTTGGCGTGTACCAAAGCAAGATCTTAACAAACGTTACACAGCTAAAACTATGGAATACGGTGGTGTATGTATTATGGTGTGGGCTGCGTTTTCATGGTACTGTGTAGGCCTATTGCGAAAAAAAGAGCAGCAAATGGACCAGCATCAGTACAAGAGCGTTTTGGAAAACCATATGGAGACCTTTGCAGGCGATAATTTACCATTATCATGGACATTTATGCATGATAATGATCCTAAATACATTTCCCGGCTGGTGAAACAGTGAATTTTTGTTCAGCAAATCAATTTTTTGCCTTGGCCTGCGCAGAGTCCTGACCTGAATCCCATAGAAATCTATAGAACGAAGTTGAATATCAGGTTGGACTAAGGAACCCAATGAATCTAGCAGAATTTTTAGAGGCAATTAGGGATGGCTGGAACATCATTCCTATCCATCAATGCCAGCACCTAGAGGCGAATATTCCTCGGCGGTTTAAGGCTGTGTTAAAGCAGAAAGAGTACTCAACAAAATATTAGAAAAAAACTACTTGTTTTATTTATAAATTATTGAATTTCGTACTTGTGCTAATTCTGTGACCGCTACAAGTTACACCATTAAATTTTTTTTGAGGTTTTTTTGTTGTTGTTAGTTTATTGAATTCTTTTTTTGTATATATTTAAGTTTTTCAGGGTTGAATTAAAATGTTTTCAATAAATTATGTTCCAAGAACATAGCAAAAATACAGATTTTCCTTATTAAAATCCGATTCACTAATGTGTGCTAATTCTCTGTCCAACACTGTATGTAGGTAGGAATAGACAAGAAAATAAAATGCACGACTGGATCGCACGTACTTGCTCTTATGTTCAAGTTGTGTGGGACTTAAGAACTTTAAAAAAATATTCAAGTAGTTATAGAAAAAGTATAAAAAGCATATTTAAATCGTTCTTTTAATTGTATAAATAGTTTGATAAATTACTTAGAGCTCAAAAAAAAGTATGCCATTTGATTACTTGAAAAAATATGAATATATGCAAAAAAAAAATTAAAAATCGTTGGAGCCGTTTTCTTAAAAATTAATTTTTTATATATAAAATTGTTGCAACATTTTTCAAAAAAAAATTTGGTATGCCAATTTTGAGTATATATTAATATACATTTAAAACTGAGATTTCAAAAAAATTCATCAACCCGTTTTTGAAATATTGAATTTTCAAAAAAAAATTTTGAAACTTTTTTTAAAAATCCAAAATTTATTTTTTCAAAAATGTTGGTATGCAGTATTATTTATATTCTAACTTTGAGCAAAAAATTTGATTGAAATCGGATGAGCGGTTTATGAGAAAACCAAAAATAAAAAAACCGTTATATGGCAGGTACCGTTATTAAATGTTTTTGGTGATTTTTTTTTCCTAGTAAAAGGTACATCATATCTACAGTAATACACTGATTTTTTTTATCAAAATCGTTGGAGCCGTTTTTGAGATAAATAAGCTTTTCCTTAACGGTTGTATGGCAAATACCGTTATTTTTTGAGCTAAAAAAAAAAATTCAATTTCCCCTCTGGAGAGTTACAAAAAAACTTTAAGTTCAAAATTTGAAGAAAATCGCTTCAGTGGTTTAGGCTGTAGGTTGAGGTACATACAGACAGACAGAATTGTGCCACCCACTTTTTTCGTGTTCTCTATCATCGTAATGTCATGTTTGATTGTTATCTCGAAATTTTTTTTTTGCACGAATCCAAAACTTGCCCTATAGTACCTATATCGCAAGTAAAAATCCTACCGGAGGGGGGGTAATATCTTCAAATTGACTCTGATTTTACGTTTTCGAAAACAGCCATATTTGTCACGGGTCTTTATCGAGAAAAATCGATTCTGAAAATAGTGGCCTCAAACAAGTAACGTGCAGTGTATATTAGTTTTTGTTCAGTCAATTCTGTTGCCTGAAGAAAGAAAACTCAAAACTACAATCAAATTTCAATTTTTACCTTAGAAGAACAAATTTTATTGAGAATATCAAATTGGAATTAAGTGTGTGAAGCTTTTATAACACCAAGGAGTTATGTTTTTTATATCAATATCATTATTGTACGCATACACGTAATTCTATAACTAACCAAATATGTTGAGAATCAGCGATTCTCCATTTATAAATTTCCATTTCTTTAATAGTTAATTTCTCGCAAAAATTGGAAGTACTGTTTTTATATCCGGAATGCTTATATATGAAGAGTGTTAACGCTTGAAAAACAAGGCTTATATTATGCCTAAACAAATAACATAAGGCGTTTTCCTTTGGAGGTGGCGAAGTACTTGCAAGTACTTTGCCAGCTTTTTTCAATGGAACACATCAAACTGCTTTCCCATGTAAAATTTATCTACTCGCACATGAGAGCATGTGCAGTTGGTAGTACTAGATTATGGTTTTCATCTACTCACAAGTACTTTGCCACCTCCAAAGGAAAACGGCTATAATAGCCTTGAAACACAAGAAGTAAATACCTGTAAAAAAGGTGTGTACGTGAAACAAAATTCACGTATGTTTTCGAAAATAATATTATGAAGTTCTATTTTTTGTAAATATTGTATTTTATTTAAAATATATATGTATGAAATTCATAAAACCTTAATTCATTTTAAAAATATGTAATAAAATTTAATGAAATTAAAATATTTTAGTTTATATATAATATTTTAAATCTGCACTGGATGAGTGTTTAAGTTCACATTGATTCAAGATATGTGAATAATTTTGCTTCTTTAATTTGAACTATAATTATATTTTAATTGCAATTGTGGAGCTTGTCGTAAATTAAAAAACTAACGGGATATGTCCATTTCTGTATGAAAAGTCAGTGGAAGTGGACAGGTTTGTGTAAGCAAAAATAAGAAGTCAATAGATTGAAATAATTAATCTAATAACTTTAATTTGAATCGATTTTCACAACACTTCTACATTAATTTCTGAGTTTTTTTGTATTTATTAATATATAAAATTGCAATACACATTTAATTTCAACTTCAATTTTATTCGTGCAACTTACAGAAAGGTTGCACTCTTATCCAACCATTTTATGTTGGCTATGAATTACTAAAAAGACGACAAAAAAAATCAAAAACGACCAGATCGAGTCCATAAATCATGTTTTAAACTTTTTTATATTCAGTTTTATTTTGCTTAGGTTCGATTCTTTAGATTATTTACCTAAATTCTGGTAAAAATAATTTAAGAATATAAACTCTAAAAATATATATAAGTCAACTTATAAGATATCCTTGTAGGCTCTACAGTAAAATTTATGAAAACTAAATCATAGATACGTAGAACATAGAAATAAGACGAAGGAAGAAAATTAAATCAACTATTTACATGTCTTCGAAAATTTTAACTTAAGCTATGTGTTTTGTTTAATTTGAATTCTAGCATCTAACTTAAAACATTCTTCCACTGTCCATTTGAATTGTTAAATCTACTTTTCCCAGTTGAATTTAAATCACTTTCAACTGAATAGTTGCCATTAAAGTAATCGCCTGCTACTTGTTGTTGTGGTTGTTGTTGTTGTTGTTGATGCTGCTGCTGCTCCTGCTTAGGATTTATTGATGTGCTTTTATTTTGTAGGATATGAAGCTGCGAGTTATTTCCATTTGTGTAAGCTGCGTTCTTTCCGGGAATATCTTCGTTGTGGGTCGGAATACTTTCATATGAAATTGTTCTTGGACTGGACACAGGTGAATCTCCACCACCAAGTCGTAAAACTTCGTTTCCATTTTCGGGTAATGCGAGTCCATTCGATACAAGTAAACTGTTTATACTGACCTCATGACCTTAAAAATAAAAAATGAATTTAATAAAAGTATAAGCTTCTTTTCTTTTTAATCATTATTTACCATCGGATAAATCAAAAAGTTCAACTCCGGGTACAGGAGATCCTTCTCTTTTTGAACGATTACCGGGTTTTGGTCGGTCCTTATAAGTAACGACCTTAGAGATCAATTTCTTCCAATTTGCAACTGAAATAAAAGATATTATTAAGACAGAATACAAATACAAATACATAAATAAAATATTATTCAATTGCTTTATCACTGTTAATATCAAATATACATTTTGTTGCTAAACCCAAATTTATTGGGATTTTATTACGAATATCGACTGTTTTCTTCTTTACAAATAAAACACATATTGAGTTTTTTCAAGATCCAAAATCGCAAAAATTGCAGTCTTATATTCGACTATAACAGATAATGGTCTGTTAATTATTTTTTATCACGAATAAAGTTTTCGTGGAAATGATTCCCTCCCTAGAAAATTGGGAACATGAATCATCGTGTCCTGTATCCCTGGCTGGGGCATAGGGCGTCAACAAACATCTCCATCCTTCACGGTCAGCTCTAAGATATTTTAACATGAATGATGTTCAAATATTTCCCTCGGAATTTGCTGGTATCGAGAATAAAATTTCCGAGTAGAAGGCAGAATTGAGAAAGAGTAACATATTTTGAGGGAAACGAAATTCCCTACTAGATTGGCGATGCGATAGGGCCCATTAAATATTAAACAAAAAATGGTGAGTTAGTCGGGTTGGCATTAATGACATCTTTGAAATTCTGTGCATCCACGGAAATATACAAACATTGAGTTAAGCATGAGAGTTTAAAATCAAACCTTGCAATTGATAAGTATTTAAGCTTTGATGTTCATAAATGTAAATATCGTGCATGACTGCCAAACACAATTTAAACAAAATGATACTATTTATGAACCTTTTTGGTAAAATTTGCCTTCACTGCAGGAAGCAAAGACCCTAGCTTCTAAAAACTAAAAAAAAACAAGGTACCAGACATTATTTTCCAGAAGAAATGAAACATAAGTTTTGCAGCGTTGCCGAACTTTTACATTTACGAACTCGAGCCGTTACTGAAGTGTTTGATAGTTCAGTATAGGCATGATGGAAGCTTCACACAAAAAATGAAGCATTTAAATTTACACTTACCTTGAGTTAATTCTTCGAATCTTATAACTGATTGCTGCTCCCATGTGTCTGGATCATTTGGCAGTGTTGACTTAATATTTGCCAAGAAGCATTCAATAGCTTGGAATCTAGTAAAAAAAAAAACAAACAACATAGACTTTTAGAATCAATTGTACGTTATAAAACTTACCTCAGAGTAAGGAAATCCGTTCGCAATTCAAATACTTCATGTGGAGAACAATACTCACTATCACCATAGTCCACAAAGTACAAATCCAAAACCACTTCATTCGCATTATACTCATTTGGTAGGATGCCAACAATTTCTGCACGATACCATTTGCCATCATACTTGAAGACAGCGGCCACAATTTGTCCGAGATAGGGTTCAGTAATGGTATGAAGTTCACGATTCTCGGGAACATTATAGTAGTCAGTCAATTCTTTGACTAGATTGTCAAGTTTCTTCGATTGAGGTCCAATCAATTGGACCCAGAATTTACCTGGTGATGCTATTGCCGAAACATACACTTCCAAAGGCTTTTCATATTCACTGGTGCATAGTTTTTCACGTGGTGATAGCATTTGTGAATTGAGCGAGGTTTGTGACGAGTAAATACTTGATGATATACTATTAGTGGGACTACGACGAGGTTCTCGAGTTAATTCAACTTCTTCCATGGATTTTTTGAGATCTTCATCTTCTTGAATTTTATCCTCAATGAGTTTTCTGGCAATGTTTACTTGTGAGCGATTGCCAGTGATAACAATACGTCGTTTATTTATACCGCCATTTCGTCCGCCAGAATCAACAGACACTTTAGCCATTGACTGGCGACAGATCTCCTGCATTGCTTCACCACAACGCCCGATTATCTTTCCACATACACTTTGTGGCACAAAAATCTCTTCCTTGACGATGGGAGATCGTTCGATTTCTTTGAGGATCATTTGTTTTGCTTCTTTCACTGCCAAAGGAAAACCACGAATTTCACATAATTTACTAATGTCATCTTTGTCTCTAGAAATAAATAAGAGGAATTCATAATCAGTAAAAGAAGAAAAAAAAAATCAAATGATTTTAATATTCATACCTAAATCGAATAGTTGTTTTGCTTCTCTCTTCAATTCTAGCTAAATTGGCTCCGGCACGTCCAACCACCAGAGGTATATACTCATTGCCAATCGTCAGTTGGATTTTTACTTCTTTTTGCATGGGTGCTGCTGATGCTGTGGTAGAAGATCGCGGTTTGCTGATTTTCTCAAGATCATCTTCTTCTTCGTCACGATTTTTAAAGTAAACATATAACATTGCGCCACCAACAGTGCAAAGACCGAGGCCTAGGATTAGTTTCAAGGCGGGATTAGCTGCGCTTCGTAACATTTTGTATTATATTTTTGTAGACCTTTGCTTTGGGTATTTATCTGAAAATGAAGTAAAATAATATATGAATTGATGGTGCAATTTCAATCGAAATTAATATAAAATAGCATGCAATTAAGTAGGTGAAAAAAGGTCATTGCTTTTGCCAAAATTAGTTGAATAGGTATGTTTTATTTAAAACCATACATCTAGTGTATAGACTACTTACATTGACAACAGATCGGCAGTGTATGTATCGATACCGATATTGACTGTTCTTTAAATAATTTTTTCCTAGTGATTTTGGAAATTCATAATTAACGATCATATGTAAAATGTAATTATGAATTTCCAAATGAGTACCTACCTATCGTATAAAAAATGGACCCACAAATCCAATACTGAAAATGCCACACAGGTAGATTTCTATATACTGTTGCCTTTTTATGTCGTGAACAGTCATTTAACCGTGACATAAAACCTATTGAACCCAAAAGTAAGAGTAATAAAAAGAGTAATAAAAAGAGTCTGATTATTAGTTTTTCTGGATACTTTAACATTAAAAATAAATATCCCGATTATTTGAAAATCCTTGAACTATCGCTTCTACAATTTGAAGACTCTTATAATGGTTTTGTTCGTTGAGCGCTGAAGTCACCCTTGGATGGCCCCAAATAAATGTAATTTAAAAATAATAATCATATAAATAATAATTGTGGATTAATTTTATTCATTTTTAAAACTAATTTAAGATTAGTTTTAAGTTTCAACTATACAATCACAGAATTTTTTGTTTTAAATGTCAAAAGGTATTTTTTAAGAACCGATAATTCCAAGTATTTTTTTAAACTTTCGGGGTTTTAACGAAAACCTGGTTTAACCTTGGGTAAAGTTCATTGAAGTAGGTAGGTATGTGCAATACATTTATTTTTTAAACAAAAAGGATTGGTACCTACTTTTTTATTTTTAAATGGAATTAAATCCCACAAGAAGAATGGAGTTAATTTCCTGGACTTGAATGTGGGTGTTATATTAAAACTTGTTGAGGGAGTTATTAAACTGAAAAGGAGTGTTCGATGGTCGAATATCAAGAAAACTGGTAGGTTCCTTAGATCTACATTTGTATGATAAAAATGTACATAAAAATGATATAGTATTTTTAATTAAGTAGGTAGGTATAAAGGTATATTCTGTTTAACAAACTCATAAAGCTCCTTAAACCGATCTTAAAATTTCTTGGAATACGTTCGACTTTGAAATTTAATTAGTAAATACCTAATTCTATCCTATGAAAGAAATCCATTTTTATTGTAGGTAGGTAGGTAGTAGGTATTTTATAAATTCTTTACGAAAAAAAGCTCATTAATTTGAATTCATTCATTGCGTGGTTGAAAATGCTCATTTTATTTTCTTTCGTGTATACCTACCTACTATTATATACTACAATCAGTTATCTTAATGAAATATTTATAAACAAAACTCCGTCTCAAGGTCATGTCGTTTCTATAGCTTATTAAAAGTGCTTTGCTTTCGTTCTCAAAATATTATTCTCACAAAACAAAAATAACATTGTACCTACCATACCAACAGCAAAAAAAAAAGTCTATAAAAGGAACACGCAACTAAGAATGAAAGTTCAAGTATATTCGAAAGAGAGACTGCTAATTTGTTATCTTGCTTCAAGTTTTGATAATAATTTAAATAAACGGCACGATGTCATCGAATCATAAAAAGAATCTTCGTTCATTTTTCTCAGACTTCGATTTATGGATAGAAGTGCTATAGGTATTGTTAACAAAGCTTAGGTAGCTACTTATAAAATGAAGAACAGAGTGAACGGGCAGGTTTGAGGTGTGAATAATAATAAATCAACAAACTAAACCGGCCGGTATTCTTTAAACTTTGTTCATTTTTAAATTATTATTTTATTATGAGAAAAGACACCGACCGGTAAAAAAGCTCACTTAACGAACGAATGAACCTCTGAAGTAGATGGCAAACATTTTGAAATTTGTATCTCTCACTCTAACGGTTGTCACGTGTTTTGTCATTCTCATCGATTCGTAATAAAATATACATGCATATAAATTTTGTTAATTGGTGTAAGTATAAACAAAAACTATTTTAAAAAGAAAAAAAAATCGAAATGATGGAATACTATTTTGGGTTGGGTGATCCCATACGTTTTGTTTGAATACATTTTCGTTACGTTAACATTTGGCATAATGCCGTCTTTTTTTTGTATGAAGATCAATAAAAAGAATGAACATTTTAGTTAAACTTAGTAATTAGTAGAGTAAAGCTTATTTGAACTTTTAATTGAATTTCATTTAATCGCTCAACATAAACAGAAGAATATTTCTTCTAATATTCATTGTAATTAGGTAAATGTATATTTTTGCTTAGAGCATAGCCTACCACGGTTTCCCTTGTCGCTTGATGACAACATTTCGAAAAAAAACAACATGCACATAATGATAGAGATTTGAGACTCGTCAGTTCGTGAACCATTAATAGATCTTGACATAAATCGATTTCAGTAAATAAAATTAGGTAGGTACCTATTCATACGACAACTGATGCTATTAGAATCATTGGCATAGGTAGGTATACAAATTGACCCATTGAATGCAATAAAAAAAAAAGTTTTGGTTTGTTAATCCAGAATCAATTCCTCTACGTTTTTTCGAAACCATCTTCGGAATTTAACAATTTCCCATAAGTTCATTGATGCAGTTTCAAAATTACCACAAATAACCTCAATTTCAATGAAATTGAAAAAAACTGTATTTTATTAGAGTTTATACCATTTTTTCGATAAAGTAAACAAACAGATCTTAAAAAACAGTAAGTAAATAATTGGTCGCGTTCGGCTGGCAGGCAGATAAGTTATATAAAATACCTCAGAGTCCGATACGTTTACGGACGACCAAAACCGGATACTTAACATTGGCTGCATTCAAGTTTCATTGGATAGCCTATCTAGAATATCTTTGTATCCATGTATGTTTCTGAACGCCAGTCAGCTGTTGTTGACATTTCTCATAGGATATCTTTGTAGGTACTCTACAATTTTTAGGATAGCTTGGGATCACTATTTTGGCAATAGCTATTTTATCATCAGCTGTGTCAAAAGGGATTACAACAACACAAACATATCCAAATCAGTTTGGATACAAGTTTGAAAAATCGTTGGAGTGGTTTTCTTAGAAACTATTTGTTTATATATACAATTTTAATTATATTAAAAAAATGGGTATACCAATTTTAGTATTTGTTAATACCTACATTTAAAAATTTATTTTCAAAAAAATTCATCAACCCGTTTTCAAAATATTGAATTTTCATAATTTTGATATAGGTAATATTATTGACATTTTAAATGAGCTTTTGTATCATTTTTGATCATACTCTGGTCAGAGCTAACTCCGATAGATCGAGCTCTACTCCATGCTCTGCTCAGAGCTCAAAACGAAAAACGCCTAATAACACACTCATTTTTTTTTATCAAAACCGTTGGAGCCGTTTTTGAGATAAATTAGTTTTTTCTTAACGGTTGTATGGCAAGTACCGTTATTTTTGGAGCCAAACAAAAAAACCTTAAGTTCAAAATTTGAGGGCAAGTAAAACCAACTGCCTTTTAAAATATCTTTTTTTTTAAATAATGTTTTGAAATATTAAAATATTTACATATTTTAAGAATGAAAACCAATTGAGCTAGTATCTGGAGATAAATTGAACATACCCCAAGTTCCTTAAAGTTAAAGTACTGCATCACTTCTATATGAAGTTTTTAAAAAATGACACTAACTATTTATGTACCTTAATTTTTGGTAAAATTAAATGATTTTCGAGCTCCCGCAAAAGTAGCAATATTTAATACATACCGGAAAATATTTATATGCATTGCAGTGTAGATGAAATTTTACATTTATGAATTCAATTATATTTACAATGCCAAAGATAAAAAGAGGCTGGGTGCGACCCACACTAGTAACTTCCCATTGGTGCCCTCGGAAGCTAGGGGCCCAATATTATTTTTTTTTTAATTAAAAATTCGACGATTCTCAATCTTCGAAAACTTTTTCAGGTGTTCAATAGGCAATCAAGTGAAGACCAAAGATTGGTTTGCTTTCGTGATATTAGAGAAAAATATTGTTGAAAAATGTTTGTAACCTTTTTTATAAAAAAAACTGTTTACTACTTTTTTTACAAATTTGAATTACATGGTATGCAGAGTAAAATTATTCCAATGCCCATATCAATGTCTGTTCTAAATATATTTGAGACTAAAAAAATGTTCAACAATTTTTGGTAGGTAAAGTTTCTTGTATTATTTCGCTTTTTTTTAATAAAACTTATCCTTTATCAATTTATTATAATCTAGTATATAGAATGAAATTACCCCGAAGCCAATATCATTGTTAGTTCTCAAGGTATTTGAGGCAAAAAACAAGTTTTCAACAATTATTGATAAAATTGCTTGCAGTTTTTTTCACTTAAAAAAAAACTATTCAGCCCTATTCTGCTATTCACGTGAATCGAAGATTCGATTCACCCAAGCGATTCACTTTCGAACTACCTTTACATTCTGCTATCCATCGGGCGAACTGCACTATCACAACCCGATTTGACATTTGGGAGCAGCAGCTGTTTATTAAAAGTGAAAATCTTGTGTTGTGTTCAGTTCATTTATAGTTTTGGTAAATTGTTTTAAAAAAATTATTGGAAAAATAGCAAATGGATGGTGTTACGACTTTTTTTCAGTTTCGCAAAGAAAAGGTGATGACTGGGTTTAACTTTAATGCCAAAATAAGAGTGATGAATCGTCCTCAAATTTATTGTTTTAACTCTAAAATTGTTAAAAAACACAATGGTTGCAACATATACTTACAAAAAATTAAGTTTTTACCCATATTTTAAGACCCAGTTATTTTATTTGCAACCAAAAATTACAAATCCGCAACTTTTTATATGCGGATCGGAATTGTATAGAAACTATTTGTTCACGTGAATAGTAGAATACCGCACATACTACCAACTTCTTTACCGACAAGTGAATCAGATTCACTTCGAATAGCAGAATGGCCTTAAGTGGATATTCAAAGAAAATTCCCCCCGATGGATAGCAGAATAGGGCTGATTAATTCAATATTTTTAAAAATTTTATCAATACTTATATATAAACTAGTGTAAAAATTAAAATTACCTCGAAGTCAGTATCATTGTTTGTTCTCAAGATATTCGAGCGAGCCAACAATTTCAACAATTTTTAGCTATAGGTTGATATGTTTTTATATTTTTACCAATTCTTTATTACGTCAATATGCGTAGAATAAAATTAACCCGAAGTCGATAGCATGATTCGTTCTCAAGATATTCAAGACTAAAGAAATTCAACAACTATTTTTTAAAAATTGGTACCTATATTTTAAAAACCGCTCATTGAATTTTTTTAAAAGTCCTTTATGCACGTAATGAAACTACTATCTATAAAATAAATTCATCCGAAGTCGATATCTTTATTCGTTCTTGAGATATGGTGAACGAAAAAAAGCGAACGAACGTACGTAAAAACACAGACATCTTTCTAAAAATTATGGATTCCGATTCTAAGGAGCTCGAAACGTGAAGATATGTCAAAAATTTTCGATTAGCAAATCGGACCAATTACAATAACTTCCAATGGGAAGTTAATAAACATTACAGGAGGTCTTAATTATTGGCGTCAAAAAGAAGATTGACCAAGGAAAAACAAACCCGAAAAAACAAAAACCAGCGGAGAATTGAAATCTTAAGCGAGCCATAACGCGCCAAATGGTCCCGCCGATGCAATAGGATTTTCAACCTGAAGTCTATACGATACCAAATTTGTTGGCTGCCTCTGTCCTGTATGGCCAGTTTTAACAATTTTTAAGCAATTAATTTGAAGAACAATAGAACAACAACTTTTTTCTTAATAGAATGATTTATTACTAAATCATTATCAACTCAACACAATGTTAAACATGCTTGTTTTAACAAAGCAACACAACACTTTAATCTGCATACGCAAGTATTTATTTTTACATAATTAGTTGCAGACAGAAGATGGACATTCATGTAATAATCGTTATTTCTTAAATGCAAAGTATGTAATCGATTGATTTGTACTCTAAACAAAATTTATTTTAAATATTCTAATAATTAAAACGCATTTCTTTCTATTGGTACACTCACGCTTAAATATATTTAGGTAGGTTATATCATCACAAAATCAATATGTTTGTGTTTACTTGTATGTTATTATCCAAAGAACTTTTCAAATATCACAAGTCGACAGCGACAGCAAAACCACTTAACACCCTTGTCATATATACGATTTTGTTCACATATTGCATTTATGTACATACATAATATTTGTTATATTATTAAATTTTTCTTTTATTAAAAAAAAAAAAAAGAAAATTAAAATAAACAAAAGTTCGGGTCAGTTAATTAAACTGCATAAACACAACCGGTAAAAACAAAGAGAGACCCGCGAATAAGGTCGTATAACACATGAGACAATACAGACTACGATCAAGATTTACAAGTAGAACTGGTGGGAATTTAATCGATTCGCATATCATAAATGCACAAAAGCACATTTAACGCTCGCTCAAAGCTGCTAACTTGTTGCCACTGGTTGGCTTTTTTATTTTTTTTTTTGAAAAAGGGAACTAATTTTAGACACATGACATAATTTCTTTTGATACACAAAAGTAAGTGTCAGTTACACGGCATGAAGTACGATTTTGTGTGTGTTTTGAGGTATTCAAATATCGTATTTGCTAACTAAAGCGGGTGGAATGAATATTGAAATGTTAACAACATCTAGCTTGACATTTACCTGGCTGGTTTATTTCTCTGAGGGATAATTTCTCTTCTGATACCAATAAAGTGAGCAAGCTCAAAAGCTGTTTATTTTGCTTTTGCTTGTTTGTTGGTGTTTCTGTAGACTGGTCTTACTTAAATGTTCATTATTATTGTGAATTTAGAGATCCGGAGACCTTAAAAATACAACTTATGATTCGCTTAAACTTTTCTTAAAATCTAGTCAAAATATTTTTTGGTAGCAACAAATTTTAATTAAAGTCTAACCGTTGGGGTAATGGTTGGTGCTATGGAGTGTCACACCGAAGAGCTGGTATCGAGTCCCAGCCAAAGTCACCTAATAACAAAAATGTTTTTTGCGAGGAAGTGACAAATCTTTCAAGAGTGTTTCTAGTCATAAAAAGTATTCCCCCATCTAGGCCGTTCGGAATCGTTAGGATATTGTAGGGCCCCTGCATTTCTGCCAATTAGCACACAGGAATGGTTGAGTCATAAGGCCTTGTTTCTTCCCGGGCTGTCGTACAACAAAATGCATTCGTTTTAATTATAATTGGCGATAGTTTTGTTTCTAAAATTGCTTTGGACTTTTGTTAAGTGAAATACGTCAGTTTTTTTCAATAGAGAGTTGAATTTTCTTTCAAGGTTTATTTTGAGTTATCGTTATTGAAACTGCTCTTGTTTCTCTAACGATTTAATGTTAAAATTAATATGCCGACTATCAGTATCGATAAATTGACATAACAAAATTAATAATTTTGTTTATTTCTCAATTACATAACTAACTTAAAACACACATTTTTTTGTTGTTTGCCTATAGAATGTAAACATTTTGTGTTATTCACCAACAAAATATATTGGCAAATTGTCAATGTGTTGAATATATTTTGTTAAAATACTGGACTTATTTTTTTTTTTCTTCTTTTGATGACACTGAAAATAGAAGAGTCACATGCTTATGAATGTCATCAACAAGGTAAATTTATATTTTGTGTTTTTCTATAAGAATTTTAACCTTGGTATAATAGCTTCTATGTTGAACATATAATGTCTGTTTAAATCCATAATAAAGCAAGATAATTGTTTTAAGAAAAATATGTTAGAGAAATTTATAGAGCCATTTAAGAAACAATTAATTTTTTTATAGACCCACACTCTTCTGTGTTGTGTATTGAAAGTAAATTTGCAAATATTTTTTTTTTTTTCAGTGAAAACATTGAAGAAAATTATCTTTTTCTTTTGCAGAAATTAAATTGATTTAAATGAAAAATATAATTAAGTAATTTCAGAATGGTCTTTTAAAAGTTGATTTTTTTGTAAAATATGTCTACAGTAAAAAACTAAAAATGCTAGAATATGGATGACAAGTTGAGACAAGGCCAAATTATATGGGAGGTAGAACTTTAAGGGACAAGCCACCATGGCCAAAATTCACTTAATTGAAAGATATAAGGGAATTATTGGTGCACGACGTTCCCAAAATGGTCGCACCCAAATTTCTCTTCCGGCTGAAGTGCCGAAATTATTATCTATACAACAATCAAGTGTCTCGATTCCAACAAATCCTCTTGTTCAAAAACCATTTCTTTGTAAACAAAATTATCCTTCCAAATCTTGATTATAGATTTTGGATCTATTTCTAATGAAACAGTAAACAAAAATGATCTGAAAATTGAAAAAAACTGCACTCGTCCAAACACAGTACTAATAAATTACTTGCAGCAAGAACTTTAAGCAAGTAATTTCAGCAAGTACTTTTAGCAATTAATTTTAGCAACTAATTGCTTGCTCGGAGTGACGACCTTAAAATTACTTGCAAGCAAGTAAAAACTCGATTTAGCAAGCAAGTGACTGCTCTCTGCAAACTTGCACGAATATTTCAAAAAGATGAAAGGTGTGACGTCATCTTAAGGCAATGGGGCTGCAAGAGGTCAGCCAAGCTGGCGAATAACAGTTTAGTGACAACCTTATATGAGGCTGTAAGTGCAAAAGTGGTGTAACCCACTTTTTTTTTGATAATATTTTTCGTTCAGAATCGATTTTTAATACCATTTTAACTGAGATTCAAGGAGTGTTTTTGGAAAGCTTGAATATTTTAGAAATGAAAATTTTAGCTTTAATGACTTTTGATGCATAAATGTAAAAATACGAGACAAAAATATCAAAAATGCCAAAAAACTGGTTACACCCTTTTTGCACTCACGGCAAGCAATTGACTTGCCTGCTGTGACCGTCTTCTGCAAGTACTTGCACGAATATTTCAAAATCGAATTTTTTAAACAATTGCTACAAGTACTTTACTTGTACGGTATGACGGCACCATTACGCAATGGGATTGCAAGAGGCCAGCCACGCGGTTTGATAACAGTTTAAAAATTTAAATCGTTATTAAAGCTATGAGTGCAGCCTCGGTTTCTTACAGAGCTTTCAATTAATGTGTTTTTTTTGGTATGTAGGTATATCAATTCAAATGGACAAAAATTTACATCATCGACGCCCAAAGTTTCTATATGAAAAATTGAAAGATCACCACAAGAAATAGTGGCTTAGTTGATGCATATTCCATTCAAAAATATAGAGCCCTGTAACTTCAAAGTTAAGAATTGATAGCTATACCTACCACTAAATTTAATGCAGTTTTATAAAAATACATTTTCCATAAACATGCATTGTGAAATATGGTTAGAAAGAATACTTTTCGAAAAAGAGAAACAGCAACCAAGCAGCAAAAAAAAAAAACAGAAATAGAACAACATATTGCTCTTATAGTACAAAGATCTTAATATTATTAAGCTTTTCTTATTTATAAAACCTAGACACCTCTGAATCAAGAAAATATATTTAAGGGAAATTGTATCCAGTGGCATAGATATCAATTTACTTTGCGTGACATGTAATGCATTGTTAAATATTTTAATTTAGTACCTACTAAGGTCAACTAATTTTTATTTTATTGGGTACCTAGGTACAATGAATTTTATCGACTACATATAAACATACATACATTCCTATACGTCTACAAGGAATACAAAATACAAACTCACATTATTGCCGGAGTTGAAAAAGTTCATATTTCATTCTATGCTTGGCCTGACATTATGCACCTGTCATCCGGTTTTTTCAACCGTAAATTCAGAGCTTTAAATTACAAAAATCTTACTACACAGCAAATTTAAAATACATTTAACATGTAAGAGAGAAATTCGAATATTTCACGGTATTCTCATTAAATAAAATGTCTATGAATTTACATAGGTATCTGGAAAACCGATGTCATTTAACCCATTTGGATCAAGTAATTAACTATGCACTGTGTCTACCTTAATAGACTCAACGACAACTTTATTTTCTCAACTAGGTACCTATTGCATCTTTATCATGTAGGTACTATGTACGAATGTACAAGTATTTACATACATCTCAATAAGTTAAATTCTATAGTCTGTTCAATACAAAGTTTAAACAATTTCTTTGTATTATAAAAATATAGTGCCAAGTTCCGGTTCATTTGACCCCGATTATGCCCAACCAGGCGTTAACCAGTTTTTCAATTGCATAGACTTTCCAATGATAATCAATTTACATACCTATGCATAGGTTTGGGTATGTGTATCTACCTTTTTAACAAAAACATTTAAGATGAAAAATGCTCTTTGTAACCAAGAGGCACTAAATGAAAGTAGGTAGGTATGTACATTATGTAGATGTTTTTGCACTTAGCAGTAAAGGCACTTACTATGCTTGACTTGACTTCAGATTGCACATTCTATTATGACCCTAAAAAAAGAATCCTATTAAATAAATAATAGTAGGTAATAATAATTGTTTTTATAGGATAAACTACCTATATTCCTACCGATGCCGGCAAAAAAAAAAGTTATTGAAGAGAATGAAGAAAACATTTCTTATGTATATTATGGAATAAATCCTATTTCGCCATCGTCGTCGGCTTTGAGATAATAAAAAGCATAAAGGTTAAATTTCTTAACAATTCAACCGCGAAACGTGTAAAGAATTTAATATTTTTCTCTAGGAACAGATTAATAATGTGTGTATCCGTCTTTAAATTTTTGTTTATTTTTAAAGTAAAACACACGTCCACCGCCTCACATGGACACCTTATTTTTGCGTTTCTATTTTTCGAGTCAATTTTTAATATACTACAAAAACTACATATAGGAAGTTTTTTTAATATTTTTATTTTTAGTTTATCTAAATATTAAAATGACAATGCAGATCGAAGGTCAGGAAAAAGAAGTCATGTGTAGAGGGATGAGGGAAAAGGAATACCTTGATTAACATGCAGGAGTAGGATTCGGGGATTAGCACAACAGAAAGCAGATGAAGGGAGCGCAAGTCCAATTAAATTGCTTTCAAGTTTATGTTTTCTTTCTTTTTTAATTTAGATACGACTGTAAATTTCAATAATAAAAACACATAACTGGTTAAGCAACAAAAACCTAAACACGAATGTGGTGAATGCTCAACAACAAATAATTGGCCTTCGAGGGATTTTGTATTGAATCTAGAGGCTAGAACTCTTGAAAAGTCGATGAATTTTAGAATAAAATAATTCGAGATAAGATAAGCTTGCTAAACACTCACTTTTAGTTTTAATTAATTATTTGCACACTTTTGTGTTCAAAATTTAGGCTGCTTCCAATTGAATTTTAATTTCATCAACAAACATTTATATTTAAGGATAATTTCGCTCTATTTTTAGCACGGAATCAAGACACTGACCATTGATCCTTGGTCTATTAAATTATGGGATAGATTTCAAGTTCTTTATTGGATACAACACTCGATTAAATCAAGTTTACAAGACAAAACTTAAATCGTAGACCAAATTATCGAACAATCGCAGTAATAATTTAGATAAATTGAATTAGTACCAATTAGAATTACGAAGACAAACCGTGCTGCACTGCGTCTTGCGTGGTGTCAGTTTATTAATTTAAAAAGATGAGTAGAATTAAGTTGTATTTTCACCATAGATAAAAAATATAAAGATGGGAATCTTCGGCTGTCAAACTGATTTGCCTACAAGCATAGATAAAAAATATAAAGATGGGAATCTTCGGCTGTCAAACTGATTTGCCTACAAGCTCAGACCGTGGTGAATGTCATAAAGTTGCACTAGTAACCTTTACCACACGCACACTAGTGCAACTTTATGATTTTCACCACAAATCGTCGGTTTTTTTTTAAATTTGTCAGTTATTTTAAAAATCTCATGGACATGTTCGTAAAGTATAAAAGCGGGTGAACTGAATTTTTAAGTGCTCACTTCCCTTTATATCATTTTATTTTAAAATTGCATTGGCTTCTAATATTTACGCGTACTAAAATAAGAAACAACAATATTTTTTGTAATAAATAATTGAATAATAAATGTAGGTTAATTGAATCGAAGTGGGAGAAAATTTGTTTGTGAATTATGAAGTTACATAAGTTTTTCTTTAAATTTGTATATGTTAGTTGTTTTTTTGCATGTCCAAATAAAATTGTGTGAAAAAAACGACAGCAAAGCAAAACAATTTACATGTTAAATACAACAACAACTATGTCCATATAGAGTTAGATAAGTCCAGATAATTATCTGGAGTAAGCTTTTGTCCCGATAAAAATGCAAATGCCAAACTACGATTATCGTTGTGTTATCGATGATTTACATATATAGAAATGTCAAATGTTTGTTGGTAAGATAATTCAAAACAAAATGGCAGAATGCAAAAGGTAAACAAAAATGTTGAAATGTCCCGGTGTCGTTTTTTTCGCCAAACTCCATATGGACATGCAAAAAAACACAGCTGTTGCTTGTATACTCCCTTAGTTTTTTGATCTCCACAGAAACGAACTATCAAAATTTGTCTGGATAAAGGCTCCCCCAAACCAACGCGAATCATTCGCCCTCGACGCGAAATCATTCACAATAACGCAAAATATGAAAGATACACAATGCAAAACGAATACAAAAAACTGACTGCGAATGATTCGCTATGATTTCGCGTTGGTTTGGGGGAGCCTTAATACAATTATTGAATGAATTTTGTTTTTGCTTTTAGTTATCTTTCAATCGTAAATAAAGTATGTTAATTTAAATCAGTGGTTCAGCAATTTTAATTAACCGATTTCTGAACCAAAGAATAAATAATGAGCCACGTTTGTACAACTTTTATGAGTTTAAAAAGTAATAACAAATCATATTCAACAAATAGCTGATGAATTTCCAAATTTAAGTCTGCTGTTACAAGAGGACTCTTTTGAGTCATGACTTTCACCACTCAAAAGTTATCGGGTACTAGCAGACTAAAGCCTTAACTACATTGGCCAAGAAAGTGAAAAAGTATAAAAGTGAACATTTTCAAACTCATTTTTAGATAATGTTTCTTATTGGAAAACATATTAAAATGATGCAGAAAGCTTAAATTTTGGTTTAAAAAACAATTCGTATATTTTTTCACAAAACAACTGCGCTAGCGCTAGCGGGAAAAAAATATTTTTACTGTCGTAATTTTGCAAAAAGTGGCCAATGTAGTAAAGCCTTAAGGGCCATGTTGTTAAAAAGTGCTTAAAATTTTGAACTGTGGTTCAGCAAGTTTAACTTGCTGATTCCGGTGCACATATATTAGAAGAAGAAATTTCACGTTAACAAACATACCTGTCAGTGTGTAGACAATACAAATACATACATACAATTTTTTGAAAAAAATTATTTAAAAAAAATGATCTAAATTTATTAAAATTTTATTTTCAAACTATTATTATTTTGAATTTTTGCGACGCTTTTCTGTTTGATTAGATCATCATTGGGTGTAAGATGTTGACCTGCGGTGTTGTGTAGCCAAAGTTTACTTTCAATTTCAATTATATTAAATCAAACCGTAGCAAAAACTCAAAATTAGTAATTATAGTTGTGAAAATTAAAATTTTAATACATTTATGTTAGTTTGTATTACTTCGTTTCTATATTGCTTGTATTAGTGAATATGGTGACGCTTAAAGCTAGTCAGTCATTTTATAATTTATATTCAGTTTAGCATCCGAGCACACATATATTTCTTATTATTGTCAGCCAATATTTAAGGTTGGTATTTATTAATTAATCTATTATGCCTAACGATCATCAATTTATTAATCTATGATATTCTTGAAGACAATATTCTTATTAATGCAAGCTATAGCTTAGTGTCTCATAGATAGAATATTCAAGATAAAAGTATCTCCGATTTAATGTAATGATTTGTATATCTGAGATTGATTACAAATGGTGCAAAGGGTCTCAGACCCTGATACAAAATACAATACCGGCACGAATTTCATAAATGTTATCGTTAGTTTGCATGGAAACTCCTATTTTTCTGTGATTGCGTCACTAAGCCCCGATGCTATTTTTTCGTCCGAAACACACCTATTTTGTATGCTTCGATCAGTTAAAAATAAAAAAAAAAAGTTTTTTTGTAGCCGCCTCCACCCTAAATTTTCAATTTTACCGCCCTCAACTTTTGCCACCGGGGGAAAATTCCTGGTTTGCCCCCCACGCCTGCCAGATCAGGCCCTGTTTACATTCTATTCGTGAACAATGACTAGGGACAAACGTGGTTAAAATTTTGATTCGTGTTTCTGCTGAGGTTCAACGACGGCTCAAGCATGTAATTGGTTACTATCACATTTTGGATTTTCAGCCCATCTTAAATCCAACTGAGCCAAATGGATCGGATGACTGTGTTGCTTATGGCCAGCTTAAGAGTTTTAATTCAATTGGTCATTTAACTATAATAATAAGGGTATTCTATTTATGCATGCAACGTATAATAAAATCATCGTAATACTACGTTTTCATTAGACCAAATGAGGTGATTTCGATGAAAATTTCCAAATTCGATACGAAATCATCTCATTACTCATACAAATTCTCATTTTTAAATAAGACAATTTCAAACAAATTTTCTCGAAATAAGTTTTTTTAATATATTATTATAATAGAGTCAATGCAGAATACAAAAACAGAACAGAGATATTAAAAAAAGTGCGACCGCACCTCTAGGAACAATATTTCAAACGCATCCCAATAGTTCCGAGGTGAATTTTGAAACGTCATTTTTTTCCCAAACTCGGTGATATTTTTCTTCAGTGCGTCTAAAAAAAACAAATAATATGTTAAAATAATAAATAAAATGTCTAATTATCCTTCGTCTACTGGTGTCCTGATTGCCAATGATTTATTCGGCGTATAATTTGAATTCAGCCTATGGAAACTGGTTCCCTGGATGCAAGACGCTCATCCAACAGGCAATGGCTAAGATCAGGCAAATCCAGCATTGTTTTGTTGAAGGAGCGCATCAGGAAAGGAAGGGCTGGACAGAAACGTTTGGGGTAGCTGGCCAAGTGGAAAACTGCTGAAGAAGGATCCATTGGAAGTTTATTTGTTGGATTTCCCCAACATTGAAATCAAATGTTCTGAAATACAATTGCCTTTCCAGGCGTGTAAAGAAGTTCAGTGATCTTATTTTGAAGGCAACCGAACCTCCAATGATGTTGTTCAATCTTTACGATGATTAACTGAAAACCATTTCGTCCTACACAGCTTTCAGTCGATTTATTTTGATCACCAGAGCCTCGAACGTAAAACACCGAACGAACAAAGATCATTCTGAAGCCAGATAAAACAACAACCACAGAAGTTCATCACATTTGGCCAACGTTGCAATAAATTTATATGAAATTCTTGCAAGTGCTGGATACAAAGCGTTGTCATTTCAAAACTACTTGGTGGATTTTGATGGTTGAAGCGGTTTTTAGCCTTAATTTAAACCTTCTAAGTTATTTTAAAAAACATTTCCAATTTAAACAAAAATTTCGAAAAATTTGCCCATAGAACTAGTATCATCATATTCTTGAAATTCGAAAAAAGACGAAAATAGTTTTTTGAGACAATTTTTTGAAATCTTTGCTCGAATTGGAAATGGTTTCTGAAATAGCTTAGAAGACCTTAATTAAGACTAAGGACCGTTTCAATAATTAAAATCCGGCAAGTAGTTTTGAAATGGCAACGTTTTGTATCCAGCACTTGCAAGAATTTCATATAAATTTCTTGCAAGTGTTAAATACAAAGCGTTGTCATTTCAAAACTACTTGGTGGATTTTGATGGTTGAAGCGGTTTTTAGCCTTAATTTAAACCTTCTAAGTTATTTTAAAAAACATTTCCAATTTAAACAAAAATTTCGAAAAATTTGCCCATAGAACTAGTATCATCATATTCTTGAAATTCGAAAAAAGACGAAAATAGTTTTTTGAGACAATTTTTTGAAATCTTTGCTCGAATTGGAAATGGTTTCTGAAATAGCTTAGAAGACCTTAATTAAGACTAAGGACCGTTTCAATAATTAAAATCCGGCAAGTAGTTTTGAAATGGCAACGTTTTGTATCCAGCACTTGCAAGAATTTCATATAAATTTCTTGCAAGTGTTAAATACAAAGCGTTGTCATTTCAAAACTACTTGGTGGATTTTGATTATTGAAACGGTTCTTAGTCTTAATTAAGGTATTCTAACTTATTTCAAAAACCATTTCCAATTCGAGCAAAGATTCCAAAAAATTGTCTCAAAAAACTATTTTCGTCTTTTTTCGAATTTCAAGAATATGATGATACTAGTTCTATGGGCAAATTTTTCGAAATTTTTGTTTAAATTGGAAATGTTTTTTAAAATAACTTAGAAGGTTTAAATTAAGGCTAAAAACCGCTTCAACCATCAAAATCCGGCAAGTAGTTTTGAAATGACAACGCTTTGTATTTAACACTTGCAAGAAATTTATATGAAATTCTTGCAAGTGCTGGATACAAAACGTTGCCATTTCAAAACTACTTGCCGGATTTTAATTATTGAAACGGTCCTTAGTCTTAATTAAGGTCTTCTAAGCTATTTCAGAAACCATTTCCAATTCGAGCAAAGATTTCAAAAAATTGTCTCAAAAAACTATTTTCGTCTTTTTTCGAATTTCAAGAATATGATGATACTAGTTCTATGGGCAAATTTTTCGAAATTTTTGTTTAAATTGGAAATGTTTTTTAAAATAACTTAGAAGGTTTAAATTAAGGCTAAAAACCGCTTCAACCATCAAAATCCACCAAGTAGTTTTGAAATGACAACGCTTTGTATTTAACACTTGCAAGAAATTTATATGAAATTCTTGCAAGTGCTGGATACAAAACGTTGCCATTTCAAAACTACTTGCCGGATTTTAATTATTGAAACGGTCCTTAGTCTTAATTAAGGTCTTCTAAGCTATTTCAGAAACCATTTCCAATTCGAGCAAAGATTTCAAAAAATTGTCTCAAAAAACTATTTTCGTCTTTTTTCGAATTTCAAGAATATGATGATACTAGTTCTATGGGCAAATTTTTCGAAATTTTTGTTTAAATTGGAAATGTTTTTTAAAATAACTTAGAAGGTTTAAATTAAGGCTAAAAACCGCTTCAACCATCAAAATCCACCAAGTAGTTTTGAAATGACAACGCTTTGTATTTAACACTTGCAAGAAATTTATATGAAATTCTTGCAAGTGCTGGATACAAAACGTTGCCATTTCAAAACTACTTGCCGGATTTTAATTATTGAAACGGTCCTTAGTCTTAATTAAGGTCTTCTAAGCTATTTCAGAAACCATTTCCAATTCGAGCAAAGATTTCAAAAAATTGTCTCAAAAAACTATTTTCGTCTTTTTTCGAATTTCAAGAATATGATGATACTAGTTCTATGGGCAAATTTTTCGAAATTTTTGTTTAAATTGGAAATGTTTTTTAAAATAACTTAGAAGGTTTAAATTAAGGCTAAAAACCGCTTCAACCATCAAAATCCACCAAGTAGTTTTGAAATGACAACGCTTTGTATTTAACACTTGCAAGAAATTTATATGAAATTCTTGCAAGTGCTGGATACAAAACGTTGCCATTTCAAAACTACTTGCCGGATTTTAATTATTGAAACGGTCCTTAGTCTTAATTAAGGTCTTCTAAGCTATTTCAGAAACCATTTCCAATTCGAGCAAAGATTTCAAAAAATTGTCTCAAAAAACTATTTTCGTCTTTTTTCGAATTTCAAGAATATGATGATACTAGTTCTATGGGCAAATTTTTCGAAATTTTTGTTTAAATTGGAAATATTTTTTAAAATAACTTAGAAGGTTTAAATTAAGGCTAAAAACCGCTTCAACCATCAAAATCCACCAAGTAGTTTTGAAATGACAACGCTTTGTATTTAACACTTGCAAGAAATTCATATGAAATTCTTGCAAGTGCTGGATACAAAACGTTGCCATTTCAAAACTACTTGCCGGATTTTGATTATTGAAACGGTTCTTAGTCTTAATTAAGGTATTCTAACTTATCTCAAAAATCATTTCCAATTCGAGCAAAGATTTCAAAAAATTGTCTCAAAAAACTATTTTCGTCTTTTTTCGAATCTCAATAAGAATATGATGATACTAGTTCTATGGGCAAATTTTTCGAAATTTTTGTTTAAATTGGAAATATTTTTTAAAATAACTTAGAAGGATTAAATTAAGGCTAAAAACCGCTTCAACTATCAAAATCCACCAAGTAGTTTTGAAATGACAACGCTTTGTATCCAGCACTTGCAAGAATTTCATATAAATTTATTGCAACGTTGGCCAAATGTGATGAACTTCTGTGGTTGTTGTTTTATCTGGCTTCAGAATGATCTTTGTTCGTTCGGTGTTTTACGTTCGAGGCTCTGGTGATCAAAATAAATCGACTGAAAGCTGTGTAGGACGAAATGGTTTTCAGTTAATCATCGTAAAGATTGAACAACATCATTGGAGGTTCGGTTGCCTTCAAAATAAGATCACTAAACTTCTTTACACGCCTGGAAAGGCAATTGTATTTCAGAACATTTGATTTCAATGTTGGGGAAATCCAACAAATAAACTTCCAATGGATCCTTCTTCAGCAGTTTTCCACTTGGCCAGCTACCCCAAACGTTTCTGTCCAGCCCTTCCTTTCCTGATGCGCTCCTTCAACAAAACAATGCTGGATTTGCCTGATCTTAGCCATTGCCTGTTGGATGAGCGTCTTGCATCCAGGGAACCAGTTTCCATAGGCTGAATTCAAATTATACGCCGAATAAATCATTGGCAATAAGGACACCAGTAGACGAAGGATAATTAGTTATTTTATTTATTATTTTAACATATTATTTGTTTTTTTTAGACGCACTGAAGAAAAATATCACCGAGTTTGGAAAAAAAAATCGAACTGTCAAAACAAAACAAACTCACCGCGTTAAATTGTTGTTGCAATTCACATCTATTCATCGACACGAGTGAAATTACAAAAACAACAATGTAAACAAATGGGTTTTGGGGGGTGAAACGTACGAAAGTTTCCCATCTTTATTTGTTTATCTATGATTTTCACAATCTCATTGAAAAGATACCAAAAAAAGTTCATTAAAATTTTTGCAACCAATCACAAATCACAAACACGAAACTTGCGAAAAAAGGATGAAAGAGAAACCTGAAGAAACAGCACATGTTTCTTTTTAATGCTTTTAGCGCCATCAATTGATAAGAAAAAGTATATGCATAAAGTCGGATATGTAGTTTGGACGATGTACACTAATGTCAAAAAGTTTTTGTTGAAAATCATAAATGGCCACGTTCAAACACCGAACTAAAGCGATCTGGATAGGTTTGTGTTGTTGTAATCCCTTGTTAAAACACAGCTGATGACGAAACAGCTGTTGGCAGAAAAGAGATCCCAAGCTATCCTAAAAATTTTAGGATACAAAGCTATCCTATGAGAAATGTCAACAACAGCTGACTTGCGTTCAAACACATACATGGATACAAAGCTATCCTAGATAGGCTATCTATTCAAACATTGAACGCGCCCAATGATAGACGGTGTTCATACCAGCTTCACATGAGGCGACTCATTTTGAAGTCTCTTTATTCTTGAAAATAATAGGTCTGTTCCTTTACTTTGAATTTCTGTGATTTTCTGTGCATTTCTGCGCATTTTAGTCCAAACTTGTGTCAAAGTTCATATACAAAAATTTTTGACACAAGTTTGGACTTAAAATCACAGAAACCCAAAGTAAAGGATCAGACCTAATAGTTGTGTTTTTTTGCAAGTCCAAATAAAATTGTGTGAAAAAAACGACAACAGAGCAAAACAATTTACATGTTAAATACAACAAAAACTATGTCCATATAGAGTTAGATAAGTCCAGTGCCGAGATTCAGCTATTTCCGCGAGTGAGATGAGATGACTCGCCTTACTCGCCGACTCATCTCACTTCACTCGCAAAAGCGATTCAGCTATTTAAGTGAAATGAGTAAGTTCGAATTTAGTTTCGAACATGAGACAAAGAATAAATATAAAAGAGCTTAATTCTACCTCCTTGTCACACTCGTTACGCAAAACGAAATGAAACAAAAAATACAACAATGTAAACATTGGAATCTTTAATAATGGAGTTTGGAGTATCTTTTGTTTCAATTATTTTTTTTTGTCATAATTAAAGTTTAATGTGAGTTTCACCCTTGAGAAATAAAAAGTTTAAAAGTGTTGAAAGTGAATAGAATATAAATTTATTTAATATATATATGTGCATATGATAATAAAATAAAATTAAAGAATCAATAAAAGGGTAGTTGTTTTTATCTACGTTGTTGTTTTTTATTTCGTTTCCTATCCATGAATAGGAATTCTTGTGAAAAGCACACATACCTATCCAAAACTGGAAATTTACCAACACATACACCAAGTCACTGCGGAAATATCTGGCGAGTAATCTGACATTTCATTTCACTCGCTCACTCACTCCCTTTTGCTAACTGAATCGATTTTCGACGAAAAGTGACTCATCTCACTCACTCCCTGCGGCTTCGAATTAGCTGAATCTCGGCACAGATAATTATCTGGAGTTAACTTTTGTTCCGATAAAAACGGTAATGCCAAACTACGATTATCGTTGTGTTATCGATGATTTATGTAGAAATGACAAATATTTGTTGGTAAGATAATTCAAAACAAAATGGCAGACCAATGCAAAAGGTAAACAAAAATGTTGAAATGTCCCGATGTCGTTTTTTTCACCAAACTCCATATGGGCCTGCAAAAAAACACAGCTAATATGCCTGTTCGCGTACCTCCCAAAACTACGAATTTCTACGAAATTAGCCCTAATGCTATGTTTGCACCAAAGGTTAATCTCAGTTTAGATTAAATAAATCTTTTTGGTGTTTCCATAGCACAAAAAGATTTAAAAAAGATTAAGTTTGACAGCACCTTCAAAAATGCAAATGGGGGTTCAAATTTTCTTATGAAGTGCGAGTGAGACAGAATGTTTGATTTGTGTCAAATAATGAAGAACTGAATCGAGTCTCGAATGAATCGTTCTGCACCATGTAAGAATAGAGGTTAGTTCGATATGTAAATCTATTTGTCCTGGGAAGATTTAACGATATTTATTTCTATTCTTTAAGATTTACGAAATAAATTTGTATGGTAAATCTTCGAGATTTGGGGTAAATCTTATTAAATCTCAGATTAGTGCTAGGTGGAAATGTAGTATAAGTTCTTTCGAAGCTCATATAAAAAAAATAAAATTAGTAGACATTCGTAGTTTTTGGAAGTGAGGTGAGGCAGACATTTGCAAAAAAAATTAAAAAATTCTGCCTCACTTGGCGGAGTGAGATAAAAATAAGAGATGTCAAAATGAGTAGCTTCACGTGCAGCTGGTATAAACACTGTCATAGGTGTGTTTGTTAATAGGTATATTGGTTAACGTGAAATTTCTTGCAAATTTTCACAATTTGCTGTCGGAAACTATAGAAGAAAAAGCTCAAGTTTGGGAAACTTGGTGAAAATTTCACGTTACCAAACATGCATAATATGAAAATCTGAAAATTCTTGGAAATTTTCACAATTTCCTGTCAAAAACCGTAGGAAAAAAAAGTTTGGAAAACTTGGTACAAATTTCACGTCACCAAACAGTCATAAGATTTTTCAGTGCGGAAAAATTCAAAACGGTATCCACGAGAAATGTCAGAAGTTGGAACCATTCATCTGACAGATGTTTGTCAAAATAAAGGATTTTTAATGACGGTTTTCATTTAAATCTAAAACATTTTATTTTTAAATCTAGAATTTCTTTCTTGAATGAAACATTTTGGCATATTTTTGAAAAGATTCAGTTTAAGCAGACATAAACCCACACATAAAAATGTTGTACTATGGCGTCAGCACAAATAATACAAAACAGTAATAAATTAGCCTATTTTGTTTCGTCGTATCACAACACCGAATGTATGCATGTATGGGTGAATGCAGATCAAATCTCTCAAGCTAGAAATGTCGTAACTTTTGACTTCAGATCTTAACATTTTTTTGAACAAAACATGAACAAATTGAAAAAGTATGCTTGTTCGTTTACTTTGAATCTCTGTGATTTTTAGTACAAATTTTAATCAATTATTATCAGAAATTTTGCTGTCAAATCACTGAGGAAACAAAGTATTGGATTCGCTTGCTCAGTTTTTGATACTGAGCGCTCTGAGATCTCATTTTTCTGAACACGCCTATTTTTTGTATGTGTTCTTTGACAGTAGAGTAAGTTGGGGTAATGTGGTATATGTGGGTAATGTGGTATAGGCAGTTATTTCAAAAACCAAGCATGCTTCTACAACGGTTCTTGATTCAGTGGACGGTGATTTAAATGAAAGTAGTAATGCGTATTTAAACACCTCAAAAATCGTTCATGTAGAGCTGAGTTTTTTTTAGCTGGAACAAAAAGTGTTTGTGCGCTTTGAAAAATTGTGTTCGAAAGCAATTTGTCAATGCATCGGAAGAATATATTAATCATTAACGTTACTTAATTTTTAGTTTTGTTTAAAATTATTCATTTTAAATTGTATCGTATTTTTTGTAAAAATATAGAGTTTCGGCTAATGTGGTATACTAGCAGTGGGCTAATGTGGTATAGTATTCCAAATGGGGTATGGTATACCACATAACTCAACCTTAAAGTTTATACCTGCGTCAACTGTCGTTTGTGCTTTTGCCATTGTATATCCAATCTATTGGCGAATGGAGTCACGGCACCTAGCAGTCACTGCGTGAACCCTATGTGGGGGATACATTTTTTTTCATTTTGACATTCAATGTATTTCCCATAAGAGAAAACCAAAAAAAGGTCTGAAAAACATTGCTTTTGCTAATTAATTTTCTATGAACACGTATTTATTTTATAGTTGCAATAGAAAAAGAATTTATGTGAGTTAGTTAATCAAGAAGAATATGTATCAAAACTTATGTGTAACTTTCTATATTTTGCAGATGAAAAATGTAAACAAACCTGTATTGTTGTTGTTGCTTTCCAAAATGGATTCATGTCGTAAGCAAAATTGGTGTCATGTGCGTAGTCAGGGAAGGGGTTTGATAGACAAGAGTCAATTATGAAGATTTTTATATTATATATTTTACTACTGTTTTCTAATAAGTAAAAGCTTACGTCATCGAAGCTTTGCAGTAATGTTTTTATGAAGATGTAGGTATAAAGTATTTATATCTATTTACATATGTATTGGGTTTGTGTATTTGTATTCTTGAGAAAAAAGGAGTACAAATATTTGTATACTATTTGTGACTATCAATAAAATATAATTTGTGTTTAGAAACTAGCGAAGCTCATGGGGTCAATAACACCCTTAATTAAATAAATAAAATTTTGCGTTTAATTTTTTACAATTCTTATTTTCAAAATATGTACCCTCCAAAAATATGAGGAAATAATAACACTTCAATCGTGCCTGCGTCTTTTGTTAATGCCGCATTTATACGATTGGAGAACTGGCAATATAATGACCAAAACAATAACAGAAGAATGGACAAATTCATTATTTTTGCCATTAACTGGCAGCTTTTCACCAGTCGTGTAAATTCGGTATAAGGAAGAAGCATTTAAAATATTTACATTTACTTCCAAACAAAAAAATTCTGTACGTAGGTAAAAATACTTGAAAAAGTTTTTTTTTTGTAATTAAATTGGTAAATATATATGCAAGAAATTTTCATTCCGAACAAAAATGTTGAAATGTATTTGAAAATCTTCATTTTCAATACAAACATTATTAAAGAAAACAAAACTAAAACTTGGCTACGTCCCTGTGTTGCTTTTTTCTCAAACGAGTATTGGTGTTGTTGTTTCTCGTTGTAGAGGTAGTTTGTTTACATTTTTCATCTTAAATTTAAAGCATTTGAGGCGTCAGTTTTGATTTATTTTTTGCTAGATTTGTAAACTAACATGTTTTGTTATTCTATTGCAATCATAAAAGTTGTATCCGTTTATATAAAAGTTATTAGAAAATGTAACATGAATATGACTCTATTTTGCTTTTCTCTTATGGGAAATACATTGAACGTCAAATTGGAAAAAATTTTATCCCCCAGATAGGGTTCATGTGCTGAAATGCAGGTGGTGTGGAAAGCAACTTACCAGGTGTCAATAGTATTCTCATGAAACACGATTTTGTAGGTAGACATTTGGTCGATAGGTTCGCTGTGATCGCCTTACCGAGATCCCTTAACAAAAATTAGTATTACATTTTGACGCATAGATGGCCAAGAGCTTTTTTTCTTCATGAGAATACTATAGAATTTATATACAATGCTTTTGCAATAATCTTTTGTTAAAATGTCTAAAAAAGGTGAAACTAGAAAATAGGACCCCAAAGATATGCAGAGACCCACTTGTACTATGAAGAATTATGAAATTTGCCTTCAAGACATTCGGAGGACCACTTGGTATAGTATACCACATTAGACATTAAGGGTGTACCACATTACCCACTACTTTTCAAAAGTGGCGATTTCGAGGTAATATCATTATTTTGTCAAAATCTTTGTAAGTTACTGTTAGAATCCGACAAAAACAGTTAACGTAGTAGATTATATGTTCATGTTAACATCTACAAAATTTGGAAGCATTCGTGTCACTACTGTTGAGTCAAAAATACAAACATGTATACCACAATACCCTAACTCTACTTTCACACAAAATGTTTAATAATCACAGAAATAAAAAAAATAAAGAGCAGTTTGCTCATAGCTAATCATATCTTTAATGATTATTGTGGCTGATAAATCCACGAAAGTACTTTTTAACCACAATTTTAGCTAATGAATCCATAGTTTAAGTTTTTGTGAAAAACATATTACCGATTTAACTCAATGTGAACAAATTGGCCCTATAGGACAAACGCAATAAAATTGAAAAATATACCCAAGAGTATTATGTTGAATTAAATGATATCAAAGAAAAGAAAACAACTTTTTAAAAATAGTATCTGATGATAAATTTCGAGAAAACTGTTATCCACACAATGAAAAGTTTTTTGTACACATGATTTGATCGGTTAAAATTTCAATTTGAATGCGAGAAAAGAATTTAAGAAACCGTCGTAGATTGGCAAAGATAGAGCCAGTTAACTGAAATAGGACCCAAATTTTAAAAACCGTTATAACTCCAATTAGAGAAAAACCTTAAGATTGCATCATACGCTTTTTGACTTAAAATTACCTCAAGAACCAATGGTTTTGGTCTGTGGTGGTTACTGTGATTTTTCCTCAAATACATATTCCAAACAAAATTTTTCCTTTTGGATTTGATTAATTGTCTGTCCTCAAATATTTCTTGTTTTCGATTTTCATAAAGTAATATGTATGTACATAAATTTCAACAGTAAAATTTGCAAGAAATTTCACGTTAACAAAAACACACCTACTAGGTACAGACTTGCGAATGTGTTGTAAACGTTTGACGTTTAAAACCTCAATGGCTCTCATAAGGTATTTTTCTTTTGTAATCAAGCTGTCAAATGTTCATCAAGAGTTCCCGTACTTTTTGCAGGGGAATTGCTCGTGAACGAAAGCTCTACACACAGCTTCACGAATACGCTCACGAGTGAACAAAAATTCAAATTTTGTATGGATTCATGACATGTTTCACAGGTATGGACTAAGCTTTAAGGCAAGTTTTGGATTCGTGCAAAAAAAAAAATTGAGATAACAATCAAACATAAGATTACGATGATAGAAAATACCAAAAAAGTGGTTGGCACAATTTTGTCTGCTCGGCTACTAAGCGACTCGTTTGATTTTCTTCAAACTTGGTGCATAGTGGTTTTTGGTGATTTGGCCCACACGTATTTTTCATTTTTTTAGAACCAAAAATAACGGTACTTGCCGTATAATTTTTTTTGTAGCAATTTTACATAATCATTTTTTCTTCAAAAAAAGCTTCATAACTTTTCTTAAAAAAATTAATGAATTACTTTTAGTAAAGGCTACTTTACCTTAGGCTACCATTTTCAAAAAATGGTTATTTATGGTAACTCCCTAAGAAGCATTTTTTTTTTATTTCCAATTTTCTTCAAAACGGTAAGACTAACTTCAATTTTTTTTTTAATACAGAAGCTTCCAAAGAATATAAGTAGATCAAATGTTCACACTACTACAGATTTTGGAAAAAACCAGGAGTTTCAAATCGATACACACCACCTATTTATCGATTTCAAAGTCGCTTATGATAGCGTAGATGGAGAAGAACTATACAGAGTTATGCCGCATCTCGGCATCCCTGCTAAACTCGTCCGTTTGTGCAGGATGACAATGGAAAAGTCTCACTGCTCCGTCAAAGTTGGTAAGAACTCCACCGAACCCTTTGATGTCGAGAAAGGTTTGAGGCAAGGCGACGCGTTATCATGCAACCTGTTTAACTTCGTACTTTGAAGCATGTACCCAACTCGCAAGTCAACAAAAGAGGCACAATTTTTCAAAATTCCGTTCAACTACTTGCTTATGCAGATGATATTGACATCATTGGGAGAACGAAGCGAGCTGTTACCGGTGCATTTGCAAGTATTGAATCGGAGGTGGCGAAAATGGGTTTGGCTGTTTATGAGGGCAAGACGAAGTATGAGCTATCATCGAGAAAGGAATCTCAATATCGTCGACTCGGGCAAAACGTCACGATGGATAGAAGTCGTCAAGGACTTTGTCTACCTGGGCTCCACTATTACATCGCAAAGTGGTCTTCAGTCCAGTATCTATCGATGGAGTATGGAGGAGAAAATTTAACAACGAACTTTACGGTCAAAAAGCTGAAAATACAGCGGCTGAGATGGCTGGGACACGTGGAGCGTATGGACACCGACGCACCAGCCCGACGAGTCTTTGAATCTACCCCTGATGGTCTACGCAGCAGAGGAAGAACCCACCTTAGGTGGCGCACACAAGTGAAAAACGACCTCAACGAACTTGGAGTGCGTAGCTGGAGGCAGCTAGCTAGGGACCGAGCTAGCTTGAGGGGCTTGTTGGTTGAGGCCGTAGTCCACCCTGGACTGTAACCGCCATCTAAAGTAAAAGTAAAGTAAGATAACGTGTAATATGTCCAGATGGCTCACTCAAAAGAGCAAATCTGGATTTTTAGATAAAAGCTTTCAGATTTTAATGAAAAACAAAAGTAGCGATAAAATTACAAACATAAGTGAATGATTGTACACTGATGGAACTTATCAGTGTACAATAATTATTATTCACATTTGTTTCACCCTACACCTGAATTCCAGTGCGCATATCCATATAAAAATCTCCACATCTCTACACAATACTGACAAATAGAGAGGTTTGCTTCAGCTGTTCTGTTTATACACAACACAGAACAGTTTTCTACCCTAAAATATAACGTATACGTCCCAGTTGCCCAGCAAGTGAAAATAAAAAAAAATCCTTTAGAAAAGAGTTGTTTTAACTTAAATTTTGGTGTTTTCCTTTCTAAGTTTATCTACGAAAATTATTTCAATCATATTTTATTCACTTAATCGAAATGCTTCTCAAGGAATTGATCCGTTTTTCAACCCAACATCGGACTCTCTATTGCTATATGATTTTGAGTGTTTGGATATTCTTGTTAATAGCAGGTTAGAATTTTAATAATCATAATGGTCTTTTTAGCTGTGAAAACTTAAAAAATATTTGCTTTTAGGGATGTATAAATATATCGGAAATACAAATAACATAAGTACTTTGGGCTTCCTTAATGGCAAACGCATCTATATGACGACATTGGAAGACGAAGAAGCCACAAAGTTTCGCAAATACAAGCAAAGATGTGCTCCCATTGACAGGTTGATTAGAAAGGACGATGGCGGGATTTTGGATGGATGGAAGCTGCAAGGTGTTTTATTGGTCATAAGACATGGAGATCGAGGACCGATGTCTCATGTAAGAGGTGTATCTTCAATTGATTGTGGTGCTAAAGATGATAGCCTCTTGAACAAGTATAACAAAAGGATTCTTTTCTATACATGAACTATTTTTTTTTCTAAACAAAGTCCTTTTATTGCAGATATCGATCATTTTTATACAACACGACTAGTAGTCCTGCTGGAACCAATCACATGTATTGGAATAAATTGGGACCTTTTCACGGATTTGCTCTTCTTCCTGCTACTGAAAAATCCTGTCTCCTGGGACAGCTAACATACAAGTGAGTCTGAGTATGATTGTCCCAATTGAATTGTCTCTGAAACAGCATCTTATAAATAGAAACGAGTTGGCTCATAAATATATTTCTCAATCTGAATTTGAATTCTTTTGACGTTTTCAAGCGAATGAAGAGAGGCAGGAGAAGGGGGAGGGGACGGCTGTTGCTGGTTTTAAAATGTCTTTTCCTTGAGAATATGTAGTGTGAGAGCTTTCACTTGATTAAAGTTCTGTCAGGAAAATAGGTTAATGGGGCGGTGCGGTCGACTATATGAAGTGGACTGAGATTAAAGAGAGGTATTTGTTTATTTACCTCAGCGGGAGTCATCACGGACAGAGGTGACAGGTGGGTTGGGTCGAGTTGGGTCTTTTCGAATGTGTATGATATTTTCTATTCTACATGCCACCCTCAACTTTGCCAGCACCATGTACTCTGTATATCTACAGCTGGAGGCTTTTTTCCTTAACACACTAAAGGAAAGGAGAAATAAATGCAAATAGCCATCATAGTTTAAGTGGAACAGTACACAAGAAGGGGAGAAGGATACATGATATTAAGATTGTTTTTCTTATTTTTTTTTTTTTTTTGAAATATTATACCTCTCTTGTCATGTTTAATAGAAGCAAATATGAAAAAAGGTCGACTCAAGGTTAAATCTTATTTTTTTTTGAATAGCTATTCTATCTCTACTGAACTAATTAAACAATAGCCTACATGCAAGGATGTGAAGACGGTCACGGTGTTGTCGATGTCTTCCAGCAATTTAACCTTCCCCAGAAGTTTATAATATTTTCACGGTTTCTTTTGAGTGAGGAGATGGATTCTGTGTAGTGATTTTTTAGGTGGTAACTTTTAATTAATCATGGATTCGCCTACGGGTATGCTGCAGGTATTTCCTTCACAGAGGTTTATTTTCTGTTGCTTTCAATTTATGGGGCAAAGTAAAGTGTGAAAAATTTTAGCTATAAAAAAGTACCTATTTGGAAGGTATTATGTTTACGAAATGCTTTCATGTTTTGTCAACTTATGAACAACTATTCAATTTTTTAGTGACTTTTGTATTTTAGCGGTTAAGAACGTGCGTCAGAACAATATTTTAATTAATGAATAAATGGTTTTATAAGGTATTTTACAGCGGAAATATATGTAGTTTACATTTTGAAAGTTATCGTTTATGGTTTTGAATTCTAATGTTTCCGATTTTAAATAAGAACGATTTTTTTAATTTGAAAGGCCTATTCATGATGCTAACTGTGATTTTTCCAAACTTGGGCTTTTCACTTGTGATTTCTGACAGAAAATTGTTAAAATTTGTGAAAAATTTGCAAAAAAAGATTTCAAGTTAACAAACACACCTTCACGTGATCTGATCCGGATATGAAATCAGTTTTTGTCATGTTTACATAATATAATATGTGTGTTTGTTACGTCAGAAACCATAGTAGAAAAAACCCAAGTTTAGGAAGCTTGGTGTAAATTTCACGTTACTAAACATGCAAATGTCAGGTTGTTAGCTAACTATTTCGTACGAGGTCGCACAACTTGTTTTAAACCGATATGAATTTTTGACAGTTTGTGAATAGTTGCAAAGTTGCAATGAGTTTCCAAATACACTGAATGAAAAGTCAAATCTAATTTGACATTTGATTGGCATCTCTTTGTGCGACTCATTTTAATGTCTCTTTTTTCTTTTTCTTACTCACATCTCTTGGAATAAAAGAAATGGCTTAGTTAAATGGGAGTTTTTAAATGCTTCAAACTTTTTGAGCATCATCTTTCCAAATTTACACGTTCACACTATTAAATTATGCCATTTAAAATAATGGCTTCTTCAAGAATTGATCACTTTTGATCACATCCAACGAAAAACTTAATGTTAATGTATTTGTTGCATGTCTGCTCCCTCTTGAAAATGAAAACAGTAAATGATGGATTGATTTCTTATCTTGCATTTCCAAGATTATTGAAAGTGCAATATAGTTTGACATTTAACTGTAAAATTATCGCACGCAAAATAGAGATCGACGCTAGAGGCCGGTTCAGCAATTTTAACTCACCTCTTTTAGGGGACTAACTTTGAGGTTCAGCGATGGTTGAAGCATGTAATTGGCTATTATAATATACTTCTACCTTAAACCACCGTTAAATTTCAGTTAACTCGCCAAAATCGGTGAGTTCAAATTGCTGGGTAATGGATAAAAATTTAAATTACTGTTGTATAACTGGCCCTTAAAAATTAGCTTGTGACTTTTGATAAACTCTCCCATGAATCATCGCATTTAAATTAAAACTGTTTGTGTTTCATCTGATCTCGAAAAATAGTCTTACTAAGTGATATTCAGGTATTCTTTCTCTTACCGCTTCATTGCCAAATGAGGAGTTCCTCAGGGAAGCTACTTAGGGCCTCTAATTTTTATTTTTGATATTAATGTTTTTCTAGGTATAAGATATACGTATACCCAATTTTTTTTTAAAGATATATTAAATGCCTTTTAAAAGCTCGCTTGCATATGACTAATAGTTGCGACTGAAGTTTGAATTAGTGAATTAGTTTGCAACCTAGTACTTCTTGACGTAATGGTAAGTGCGTTTTGGACTGTTATCACGTATCAGAGGTCCGGAATCGAATCTCACATGTCACCTACAAAAAATGCTTTTTTGTCAGGGTTAACTAACTGGTCTCTTGCGAAGAAGGGACAAATCCTCTAAGAATATCTCTGCTCTTATCTCATCATAATGAAGTGCCTATCCGTTCTGATTTGCCAAATAATTGTAGGCCCTTATCATTTCTGCCAATTAACAACATGCGCTCAGGAATAGTAGAGATTGAGAGTATATATCTTTAGATCTTCATGGGGCTCTTACACCTACAAATTTGAAATAATAAATAATAATATGAACAGTACCATTTGTAAACTTAAATATCTTAACAAAATCTTTTTCGTCATTATTTTCTGTTTCCATTTATAAATGAAAATATTTGTTTTTGTTTCCAGAGGCATCGCACAATTACTTCATGTTGGTGAAATTCTACATCAAATCTATGCTCATCCATTGGGCCTTTTACTAAAGCCCCAACAAACTAAATCCTACATCATTTCCACTCCCCATTCACTGCTCAATTCGGACGAAGTAATTCTCTACACAACACGCTACCGCCGTACTTTTCAATCAGCCATGGCTTTGCTATTTCCATTTCTTCCATCTGACAAATGGTTGGCATTGAATGTCCGAGAATCTCATAGCATGGCATTTTGTTTTGCTGATTGTGCCTGTCCGCAAGTTGAGACATTTCGAAAAAAGCTCAACTGGATGAATGCCAATCATATAAGTCAGCATCCGGCTGTTGCAGCTGTTGTTCAATGGATCGGAGCAACCTTACTTCAACATACACCAAATGGAATAAATAATCCAAATGAAGTGGTCGATGCAGTTCTAACAGTTTTGTGTCATGATGCACCATTACCTTGCAGAAAGACTTCTTTGAATACATCAAAAATGGTCACAACTGAACCGACGAATATGGACCTCAATGACGTCATAAATATCGATCAAGATGACACCGCTGCTAATTTAGTGGATAACCCAGTGTCCAATGTAGTAAGTGAGGAAACAAATCAGGGTGGCCAAAGTGAAGGCTGCATCGAACCAAGTCACGTTGCTGCACTCATGTCGTACACCAATTGGCAATCTTCAAAAGAAGTCAATCATTCGCTGTACAAACAAATAGGACTTCTACGAGCTTATGGTATGATCCGACACATGGTAAGCTATATGCTTAAAATGATTTCAGGTGATCGAACAAAGTTTGTGCTTTATTCTGGACATGATTGGACTCTACAATATTTGACAGCGGCTTTGGGCATTAAGACAGAAAGTACATCCATTCCATATGCTACTCGATTGACAGTGGAAGTTTATAAAAGTGACAAAAGTACAGACTACTACTTTCGAGTTTTATACAATGGAAGAGATGTCACTCAACAAATAGACTTTTGTGAGGGAGGTCGAAGCTTACGTGTTACTCGAGATAGCCGTGGCAATAAAGCTGACTTATGTCCAATTGAAAATATCATAAGATTCCTTCACGAAGACTATTTTGCTCCACTGAATGCAACCAACTTCAAAGATGCTTGTAGTTCACCCAAATTAAATGAGTTTTAAAATTTACGTATGAATGTACATAGTTTGAACTTTGAAAGAAAATACCTTCGATTACAAAAGAATAGCATCTGTCAAACGCTACTGTCACTGTTGATAAAGTCTGGTCTCAAAAAGTTTTTAAAAAGGTATTTTGTTTTATTAAACTTTGTCCAAATGTCTAACTGACAGTTTCATTCTATGACAGCGGCCTCACTCCATGTTACTTATGGCCTTTTCGATTTGGGGACAGATTGACAGTTCTTGTTCTGAAAAGATGAGAAAATTGTTCTGGATTTGATTTCAGAATCGAAATGAGAAGTTCACACGTATCAAATCGGTGTTCCGGATTGCCAATCGAAAAGGCCATTATTTTGACATTTATTTTCTTATGTCAATAGCGTCTCTTGAGACCGTCATGTGAGGCAGGATTTTTTATTTTTTGAAAATTCCTTCCCCACTTGACCATCTCAAGACTCAGACGTCAAAACGCAGTGCGTGGTGTAAGGTCAATATCAACACCAGTCTATCAATAACGATTTGTCTATTATTTATTAATCGCAACCGCAACAAGTCCAATTTAAGATAATAGGCATGATCATATCTCATGGCCTTTTCGATTGGGGATAGAATGACAGTTCTTGTTCTGAAAAGGAGAGAAAATTGTTCTCGATTTGATTTCAGAATCGAAATGAGAAGCGTTCACACGTATCGAATTGGTCTTCCGGATTGCCAATCGAAAAGGCCATCACTAATTTCGAAATTTCTCAATTTAAGCTGCCAAATACTGAGAAATAAAATCTTGGAATAAATTCCTCACAGTAATAGCGTTTTCGTTTGGTATTCCGGAAGAAGCCTCCGGACCTTTCCGATCCAGAATGCCAAACGAACAAGTTGCAACCCTTTTCTTTATTCTGAAGTTTGGGTTTAATTGTATTTGTGCACTTGGCTATTGCATTTGGGTGATGAATCATTCACACAGCTGTTTCTCGGAATATTGATATTCCTCAATAACAGCAACGAATGTCTCCACCTTGGATTTTTACTTTGAGCAAACTCCTTATCTTAGCAAAAATTCCACATCATGGTACAAAAACAAAGAAAATGGGGAGGATGAAATGTTTGTTATATCCATTTTGTTTATAATATTTGTTCCTTTCAACTCCAATTTTTTGTATAATGCAAAATCACAATTCCAAAATCAAATAACAAACAAATTACCTTTGACGATTTTGACGTTTCAATTGTGCGCATGTATGTGTGCTTCTGGTTTTGATTCTTTCTTCAAATCCAGAATCGTTTTTCTCTTCTTTTCAGAAGAAGAACTGTCATATAGTGCCAAACGAACGTTTTCAGAAGCATTCGGAATGCTTCCGGACGACCAAACGAAAACGCTATAAGACTCAAAAGAATGAATTTGTCTACCTTATTTAAAGTATTTTGGCAGATAACTGCCAAAATACAGTTGGTTTTTAAGTTGTGTAAATCCAGCATTGGGAAATTTTACATCCTGTTCAATGTTCATATTTCTCGGAGCTCTTTTTTTTTTTACTGAACTGGCATAATTTTTCGGTGCAAAATATACTAGACCAGGAAAAATAGCACAAATCGTATGGGGAACCTTGAAAAAATTAATTCATGAAATATTAAAATTGGAATCGACGCAGAATTGCAACCTCTATAACATATCCAAAGTCCCCCAAAATCCCCGCATTGGCTTTTTGTGTAGATGCATTTGAAGAGGTGCAGACGGGGAGAATTTGGAGGTCTATCAAACTAAAATATTTGTTTGGGTAAAACCTGATCATATGATACATGATTTAAGGGTAGTTTTTAACGCTGAATCTAATGAAACCAAATTCAAAATGATACAACCACCCAAAAAGAAGTTATAGTCCTTTTTATGTATTGATGACTTTTTGTTCAGGTACAACAGGTAAAATATTACCGAAAACCCTTTGAAAATAACGGTATGTCAATGAAACTTGGAATCAATGTTTCATTTGTCATAGGAACTAAGAATCAAGAGAGTCCCTAAAAATATCCATGGTCAAAGGGTGTTTTTTTTTTAAGGGGGAGGGGCAACAAAGAATGTTAACCATAATACCCACGTAAAAACTCTTACACTCATGAAACTCGCCAAAAATATTAAACTCTTCATGGCAACCAAGAATCAAAATAGTCCTCATAAATATATTTGTTCTGGGGTTTTTTATTAAAGAGAGGGAAAATCTGGGAAGAAGTTGGAAGATTTGAGCCAAAATTCTGATTTGGTGTAATTGAGGTATATACACAAAGTATGGTATATGATTTAAGGGTATTTTTTAACGTTGAATCTAATAAAAGCAAATCTAAAATGATATAAGCACTCTTAACAAAGTTATGGGCCTTTTCAAGCAAAAATTAATTTTTGAAATCGTATTTTCCGTAGAACAAGTCAAAAGTTAACAGTCACCAAAAACACTATTAGAACAAAGATATTTGTATGGACTATTTTGATCCTTGGTTGCCATGAAGAGTTTAATATTTTTGGCGAGTTTCATGAGTGTAAGAGTTTTTACGTGGGTATTATGGTTAACATTCTTTGTTGCCCCTCCCCCTTAAAAAAAAAACACCCTTTGACCATGGATATTTTTAGGGACTCTCTTGATTCTTAGTTCCTATGACAAATGAAACATTCATTCCAAGTTTCATTGACATACCGTTATTTTCAAAGGGTTTTCGGTAATATTTTACCTGTTGTACCTGAACAAAAAGTCATCAATACATAAAAAGGACTATAACTTCTTTTTGGGTGGTTGTATCATTTTGAATTTGGTTTCATTATATTCAGCGTTAAAAACTACCCTTAAATCATGTATCATATGATCAGGTTTTACCCAAACAAATATTTTAGTTTGATAGACCTCCAAATTCTCCCCGTCTGCACCTCTTCAAATGCATCTACACAAAAAGCCAATGCGGGGATTTTGGGGGACTTTGGATATGTTATAGAGGTTGCAATTCTGCGTCGATTCCAATTTTAATATTTCATGAATTAATTTTTTCAACCTCGGAACCTATTTTTCCTGGCCTATACGTTTTGATATGTTATAATACTCGTTAAGAGTATGAGTTTGGATGAAATCGCAAATAAAAACAAATTACTGCCAAAATGACAGCTCATCAAAAAACTGTTCTTGGTTTTTATTAAAAGAAAGAATACTTACTTTCAGCAGAATCAAAGAAAAGATTAGTTAAACAAAAATTACATGAGTGTAAAGTCTCAAATACAAACAAAATTTCCATTTCAATTTATTTGTAATCTAAATAAAACATATTATACAAATCGTATTCATACATATCAAACGAATTCTTTGACTGTGATACATTAATTTTTAAATTTAAGAAACACTACATTATCTTAAGAAAATAATAAATTCACATAGAATAAAATATGTAGGTATATATTTAACTAAACATTCTTAAAACTTAAGTCTATGATGTTTTGGTTGAAAGATTTTTTTTCTGTAGAAGTCTTAAGACGTACTTAAAAAAACAAAACAAATACTTATCTAATACTTTAACACTAAATGATCTTAATACTGTATATAATAAATCTTTTTAAATAACGTTAAATAGAATATCTAAATTATTTACAAGTACGAATAATTTTAGTAGTTATACAATTTCACACACACTTCATGGCTTTACGCACGAAATCTCAAACATATCAAAATAATTGTAAGAATAAATCAATTCAAATATTATTTTACATTGTACAAAATGTTAGGTAATATAATTCATTTTAACATGAAGTTTAACTGTGTAAAAATTAAAATAGTATAAATAAAAGAATAAAACAAACAAAGCTTATAAATGTTGTAGTTTTATTTTTGAAAACAAATTGAAAGCATGACTAAATCGCAGGAACTTGCTCTTGTGGTCAAATGATAACATCACTGAGATGTTATATATGTACATGTACATGTACATGGAGATATACATATGTACATGTACATACATACAATACATACATAGAGTATAAGAAGTGATGTAATTACCCAGTGGGAAATTTTCAAAAATTCACCAAGGAATCCCCTGCTATTTCCTCGAGGAATGGAAGCTTCACCCAAGGAATTTGAGGTGAAATCATCGAGGAAATTAACATGAGGTTGTCATTGGCGTTCACCAAGTGATTTTCTTGGTGAATATTCAGTAGTGAAATCACTAAGAAGTTGAAACTTGCTTATTCCATAATTAATTGCATTTGATGAAACATACCGTGAATATACATCAGTGATATCATAAGGTACATGGAGTTGCTTTTTCACCAGGCCATTATCTTTTTTTAAATTAAAAATGTCATGAATGTTCACAAGGAAATCACTTTGTGAATGGAACCTACTTAATCATGTAGTGAAATCATAAACATCGGTAGTGTACTGTCTAATTTAAGATTAAAACGAACCAAAAAGAAGTTCCCATTTCAAATCAAAAGTTATATTTACGTTTTAACAAACGCAATTTGAGAAATGTTCAGTTCATCTTACATTGATTTTCTTACGGGAAGTCACTGTGAACTTTATCTTACAAAATGAGAACCAAAAAATCACAAACTCAAGACTCTGTCTATTACTATTCATCGTTGAAAACCTCGTGTTTCTCGAAGCATGATTTCTTGCAATGAAATTGTATGCTGTATGGGAAGCATTGAATTCAATGTCATGAAAATAATGAACTGGTGAAAAAGGCAGCACCTTTTTCTAATGAAATCATTACATGCATGTTCCTCGTAAAAAGTATTTCATGAATTCATTGTGTTATTCACCGAAGTTTTTCCTTGAGGAGGAAATTTCCTACTGGGTAAGTACACATTTTTAAATTTGAAGACGGAACTAACTTTCAACGATAAAAATTACAAAAATTCAAAATTGCGCGAAAGCTTTGCATACACCTAGCCTCGCACCTACCACAAATCATATAATGAGCCCAAGCAGTGGGGATGCAGGGGGCAGCATGCCCCCCCATATGCACATCACTGTTTATTCCCCGTAATGCTGTGTTCTAGCACTGTATTTATGTATTTATGTACCAAATAGCCAAAGATGTTATCGGGAAAAAAAGCAACACCAATCATCCTGTAATGGATGTGGATGGCACACTTTTGGTATCAATTGAGGATCAGCTTCGTAGATGGAAGGACCATTTTTGTGCCCTGCTAAATGAGGATTCAGTTGAGCAGAGTGCTGAAGTGCCCCAACTAAACGAGATGCGCAGGTCCTATAGGGGTATTGACATCGAACCCCCGTCAGAATCGGAAATCCAGACATCAATAAATCTCCTCAAAAACAGCAAGGCAGCTGGACTGGACGGAATTCCAGCTGAATTCCTGAAAGCCGATCCCGTAACAGCGGCTAGTATTTTACATCCGTTGATAAAAAACATTTGGGAAAACGAAAGCTATCCCAGGGATTGGAAGGATGGTGTGATTGTTAAGTTGCCAAAGAAAGGTGACTTAAAGAATTGCAACAATTGGCGTGGTATCACCGTTTTGTCCGTTTTCCCAAAACTAATGGCAACCATCATTCTCGAGCGAATAAAGGATAGAATCGAGTCTACACTCAAGAGGCATCAAGCTGGCTTCCGCAGTGGTCGATCGTGTGTCGACCATATCAACACCCTGCGTATCGTCCTCGAGCAGTCGATGGAATTTCAATCACCGCTGTACCTCATGTTCGTGGATTTTGAGAAAGCCTTTGATCGAGTTAACCGAGAATGTATATCGAGATCGTTGCTTGGTAGAGGAATTCCACCAAAAATAGTTGCCATTATTAAAGAGTCCTACAACAACGCAAGGTGTTTTGTTTTGCACAATGGGCAGCTATCCGACTCCTTTTTAGTGCAACAGGGTGTGAGACAAGGGGATGTTCTATCGCCAATTCTCTTCCTGCTGGCGATGGACGACGTATTGACGGCCAATGTAGGTACAGCAGAGCGACAGGGCATTCAATGGAGACCGTTCGAAAGGCTCAGTCATTTAGACTATGCCGATGACATATGTCTACTGGCAAATAACATCAGTGGGCTGAACGGGATGTGCCAAACACTGCAAGTGAAGGGAGAGTCGAGTGGTCTAAGAATAAACAGCAAAAAGACAAAAATAATGCTCACAGGCCGCTCCACACAGCAGCGTATTATTCTACAGGAGACGCCAGTTGAAGTAGTGGAACAGTTCAACTACCTTGGCAGTATTGTCTCTGCAAACGGTGGTACGGATCTGGACGTTAAAAGTAGAATAAATAAAGCTCGTGCTGCCTTCGGTACTCTGTCCCCAATCTGGAAATCAAGTCAAATCTCCTTACGCACTAAGTTGAGATTCTTCGAATCCAATGTCAAATCCGTGCTGTTATATGCTTGTGAAACCTGGAAAGTCACGTCTATCATTTCGAAGAAATTGCAGGCTTTTGTGAATCGCTGTCTTCGCCACATCCTAAAGATTCGCTGGCCACAAATAATATCAAATGAGGAATTGTGGCGCAGGACAAGTCAAGAGCGGCTGGACGTTGATATAAGAAAGCGTAAATGGCGTTGGATTGGTCACACACTGAGGAAACCAAACAATGAAATTGCAAAGCAGTCCTTTGAATGGAATCCTCAGGGTGCACGGCGGGTTGGAAGACCAAGAACAACATGGAAATCAACTGTCTTAGCGGAAGCAGAATCCCAGAGAAAGACGTGGCCACAGCTAAAGTACCTTGCAGCAGACCGTGAAGGATGGAGACGTTTTGTTGACGCCCTATGCCCCAGCCGGGGTTACAGGACACGATGATGATGATGATGTGGTACACATTATCAAACCTGAGTGTCAGCCATGTTGGATATCAAACCGAACTGACACTCAGAACTGCCTGCTCACAAAATTTTTTGATACTGCGTGACAACCCTCGGTTTGTTGGGTGGTTGCTCGATGATGTGTACACAATTTCATTCATGAGCCGTCATTCACGGAACAAAACACGAATTTTTATAGCGAATCATTGGAAAAAGTGCAAACAAAATAAGAAAAAGCTCGCGTGTGTCATGTAAAAAAGGAATCAGCACGATTCGTGGCGGAAATAGCCTCAAAATAAAAAGAAACAATTTTCTGAGAGTAGTGGAATTTCTTTGCCTGACGCCCAACATAACTGATAAGTGTGTACGCGAAACTTTTCACGCAGGTTTGATATCCAACACGCGTGACACTCAGGTTTGATAATGTGTACCACGCTAAAGGCAAAGCATTACGGCGAAAAAGCAGTGAGGTATGTATAGGGGGACATGCTGTCCCCCTGCAACCCCCGTGCTTGGGCTCACTATAGGCTTTGGGGTAGGTGTTAGGCTGGGTGTATGCAAAGTTTCTTTGGCATTTAAAGAATCTGGAACTAAAGAATCTTTGAATTTATCCTATATGTATATCCAACAATTGTGAAAATTATTTCTATTTTATTAATAAGAATTGATTTTTACTTGGAAGTGGGAATTAAATCCACATTTAAAGGGAAGTAAAACCACCATTTTTGCTCTCTAAAAGTACTTGAGAGTGCAAGGACGCGGCTACAAAAGGCGTCTGTTTTCCCATAGTCGGCGGCCTCGAGAAGTTATGTGTTTGACCATACAAAAGGCGGGTGTGCCTGTCAAATCTGAGCTTATGTAGGTTATTAATCATATCTCGGAAAACGCCATGGTGGAAGGATATATGCAAATACATGAATTATGACAACGAATGGAATTGAGTCCCCAAGAGGTAATCTTTTTATAGAAAATCCTTCTGTAGCTTCGGTTGCAGTAAATCGCACATCGGATTTGGGGGTGCGGCATCTTTCATCTACGAGCGTCAATCAGGACGCCATAATAATAAATGAATCGTTGATAAATAGAAGAAGCCTTTCAAGAAGCGCAAATGTTACATTTGGCTACCGCATACGTACAAAAATCGGAGCATGGAACGTTCGATCCTTGTACAGCGATGATAGATATGAGCAGGTTGATCTGGAAGTGCTTCGCCTTAAGATCAGTATCCTGGGCATAAGCGAAACATAAGTGGAGAGGAAGAGCTGAATACAGATCAGACACTGGACAGACGAGAATGCTGTATTCCGGGGAAGATGAAAGAGAGGGTGGCCAAAGACTGCATGGTGTCGGAATTATGTTGAACGAAGAAGCGAGGTGTAGTTTGATCTCCTGGGCACCCATTTCTGCGAGATTAATGACAGCAAGGTTTCGATCAAAAATTCGTAACGTCACAATTATTCAGTGCTACGCCCCCCCAAATGAAGTGACCCAGGAAGAAAAAACCGCGTTCTACACTCATCTTAACTCGGTTTACAGTAGTGTTCCAAGAGCCGACATCATAGTCGTAATGAGAGACCTTAATGCCCAAGTCGGTTCAGACAATTACGGACTGGAATGCGTGATGGGAAGAAATGGCTTGGGGTCACGGAATGAAAATGGTGACTTGCTTGTCGACATTTGTAACGCGAATCGTCTTGTGATAGGTGGGACTGTATTTAAGCATAAGACGTGCAACAAAATTACCTGGATGCATCCTGCATACCAGCGCAGGATGCAGCAAGGAGCCCAAAATTCATAAGTAATGCTTTAAATGACCCCAACATATGTCGAAACTATGTCACCACCCTTAACGACAAAGTCTCGTCATTAAACGGAATCCAGCATTCAACAATTGATGAGATGTTTTTATCGAGGCTGGATCCGAAACTGTACCCAAGCGAACGAGACGTAGAGACTCTTCGATATCCCAAGACACCTGGGATAAGATCGGACTTCGCAAATCGTTGAAAATCCAAATAAATGCCGAAGCAGATGTTCAACGGAAATCTGACTTGCGAAGAGAGTACCGCATTGCACATAAGATGGTCTATCGCTGTGTGAGACGTGACAAGAGGGTGAGGTTAGATGGACTCGTAGATAGTGCGGAAATCGCTGCCAGAAGAAGAGATATCCGGAAATTGTACCAAATAGCCAAAGATGTTATCGGGAAAAAAAGCAACACCAATCATCCTATAATGGATGTGGATGGCACACTTTTGGTATCAATTGAGGATCAGCTTCGTAGATGGAAGGACCATTTTTGTGCCCTGTTAAATGAGGATTCAGTTGAGAAGAGTGCTGAAGTGCCCCAACTAAACGAGATGCGCAGGTCCTATAGGGGTATTGACATCGAACCCCCGTCAGAATCGGAAATACATACAGCAATAAATCTCCTCAAAAACAACAAGGCAGCTGGACTGGACGGAATACCAGCTGAATTCCTGAAAGCCGATCCCGTAACAGTGGCTAGTATTTTACATCCGCTGATACAAAACATTTGGGAAAACGAAAGCTATCCCAGGGACTGGAAGGATGGTGTGATTGTTAAGTTGCCAAAGAAAGGTGACTTAAAGAATTACAACAATTGGCGTGGTATCACCGTTTTGTCCGTTTTCCCAAAACTAATGGCAACCATCATGCTCAAGCGAATAAAGGATAGAACCGAGTCTACACTCAAGAGGCATCAAGCTGGCTTCCGCAGTGGTCGATCGTGTGTCGACCATATCAACACCCTGCGTATCGTCCTCGAGCAGTCGATGGAATTTCAATCACCGCTTTACCTCATGTTCGTGGATTTTGAGAAAGCCTTTGATCGAGTAAACCGAGAATGTATATGGAGAATTGGAGATCGTTGCTTGGTAGAGGAATTCCACCAAAAATTGTTGCCATTATTAAAGAGTCCTACAACAACGCAAAGTGTTTTGTTTTGCACAATGGGCAGCTATCCGACTCCTTCGTAGTGCAACAGGGTGTGAGACAAGGGGATGTTCTATCGCCAATTCTCTTCCTGCTGGCGATGGACGACGTATATTGACGGCCAGTATTGGTACAGCTGAGCGACAGGGCATTCAATGGAGACCGTTCGAAAGGCTCAGTCATTTAGACTATGCCGATGACATATGTTTACTGGCAAATAACACCAGTGGGCTGAATGGGATGTGCCTAACACTGCAAGTGAAGGGAGAGTCGAGTGGTCTAAGAATAAACAGCAAAAAGACAAAAATAATGCTCACAGGCCGCTCCACACAGCAGCGTATTATTCTACAGGAGACGCCAGTTGAAGTAGTGGAACAGTTCAACTATACCATCAGTATAGCCATCAGTATTGTTTCTGCAAACGGTGGTACGGATCTGGACGTTAAATGTAGAATAAATAAAGCTCGTGCTGCCTTCGGTACTCTGTCCCCAATCTGGAAATCAAGTCAAATCTCTTTACGCACTAAGTTGAGATTCTTCGTATCCAATGTGAAATCCGTGCTGTTATATCCTTGTGAAACCTGGAAAGTCACGTATCATTTCGAAGAAATTGCAGGCTTTTCTGAGTCGCTGTCTTCGCCACATCCTAAAGATTCGCTGGCCACAAATAATATCAAATGAGGAATTGTGGCGCCCAATGCCCCAGCTAGGGTTACAGGACACGATGATAAAAGTTAGGGTCATTTGAATTCAATTCAAAAACCAACACAATATAATTCTCTTAATTTGCATACCTACCCTCTCCTGCCATTCAAACCACCCAAACAACTTATCCTCTCCAACGACATCATCAACAGTAACAACCCCACCCATTTATAGATAATCCCACAAAGTCGAAACAAAACCTACTAACATCAAACTTCGTTCATGTAAAAGCACTCGTAAGACCATGGTACAAAAAAAACGACTCTGTATAATAGCTTCATTATAATGTAGGTATAGGTACCTACATAACTTTCTAGTCATATATGCACGGAGTGTATACCCACACTGTAAGTACACTTGAGAGTACTTGCTCGTGTACTTGCTGTCATCAACATGGGTACTCAGTGTAAGGTTTGTATGCTTTTTTATCTGTTCGCCTGATACCTCTCAGTACACTCTGTTACTTAGTGCCAACCACGTTTCCCCACATCGAGCCGCGTTGTGCTGACTGTGTCGACCACGGTTCTTTCTGGGGGAGCAGCTCCCACAGTCATTGCCATCGCCACTGCCACCGCTACCACCTATTCGGTGGAGGAGAACTTGTGCAGCACTTTGAATGTTTCCGAAGTTACAACAAGCCAACAACGTCAATTATTATACGACGATTACAAACAACCACACTTCTACTTCTACTTTAAACACCCTGGCTCTGGGGAAGTGTAATAAAGTAAGTCGTATGAATTCTCCTTCTTCCTCAGTTGTTGGCGTTTCATTCTCCAGAAAATAAAAAAAAAAACAACAACAAAAAAACAAATCAAACACAAACAATAAGAAAAGAAACGAAGAATATATTTTATTTATCAATTGAACGAATACCGAACGGGATTCATGACCGCGGAAAAAGTCGCTTCCCCACTTTGGGGGGCCGCGTCAATGTAATCCACCAAGAGCCACTGGGGTGCACTCGCACTGCATGTTTCAGTTACATCGGGACAAGGAGCTCAGAGATTTTGCAACAATTTTCGCATCTCAGAAATGCAAAGTCTTCGAGAAGCGCAACTGTCTTCCTCCCAACAACCGCCAACCAGCATCCTCCTCCTCCTCTCGATGCACGTTGTAATCCATGTGCGGCGGTGGCTACACTGCAATCGTAGCAACACCAAACACACCTCTCAATGCTAACGTCATCGCATGCTGCAATAATAGCTGCAGATCGTGCAAGCAAATACCGCTATTAATCCAAGTGCTAGAGTTAGCTTGCTTTCAAAACAAGTCTACAACTGCATCTTGGTAGTGTGTGGACTGCCACTGCAGCAATCGAATCAAGACGAAGTGAGTGGTGTGCGGTGTATAGAAGATTGCTGAGGCAGTCGATGCACTTTTTGGCGCGTTAGCTGAACTGCATTCAGACGTCAATCGAAGTGCATTCAATGCACTTGCTACTTAGCCTGGGTGACTGGTACCAAATGTTGAGGAAGAAAAATCATGTGGGATTCTTGTAATTTTTTTTCAATGCCTGCAAGTACTCGAAAGTGCACCACCGTGCATTTTGGGGTTGAGAAAAGTGTTATCTGAAATATTGTTGCTAATAGACGAGATACAGCTACCAAGAGTTTTCCGAAATCGCCTACTTAAAAGGGGGATTGCTTAAATTTTCCTTAGACTTCTCCTATAATCTTTGTTGCTGTCACAAGTTGCTTAAATTCGTCGTCTGTTAGTCTTAGTCGTAGAGTTTTTCTATTAATTTTCAGAGAACCTAATGCTGCTCGTTAGATTGCATCATAGATGCATAGATACACCATTATATACTTCAGCTGTTGCAGTTTGTTAGACACTTGTATACGTAGTTGTTGCTAAAATTTTGCACAGCCAACTCATACACAATTATATTTACATTGGATGAAGACGCGGAGAGGGGAGAATACAGAATTCATGATGTGCATTGGAATGGCAATGCACTACAAGTACGAATACTACTGCTTAGTGAGTGCACTGCAGTGCAGTGCAACACGCCACCTGGTAGTCGTCTAGATTTCATGAGAACTTGTTCCACTTTTCTATGAGTTGACCATTGAATTTTCAACAAAACAGCTTAAAAATATTATACGTAGCATGTAACTGTACCCTAAGAATAGTTTTGTCTATAGTTCATCACACACAAAGTATCTATGAATGAACTATTTGTATAATTGGTATTTAAAACAAATAGCTAAGTACTTGTTGTTGACTATATGTTGCCTGGGATACCCAGGGATAAAGTAACTGATACCTACTGATGATAGTTAATAATTAAATTACTTTTCCAAAAGCATTCACAACCGCCTAGACAAATCAAGTTTCCCAATTCTCAACAAAGAGACTGAGACTAAATACGTAATTATTGTATAAAAGCTATTTTTATTCATAGTGCATTAGTCCCGTTTTCATAATCACCCTCCATATTGGTTAACTAACACAATACGAGGCTGTCAGAAGTCCAAAGTCAATGAAATGTACTTGAAATGACTTCAGAGTATAATTGTAGTATGACAAGTTGACGCGCAAAAATAAGCTTCGATGTTTCGGTAATGTTGCCTTGTTGATTTTTCTGAAATCCTCATCTTTTATATTGGAAGACTGCAAAAACTTATGCAGTGGTGCCTAGGAAAATGATTGTTTTTGGGATGTCATGTCACTTTAATAGAAGGAATATGAAGGAGATAATAAGAGATGACAGTGACATTTGATTGTATCAAAATGGCAGGTGGGAAGAATGTGGTAAATTTCTGGGACAGATTGTCATGTCAGTGAAATTAGAAAAGTAACGTCATTTGTGTTTTTCATTTATTAATTCTAATTATAATTAGTTAGGTATGTTTATAGGTGGTTTAGGAGAATTTCCAATTTTGTCAAACTTAATTGTCAATTGAAGTTATATACTTTTTGGGTTTCACTCTCACGATAAAATTAAAAATAATAAAATGAACATAATGACTGGATTCTTGCGTTGATTTTCTTTGGTCAATCCTTATCTTATTTCACTCCTAATGCCTTCCCAAGACTCCAAAGTCCTTCCATTGCCTGTTTGTTATGATGTCTTGGGAGTGTTTTTCGCCTCCCAATTTTATTAGCAGTATACTCTACTCTGAACACACATTATAGTCGGTTCGTGTAATTCTCGGCAAGTAAGGAACAAAAATAAATATTTGGATATGAATTAATACATTCAAACTGTTAGAACCATGAAGGATCAAGGATGAACCCATAGATTATTTGATTTGGTTGCTTCATCATGCAAAATAATGAAAAATACAATTCCAAAAATATTTGTTTGTATATAAGTTTCTTTGCTTCTCAAATATAAGGCTTCCAAATAATGGCTTTAGTTAATATTTTTTTTAATTTAAGACTAAAATGCTAAGTTAATAGTGCTTCTCCAAACGACACAAGTCCATTATTAAAATAGGAAATACGCACAGCAACTACTGGAAAAAGAAAATCAGTTTAGTAATCTACAGTGCGGTTCATATTAATAACCCACCTTAAAAATCGTTATTTTTTTGGTCGTTTATACATGATCAAAAATAAAAATGATAGGGAATAATAGTAATGGTCATGGCAGTTAATTACAACAACAAGTTAATTTCAAAAACGTAACAAGTGTATTTTTATTTCTTAGTAATACAAAAATAACAAAATTCAAGTGTTTCAAATTTATAACCCATTGTTTCAATAATTAATAAAAGTAAATGAAGAATCAAAACTAAAAATTGATTTGGGAACTTTTGGCAAGAATCAAGTCAAAAACTCTTTTTTTCATGGATTTTATCAATTTATCCAAAAGTTCTGGCTTGATTTTAAGCCATTTATAAAGAAGAGCGTGTTTAAGCTTTGATATCGTCTCATACATCCTTCTTTCTACGTATATTCTTCTGACAAAAACTCTCCCAAGATTCTCAATAGGGTTAACATCGGGAGAGCATGCGGGCCAGTTCATTAAATCAATAGAATTTATTCCCAACCAATAAATTTTTTCTCTACTGATATGGGTTCTGGCATTGTCGTGCCGAAAATCCAAGTTCTCTCATGGTGATCTACCAAAAACGGTACCAAACTGAGTCGGAAAACTTGAACATAATCTCTGCTGTTCATTTTCGAAGCAATTTATTGCATTTCCACGCACCCCTTCGTTAAGAAAGCGCCCCACATCATCACCGAACCGCTACCAAAATTTCGCCTATAAAAATATCACGGTTCCTTCCGTAAGTCACGCCAATAAGAGTGCACACCATCAGGACCATCTAAATTCCATTTTTTCTGGAGAAATGCAATTCACTTCATCAAAAATGAACAGCAGAGATTATGTTTAAGTTCTCCGACGCAGTTTGGTACCTTTTTTAAGAGATCATCAGGAGAGAAATTGGATTTTTCAGAAGGACAATGCCAGAATCCATATCAGTAGCGAAACAATTTATTGGTTGGGAATAAATTCTATTGATTTAATGCTTTGACCCGCATGCTCTCCCGATGTCAACCCAATTGGAAATCTTTGGAGAGTTCTTGTCAGGAGAATATACGCGGAAGGAAGGACGTATGAGACGATATCAGAGCTTAAACCCTCTCTTCGTGGGGAATGGCTTAAAATCAAGCCAGAACTTTGGATAGCTGATAAAATCACTGAAAAAAGAGTTTTTGACTTGATTCTTGCCATAGGTTCCCAAATTAATTATTAGTTTCGGTTTTTCATTTACTTTTATTAACTGTTGAAGCAATGGGTTATAAATTTGAAACACTTGAATTTTGTAATTTTTGTATTACTAAGAAATAAAAATACACTTGTTACGTTTTTGAAATAAACTTGTTGTTGTAATTAACTGCCATGACCATTACTATTATTCCCTATCATTTTTATTTTTGATCATGTATAAATGACCAAAAAATTAACGATTTTTAAGGTGGGTTATAAATATGAACCGCACTGTATAAATGAAATGTATGCGTCAAATGATAAGGCAATACAAAACTTAAGGCCCCGACCCATAGAATCCGTTGCGTCCGTTGACAGGAACTTTTTTTGTGTGTGTTTGAATTTTTAGTGGTTGTTATGTGTGTGTGTTTGAATCTCAAGTGGTTGTTACGTGTGTGTGTTTGAATTTCAAGTGGTTATGTGTGTGTGTGTTTGAATTTCAACTGGTTATTATGTAAACGTCAACGCATTCATTGGGCTACCTCAATCCTTCGCATCCGGCAACATCAATGGCTCCGCCGCCGCAACGGACGCAACGGATTCTATGGGCTGAGCCCTTTATTATGAAGGCCAAAATGAAATTTTTTAAATCTTAAAATCAGTAGGTATAAAAAAAACTAATAAAATGAACATGAGTGATTTGGAACCTACAATTATAAGTTAAGCCTTTGCACGTACATACATACATTGAGAACATATACAAAACGTAACATTTCAGCTCAATTGGTTCAGTCGTTTTTGAGTTGTGATGATAGCAGCTTTGAAACATGCAACCTTAAGTTAGACGTATCAGGCAGTCTAAGCATAAAAACGCTTAAATTCTCGATTAATTTTGTTTCTCTGCTATTTTTATGTGAGATTCATATAATTAACTTTTCTCTTCATGGTGGAAATCCTGCAAAATGATACAATTTATCGTACCAAAATGTTGTCATTTGTCTGACCCATCACAAGAGATGACTTTATTTATAGGATAAAAACAAATTATGTAAAATTCTTTTTGACATGATGATAATTACCTTTTTTTGTGATAGTGGTAAAAAATTTGAAATTTGGTGGGTTCACTGGGTCAAGTTTTCATACATTTTAAAATTGTGATCAAGTAAATAATTAAGAGAAAACTTGCCAAGTAAATCCACCAAATTTAAATCAGTTTCTGTCATAAATTGCAGTTGTTTCGAAATTACTCTACTTAAGACATTTGATATTAAGCTTCATGAACTTAAAACTTGGCATATATTTTAGATCTCATTTTTTTTGGTTTACGTTTTACGCACAGATTTCTTGTACAAAGGTATAAGAACTTGCTCTTTTTTAACATTTATGTATGTTTTTGTTGTGATTTCACTCCTTTTTGCAAAGATTTTATATTTGTCAGGTGAAAATCTAATAAATAATTCTACGAAAACCAAAAGTGCTCCATATAATAAATAGCAATTCTAAGAAAGTGGTTGCATGCCACGCTCCCTGAATTGAAAATCTCAATTTTTTTTCTCTTTGAATGCTCTTCAAGTCATACCGTTCTACCAATATTCATTGTTCTACAACAATCGAAAGTGCATTATATAATTGATAACAATTTTTACCTATCACTTAGCTCAGGTAAATTTCCAAGTATTTGGAAAAAAGCATTTATAACACCAGTTTTTAAAAAGGGTAACAGATCTGATATATGCAATTACAGGCCAATCTCCAAACTATCTTGCATTTCAAAGCTTTTTGAGTAAGTGATGTACGATAGTTTGACATTCAACTGTAAGAATATAATTTGCAATCAACAACATGGATTCATGCAAAAGCGATCGACGATAACCAATTTACTTGCATTCTTGCATAATTGCTCAACTGTGTTGGAACATGGTCAAGAACTCGACTGCATCTATACAGATTTTCTAAGGCTTTCGATCAACTTTCTCTTGACATCATCACGTTTAAGTTAAAGGTGTTTGGGTTTACTCCTCAACTCACTACTTGGGTTTCTTCATATCTCCATAATATATCCTATCAGGTTAGATTTAGGAGCTCTGTCTCCAACCCTTTCTTTGCCAAATCTGGAGTTCTCCAGGGTAGTCATTTAGGCCCACTTCTTTTTATCTTAGCTATAAATGACGTATCCCTCTGTATACGTTATAGTGAAATTCTAATTTTTGCTGATGATATGAAAATTTTCAAAAGCGTCAAATCTATGAGTGATCGTTTACTTTTGCAAGACGATATAAACAGTTTTGTCGTTTGGTGTGATAAAAACGGTTTAAATCTCAGCCCTATTAAATGTCAGGCGGTGATTTTTTCTAAAAAAAAAGTTCCTAGTTCATTTGATTATGAAATATCGCAGCACACATTGCGTCGTGTTGGTAGTTTCAAATCAAAGACCTAGGGGTTCATTTTACTTTTAATCTTGATTTTACGAAGTATATCAATTTAATCGTCAACAAGGCAAACTCTATGTTAGGGTTTGTTAAACGATGGTCTAAGGAATTCCAGGATCCTTATGTTACCCTCGCTCTCTACAACATTCTTGTTCGCCCTCATCTTGAATATGCATCACAGGTATGGACTCCTTTTTACGATGTCCATAAGAATAGACTAGAAGCAGTACAGCGTAATTTTATACGTTTCGCCTTGAAAGGACTACCGTGGTCCGATCCTTATAATCTTCCTCCTTACGAACACCGGATTAAGCTTCTTCAGATTCAAACTTTGGCACAAAGGAGAATTAATAATGATATTGTATTTATTCATCAGCTTTTAACGGGCGTTATTGATGCACCTGATTTATTATCTTGTACTAGCCTACTAAGTGATGAGCCTGATGACCACTTTATTTGTGTTTGGCAATACTTTGGTCGCAAGATGTCGCTTGTGCTAAGCTCTCTTCGGCAAAGATCTGAGTGTAAAAAAAAAAGTTGCCACGCCCCTTGAAATGAAAATTATAAATTTCTGACTTTTATCTTTGTATGCACGTCAAAACCTTTAGCACTCCCAATTTTCATCGCTCTACAACAATCGGAAGTGCTCCATATAATTAATAAGCATTTTTATGAAAGTGGGTGAATGCCACGCCCCTGAATAGAAAATTGCTGATTTTCGATTTTTTCCTTTGTATGCACTACAAGACCTACTGTTTTGTGAAGTTCAAGTTTCTACAATGTCGGAAAATGCTTTATATTTGATGATCTGTCAGATCCGTGAGTCAGTCAGTTACGGTTTTTGCGATTTTTGAAGTCCTATATCTGGGGAACTACAAACGCTAAAGAGTTGAAATTTGTTGAGCCTGTCTTTGATCAGCTCAGTAAATACTGTGAGTTTGAAGTTTCATGGCTTTATTGGTACTGAATTTAGAGGGGGGTTGAAAATCGCCAGAGTTTGTTTCTGTAAAAAGGAACCCTGTTCCTTGGTTTAGTCCCAAACAGCTTCAAACAGTTTCAGACCGCCAGATTTGGTGCGGACCAGTACAATTTTTCAAGTGTGGAACGACTTCGGACTAAATCTGGCGGTTTCAAACTGTTTGAAAGTCGGCAAGGAACACACCTAGGGTTTAGTGCCACGAACATGACAGGGCACTACCGTGCCATGTCGGTATACTCTTAAGAGTCAAAATATCCGAAAGGCATAGACAATCATTTAAGAAAAATATTTAATAAGTATTATTTTTAAAAAAGTACGCATACGCCCGAGTGAACTGCATGATTTTGTATAATTTCAATCAGACAAAAATCAAGGTTTAAAAATCGGAAAAGCATAACAAAAAATTGAAGAAAAAATTATATTTCAGTTCCCGTCGGTTTTCATTTACAGCTTAAAATTCATAATAATAAAATTAACTGAGTGGTGTAACCCACTTTTTTTTAATCATATTTTTCGTTTTGAATCGATTTTTAATACTATTTTAACATACGTCACATTTTTGGCAAGCTTTGATATTTAAGAAATTAAAATTTTGAGCTTTGATGACTTTTGATGCATAAATGTAAAAATACGAGACAAAAATATCAAAAATTCCAAAAAATGAGTTACCCCACTTTTGAACTATTATTATTATTTAATATTATTATTTCTAAAAGCATTAATTTTTGGCTTCAAAATTAGGTTTAAATCTTTTCAATATCTTGGTCACTTCCTATGGGATACATCCTTAGTACGATATCAATCATCACCGGTTTTTAAAAATATTTTTTAAATTTTTTTTTTCAACAAAATTATTAATGATTCCCAAAAATATTATTTCTCTTCATCCAAATTCAGTTAAAACCTTTCCAATATACTTTATATTCTCAGAAATTCCTTGTTAATTTTATGTGTTTAGCATATAAAACCGTATTTTTCCCTTCTTATTAAATTATGTGCGGGCAATTGAAGACAAACAACTAACTAAGGATTTATCGAAAACCAAAACAGATATTGGGAAAATTTAAATTTAATTTAAAAGAAGAAGATAAGTTCGGGTCGGTGTCAAAATCCCGAAAACCCAAAATCTTGAAAGTTCAAAATCCTGAAAACCCAAAATCCCGAAACCCCAGAATCCCGAAAATCCAAAATCACGAAAACCCAGAAACCCGAAAACTCAGAATCCCGAAAACCCCGAATCCCGAAAACCCACAATCCCGAAAATCCAAAATCCCGAAAACCCAATATCCCGCCGTAATTGAAATTCCGAAATGAAAAAGTTGTGCAAATACTTATACGCACACTTATGTGTACTTCGAAATGAAGTACTTCTTTACTTTGTAATGCTAATTAAAACCATTTTAAAAGTAATTTTTTTTAATAAAACTTAATGTGCGAATGTTTTGGACAAAAAATATGCCTAAGTCAGAAAATAAGCAAAATACGAAGAACCTTTCAAGCCATTTTTTAAATTCAGAATAAATTAAATATTAAATAACATGCTCAAATTCGGGAGGGAGTTTAAAAACGATTAAATTATCGAAACTCAATTTAAATTCAGATTTGTGAGATATAACAGTTATTAATTTGATTTCGATTCAATAAGGCTTGATCCACAATATTTTATTTTACCGAGATTTTATCGATATCAGAAATTTAATGTTAATTTGGCCAAAAAGTTCGTCACAAAAGTCAGAGTTATGGCAGTAACATTTTTTCCAAATGTTGTATATTTTTTTATAATCTACTTTTTTCAACTATAGTTTTGGGATTTTGGCTTTTCTGGATTTAGGGTTTTAGGGGTTTTGGGTTTTCGGGGTTTTGGGTTTTCAGGATTCTGGATTTTTGGGATTCTGGATTTTCGGGATACTGGGTTTTGGGTTTTCGGTATTCTGGGTTTTCGGGATTTTGGGTTTTCGGGAATCTGGGTTTTCAAGATTCTGGTTATTCGGGATTTTGGGTTTTCTGGATTCAGAATTTTGGGATTGTGTCCGTCTCCCGATAAGTTCTTTCAGGAATCGTTGCAAATTTTGTTGAAGGTTATGTAACTTCAAAAATAACGAAAAACAGCCTTTTTTATTTTGTAACGGGGATATCTCAAGAACCAGAGCTGATGGCGAAAAATGGATGACGGATTTGTATTAAGCGTTAAAATTACCTTTCGAGAGAGTTTTTACATGTTCGTGTCAAAAACCTTGTAAGCCTGAGTAACTAGTACTTGTATAAGTTAGGTAGTTCAATCCTTTGAAGAAATAATACATATTATTTTGTGTGGAAGACTGGGCTAAAATTATTTTTGTTTTATTATGTGCTTAACTAATCAGCTGATTCAGCCAATGGTATAAATTTTGTTTATTTTGTCTGAGGCTCTGAAAAAAAAGCTACCCAAACATTTTTGTTTTTCTTCGGTTTGATTCTCTCAAATTTTTGTCACAACCTAATAAAATAAAGTAGTTTGTGATGTTCTTGGTTTTTAATTAAATATTTTTTGAAAATTTGAAATTGTTTTAGAAGGTAAGAAGGTACCATTGTTACAAAGTTTGCGACAAAAATCTGCTGAATTTGGCAGTTTGTTTACTTGTAAACTTACCGACGTTAACAACGCTTGTGAAAAGTTGTATGACGTTGTAAGAATGTCAGTATTTTTTTTTATTCAAAAAAAGAATGACATAACTTTATTTATTTTATATTTATTTTAAATCCTACCTATTTTACATTTTTAAAACAAAAACTAGCAACATACATAGATACATGCATGCATACATAATTTAAGTACCTATAGTGTACATAAAATTAAAGCTGATGATTAAGTTATCAAAATGTTAAATAAGTAATTATTGTATTTTATTTTCAAAAAACGCCATGTCACTTAACATCACAAGAATTTGCCTTAAACTACAAGACTAGAACAGTTAATAAACAATTTTCTACCAACCAAAAAACTACATAATGCTATTTGCAGTGGAATTCCGATTAAAAATGAACTCCCATCCTTCCAATTCCAATACCACAGTCAGAGAAAAATATTTTTACTATAAAAACTTAAAACGCAAGTCCAATAACCCTATACATATTTACCGTGAATGAGACACACATCAGCAAAAAAAAAACAAAAAATAATATAATCTCGACGACCAAAAAAGAGCTGTGAATTTTAGTTTTAAGTTCTAAACAATTTCCATTGGTTTTTTATTTTCCAGAGTTTGCGTCTTTCGATGTTAAGTTGTCAGGCTATCATAAAAAGAAGATAGCGATTGAACAAAATGAACATCGAATAAAGCAACCAATTTTAACGTTAAGCACACTGAAAGCTGTTGTTTATTCTGTCAGACAGATTAAGCGGCAAAACCAGTGCATTACACCGCGAAGAAGATTATTTATTTATATAGATTCGAATCGAATGACGATGTATGATGACGATGACGTATGGAAAGAGCAAACGATGAGTAATAAAATGGATTTAAGTTGATCAAATAAGAGAAATGATTTATAATTTAATTTGCAAAAACAAAGATACTCAATGTGCTATATTTTACTACAGAAATGTTAATTAAAGACTAGGGGAATTGCTTATAATGAAACAAGTTTGAAAGTTTTTGCATGGATGTTAATGAATGCATTTCATCAGGATAATTAGATCAGATTTAAAAAAAACTTATTTTTAATTTATTTGTATTGATTTGAAACGATTTAAATTAAAAATGAATTTATTCAAACAAAGTAAGTAGTGCTATAAAAGATCATCATCATCACCATCATCAAGTCCTGTAACCCCGATTGGGGCATAGGGCGCTAAGCTTTAAAAGATGGAGAGAAGCTAAGTTTCCAAAAATAACTCAAGTGTCAAGTTACTACAACATGAATAAACTGATTTTTCAGAAAGTTTGCTTTCCTGCATATTTTTAGGCACTTTCTACCAACAGAAAAAGCCTAGCCCGTTACAAATAGTACGTCTGTTCACGTACCTCCCAAAATTCAGTCTCGTGAAAAGGATTCCTTAACAACATTTTCAGTTTTGTTGTCAAATAAGCTGAGTCTGAGGGGCTCTGAGATCTCATATTTCTGAATATGCCTAGTAATATAATAATAATGTATTTAAAAAAATTTCTTTGTAAATTTTTTTGATTGGGTCACTAGGGCGTATGGTGAATATTTTTAATTTTAGTCTATTTTCAAAATATAAAATGCACGACTGGATCGCACGAACTTTCTCCTATAATTAAAGTTGCTTGGGTTTTAAGTGTGACACAGTGACAATGTAAATGTGTAACAGTGCCGGCTACACTCTGACTTGACTACAGTGTGACAGTGACAGTGACAGCTGTGACAGCACTAGTGCTACAGTGTGAATAGGCAAGTTCATCAAAATTATATCTCAGACCCCTCAGCAATCTCAGTCTCGTGAACAGGATTCCTCAAAGATTTTGCTGTCAAATTACTGAGGAAACTAAATATTGGATTCGCTTGCTCAGTTTTTGACACTGAGCTCTCTGGATCTCATTTTCTTGAACACACCTAATATTTTCTTTCCTCAGTTATTTGACAGCAAAATTTCTGAGGAATCCTGTTCATGAGACTGAGATTGCTGAGGGATCAGAGATCTAACAACAGTCTGCATTTGACAGGGTGACAGTGCTAAAGTCTGTTGTTAAAACCTCGATTTTTATTTTTTAAGAGCAAGAACGTACAATTCAATGGTGCATTTTGTTGTTCCTGAATTTTAGGGATACAAGTATAAATATGAAAATACTCATAAATGTACATCATCTGAATTCGGATAGTACGCTATGGTTGTCAAGCAATTGTTTACATTATTGTAACATCAGTTAGCAACGATGGTGGATTTGTTATGTTAAAATAATTCCGCCAACACTATTGGCACACCTCAAATTATATCTTTTTAGTTGAACATAGTTTTTGGAGACACATAGGATACCGCTGTCTTACGAGAAATAAAAACCATGCCAAATCTTAAACCTACAACAAGAATTGATGTTATTGGCAAACTTGACCTGAGCCCTGAAAAGGAAACTGGATTTTATTTGGAGTCCAAACAGCAGAAGAAATTTCTCATGTAATACATTTTTTGCTTTGTATTAATTTCATTTCAAATTAATTAAATTATTCTCGAAGAAAACCTCCTAACTGGGATACTGTAGGAGGAGATAATATCGAACTTTTAGCTATCCAGAATGAGCGTGAATATCAGTCTATGCTCAAACTTCAACAAGAAATGCTTGAGAATGCAAAACTTCAGGGTGAAATCAATGGCAAACGAGTTGAAGAAATTTACGAAATGCAATTGAAACTTCGTGAACGTTTTGCTGAGGTGAATGAATTTATGAAAGAATGCGAAGAAAAGAAACGTATTGCTGAGACAAAAATCACTGAAGAGCACGAAAAACAAATCGAGATGAAAGATAAAATTGAAGAGTTCAAGAAGGACATAGCAGTACTTAGTGATTTTCGAGATATTATGTCGAAAACTGTTGAACGATTTGAGCCATATGAGAAGGTTATTGGTGAGGTTATAGGAAAAACAGATGCATGGAGCTCGGTGAAGGATTGTACAGATAGGTGTGATGCTTTGAGTAGGTTTATTTTTTTTAATTTGTTTTGGTTTTTTTTTTTTTAACTTTTAACGATAAAAAAAATCTTTCATTTTTCCAGTGCTAGCTCAAAAGGAAATTGCTGAAATGGAGAAAGAAAAATACAAAGATATCGAATCAAAAAGGGCAGAAATGGCAAAAATAGCAAGTGAAGCAGCTTTAAAAGTTCTTGGATTTATGAACGAATTATCACAAATGGAAAAAGAATACAATTCAGCACGATCGGATTGTTTGAAATGGGAAAAAGTTCTTGCTGATATTAAAGATTCTATTGCAGAAGATGAATTAATCAAAAAGAGAATGTTCGATGGAATTCAATTAATGTATCAAGATCTTTGTAAACGACGAGGTAACCTCAGGTGTTTTTTTTTTAAATGAAATTCAATAAATGATACATTTTTCGTTTTATATTACAGGGATAAATCCATTTCATAAGAAACTAAACATTGAAAAACAATTGGATTTTATAAGAGACGAAATTGAAATATTGCAAAAAGTCGTACACGGATGTAGACGAAAATAAATTAAAGTGTTAAAAGATCTAAGTGTTTTTTGCAGCGTGTAAAACATTTAATCAGCCATTAAAAGAACCTCATTAAAGAAGATTTCAATATTTTTGAGAAATAAAATGCGCAACTCGAGCACACAGTTGAAGTTCAATTATTTGAAGATGTAAAGTATAATTTGTTTTGTTGTCCCATTGGCGGGTGAAGAAATACTTTTTGCACCATGTGGAGACTCTCTTAAAAAATGCACAAATAATTTTGGGAAATCTCTTGCAACTGTAGCCATCTGCCATCAAATTTTCATTCAGTGCTTTTCCCTGTTTTAGCTTTTGGTTGAGATAGCCGTAGCAGAACCTTGGATACCAGGTTGAAGTATGTAGTCCGAGTCAATGTTGACCTTTAGGAAAGTTCAGACATACTTGACTCAGACCTGTGTACTTAAGGCTTAATTACAAGTACAAGTACAATACCCTTGTACTTAAAATTTTATAAGTACCAAGTACAATTCCTTGGTGCTTGTACTTAAAATTTTCAAGTACCAGTACCTGTACTTCTACTGATACTTTAATTCTACAAAAGTACTTAAAATGTTTGTACTGATTACTTTTGTACTTATGAGTTGTACTTAAATACTTCTCAATTCATTTTAAATTCCAAAAGTACTTATCATTTGTTTTAATTACTTTTAATTCCTTTTCGAAAAAAGTTAGAAATAATAAATGTTTTAAACCAAAATCACCGTCCAAGCGTGGTTTTCAGTGTCATGGTCATTGTGATCGTCTCGATTTAGTCTCACAGTGACCGTTTAGAAGGGGATCGTTTTCGTTTTGCTTAAGTCTCGCCGTGTCATTTACACGTATTTTTTTATTTTTTGGAATTAAGGATGTTTTGCCTTTCATCTCACTTTGGCCTCGCTATAGTCTTGCCAAAGTTCTTTTTCTCAAAATAAAATTTTTCAAAGATTTTAAAATAAACTGATTAAAAATTCCAATCGTGGTTTCTAGTGTCTTGGTCATTGTGTTTGTCTCGATCTAGTCTCAAAATGACCGTTTACACGGGGATCTGTTTCGTCGTTTTCTCACTATGATCTCGCTTTGGTCTCGTCATGAGATTAACACGTGGTTTTTGCCTTAAGCATGTTTTGCCGTGTAACCGTCACTAAGCTTTTTTATCTTTCTAGCTTGGCGTTTAGATTGCATTGAACAAATCACACAAATTTCATAGCTATATGGCACCGCTCTTGTCCAAGAGCTCGTACAACACGCCTTTGATTATTGATCATTATCTTTCTCCAAGAGTTCTTCCTTAGTCCGCTTCCAACGAGAAATCTTCTTTTTCATAGCTCATGGTATTTTTTGAATGAGGGTGATATCTGCTAGAGGCTCCTCTAATTTTTTGGTTCAGCATGTCCTATTCACATTTCACTTACAGCTCCAAGTTCTTTGACCTTATTTCGTTTGGTTGGTTTATCATCAGTTACTTACTTACTTTCTTAAGGTGGCACAACAGTCCAGATGGACCAAGGCCTCAACCAACAAGCTTCTTCCAGCCGGCTCAGTTTCAAGCTAGCTGTCTCCAGTTTTATATGCCAAGTTGATTAAGGTCCTCTTTAACTTGCGTGCGCTATGCCTGTTATGCTGTTCTCCTCTGCTGTGTCGTCCCACGGGATTGGATTCAAATATTTTTCGGGCCGGAGCCATTCGCTCTAGGTGACCCAGTCGTTTCAGTCGTTGGTTTAACTTTTGTGGCTAGGTTGGTGTTGCTACAGCCCGTACAGTTCGTTGTTGTATCTTCTTATCCATTCCTCTACGCAGACGGGACCAAAAATCACCTGGAGAATTTTTCTCTCAAATGTCCATGCCTCTCCACAATATATCAGGACCGGAATGAAGCTTCTTATACAGGGATACTTTGGTCGCTCAAGAGAAAGTTTTGCTTCTCAATTGCCTTTTTAGCCCAAATAAACAGCGATTGGCAAGTGTAATTCTTCGTTTGATCTCAGCACTGATATCGTTCCTGAGTACTGAGAGGCGGAGCCTAGGCAGGCAAAGTCTCTCACCACCTCGAAATCATTGCTGTCTATAGTGACGTTCTGTCCGAGACATGTCAGTGTTGGGCTTTCTTTCTTGTTGACAGCATAAACTTGGTCTTGTCTTCATTCACGGTTGCACAACACTGACATCAGTAATGAAGACCTATGCAGAGGTTGCGGTGACGTAGAAGTAGAGGAGGACACCCTTCACTTTCTAGGTCAATGTCCGGCACTCTGCAATATAAGGCAAAAATGTTTGGGTAGCTATTTCTTCAATTATCTAGCAGAAATCTCGAAGTTAACAGGCAATAACATCTCAAGTTTAATGAACTTCATCAACGCCTCTAAATGGTTCGATGCTTCATAAGATTTCATAGGTTATATTTCTTAAAGGGATGGTCCAATCCATCAGGGTACCACAATGGATCAACATTGATCTAAGTGTGACGGGAAAAAGATCCACCGTCAGCCCATCAACCTAACCTAACCTAACGTAACCTAACACTGACATCTTGCTTTGTTCACCCGATTATGTCAATATCGTCGCTGTAAGCGAGTAATTGAACGAACTTTTGAAAGATTGTTGCCTCTGGTGTTGACGTGAAAGCTTTGCACTATTCTTTTAATAACCATATGGTGAAGAAGTTGCATGACAGCTCGTCATCTTGCCTTAAACTTTTTTTGACATCAAAGGTTTCGGTGAGGTTTTAGCCAACCTAAAGGAAGCAGCGTTCATTTTCCATCCTTTTTCTGCACAGACGAACGAGTTTGGGAGGGATGCCAAAACTAAACATGGCTCTATATAGCTCGTCTTTTATAGATACTGTCATATGCGGCCTTGAAATCAAAGATAAGACTGTGTGTATCAATTTGAGACCCTTGGGTTTTTTCTAAGATCTGCCGTAATGCAGATATTTGGTCGATGGTAGACTTTCCTGGCCTAAAGCCACACTGATATGGACCTATAAGATTATGTTGACGAATGGTGTTGTTCACAAAGTACGGCAGAGAAGATCTTGTATGCTATATGCTAAGAAGACTGATGCATCTGTAATTGGTGCAGGCCAGATGATCGCCTTTCTTCAGGATCGGGCTTCACAATATAGCTTTACGAATGGGGGAAGTCACCCGAACGAAAAGAACCCCAAATCTGGATGACCAGACCAGGTAGTAAGGTTGTAAGGATTTCTTATATAAGGTTTTCACTCAGAAGTTCCACCTGACAAGGACTGTAGAATCTACCGTTTATTCCACCCGAAAACCTTTCAGCTGGAACCTGTATAAAAGGAACAGTGGCTCAGTGGCTCAGTGGCTCAGTGGAAAAATACCTCTCGCCTCCCTCGTTCGCTGCCACAACTTCTATTCTTAGGAATTGATACTACTCATCCAATGATGATGTATATACATACTGCATGTGTTGACTATACTAAGCTTTGGACCATAACAGCGCAAGCAGCAAATTTGTCTTTATGTTGCCCAGCTGGGTAAGAATTTTGTTCGTAAGTTCCTCTAAATTTCGGTTTCTCCATAAACATGCCACCCCTTCATATTGTCGTTCCAGTGATGTATGATGGAGAATGTAGATGTTATATAATAGTCAATAGCTATAGAAGCTGCAGTTCTTCGCATTTTTTTTAAGTCAATAACCTTCCACCAGATTATTATTTTGCTGCCCTCTTTTAATCTCATTTGTTATATCAAAGAAAAGAATTGTAAGCAGCAGAGCACAGCTAGCTAGCTTAACATATATGATTCCCTGTTTTAAAGGAAATCCTTTTGGAATAGGGGATCCTTAACAAAAATTTACATATTTTGACCTCAAAATGTGTCAACAAAACAAATAATAGTAATAAATAATAATAATAACCACCACTCTGGAAATAAAATTATAATTTATTATTATTATATTCCGCTTGCTTAATTGTAATAGGAACTCAGCAGAATCTGCAACAATGTTCTGTTCTTAAATCCAAAACACATCCAGCTGACCAAGAGGAGAGATGTGTATATAGTTAGAAAAGAACATAACACTGTTCTAAGTTTATTCAATTCAGTTTCAGTTCAGACACAAGCAAAGAGAGTGAGAAAGAGAGAGAAGTCAAACCAAACAGAATAATCCCCAACCCAACCGACCGAAAATTAATGCGCTGCTTGCATTTTAGTTAAGTTATGGGGAAACGACTCGAACACGATATGAACATGAATGACCCCGCCTCGTCGTAAAAGTTTTTACACATATATAAGTGCCAAAATGGGGAGAGAAGGAGACTTTAGATTTCCTACACACATCAAACTTATGATGAAATATCGAACAGGGGATGAAAATGAACATCAATTTAACATGGGGAAGTCACAGAGCCATTCCCAGGCGAACAGACAAATTCAGCTAGATTTAATTCTAGCGCCATTCACAATAGTGTGGCTCCCCACGTCTATAACAACAGACAACAGAAAGGGATTTGTAGGAAGGTATTATAAAAATGGTATTAGACGACATGCCTTGGTTATCCACCTTAGGGGAATCCACTTTGAATGTGAGGTGCTTAGTTTTCAAACAAAATTTAAAACTGTTTCATCGATTGAACAAGGATTTCTTATATTTTGCCGTCCCCTTGAAGCATGCAGTGCTTTTATTATTGTTTCTCCTATAAGTGGGATCAGATCATTCAGAAGACTTTCTTCAAATTTCTACACTCGTGAGAGTGCAAACAATTTTTAGTGAAATTTCCTAACAGGAGAACAGCAATACAAGGCCTCGGCGACATTGACTTTGAAAATCGTTTGGCAATGAATATGGCGGGCGCAGTGCGGCACGGTGGGCGCATGTTAAGTTGAAACAAACACCATAAGTACGAGTATAGATGGAGCACACACGCTCAGCCCAGCCAGTGTGCTATTGAGCCCATCATCCGCCATCCCTGCCGAACCAACCAACCAAACTTGCCCTGGGAGAGGTGAGCTGATACTACTGATACTGCTAATACTGCCTTTGGTTATATTTTTATACTTATTTTGTGAGGTTGTGTATTGCAATATTTGTGCACTTGCTTGTTTGATATCTGATAACGAGAACATCAGCTAAAAGTACACTTTATACTGTGCACGAGTGCCGGGTGTATTTTTATAGACACACAATTTGCAAAGCAAGAGAAAAAACGTCTCCAATGAATTGTAGACACCTAACTGCCAAGTATGGGCTTCTATGACACTGGAAACCCAAGTGCGCCTCAGTTCATCTCTGGCAAGGCTGTGAAGAAATAAAGCCACTCCATACAATTCACTGTTTGGGGCTTGATGTTATTGGAAAACCATGACCACCTCAACTGCAATGTAAGATGTGAAAAATGGAAAATATAAAAATCTTTTATCAACACTAATGCACTGCAGCTCCAGAAAAAATGTTGCTCCAGCTGGATGCATTTTTGCATTATGTTGCTTATGCGGTTTGATGGAAATTTGTTTTTGTAGCTTCCTTAATATGAACGCATCAACATGCAAGTTGTTTTAATGCGGAGCTGATATACATGAATGTATTTATCAAATCAAAGAAAAACACGAGACTTCCTTGACTTTGAGTGTCTTCCAATTGGACAACATTACGAGTACGGCTGATTACCAAAATACAGTACTGCAGCGCATCATAAATTTTCATACTATTTTTAGTAATTTTCTGAGATAAATTAAGGTACAAAAACACGAGTTTTTTTAATGCATTGCAACAGTAAATGTTGAATTGTATTTAGAAAGTAAGAACATAAAAAGTTTAAACAACCATGATGCGCTGCAGTACTGGATTTTGGAAATCAGCCTTATGTAACTGTTTTAGAAATTTTTTTACTCTAAACTTGAACGGCAAGAAAAAAGTTAAATTTAGTGCCATTATTATTTTAAGAGTTGTTTTCTAGACAGAATTTTATTTCGAAAAAATTCTGAGTTAATATATAGTTTTTTGCTCGGATTCAAAATGCACATTTGTCACTTTCTAAAGCCCTAGGGTGCATGAAATCTTGAAATAATCTCCAAACCATTTATAGGTCCTTGCACATATAATATCCATATTATAATTATTTAAAGTGTAACTAAAACGCTTTAAAGTCGGTAGGAAACCCTTTAAAAATAAAAAAAAAAAAAAAAATACATGGCGTATGAGCACTATTTTTCGTATGAAAAATAACCATTTCATTTTTGAAAAAAGTGTGTGTAGGTATTTATGGCTCGAATACACACCCCTTAAAGGTCAATTAGGTTATATTTATCGAGGAGTGAATGTTAAATCAGAGAGTGAAATTCCCTAAAAAAAACTTGTTTTATGAGATTTAGTTCCCCCCATATTTCGGGGGATGTTTTTCAAAAAAATGTCAAAATTTAAACGGTGTTAAGTCATCGTAAACGTAGTAAGTTGTAAACTGCGTAAATCTGTCTATTTTTCCACCCAAATTATGACAGACTAACGAAGTTTACAACTTTACTAAGTTTACGACGACTTCACGTCCCTTCGCATCGATCTTTGTATGAATATCCTTATTTATTCTTAATGAATTAATCAAATTCCGTTGATATAAAGGTCCCGAAAGTGCTGTTTTCACGTTTAATTGTGGAGGGGTTTCATCTGCAACGGTGACAAGCCTCCTAAATGCAGGCTCACTATTTTTATGGGCATTCTCTTGATCGGCTTGAAGCTCGAAGGTCAAAAGACGCGGATCACCGGGATCACCGGAAAACGTATCACATTAGGAAGAAAAAAGTAGGGTTTCATATTCGAGTTGTACGGCTAAAGAAAAAATCCTGGAAGCACGTGTTTTACGGTTAAATTGTTTCAAGGGAGAAGTGCAACTAGCTTAATATTTCACTGGAAAATGTTTATAAAAGTAGCGATAAAAGAAGGAAAGACATACAAAAATTACGACGGTGTGGACGAATGTTTCCGTTATGTTTCTTTTCTATCACCTATCTTTTTCAAAGTAGTTTTTTGTATACTTTCTACAAGACTCAAGTAGATTGAAGAAGAACCTGCCCTGATGTGCGAGTTATACTCCAGCTTTGGACGAATGTAATGAATGCCTTTTAACAAGTTCAGAAGGAGAGAAAAACTTCTTGCATCGTCGAAGAAAGCCTACACACTTAGCAGAGTTCTTGACAACTTCGAATATGTGGTCATTCCACAATATTCCACATAATCATGCCGAGAACTGAAAGCTGTTCAGTTTCCTGAATGCAAGCACCGCTCATGGATAGCGGCATTGGGAGGTGGGTCCCACATAAGTTAAGGAAGATATACCATCAGATCACAAGTGGACCTATTGCCACGAAAGCCATACTGCCGGTCATTCAGAAGCTTTCGTTCTTCTAGATATTTCTTGAGCTGAGAATTGATCAGCTTTTCCATTACCTTGGAAAGAAGGGACGTAAGTGCAATTGGACGATAATTGGAGGGTGAAGTAGATACGCCATTTTTAGGGACAGGCTGGACAAATGCAGGTTTCCATCCACGCGGAGAAAGAGACCTGTAGAGTAGGACAGATGAAAAAGCTTACGCAGTGGTTTTGAAGCGTCCAGTGGATTTGTGTACATCAAAATCTTTCAGGACTCTTGCAACTGCACGTTAGTGCTCTCAAATGCAGGAGGAGTCATAACACTCTCTTAACAGCAAACTGTCATCATCAAGTTTTGTAACCCTCGATCGGGGCATAGGGCGCCAAATCTTTTCCATCCTTCACGGTCTGCAGCTTTCTCTAGGAGTCTGCTTCTGCTAGAACTGTTGATTTCCATGTTGCTCTTGATCTTCCAGCCACCGTGCACCTTGAGGATCTATTCAAAGGACTTCTTTGCAATTTCATCGTGTGGTTTCCCCAGTGTGTGACCAATCCATTGCCATTTACACTTTCTTATGTCAACGTCCTGCCGCTCCTGACTTGTCCTGTGCCACGATTCTGTGCTGCAAGCAAATTGGCTTTTATTAGCGAGCTTACATAGGGAGTCTCATTTAAAGACGAGCGTTGGAACCGCGGACGACGCGACGTAGTGTTTCGAATGTTTTTTTGCAAATTACCAAAAATGTTAATGTCTTTGGGACATTGTAGAATATTTTGCCGTAATTTTTGGTCATGCAAAAGTTATGTTTTTTGCGTATGGCATTGCAGGTTTTTCTAGCTTATTTGAACTTATTTCAGTTTTCCTCAGTAGGGTTGGCCTTATAACAACGGAAACTTACTTTTCTGACCTCGACAGCGTATTTACAACTCGAATCAAACCATGAATTTTCTTTCGGTTTGATAGATTGTATCCTATTCGGAATAAAATTCTTCATCCCGAAAAGAATTAAATTTGTAATCATATCTGGGCTGGAGTCTACGTCACTATCGAGGAAGCATAGTGACCAGTTAAAGTTCCTGAAGAAATAGTTGGGACTATCCCAGTTGGCCTCTTCGTATTATCAAACAGTTCTCTAAGGGGTTTTCTTTTTAACTGAGGCTTTTTGGTACGAGAAATTTGCAGAAATGACACAATGGTCTGATGTGCCTAGGGGCGATAATACTCTGATAGCGTATTTATCAGGGTCAGTCGTAAGGAACAAGTCTAGGGTGTTGGCGGATTGAACTGCAAAGTCAGGACAAAGATCTTGACATACTCCTTCGGGTGTTGTCTGGCCAGAAAAGCGGAGACAACTTTAGAATTGTGTACATTGAAATTGCCCGCAATGAAAATTTCAGTGTGAGGATAATGGGAAACAATTCTTTGGATGGAGTTGGACAGAGCATTCTTTAGAAGTTGAATTTCTGTCTAGATTAGGGCTTCGATAAATAAAGCATGTTTTAATAATGTTCTTGTTCACCATGAAGTTGAACCACAAGAAGTTTCAGTTTATTTTAATACACAAGCAAAAACATATTGGAAGAAGCTTTCCTTAAGCTATAAAATGTTTTTGGACCAATATCTTGAACATTCACGCATGATAATGTGCCACTTCTACCTAGGATCCGCTATAAACTCAGCGAACGATACCAGTGCTAAGATCAAACGAAGAATTACTCTTGCCAATCGCTGTTTCTTCGGGCTAAGAAGGCAATATGAGAAGCAAAGCTCTCTCTCTCGAGCAACTAAACTGTCCCTGTATAAGACGCTTATCATCCCGGTCTTGATGTATGGTGCAGAGGCATGGACATGGACACTGCTAACGGTGGATGAGAACGCGTTAGGCTGTTTTGAGAGGAAAATTCTCCGGGTGATTTTTGGTCCCGTCTGCATAGATGGGGAATGGAGAAGAAGATACAACAACGAACTGTATGGGCTGTACAGTGACACCAGCCTAGCCACAAAAGTGAAAACCAACGACTGAGATGGCTGGGTCACCTAGAGCGAATGGACACCAATGCTCCGGCCCGGAAAGTCTTTGAATCCAACCCCGTGGGACAACGCAGTAGAAGTGGACAGCGTAAAAGGTGGCGCACGCAAGTGGAAGAGGACCTCTACCAAATTTGCGTGTGAAACTGGAGACAACTAGCTAGAAACCGAGCCGGCTGTAAGAAGCTTGTTGGTTGAGGCCCTAGTCCACCCCGGACTGTAGCGCCACCTTAAGTAAGTAAGAGTTTATCACAGATGTGAGGACATGATAGCCACGGATATGCCTAATAGGAATATATATGGGTCATAACTCATGAGGTAGTGCCATGTGGGTGGGAATTAATCGGTGATCATCAACAACAAAGATCTCTCCACTTGTAAAATCAGGACTCATGACACATAATTTATTGGGGAAAAAAAGGCCTCGGTTTCTATCAAAATCAATGGCATGAAAATGGGTAACGACCGTCTCTAGACCCTAACAACAGCAAAGACCCCCCCTCCGACGAGCTAATTCGAGCTGAAGTAGTTGTGGTCCAGATACCGTTGCTCCTTGCAGCCAGGACTGGCATAATGTTGCATTATGTCATAATGGACAAGAACAAAGTTTCATAAGAAATTTTCCTTTTGGGAATACATATAATTTGTTTTAGATTGGATTTTCAAATTCTATTTTCAGTAACCCAGAGGCCACACGACCGAGGATTCGCTAGCAAGTTGGGTACATACGTATGTATGTACATTAGTTGTCAAATCACTCGCCGCTCTACTTGTATCACAACTGGCTTAGAAAATGGCAAGCCAGTTGACTAGCGAGTAGGAAAAGTTTTGATGTATTAGTAGCTCACTAGCGATTACTCGCTTGTGTCCCTTCAGGACTTTGGGGCTTCAAACCTTACACATATGAAAGTCTCCTACATCGATTAACATCTTAATTCCGTTGCAAGTCACTGAACCCCTGTTCAAATCGATTGGAATGCTTTTTTTTTTAACTAGTATAAACATTTTGTATATGTTTTTGTGGATTTAAATAGACAATATTTAATATCATATCTTCTTTTGCAGGAAATATTTGTACATATAGAAAGAAATGGATCGTTATCCTTACCTCTTACATATGTTCCTATTTCAAAGAATTTTCGCATTTCAATTTATTCTGGGACCTTAGTATATTTTCTAAAGCAAAAAATTGATTTCTTTTTTGTCCAATGTGTGTAACTTTATATGATTTCTACAAATAGCCCCCTGCATTGTTAATTTTACTCTAGCCCTGCTCATCTATAAAAGAGATTCTCAAAATCTTTTAAGTACATATTTGTATATGCATTATGTCCTGTTAAAATTCGTCTCGAAAGTTTTCATTTAGGAAGGATAACAAAAATAAGTGCCTTTCTATTTTTTTTTTGTTGGAATGCAGAATGATTTCTTCTTGTAACATAAATCCAAATTGCCAAAAATTGCATACATTTCCTTTAATCCTGAGACCTTAGTATAATTCTCTAAGCAAAAAATAGTTCCTTTTTTTCCAACACAAGAATATCTGCCATTTTGTCATGTATGTTACTCTTTATGGTTTTTTGAACAAACCAGCAGCCTCCCTTTCCAAATATACCTATACACACAATTTTTTTCCATTTTATCATACAGGCTCATATCAATTCATACAGGTATAATACCCAGTTAGGCTTGAAGGAGAATTTGCACCCCACTTGTGTCCTGTTAAAATTCGATGAAAATGTTTCCAACTAAAGATGTTCAACATATTCTATTAAATGTGGAAAAATCTCAACAATATTTTTGAATACCATGCTTTTCGGTGTAGAATTGATTGTATGCAGAAGTGGGGTTCATTTATTTTAACATATTCACATTCCTAAGATTTCACTCTATCCTGAGACCTTAGTATATTTGTTTAGTAAAAAAATAGTTGCTTTTTTTCAAAACACAAAAGTAGGTAGGTATTTCCAAATATTTCCTCTTGCTCTATATAAGTCTTCAAAGTTCAAACATACCCCATCGCTTCTTATACAAAAATGCGTCTAAAATCGAAACCTTTACTTTTTAAAAACTTATGTATATTTGTAGCCTCAGAGGGACTCTTCACGTCACTGATGTTGTCCTGTTAGAAGTGATTGGAAAGTTATCAACTATACGATAGGCCAAATAATCTTAAAAATGAAGCAAACAATATTTTGAGTGCTGTACTTTGGCAAGGTAGAACTGGTATAGCTGGTTCAGATAATCTCAGCATTTCCATTTATTCTGAAATCTCAATATATTCTCTAAGCAAAAAATAGTTCTTTTTAACAAAAAATATGAAACTACATAGTAAAAAGCCTATCTGTGGCGACCTGTTTTCTCATGTTAAATGCATGGATTTACTACATAGTTCTAGATATGGATATTGTGCGTGTGTGTCCAAAAAACCACCAAATCCATCCACAACATTCTTTCCTTTTGAAATTCTGTCGTAACTTTTAGAATACTCTTCATAGCACTTTGCTGTCCTGTTAAAATTCGATTGAAAAACAGGACAACAAATGTAAATTGTGTTTTTTTAAAGGTTAGAAGCAGTCTTTGAATTTTTTGTTTGTTGTGATACCTTTTGTTGCATTAAACTTGAATTGCAAAGGATTGCAATGTGTACCTACATTTTCTTTAATCCTGAGAGCTTAGTATGTTTCCTAAGCAAAAAATAGTTCCTTTTTTCAAAATTGAGAGCATTATCTGCACCTGTTTTCTCATGCATGTGTAGCTCTAGCTCTTTAGGATGATTATTCTTCAAACAACACCATTGTCTCTTAGAACAAGTATGGTGTGTCCAAATCCAGCCACCAAACGACCATACAAGAATACACCAATTTTGACCTGCTAAATTTTTGGTGGCCTAGTAATTCCTGCACGACACACATGTTCTCAAAATCTTTCCCATCAATACAACAAAACTATGTGCTCTTCTATCGAACTGTAGGCATGTTACAGAGAAAAACCTCTTTCGCCCCCAACAATCGCAAGCAAACCGCAATTTATATTGAAAAGACAGTGGAACGCGAACATCCTCAAAAAAAGAGTTCATAGATGGTGGAATGAGTCGAGTTCCCTCCGAATTAGTATGTTCCAACTTTAAAAACAAAATGGATCGTTCGCTAACTAAAACAGTTATCAAGCTCACAGGAAATCTAGCAGGTTTTCTTTTAGTGTATAAACAGCTCATAGCATAATGAACTCTATTCTCCTGACGCATCCTCCCGCGGTACATACAAAATTAAGAACACAGAAGACAGAACACACCATTCCATCAAACAATTAAGTTCATATAAACACTTCTATCCATTTTGTTGTGAACATGAACGAATTGAGCGCAAAATCAGAACGGAATTCCTTATTTTCTGGTTCCATTGCGGTGCCCTCATATTCATTTCTTTCATTATGCGATAAAGAAAAAATTACCAAATAATATCAAAAAGCAAAAATACTTGTTGTCCTCACTTGTGATATTGGTGGGTGGGTGTTTGGGTATATGTAGATGTTCTTTCTTCTGCTCGTAATTTGTTCAGTAGAAAAAGTTAACTTTTCATCCCAGTTTCGCATTTATGGGCTCCTGTTTGAAAATTCACATTTTGCACTATTTACGTCGTCTCGGTACGATATCGCGACAGACAGAGATACGGACGGTGTGACCGTGGACTGAATTTAGTTAGTGTTCATTATTGTGAGCTTGCCAAGTTGGTAAATTCATGTGATAATTTATTTAGTTCACAAAAGACTTCAGAAGCTGAACGGTTTCTTTTTTTTTCTGACAGTAGCGCTTTGCAATTGCAATATGGTATGATAAGTGTTGGAGAAATCATCAATTCAGACAAGGATTGGCACTTTTTCTACATATAGATCTTGAGGATGCGGACATCCTCGCAATTCAGAGACGAAATAACAAGGTTTACCATTTTATCACAGCTGACATTAAAAACTACTTCCAATTTGTTTACTTGCAACATTGGGTTCCAAGTGTACGTCGAGCTATTGGTATAAAGAATAACCTAAACGGATGAATTGATTTGACTCAAATTTTGTTCAAAGCACTATTATGTGATACCCTAAGAAATAACATAGAATTTTTATCTTAGCTCATTTAGAACGGGTAGCTACATAGCATACAAGGAAATTAAATTTTCTCGAAAATAGCTTTAACGGTTTTGATTAAATTTCATTTAGTAACGTGAAAAGAAATTGAAATTATACTTAGGGCAATTTGCTGATGCGAAACTTAAATATTTAAGTAGAACATAAGCTCTTATGTGACAGTTTACGCAGGCGAAAAAGTAGAACATACGATTTTAAGTAGAACATAAATACTTAAGTTTCTTATCAGTAAACGGGTCTGAGTTGCGTTTAAGGTTTTTGCTGATAGGCCAAGAGCCGGGTACTTTGTTTGCATCAGCCACCATCTTGGAAAATATGTTTTATGAAATATCTCCTGAATAGTGCATTGTACGTTAAAATTAGTAAATATTTTTGAAAGCTTATATTCATTCTTTTAATTGTTTTTTAAATCAAGTTGTTTTCGTGAAAATTTTGAGAAATTAAATTTTGAATTGTGAATTTTTTTTCAAGTTGATTTATTTTTGAAATTTTTCATAACCAATCACCACCAGGGCCGTAGCTACGGTAAGGCATTGTGCGGCAATGCCCTAACTTAAAATACCAATGCCCTTCTTTAAAAGTACCATCAACCATCAGTACAATTCTCCTAATTTTCTTGAATTTACAAAAAGGAAATGAATTTGAAGGAAGGCCATCTTATCGTCGAAAGTTGATATAAACGAGGGGTATGTTCTTTAGAAAATTTGTAGATAATGTAATTTGTAACAATTTTTCTATAATTTTTTTTCCAAGTCCACTTTGGGGGGCGTTTTTTAACTTAAATAAATAATAATATAATAATAATAATAAATGTAGTGTTTATCAATTTGCTTCAAATTTGGTACAGATCATTTTTATGTGGTTTCCTGGAGGAGAAATTCAAATATTTGTTGCACCTCATCTCAAAAGGGAAGCACAATCTTTGTTATTATTGTTTTTTTTTCTTCAAATTTTCTCAAACTTTATCTAGGATTTTGTTTTAAATTTGTACCTGTTGCAATTGTCTTATTGTCGGTTTATTTCTGTTATATATTTCTTTTATTACAATTATTCTGTTCTAATTAAGCAACACTTGTACTTTTTCAAAATACCAAAAAATCCATTTCGAAAATTTTCAAACTATTTTTTTATAAAATCTTTTGAAAAAAATAAGAGGTCTGTTCGTGTACTTTCTGGACTAAAATTCGCAGCCTATCAAATGTTGAGGAGTGGGGATGAAATTCTCTCAGAGAAAGTAAAACTGTGCAAAAGTACACGAACGTTTTGAACAAACAATTCTACTGGTTTTTTAACGTCAACAAATTTGAAAAAAAAACTAGTAATTAAAAACATTTTGAATTGTTTTTTTACATTTTTTAATTTATGAATTCTTTTTTTTTTTGTTTCTTTAAAATTTATATAAATGAAGACGAAAAGTTACGAGACTTTAAATTGGCGACTTCTTGCCCGATTGAAAATTCAAGAATAAAAACAAAATGTCTACCGTAGCTGTTTTTGATCTTTGGCAGGACTTTGTACTAAAATGTGTAGCTTTGCGAAGTAAACGAACAGAGGTGTGTTCCAGCATATGTCAAAAGTTACGTTTGACAGAACTGATATTTTTGCCCAAAGAATTTCATTGGGCTAAAATTCACAGAAAGGGGAAATAATTTACGCTCTCGTGAGCTCTCTCTTCTGTGAAAAACTACACATTTTTTGAGTATGCGAACATGATTTGACTTAAATTCGTAAGAATTAGTAGAAATTCGTAGTTTTGGGGAGTACGCGAACGGACCTAAGATTGGTGTTAAAAAAAAAAACGTCAAAGAAAAAGTTTCCGTTGTGTAAACGATGTTTTTGTGCGTTGTTAATATACAATTTGCAATAAAAAATCACAATGAGACAGTTCTATGCAAAAGAAAACGCCAATGCCAAACGACACGGTCAATGAAAAATTTTGTTTTGTTATTACTTTTTTTTTTAAATCGTGTGATCCAGTCATAAGTATTTTTTTTGTAATTCTGCCCTACTTGTTCCATTGCTGCCCTACCTTAAATTCGGTAGCTACGGCCCTGATCACCACTGTTCTTTTAGTTATTGAATGTTCTTATCAATTTTCTCAGTTTTTGAGAAATTAAAAAAAAGTACTGCTATTTCTTGTTTTAGTCTAAGAGCTCACAGCAAATTTTGGGAGTGGAGGTAACACCAAAATCGGAGAATGAGGGATTATAGGTACATGTATTATTATATCAAATACCAAAGTCTGGCAGGTTTTGTTTTCAGCCCTTGGGAGGGGTGAGGGGCTAAAAAGTGCTAGATCCCCTGATTTATTTTCAGGGTTATAACCTCTTTAATTCATTTTTGAAAAATCGGATATGATTCCCTGTCATTTTTTCTAAGCATAAACACCACAATTTTGACGGTCCGATTAATAAAACTCAACATATAACCATTTTACGTGAACCTTATCATCCCTTTTTTGGAGATTTTCAGCAAATCAAAAAATCAACAAATAAAGTCTCCACAAAAACGCTAATAAGGTTTGCTTAAAAAGGTTAAATCATGGGTCCTATTTATCGGATCACAAAGATAAAAGTGTTGGGACTTAGGGAAAATGACAGAGCATGATTTCCTATTTTTTAAAAGTAAATTGAAGTGTTAATGACACTACCATATAAACAGGAAACCAAGCGGGTTTTAAAACCCCACCCCCACCAAAGGCTGAGAAAATTTAAAACTGAAATTTCAAAATAATTCATCAACCCGTGTTTGAAATATAGAATTTTCCAAAAAAAAAAATTTTAATCTTTTTTAAAAAATCCAAAATTTATTTTTTCCAAAATTTTGGTATGCAGTATTATTTATATTCTAACAATTTTATTGAAATCGGATGAGCGATTAATGATAAACCGAAAATCAAAAAAAACATTATATGGCAGGCACCGTTTATAAATGTTTTTGGTTATATTTTTTTCTTACCAAAAAGTACATCATATCTACAATAATACACTGATTTTTTTTATCAAACTCGTTTGAGCCGGTTTTGAGATAAATTAGCTTTTCCTTAACGGTTGTATGAAAGTACCGTTATTTGTAGAGTTAAAAAATAAAATTCAATTTCCCATCTGGAGAGTTACAAAAAGACCTCAAGTCCACAATTTTAAGAAAATCGCATCATTGGTTTAGGCTGTAGAACCAGATACAAACAGACAGACAGACAGACAGACAGAATTGTGCCACCCACTTTTTTCTTGTTCTCTATCATCGTAATGTTATGTTTGATTGTTATTTCAAATTTTTTTTTGTCGCACGAATCCAAAACTTGCCTTTTAGTACTTTTATCGCAAGTAAAAACTGTCGTCGTTTAAGATAACAATATTTTTCACGACACAACAATTATTTTGACAAAAAAAATTCAACTACTAAATTTAAAATAATATATAAATCAGTTTTTTTTTACCTTCCATAGAATAGTTTCCACTTAAAATTTTCTCATTATCAGCTGAACGAATTTTAATTAAATTGTATATTCAAAATCTTTTGAATAAATAATAAATACATTTTGTCAAAATTCGATATCTCGAAATCGGGTTAGTAATTTAATTTTTAATTTAACTTTCATCTTCATAATTTGTCCTTAAAAATAATGCACTACAAATTTTATTTATTGAGCTTTTTTTATTTAGACTGTCTTAACTATTTTTATTTTTTTTTCTCCATACATTAATATTTATTCAAAATTTAAGATGGGATTCGTTTTTTTTTCTCAAAATTGGCTCCACAACTTTTCTTAGAAAAAATTCAAAAAATTTCTTTTTGTAAAGGCTACCATTGGAAAGGAAACCATTTTTCAAAAAATTATTATTAATGGTACCTCACAAATAACCATTTTTTTAATTTTCATATATTTCAATAATTTTTGTATACATAAGCTTCAAAGAAATATAAAGACATATTTTTTTTTAACCAAAATTTTCAGAAAATATTTTTTCAAATTTTTGATTTTTTTTGAAACTCGGTTTTTGAGTGGTTTTTAAAACTTTTGACAGTATTTTAAGAACAAATTTTACTTTTACGAAATAATAATGGTATCTCCCACACAAAAATATTAAAAACCCGTTTTTCTTGCGTTTACGATTTCTATAAAACTTTTCATGTTTTAGGAATTAGATATATATATTTTTTCTTAAAACGCTAAAACGATTTAAAATTTTTGTTTAATATGATCTCAGGTGGCATTCGCTTTTTTCACCTCAAACTATGAAAGTAGTTGTTTAAGCTAGTTTGAATATCATATTTCATGCTTTTTAACATTTCTCTCTCATAACTTCCTGGTATCTATATACAGTTTTTTAAACTCGCAGCGCCTTGAACATAAGAGCAAGTACGTGTGCCCAAGTCGTGCATTCGGTTTTGTATACGCTATGAGCCGTTCTGATGATTTTGATTAAACCGCGTTTGTAAAAATGGCGACTGACTCACAATATTTACCTCCGCACCTTTTGTAGACTCAGACACACCGTCAATTACTTTATTCATGAAATTTGGTCAATATGATTTTGCATTATAAAAAATCCTTTTTGCCTCTGCTGACTACCCTTTTAAAGAAGTTTAAATTTTGCCAGCATCTATATTTGATTTTGATATTCACCTCGATTTTTCCAGTTCCCTGAAACCCCTTTTAAAAGATATGTTATCATTTATATTTAATTGTGAAATGAATTCATCTAACACACTTTTACCTTATAATTTTCAACACAAATTATGATTAAATTAGGAATCGAGATGTACCGTATTCAATTTAATTCAATGAATATGACTTTAAAACAAAAGTTTCGGGTCTATACCTACGTACAAGCATTTTGTTTATTAAAAGGAAGGAAATCCGGGCAATACTCTATCATATGTGATTAATCATTAATTTAAATGTGCTTTTCATATCGCATAAAAAATAGCTTCGGAAATTTTACCTACGTTTATGTTGGTAGTTATAAATAAACATACATATATACAAAAAACTTATAGGTATAGTGTAAAGTCGAAAGCGCTTTTCTTGAAATAGAAGAACTTCCCATTAATTGCCCCTTAGCCCTGACCCTGCTTTGTGGTCCCAAAACTTCTTTCACGCAAACACTCACACTTTTGTGGACTTTTACGGGTCTAAATATGCAGCAAAATAGCTTACAGTAACCTCACACACTCATATAATTATGAATAGAATCAGGCAAAATAATACAGCTTAACTTCTTCCTATACTATAACTGCCAGCCAAAGAGCTTCCCCAAAGTTCTTAGCTTATAATTTTGCTAACTTTTGTGTAAGAAAAAATAAGTCATTTTAGCGTCTTTTCTTCTGTTCTCTGTCTTAATATACGAAGTAAAAGAAGAAAACAAGTTCTTGGTTTGGTCTGCGCTTTCTGCAAACTCTTGAAAGCATTATCACTTCAGCCTGATTATGCTTTCGATTTGCTATACCTATACAGGAGGAGGCCAGAACGGGAGCGGACATACAGAAACACAACAGGTTCTTTTGTACCAAAAGCACTACTCTTCTGATTCCTGAATAGCAGCATCAACGAACAAGCAAGCGAGTGTATGTTAACCCTCATCGGTACTATCGCGCTAGTCGTATCGTTCGTTTGGCAGAAAAATGGGACTCAAAAGAGTTTTAAACGCTTTTTAGTCTCTGCTTTTTTGCTTAAATAAAAAGTTGTAAAACTTAAAACTTACAAAAGCGCATTTCTCCTCACATTTTATACTCTTTTGAAAATGTTGACGATATTTGAGGGGGTTTGGTGGGAATTCAAGTATTCCGGGGCTGATGTGCTTTGAATGTTATTAAACAATGAAATTCTACATAATTTTGTGTGCATATTATTATATATAGGGTTAGTTGCAGGGAATGCGGTGAGCGGAATTATAAAGCCAGAGTATAACTTTAGCCAAAGCTGAAGCTGAAGCTATAATCGAACTTTTTTGTACTAGGAGCCAAAAAATCTTGACGAATTTAGTAGCTATAGCCAGTTTGTTAAGAATCTTTTTAAGTACCTCTATAAAAGAAATGAGGATGCGGCTATTTAAAGGGCACGGGTAAGAAGAAACACGTGAAGATAGGAACATTGAGCGGGCTTTGAGAAGCTATAATATAAGGTACTGAGGTAGTTCTGCTCTTTAGAAGAGAACAGCTTTCATCAGGTTTTTTACTTTGCTACAGTTATAGGTATTGAAATAAAATTTTTATTTTTTAAGAAATTACCTATAGAATGAAAAGCATACAACTTTTTTCAGTCGAATATGAACAAACAATTTTTGAAAGATGCTCTTTAAAAAAAGTTTCTTATTTTTGTATGCTGCTGTTTTTGAAAACATTTTGAAGTTACTATTTCTTGGGGTAATTTTTGAAGAGGTGATTTCAACATTTCATTGAAAATGAATGCAATATCTTAAAAAAAATCTTTTCAAGTTCAAAAGGCAACGACCTACATATATGTACGTTGATTGATTTGAAACCCAAAACTTTTATCATCGTAATAAAATGGCTATATAAAATCTAGCGTTGGGTTTCCAATCAATTAATTCTTTTCATTCCTACACAGAATGGACATTTATCAAAGAATTTTGTGGCCATTAAAAGCTATTTTGAATCGAATTTATAAGCTGCTTATGGTCTGGAAAGGCTTTCGTGCTAGTTAGTAATTGAATATAACTGCCCAGGCGAAAACCAGCTTAAGTCCACTTGGCTTGAGTCTGAAAAAAATGACAATATTATTGTTATTGTTATTGTTAAACAAATTTAAAATTCAAAGGAAAATTAATCAAAGAAACAAATCATTTTGTCTATTAGTACAAAGTTTATAATAACGAACATAAATTGATTTTAACATCATGAATTTATCCATTCTGATGCAATGATATGAGTCAGATGGACCTTCCACGTTAAAATGTCAGGTAATTTATTTTTTAAATTCCTTTGCTGACATGTTGTCACTGGGTCTAGAGTCTAGACACAACTTTAAAAAACGTTTTCATTTATGGAGAGGGCTGTACTTCATCCGATTGTACTCGAAGAAAACTACAAGATGCCATCATAAGTTTGATTTTCATAAAAACAATAGACTTAAGCCGTTTTTTCCCTGGACTGTTTAAATCGATAATATTTTATATAATTTGAGCTTTATAGATGCATATTTTGATCTTGACTGTAATACTTGCTAACAAAATCTCATTTTTTTCGACAACGGCTACACGAGTTAAAGTAAAAACAATAGGTACATTTCTTTTAATACCTTTGGATAGGAAATCATTTAAAAAAAAAATGGTTATTAAGAGTTCCTCCCAAAAAAACATTTTTTATTTTTAAGATTTTTGGAAAACCATATTTCTGAAATTTTTTTAAATCAAATATTTTGAAAACAATATGGTCGATTTTTTTTAAACTCGGTATTTAAAGGTTTTTTAGCACTTCCTAAAATATTTTAAGAAAATATTTTATTTAATTCATTTTATGTTGAACTTATTTCTTTATTTAATGTTACCTTTTGTTTTGCTTCTTTGAAGTTGAATAAAATGCATTCTTTTATATTTTTATTTTTGCCTATATATTTCGAGGTCTATTGCCTCATCTTCAGGGTCATAACAGAAATGTCTTCTATAGAAGACCCTGAAGATGAGGCAATAGACCTCGAAATATATAGGCAAAAATAAAAATATAAAAGAATGCGTTTTATTGAAATTCAAAGAAGCAAAACAAAAGGTAACATAAGATATTTTACTTTTATGAAAAAATAACGGTACCTTCCATACAAATGTTAAAAAGCCGTTAAGGAGAATTGTTCTTTTTTTCTCCTACGATTTTAATAAAACAACAAAACACAAACAAATGTCCCCTTAAAACTATTAACAGTACCTCTCATAATTTTTTTTATTTGAATTTTATCATTATCTTCTGAATGGATTATTGTAATTAATTTTTAACATACAGGTTTCAAAAAAAGAAAATTTGAAACAAAATATTCAAAATTTTTTTTTGGATTTTTTAAAAAAGGCTAAATTTTTTTTTGAAAATTCGATATCTCAAGTACGGGTTGACATTTTAGATAAATAAGTACTTAAGATTAACATATCCAATTTTATCCTTGAAAATGTTTTAAGGAATTTGATACATATAAGAAATTATTAAAAAAAAAACAGCTTCAACGATTTTATTTTTTTCTGTTCACAAATTAAGAATTCAGGTGGCATTTTCTTTTTTCACCCCAAACTAATAAAGGTGTTGTTTTAGCTAATTTAAATAAAGTATTTTTGATAAGTAACGTTTGCATGTACGACCTTTTTATTTATTGGGTTGAATGCTGCGAAATTGAATCAGATATTCTATAAACGTCAAATATCAAATGTCAAAAACCTGACAGAATAGACGCGTTCAGATTTCGATGTTATTTTTAAATGGAGAACCTCTCCCGAACAAACACGAAACCGGAGTCTCGGAACGATAAATAAATGTAAAAGTAGAATTATAACAGTAGCAAGCTCTTGGAAGCTAAAGTCAAAGACCAACGAAAAGTGTCTTTCCAAACAATCAAAAGGAGAAGAGAGCAATGAAAATAACACGTTGTTAGTGTAGTTTCGTCGTCATCAAGGAATGATTCGGGTTGGTTTGGGAGAGCCAAGAAATAGTTCTCCTAGTCGTTGAGTAAATGTAGACTTCCTAATTATTTTTGTTTGTATACACTATGTTTTTATTCACTTTTATCGCCAACCAATCGCGATAAACTTAACCAAATCCTACTCTTTCCTTCTAGGCATTAGCATGTGTTACCAGATTTTTCAAGACGAATGGAGCCCAATTTGAAAAATCTTGGCACCAAAAAAAGTCCCATCAAAGCACAAAAATTAGTGAATTAAGGCTCTCCCAAACCAACGCGAAACATTCGCCGAAGACGCGAAATCATTCACAATAACACAAAATATGAAAGATACACAGTGCTAAACAACAACAAAAGACTATATTTGCGAATGATTCGCTATGATTTCGCCTTGGTTTGGGAGAGCCTTTAAGATTTAAACTTTTTTTTAATTTTGCAAAGTTATAAAAATCAAAATTTGATTGAACATTTTACATATTATGTTTTAGTCCATATAAAACTTCTTTCGTCTTGGTTAGCGGTAGAATAATGAGCTAAGATCTTACAGTTTTTTTTTTTAATTTATTTTCCACAAATTAGGGGGTGCCTCATTTAAAATAAAATAATGACTTTTTAAAGGATCACCTAATGTATATACATAGTTTACAAAATTCAATTAAAACTCGCATACTGCCTCCAAAATGTCTTCCATACTAGTAGATGATTCTTTCGTCATTTTTAAGCGTGCACACTGAATCAACTGCTTAGAGTTGACAGTGTGGTTGGTTACAAGCAAATATTAAAATGGATGTGTAGGCTCATTCACAATAGATTTTTAAAAAGTTTTAAAAGTTTAAAGTTCTCATCTAGGTAATTGGAAAATAAAAAAATAGTTTTTCTGTTTCAATTTTGAAGCAGCCTAAAATCACTCAATATCAATACTAAATAGACCAAATCGGTATTTATCGCCAATCACAATTTGAAGGAGCGAGTGAAAGTTCAAGTAGCCCAATTGGCTATAAAGAGCCCGTTCTGGCAACCCTGGAAATTACTTCAGAGAGTCGAACCTACATATATTGTTCAAAATTGTAAGCTCAATAGTTTGTGGATATCCACACTTTTTATTTCTCCAATTTAATAACATACAAATTTGTTTATATCAATCCAAAAAATGATCTCATAAACATCAAAGCCCATGTTTTCGGTATCTGCAATTGCACAAAATTTGCATTAAATCATTAGAGTTGCTTTGAAGAAAATCCAAAAAGAAACTAAAACTGAAAAGAATCACATTAAAAAGCTCTGTAATCTTTAAAACAAATACATCTATTCATTTAGGCTCTAGCTGGATTTATGCCAGGACACAGTACACTTAAAGTATTATCTTGCACATGTTGTCCGAAATGAGAACTGTCAAGGAAATTCAAGATGGCAGCCTTACGTGACCTCGTCCGCTGTATTACAACAACAACGAAGAAAAAAAATACAAAAGGATAATTTAGATAACACTAAAAACCAGGAAGGAATGTTGTTTGCATGGCAAAATAATGTTAATAAACACTAAAAAGCTTGAAATAATTGTATTTTCTAATAAATAAGTAAGAAATGAACACATAACACACAACAAATTTTGATGTTTAACGAGTGGGGGTCACGGGTTTCGCCATTTTCCACTGATTTTGATGGATGCGCAGAACTGAACAAAAATGAAAACGCTAATGATATTACCTTCAATATGTGTACTGTGATGCCAGGATACACCGGTGAACAGTCAAGCAGACCAATTCACAAAAATGTTCCATTATCGTAAAAATTGATTTAATTCAAACATGAGAAAATTTATAAAATGCACGACTGGGTCGCACTTCGCACGTACTTTATTTTATATTCAAGAGGCTTAGATTTTTCAAAATTGTATAAGAACTTATATAAGACATGGAAATTATGGGTGAAAATGTTTAATATCATGAAGTTTAATAATTTGAGGTGAAGAAAAAAGAATGCCATCTAAATTCTTGATCAAATATGGACATGGAAACAAAATTGTAAAAATAGGTTTAAAAAATATGTTTCCTTATAAAAACTCTTATAACATTTTTAAGGAAAATTATTGGTATGCAAACAAAAAAAATTTCCATAAGGATTGTTAACATTTTTGTTTGGAAGGTACAGTTATTTTTTCATAAAAGTAAAACATACCATGTATTATGTTAAAAAGCCGTTAAGTTTCAAGGTTAAAAAAATCACCCATACCCTTTTCGAAATATTAAATTTTCAAACACAAGTTTGGAATATTTTTTAAAATTCAAAAAAGGTTTGTAACACAATCCTTTTTTATTTTTGAAGCTTTCGCATAAAAAAAAAATATTCAAATCAGTCATAACGTTTTCAAGAAAGTCGATAGTCAAAAAATGTCTTTTTGGAAGGTCAATAATAACGATTTTTAAAAAATAGTATCCATCTCAATGGGTTGGGTAGCCTTTAGTAATTTATTGATTTTTACTTGTGCTATGGGTACTATAAGGCAAGTTTTGCATTCACGCAAAAAATAAATTTGAGATAACAATCAAACATGATATTACGATGATAGAGAACACCAAAAAAGTATTTTTCCCAAAAACGGCTCGACAACTTTTCTAAAAAAAAAAAATTTATTTTAGTAAAGACTTCCTTTTTTGCCCTCCAAAAGTACTTGAGAGTGCTAGGACGCCATATGGCCCTAGGCTCAATGATAGGAAAATCCCTATGCACACCTCCGCGTGGTGGAGGGTGGGTAACGCTAACGTGCAGGGGGACCGAATGGATGCCGGGATAAGCAGACAACCCAGCTTTGCTGGTCAGGGCACAAACTTGCCCTTGGGATGGTTAAAAGCCCCCTTAAGACGGATGAACTGCAGGTGGCGGTCAACGGCATGATAGTCTGGTGGTGGAGGAGCGTTTTTGTTAAAAGGCCAACGGCAGCAGCAGGTAGCGTCTGTAACCCATATTGGGCGGCTACAAAAGGCGTCTGTTTTCCCATAGTGGGCGGCCTCGAGCAGTTATGTGTTTGACCATACAAAAGGCGGGTGTGCCTGTCAAATCTGAGCTTATGTATGTTATTAATCGTATCTCGGAAAACACCATGGTGGAAGGATATATGCTATTACATGAAATATGACAACAATTGGAAATGAGTCCCCAAGAGGTAACCATTTTATGGAGAATCCTTCTGCAGCTTCGGCTGCTGTAAACCGCACATCGGATTTGGGGGTGCGGCATCTTTCGTGTACCAGCGTCAATCAAGACGCCATAACAATAAATGAATCGTTAACAAATAGAAGAAGTCTTTTAAGAAGAGCAAATGATACTTTTGGCTACCGCATACGTACGAAAATCGGAGCATGGAACGTTCGATCCTTGTACGGCGAAGGTAGATACGAGCAGGTTGAGCGTGAAATGCTTCACCTTAAGATCAGTATCCTGGGCATCAGTGAAACTAGGTGGAGAGGAAGAGCCGAATACAGAGCTGACTCTGGGCAAACGAGAATGCTGTATTCCGGGGAGGATGAAAGAGAGGGTGGCCAAAGGCTGCATGGTGTCGGAACTATGTTGAACGAAGAAGCAAGGCGTAGTCTTATATCCTGGGCGCCCATTTCTGCAAGAATAATGACAGCAAGGTTCCGTTCAAAAATTCGCAACGTCACAATAATTCAGTGCTACGCCCCCACAAATGAAGCGACCGAGGAAGACAAAACCGCTTTCTACACTCATCTTAACTCAGTTTACAGTGGTGTTCCAAGAGCCGACATCATAATTGTCATGGGAGATCTCAATGCCCAAGTCGGATCAGACAACTACGGTCTGGAACGCGTCATGGGGAAAAATGGCTTGGGGTCACGAAATGAAAATGGCGATTTGCTGGTCGATTTTTGTAACGCTAATCGTCTTGTACTGGGTGGAACTGTGTTTAAACATAAGACTTGCAACAAAATCACCTGGGTACATCCGGATGGTCAAACTGAAAACCAAATTGACCACATCATGATTCAGCAGCGATGGAGGAAGTCAATGTGCGATGTTCGGAGCATAAGAAATGCCGACATTGGAAGCGACCATCATTTGGTTCTCATGAGTCTCAAGCTACGAACGGCAGCTGTACAACGTCAATCACAGGGTGCAGCAAGGAATTCGAAGTTCAATACAAATGCTTTAAGTGATCCCAACATATGTCGTAACTATGTCACCAACCTTAACGACAGAGCTTCGTCATTAAATGGAATACAACATTCAACAATTGATGAGATGTGGGGTGATATAAAAAGTGTTTTTATGGATGCTGGATCCGAAACTGTACCCAAGCAGTCGAGAGTTAGAGACTCTTGGATATCCCAAGACACCTGGGATAAAATCGAGCTTCGCAAATCGTTGAAGATGCAAATAAATGCCGAAGCAGATGCTCAACGAAAGGCTGAATTGCGAAGAGAGTATCGCTTAGCACATAAGATGGTCTATCGCTGTGTGAGACGAGACAAGAGGGTGAGGTTAGACGGTCTCGCAGAAAATGCGGAAAACGCTGCAAGAAGAGGAGACATGAGGGAATTGTACCAAATATCCAAGGAAGTTGTCGGGAAGAAAACCAACACCAATCATCCTGTAATGGATGTGGATGGTACACTTTTGGTATCAATCGAAGATCAGCTGCGCAGGTGGAAGGAGCACTTTTGTGCCTTGCTTAATGAGGATTCTGTCGAGCAGAGTGCTGAAGTGCCCCAGCTTAACGAGATGCGTAGATCATATAGGGGTATTGACATCGAGCCCCCTACAGTACTGGAAATTCAATCTTCGATAAATCTTCTCAAAAACAACAAAGCAGCTGGACTTGATGGTATACCAGCCGAGTTCCTGAAAGCTGACCCTGTCAGAACGGCTAGTATTCTACACCCGTTGATACAAGCTGTGTGGGAAAATGAAATCTATCCCAGCGACTGGAAGGATGGTGTAATTGTTAAGTTGCCAAAGAAAGGTGATCTTAAGAATTGCAACAATTGGCGAGGTATTACAGTTTTGTCCGTTTTTCCAAAATTAATGGCAACCATCATTCTGGAGCGGATAAAGGTTAGAATCGAGTCTACACTCAAGAGGCATCAAGCTGGTTTCCGCAGTGGGCGGTCTTGTGTCGACCATATCAACACTCTGCGTATCGTTCTTGAGCAGTCTGCGGAGTTTCAATCACCGCTTTACCTCATGTTCGTGGATTTTGAGAAGGCCTTTGACCGAGTCAACCGTGAATGTATATGGAGATCACTTCTTGGTAGAGGAATTCCCCCAAAAATTGTTGCCATTATAAGAGAGTCCTATAACAACGCAAGATGCTTTGTTTTACACAATGGGCAGCTATCCGACTCTTTCGAAGTGCGGCAGGGTGTGAGACAGGGAGATGTTCTATCGCCAATTCTCTTTCTACTGGCGATTGACGATGTCTTGACGGCCAGCGTTGGAACATCAGAGAGGCAGGGCATCCAATGGAGACCGTTTGAAAGGCTTAGCCACTTAGACTATGCCGATGATATATGTCTCTTGGCAAATAACATCAGCGGGCTGAACGGGATGTGTCAAGCTCTGAAGTTAAAAGGAGAGGCGAGTGGTCTTAAAATAAATAGCAAAAAGACAAAAATAATGCTCACAGGCCGCTCCACACATCAGCGTATTTTAATACAGGAGACGCCAGTTGAAGAGGTTGAACAATTTAACTACCTTGGAAGTATTGTTTCAGCAAATGGTGGTACTGATCTGGACGTTCAAAGTAGAATAAATAAAGCTCGCGCAGCCTTCGGTTCTCTCTCCCAAATTTGGAACTCATGTCAAATCTCCTTGCGCACAAAGTTGAGATTCTTCGAATCCAATGTCAAATCCGTGCTGTTATATGCTTGCGAAACCTGGAAAGTCACGACTACCATCTCAAAGAAATTGCAGGCTTTTGTGAACCGTTGTCTACGCCATATTCTAAAAATTCGCTGGCCACAAATTATATCAAACGAGGAATTGTGGCGCAGGACAAGCCAGGAGCGGCTGGACGTTGACATAAGAAAGCGTAAATGGCAATGGATTGGTCACACACTGAGGAAACCAAACGATGAAATTGCAAAGCAGTCTTTTGAATGGAATCCTCAGGGTGCACGGCGGGTTGGAAGACCAAGAACAACATGGAAATCAACAGTTCTAGCAGAAGCAGACTCCCAGAGAAAGACGTGGCCACAGTTAAAATATCTATCTGCAGACCGAGAAGGATGGAAACGATTTGTTGGCGCCCTATGCCCCAACCGGGGTTACAGGACTTGATGATGATGAAGGACTTCCTTTAGGTGGAAAACTATTTTTTTAAAATGGTTATTAATGGCACCTCCTAAAGAACCATTTTTTTAATTTTCGATTTTCTTCAAAACGGTTCGACCGATTTCATTTATATTTTTATACAGAAGCTTCCAAAAAATATAAATAGTTTTGGGTACCAAAATTTTTGAACAAATATTTCTTGGATTTTTAAAAAATGTTTTAAAACTTTTTTGAAACTCGATATTTAAGATTTCTTAGTACTCTCTAAAATATTTTTAGAAAAAATTTTACTTTTATGAAAACAATAACGGTACATTCCATACAAAAGTTAAAAGGCAAATATTTTTTTGCTCAAAAACGACTCCTACGATTTTGATTAAACTTTTTTCACATACTAAAATTAGTGCGATCTACTACCAAACATAATACAATTTTACATTTAGCAACTATTAATAGTACCTGTCATAGAACGTATATTTTTATTTTGAATTTTCTCGTTATCGGCTTAACGGATTTAGATGAATTTTTTATATACAAATTTCAGATAAGATTAAATAATATTGCATATAAAAATTTTCAAAAAAGAAGTTTTTGAATTTTTAAAAAAAGTTTCAATTTTTTTTTCTTTTTTGAAAATTCGATATTTCAAAAACGGGTCAACAATTTTTTTCAAATTTTGTTTTGTTATACACATAAATATGTACTTTAGAATTGCATAACAAAATTTGTTCTTAAAAATGTTTTAAGAATTTTATATATAAAAAATTATTTTTTAAAAAAACCACTCCAACGATTTTAATTTTTTTCCCATACAATCATATTTAATAAAGAATTAAGATGGCTTACTTTTTTTCACCTCAAACTGTCAAAAGATTTGTTTTTTTAAGCCAATTTAAATTACGTATTTCATGCTTCTCTACATTTTAATCTCATAATTTCCATGTTTATAACTATATACAATTTTCTTAAATCCGCAGTGTCTTGAACATAAGAGCAAGTACATAATGTACGTGCGACCCGACCCAGTCGTGCATTTTATTTTTAATTGCTGGAGCCGTTTTTAAGAAAAAGTACCAATTTTAAAGTATAAATCAAACTAAAAATTTCAAAACATTCTAAGGAAAGAAATAAATAAATAAATATATTTGTTATTTATTATATTCTTTTTTCTGTGATATATTTACTTATTAAAATAAATCCACTTATATATTTGTTTATTTATTCACTGATTTTTATTTTTTCTGTGATAATTTTCTTTTTTAATTTAGTTATGTATTTATTTTTTAATTTTTTTTTTCCTCATCTATTTATTTATTTATTATTTATTTATCTATTTATTAACTTATTTTTGTTTGTATTTACTTATTTATGTAATTTCTTGTTTGTTTATTTATTGACTTATTTGTTTGTTTATTAATTTGTTATTTATTTATTTAAATGTTAATATAATTAATTTTGTGATATTGAAATTATTTTAGTTTATTTATTTATTATATATATTTTATTAATTGTAAAAAGTCATTGATTTGAGGTTTTTGTTAGTTATTCCTTCCCCTTCTCCCCGTCTCATCTTATTAAAGAAGGTTTTTTCTGTAGCATTTCCTTCTATCAATTATATTAAGATCTGTGATATTTTAAAACATTGTTATACATTTTTCAGTAGTAAGGTAGCCTTATACCAAGTCTCTGTAAATTGTGCAATATAGGTTTAATGAAAAAATGTATTATAGTTCAGCTACAATAAATGATCTATCTATCAGCTAAGCAAAGCATAAGCTAGTATTTTGGAGATCCCACACTGTGTTTTTTAACATAGAATAGTGCTCCCAAAAAATCTTCTTTTGTATTTTTCCAGCAGTGTAGTTGCTTATAAACTCTTTTTTGATATGAATCTATGATAGGTACCTAATGTTTTAGTTGGAAGCTCAAAGTGAATGAAAAAGTATTTTAGTTTTAAATTTAAGACAACCTATTTTCATAGATCATAGCTTGACACTATTTAACTATTGTATAACTTTAACGCAGCTCCCTAACTTTTATTGAACTATAAACACTTTATAATATTAGTGTTGCGCTAAAAAAATTTCCTTAAGAAATTAAATATTGATAATTCAAAATTAATTGGACTTCTTGCAAGAAATATGATAGATGTCATATTATGTGAAATGCGTGACGTGAAATTTAAAAATTAAAATCAGGCTTCGATGACAATTAAATTTTAATGAAAATGTTTACGTATAAAGTGAGTTTGACATTGTCTATAATTAACGAAATTATCAACTTTGCATAGTGTCACACAAATGCAAGCAGTTTTATTCGTCTAATTAGACATATTCAATATGATTCAACTACCGTAAGAAATACTTTATCCCAGTGAAAAATAAAAAACAGTCGACGTACCTTCACTCCAATGCTGATTTAGTCACTATAACTGGGGCTGCTACTATTCCCACCTGAAGCTGAAAGTTAAAAATTAAATTTGTATTTTATTTAAAATAGCTTCGATAGAAAAAATTAAAATTTTTAAATCTATCAAAACCATCCGATTGCCAAACAAAATACAATACTATCCCTGATTCCCTAATTCATTGATTTTAAGCACCATCAAATCTTCTCAGGGCAGAGATATAAAAATTCATTTTAAAACCCCCTTTTTAAACTAAATCCAACAAAATGGAAAAAAATAAAATAAATTTTAAAGTGACAACAACTTCGGTGTAGAATTATTGTAATCATTGCTGGGCAAACAGAGACCATAGCAGGAATTTATTTAGCAAAGCGCTCTTTATTTTGTTATTGTAGCTTTATTTTCATTTTGACAAGTTTTGCTTCTAAGAGGTGGGCATCGGATATCAGCTGACGTTGGGGGACTTTTTTGTCCGAGGAAAGAGGATGAAGCTCCAAGCTACACTGTTGAATATACTGACTGTATACAAAAATTCATCAACATGATGCTCTTTGCTTATTTTTTTTTTGTTGTTGTTGGACAAACAAAGACTAAAATACAAAACCAAAAAGGGGGAGGAGGAGGTCCGAAAAGGGAAAAGCCTTTAGAAAAGCACTCATTGGGATTTTGCTGTTGCTGGTTTGACACAGTCAGGGGCTAGTCGAACTTGTGTTTTTTTGTTGTCCATGCTGCATCAGATAACTTGGGTGCTCAGAAAATGTAAGAAGTATTCCCAAACAGGCGGGAAGCAAAATATGAAGAAAATTCGCTGTGATGTTGACGATACAAAATGCTTTAAGTTAAGTATTTTGGTTTGGTGTGAAAGCGATTTATAAGAAGTTCAAAGCCAACAACAAACATAAAACAGCCAACGAAATGATATGAAGTTCGTATCGTACATCGTACTTGGTCAGTCTCTGTGAGTTTTAGTCTGAGTCAGTTGCTTTGCTCAGTTGTTCTTGTTCAGTTTGTCAGTGGATTATATTGATAAGCTTCTTCGCTTTGTTACTGAAAGTTTCTTCTACTGCACCCCATATAGTTAGTAATGTCTCTCTTCTCTGTTATTCAAAAAGTTAAACTTATTTTATTTCTGTTAGAGAGAACTGCTTTTTTAGAACTTTGAGTTTTGTGTATGTTTGTTTAAAAAAAGAAAAAAATTTAAAAGTTTGAAATATTGAAACAAAAGCTGAGAATTGCAGTTTGTTCTTTGATTCTGTTGGTTAAACAAGAAAAAAAAAAAGAATATTGGCGGCTTTGAAAATCACATGTGCATAAAGTTACTGGCATGTGGCGCGAAAAAATTTGAAAGTTCATACAAACAACTAGAGTTTCTATTGAGAATTTAGTTTTGAAACCAAAAGCTACGCTCGATTGAAATGTTTTATTCAAAACTGTGTAATATTTCGGAATAGATACTTCCATCCCTCAGGGTTAAAGCTTAACGTCAAAATTTTAGTTTAATTCACAACTTCATACTTCTACAGTTGCACTATTCCGATTTTTTGAAGTCACAATTCAGCTCGACTGCTAAAATAACAATGTTGTGTTTTGTGTAAAATTGGTTTTGGATAGTTTTTTTTTGTATTTCTATTTAAAATTTCAAACTAGAAGACTTAGTAAAAATGTAAGAAGAAACATAAACAAAATAACTTCTGTCTAGTTGGTTCATCATTTTATTTGACATCTTTTCTTAATGTTTAATAAAATTGTGCATTTGATGCAATTAAAAATTTACAATAGAATGGAAACTAGGTGCATAAATAAAATATATATAAACATTCTTACATCAAGTTTCTTCTATGAAATTTTTTTATTTCCCTTGAACTTGGACAAGGTTTTTTTTTAATAAAAACTTTCAGAATTATTTACGAAATTTTGCAATATGAATTTTGAAAGCTTTCAAGTTGAGGTTAATCAGTAAATGAGAAACTTTTTCAATAGTTTTTAAAATAAGGATAATGATTCATTTATATATTTAAAGAAAATATAAACTGACTAATGGCCTGATATCCGATGCTACTGTGAGATTTCTAGTTTAATGCCAACTTTGTTCACAGCTAATCATCATTAATCAATGATTATTGCAACTGGTAAATCATAACATGCGTTTTTTAAAGAATATTTTAATCAATAAAAGCGTTGTTTGAGTTGTTACTCGTTGAAAAGCCAAATTAAGGGTATTTTTTTTCAGATCTTAGTTAACCCAGAGTTAGTTAGTTAATTAGACAAATAAATTAAATCCGAGCTAACTTGGAACCAGTTTTCAATGAAAGATTGGCTTTTAACTTTAGGATGTAAAAATATTATGTAAAACAAAGTGTGACACTATAGAAATCGGCAATCGGGCTTTCCATAATGTTGTACTTTGATTTCTTGAGATTTTTGACAAGCATCAGTCAGAATTACTAGTCCAGTTTGCCCACCAAATTTGTTGAGCTAACCCGGAGTTAAGGTTACGGTTAAACTGGAAACATAGTCTGATGGGCAAAGCAACTGCCCTGACGTATTTTTCTAGCATCGCGCACATTATGATGATTTGCGGGAACCAAAAACATCGTTCATCAACAGTGTTGTTTAAATGAAGATGTCTTGATCAACAATATCGTTCAACATATGTTGACCAGAGCTTAACCCGATTTAAATCGATAGCAATCAACAAACTTGTTTGAAAGAACAATTTTCGTTTAGTATTGGCGTGTTTATCAAGGAAATTGGCAGCTGTTCCTTTAATTTCATCGATCAGTAAATGTGTTTTGATTTTTGGGGAAGAACAACGTACACAAATTATAAAATACTTAAATGCAAATGGCAGTCTACACTACTTAACACTGAAACGTACACATAGCACCTTTGTTCGTGTACTACCCCAAATATCCCATTTTAGTCCAGAGCTTTGTCAATTTCCTTTATTTATATGAACTTTGACAGAGCTTTTCACTAAAATTGGGGCATAAATTGGCATTTTTGGGAAGAACGTGAACAGACCTAGTAACATACATGTTAACCAACATTGTTGATCGATGATCGGCATAGTGTGGACCCTGCTTCAGAGTTGTTTGGCAGAAGAAGGTGGTTAGTTACGGTGAATGCATTGGAGTTTCAAAAAACATATTTTTTTTAACTACGATCAACTGATCTCTGACTGCTTAGCATCAATTTCAACTATGACGGATTGTTTGAAAAAAATATTATTGATTGCAACGAACAAATTGCATTTACCCTAATCAGTCTCATATAGATCTACAGTATGCCTGTTTGGTAACGTACGCGAATTTCAGAATACGCATCCACTGTAACTATAGCCTTAACTGGGGATCTAAAGTGACAGCAAAACATGTTTCAACTCAGGTAAGACCCTGACACCAGAATGATTTCATCCAAAAAGACCGGACCTTAGCACTTACATCTCGCCCGATTAATTCTTTACTAAGACAGTCGGGGTCTTTTACAGAATGGTTTATTGGATAGCGGCACCGAACCGACGACGGACGTACTGTTTATCTACCTTCGACCACACAACTGAAGGTATGCATTTTTTATAATCGTGACGTTAAAATGTCATAAAACAATGGTAAATCGCCTTCAACTCACTCAATATGCCTGATTCACAATGCAATGCGAAATTGAGGCAGGATGCGTAAATAACTGAATCTGTGAGTGGAAGAACAGTACAAACGCCAAATTAAAAATGTAGGAAAAATAGGCATAACTTCCAATTGCTCAGACAAAAAATAGATTTTTCTGTATGAAAATTGGAAAAGGATTGCTCATGATAGAAAAGTTTATAATTTCTTTTTAAAAACATTTGTTTAAGCCAATAAACAAGTTATTTTAATTTTTCTGCAATTGCGCTTGTACTGTTCTTCCACTCACCCATTCAACTGGTCATTTTTGTATTGTTATAAAATCGATTCTCAAGTTTTTTACTGGGAGAACTGATTTTTTTGAAAAAAACAATCAACAAACATGGGTCCAATTATTATTCAATGGATTAGAAGTTTCAGATAAGAAATCATTAATAGGCGTTTTTCAGGTCCAGGCGTAGCACTGAACTGTCAAAAAAAGATCTGTGTTTCTGTTTCAGCTCGGATCATGGCACTGAACTGTCAAATAAAGTCTTTTAGATCAGAGCACTCAGTCAGAGCGCTCAACTTGTGTTTCTTTTTTCAGTCAGAGCTAGTTTGGAGTACCTGTAGAGTAAAAAGACCGAGCAAATGGAGCAAAAAGCTGAGCGCAGCCAACTCAACTATTTTTCCTCTTTATGTTTCACTCTTTCAAATTGGTGCGTTGAACACATCAAATTTCAGTTCAGTTTTTTTAAATTTTTGAGTTTTGATTGGTGTCATGTGAAAATTAAAAGTCAGTACTAAAAATTGGTGCATTGGCAGCACCGATTTATATCGAATCGTATGATGGTTTACTGTTCAGTGCTTATATATTTTTCAAAATTATATGGGAAGGCTCTGATCATACTCTGCTCAGAGCTAACTATTGAACATGAGAAAGAAATTAGGTGACAAAACAGAACCCTGGGGCACACCATCAATTATACTTCTTGTATCAATCGATCCTGGAGGTAAAATTTAGTCCAACAAAGAAATTCAACAGAATGAGAAACTTGGTTTTTGAAACGTGTGCCCTTTATTGACAGTTATTTTGAAAAGGGTGGATTAAAACTCATTTCAAGGAGCAGGACCTTACGTTTTGTGTAGGCTTAGAAATAGATAATGGAGGAAGGATTGACGAATGTTTGCCTTGGAGGTTTATTTCAGAGCATAGTTGCTCAGCCTAACCTTTTGTGGTGCAAAAAATCATAGCTCTCAAAAGGGGGGCCATGGCCCAGGGCAGCAAACTGCACGGGTAGCACAAGGAAAATGCAAAAAAATTTTATAGTGTGATGAAATTTTTGTTTTCGTCGTCAGCTCAAAGTTTGAAAACAAAAAAATAGTTCACAGTAAGATATAAAATTTAATACATAGAACATTTTTGTTACTTTATAGGTTGGGTAAGACATTAAACCTACAGAAACTTTTCGCTATCTAAGAAGCAGCCATACTGTCGAAATGTTGGGGATCTACAATTTAAATTTTAAAGTCGAAATTTTTGAAAAAAATGGTGTATTTTTTCAAGTTGATTGTTTTCAAAACATATTGACTTTAAAATTTAATTTGTAAATTCCCAACATTTCGACAGTATGGCTGCTTCTTTGAGAGCGGAAAGTTTCTGTAGGTTTAATGTCTTACCCATCGTTTAAAAACACAAATAAAAGAGTGGAATATTAGCTTTCAAAAAAAATTTATTTTTACCGTACTATGCATGGTTCACGAGATACTTGCTAAAAGGCATTTTTCAAGATGGCGGCTGAGGATTGCGCCGGTCACATACCCAACAACGTTTACCAATAACTTTGTTTACTAAATAATAACTTACATTACTCAACCTACATTTAATTGTTGAGTAATAACAAGTAACACTTTTTCTTTAATTGAATTGAAGTTGTTTGCTTTCAATGTTATTTTTAGTCTTTAAGTTACCATTCAAAATAAATCTTAAACTTTTGTTTACTCTTGGAAATCCAAGTAAAATTATTTTGTTTTTCTTTAACCTGATAATTTGTCTCGCCCCTTAGTCCCGTCAACTTGGATATACATTTGCAGGACACCTTTGAACGAATTGCATCAAGAAAATTCGTTCAGTAATTATTTCGGAAAAAAGTACCTGGTTCTTGGTTTAAAAGGCATTTGTTATTAATTCACCAAAATTCTGCAAGGTGTAGTCTCTGATTGAATATTAATGTCTATAAACATTATTTAAAATGTTTTAAGGTTACTTAAAAGCATTCCGAGAATTCAATTTTAAAAAGAAAAGAAGTGTCTCACTGCTCGCAGTCTTTCCCTTACGTTTATTCCTATAGACTCCAGTGACAGATTGCAGTGAAGATTGTTTGCTTTCCGTACTCAAAAGAAAACAAATAACCTACGTTTCCGTTAAGCCAATCCCTTACAATTTTTAACCCTGAAAATCGGTAAACTATTATAATAAATAATGAATTTGTCAAACAATTTGTGCGTTGGCAAAAATGTAAATAATAAAATTGTTTTTATTATTTTGTTCGATCTGTTTTTACTATTAAAATATTTTTGCATTTTATGAGGTACCAAAACGTATTGCGTATTAAGAAATATGTACTCAGTCTAAGATAGTAATAATACTTATAGACGTTAAAAAATAAATAAATAAATAATAGTTCTTTTTTGAAAAATTTCTTAATTCAAAAAATAACTTATTGAATTTTACTAAAAATAAAATATACCTAAGTTTAGACCTCCACCTCCGACCTAAGGTCAGTAAAATAGTTTCCTATGTTATTATAGTTTTTTTTTCTGAATTTATTTCTAGCTTTAAATTTTAAACTTAATTAATTCAAAACTAACAAGACAACAATGTATTGCATACACTATTTTATAAAAATAAAATCATGACCCAGATTCGATATTCTGTGTCATTCATATATGCACAGCCACCCACAGGGTGTGGCACCTTAGTTGTCCTTGTTTTTTTTTTTTTTGCTTTCTAAGAAAGACGTATATCATCATTCTAATGTCGTATAAAAACTTGGATTGTTTTCAAAAGCACGCAAGAGATAAATAAATTTAAATTTGATTCAATTTAACATTTTCAAATTCAAATATTTTTATTTTTGTTTTTTCTTCTAAAATTCAGTGTAAACACCCACGTTATATGGGTATTTTTCTTGACTCATATAGCTATTAAACAAATAAGATTATTATCATTATAGTCTCTTAATTACTGACTGACAGCTCATACTAGATAAAAACAAAAAATAAGTAAACTAAACAAAAGATTGGAATTCATATTCATCTACCTGATGTCTAGTTGGGAATATTTTTTTTTGTTACCAGATTTTGGGAAATCCTATTTAATATAGACTAAACAGTTGTTATAAAATAATTATTGAATCAATAAATTCCATTAAAATATTAGAGACACTTTATTTAACAATGAAATTTAATTAGTTTGTCATTCATTTGGAATTAGCTTGTTATTCTAACATGATGTTTTTGCGTCGTAGTAAAAAATGTGGTTCTAAAGACAATTAAAAAAAAACAAAAAAAACAAAATGATATAAATATTTTGCTTATGGTTTATTTTGTTTTTCTTTATTTTAAACTAAACATACATAAAGCTGGTTAATTAATTGTATAAAAGAATTTAAATTTAGAAAAACATTAAAAGGTGTTTTTTGCATTGGGGACTTTACTACTAAAGTAGGAAAGGAAACATCTTGGGTGGATTATTCAAGACAAACAGCCTCCACGAAACGACAACAGATAATAGCCTCCAACTTTGCACGTACTCATAAAACGGTGATATACCTAAGTAACACTAGGTTCCCAAGACACGCATACATGGGCTTAATCATTGAAGTTATCTTTAGATTCACTAAATCCAACCCTATATTCAAGCAATTTCTGGTGTTCCACAAGGTAGCCATCTTACCCCTTCGATTTTTATTTTAACAATCAAAGACGTCGAAGTTCTGTAAAGGATATATTGATATCAATTTTTGTTGACGAAAACAAAATCTATGGACGACCTTCTTCTCGATCCTAAAATACCTCCTTCAAAATGAAAAAATTAAGCTCTAACCTACTCTCGTAGGTTAGGTTAGGCATTCAACTTCCCTCAAGCATCTATTATCATTTATCAACAATTCACTAAACGATCATGGACGAGTGTATGTATCTGTGATAAAAAATTAAATTTTACGTAGACACATTGACACGTCTATTAATAGAGCTAACTTAGGTTTGTGAAACGTTGGTCTGAAGAATCTTCCGATCCTTATGTCACTGAATTCCCATAGAGAGCTATAGGCTAAATAGAGCAAATGCAAAATCAATGCTCCAGCCTCAAGATTCTTTGAGTCCCAGCTCCAACGTATGAAGCAACAAACAAAACTGAACCTCTGGTTTAGGAGCTCAACTCGGATAACAGAGCATAGCTAGTAGCGTACACGACTTCAGGCTGAGACCCATCTCGGATGAAGGGCCCATTAAGTAAGAATGAACCATTTTTTTTTTTTTCAAAGATCTTGATTTTAATTTGGCAACACTGGTCCCATATCATTGACAGTAAATTTGACAGCTGACAGTTGATTTGTGCTCAGTATACTTTATCTTTTCATCATGAATAGACTTACGCCAGAACAACACTAGCAAATAATAAAAAAAATAAAACGAAATATAAAAATATATTTTCTTTTTGTGGAAATCAATAAAATCCGCCACCTTCAAACTCAAAGTTCACACGCTTCCACCTGGATGTCTCCAATTAAAATTGACTATTTCATTTTTCTTTGTCAGTGTCTCCACCTGCCTTTGAATATTTTTATAAAATAAATATCACGATCTTTGGGAAAATAGAATTCATATTCTCAAATTAGAATCTAACACGCGTGATTTTTAGAAAATACGTGGGGTTTTGCGCACATCCTTATTTCATTTTAATTGATGCTTATTTTTGTAATCTACAGCGAACGTGTTAAAATTCAAAAGGAAAAAGCATTTTTGTCTAGTCAAAGCATTTTTGTTTTAAGTTTTTGATAATTATTGTTAAAACGTTAAAGATACAAGATACATACATATGTATATTTGTACGTCATTATCATCATGACTTTGATTTATTTTCAAATTAGGTTTTTGTACAGAATTATATTATTAATTATTGTATCTTACGTGAATTTCCGGTCGAACGTCATGATGGACTGGGATTGACGTTTGTTTTTTTCTTTTTGAATAAAGTGATTTATTGGTAAGCTTTGACGCAATTGTTTGCTTGTTGTTAAGATTTGTTAAATGAAAATAAAAAAAAATAAAGAAGAAAAAATGTTAAATAAAAATATGTTTCATTCATTACAGATCCATTATACATAATGAAGTTTTTTAATGATTTTTATTTGAGATGTTTACATCAATGAAAATGTTACCAACAGAAAATAAACACAAAACATTATTTGTTCTCATTCATATTTTTTAAATAAATATTTTTTCAGTTCATGATAAGGTTTTGTGTTTTCTCCTCTGTCTAAATTTAATGTTAATAATGTTTAGTGGGTGTTTTTAGATTTTTTGAAGGTTAAGCTAATAACTCTGTGGAATTTATGACCCTTAAAAATGTAATTATATCATATAGGTAAAATATTTCAATTTAAATGTGAAATAATACACTCTAGTAGAGCGTGACAGTAAACACCTATGGAATTTAAACAGATGGAATGCTATAGTTACGATAGAGAAAAATATGCCTATTTTAAATGAATCGTGATGTATGTATGTATATTTAAGTCACAATTAAATTCAGCGCATATTAAATAACTAATAAAAAACTATTGTCCCTTGAATGCCCTTGAATTTGCATTGTTTTTGTAAATATAGTCAAGTCGATACAATTTGCAGCAGTATAGGAGAAAGCAAAAGGGTTGAAGAAGTCATTACTCATCATAGTCCAGAAACTGCATATTATTTTGGCTTTTTGCCAGAACTAAACTGAAATGAATAAGTTATCAAGAGAAAACTTGCCAAGTAAATCCAAAAAATTTTAAACATTAATCATTAACTACAAAATTTGGAGTTGTTTCTATATTTCTCTGCTTAAGATATTACATATTAAAATTCATGGACTAAAAGCTTGGCATGATTTAGATCTCATTACTTTGTATATGGATGACTTTTTACGCACAGGTTTTTTGTGCATATAAGAACTTGGTTCTTTTTTTTTACATTTCTGCTTTTTTTTGTAATTTCGATCTTTTGCTAAGATTTTTTACCAGGTAAAAATCAAGCCTTACCGCTCTACAAATTATAATTCTACGACAACCGAAAGTGCTTCGTATAAATAATAGCAATTCTGAGAAAGTGGGTGGATGCTAAGCCCCCTAAATGGAAAATCTCAATTTTTAATTTTTATCTTTGGATGCTCTTCAAGTCCTATTGTTCTATCAATTTTCATCGTTCTACAACAGCTCCATATAATTTATATGAATTTTTAATAAAGTGGTTGGATGCCACACCCCAGAATAGAAAATTGCAGGTTTTCGACTTTTTTCTTTATATGCACCACAAGATCTACCATTGTGCGAAATTTGAAGGATTTACGGTGTTTGAAAGTGCTCCATAATTTTGATGACCTGTTGGTGAGTGAAGCTATGATAAGACGGTCAACGCGTTGACTCTCTGACGTCGAAAAGACATACAAAGTCGGTCCCAAAGTTGTCTCGTCGTGTGATCGTCAAGGCAGGATACTGTCCATGCGTTGAAGGTTGCGATGACACTCTCTTTGACACGAATTTAAGGGTCAAAGGGTTAATTATTTTCGTTGATGATTACCACATCCTGTCAACACAGTAAGAACACGCATTGAATGTATCCTTACGTCTAAACATCGGACTTTTCTGCCTTGTCAACGTACCCTGCGTTGATTTCATCTCAATCTCGAAAATTTGGCATTTTTTGAGGATTTTCAATTCATTGACTTTTGATGGCTTCACAGATTAGGGGACGAACTATATTTTGACGACAAAAGTATAAATAAATAAATTGGGTGGTGCAACAGATCGTGGAGATCCAAGGCCTAGTGACTTAGAACTCTCAACCATTCCTCTGTGCGTGTTGTTGGCAGATGGAGGGGACCTACAGTTTTTTGCCCAGTCCGAACGGCTAGATGAGAAACACTTATTCATGACAAGTATACTCTTGGAGGATTTGTCAGTTCCTCGCAAGAGGCAGTACCTCAGAAAAAACTTTTCTGCTTGTAGTTGGTAGTGGCTGGGAATCGAATCCAGACCTTTGGCACGACAGTCCAACGCACTAACCATTATGCCACGAGGTATCTACGGCAAAAGTATATTTCAATTCAAATGTCATCCAATATCCCTCATACTACTTTTTTCCGGAGCAGTAAAGGACAATGGCAATTTTTGTATGGGAGCTGGTATTTTTGCGTAGATCACTTGTTTATATGGCGGCAAGTCTCAATTCACTGTGAGAAAAAAGTTATAGCCATAATAGTAAACCAGAGTAAGAAAAGGTACGAAAAACTTTACAAACGTAGCGGAATGAAAAACATGCGAAGAGAGTTGGGTGGAGAAGGTACACAAATATATATACAGGGTGTCCCGTAATGAGTGGATAATACTGCAACTGGTGATAGCAGGCCTTATGACTGCTCAGAAAAAAATTATAAAAAAAATATTTTTCTTGTGGTGTCAATGGTATAATTTATTTTCGAAAAATGTTAAAAAATTCAGGGTCTCCTAAAATACCTAATTACAACGGCCACCCATAAAGGATTCTTATTATTTTTGTATTTTTATAATATTTTTGAATAACCATTCTAAATGATGGGTAGTAAATTTTAACACCAGCTGATGCATTTTTTGTGTTATAATTTCTTAAAATTATTTTTTTATTCAAAAATAATTCAATATTTTTTTTCACCAAAGTTTGAAAAATAATAAAAGGAAAAAAATGTATGAGAACCTAAGTGGCAAATTTGATAAAAATTGGCCTGTTTAATGTACTTTCCAAAATAGTATAACACATGTTTGTGTCTACAACCATAACCAATAAAATTGGCATTTAATCTACTAAAGTAGTTTTTTAACATTTTATCAGATGAAATTAAGTAACAAAGTTAAGTAAACACTAAGACGACGAATGAACTTATATTGTTTTTTTTTAATTTTTATTGCATTTAAAAATAACCGTTCTTAAATAAAGGCAGTAACATTTAACACTAGTTGCTGGATTTTTTTTAAATAATTTTTTTAATTAATTTTTTATTAAAAAAATGATTAAATATTTATTTTCATCAAAGTTTGTAAGTTAATAAAAAAGACAAAAAACTAAAAACTTTCGTGGCAAATAATGTTAAAAAAATCTGCTTTTAATGTACTTTCCCAAATGGTAAATCACAAGCTTCTATCTACAGCAATAACACATTAAATTGGCTTTTAATCTACTAGAGAAGATTTTTAACACTTTCTCAAATCAAAATTGACTTGTAATAACGGGTGATTTTTTAAGAGGTTTAGAACTTTAAAAAAAAAAAAAAAACACAAAAAATTCGAAAAAATGAATGAAATATTTATTTAAATCGATAGTTTGAACCTTGCAATTTAATGTTTAAAGATAATTTCATGAAAATGTTGACCGCGGCTGCGTCTCAGGTAGCCCATCCGCTGAGTCCAATTTTGGCATACTCTTTCACACATATCGGCCGGTATCTCACGAATGAATGCATGGATGTTGGCTTCCAGTGCGTCAATCGAAGCGGGCTTGTCCCTATAGACATTAGCCTTGGCATACCCCCACAAAAAATAATCTAATGGTGTCAAATCGCACGATCTAGGCGGCCAATTGACCGGCCCGAAACGTAAAATTAACTGTTCACCAAACTCGCCTCGCAATTGCGCCATTGTTTCGCGTGCTGTGTGGCATGTGGCACCGTCTTGTTGAAACCACATATCATGCAAGTCAAGAACTTCCATTTCGGGCAAAAAAAAGTTTGTTATCATCGCTCGGTAGCGTTCACCATTGACAGTAACGCTGCGATTCGCATCATCTTTGAAGAAATATGGCCCAATAATGCCGCCGGCCCATAAACCGCACCAAACAGTGGCTTTTTCGGGATGCATTGGTAGCTGTTGCAATGCTTCTGGCTGATCTTCACTCCAAATGCGGCAATTATGCTTATTTACGTACCCATTCAACCAAAAATGAGCCTCATCGCTGAACACAATTTTTCGATAAAAAAGCGGATCCTCGGCCAGCTTTCCAAGAGCCCATTCACCAAAAATTCGGCGTTGTGGTAGCTCTGCTGGCTTTAGTTCTTGCACCAGCTGTATCTTAAAAGGCTTTACCCCCAAATCCTTCCGCAAAATTTTCCACGTAGTGCTGTAACAAAGGCCTAACTGCTGGGAACGGCGCCTAATCGACATTTCGCGGTCTTCTGTCACACTAGCTGATACGGCCGCAATATTTTCTTCACTACGCACAGTACGTAAACGTGTTGGTGGTTTAATGTCCAACAAAGTAAATTTGGTGCGAAATTTGGTCACAATCTTCCGAATAGACTGCTCAGAAGGTCGAGAATGCCGACCATAAAATGGAAGCAGCGCGCGATGAACATTTCGAACCGAGCACGAATTTTGATAGTAAAATTCAATAATTTGCAAGCGTTGTTTACTTGTAAGACGATCCATGGTTAAATTGCAAACCAAACTGAAGCTGTTTGACAGTGACACAAGGTTCTAAACACACGTCAGCTGTCAAAACCAGTGTTGCCAAAACCAAACCAGCTTAAAAATCACCCGTTAAAATAGGCATTAAAATGCATAAGAAAGTATTATTTGCAAATATTGTCAATTCTCTGTCATTACATAACGTATAACGTTGTTATACTGGTTTCGTCAATTAAACGAATTTTTTAATTTGATTAAATTAATACTGATTAAGAATGTCACAGTATACGCCGCTGGAGTATGCAAATATGCATTTAATATACGGGGAATGCAGAGGAAGCGCTAACGCAGCTGCAGCTCTCTATAGAGAGCGATATCCAAATGCGCGACATCCGAACTATCGAGTGTTCATCAGAGTCCACCAATGTTTTTCAGAAGGACGAATGCCTGGTAATGGACTTTGCAGCACTACTGGAGGACGTTTACCGCGAGAAGAAATTGATGGTATTGTGCTGAATGAATTTGAGAGGTCCTTCATTAGAAGGTGCAGAGCCTGTATCACAGTGAATGGGGGACAGTTTGAACACTTGATATAAATTTATTTAAAAATACAAATAAATCATAATTTTTAATACTGTTGTTTTTATTTATCGCATTTCCCATACCTAATTCAAAACCTTTTTGAAAGTGCATACTATTATTTAGTTAGTGAATTAAGCAGACATAATAGTGACACTTGTATATCTATTGACTTTTCCTTACAACTCAATTTTTGTTGTCATTAAACTTTGATGAAAATAAATATTTAATCATTTTTGTATTAAAAAATTAATTAAAAAAATTATTAAAAAAAAAAATCCAGCAACTAGTGTTAAATGTTATCGCCTTAATTTAAGAACGGTTATTTTTAAATGCAATAAAAATTAAAAAAACAATATGAGTCATTCATTCGTCGTAGTGTTTACTTAATTAAGTAACTTAAATTCTTCTGATAAAATGTTAAAAAACCAATTTTATTGGTTATAGTTGTAGACAAAAACATGTGTTATACCATTTTGGAAAGTACATTAAACAGGCCAATTTTTATCAAATTTGCCACTTATGTTTTCATACATTTTTTTCCCTTTATTATTTTTCAAACTTTGGTGAAAAAAATATTGAATTATTTTTGAATAAAAAAATAATTTTAAAAAGTTATAACACAAAAAATGCATCAGCTGGTGTTAAAATTACCTACCCATCATTTAGAATGGTTATTCAAGAATATTATAAAAATACAAAAATAATAAGAATCCTTTATGGGTGGCCGTTGTAATTAGGTATCTTATGAGACCCTGAATCTTTTAACATTTTTCGAAAATAAATTATACCATGGAGACCACAAGAAAAAAATTTTGTTTATATTTTTTTTCTGAGCAGTCATAAGGCCTGCTATCACCAGTTGCAGTATTATCCACTCATTACGGGACACCCTGTATATATATATTATATGAGGCCGTGAGTGCAAAAGTGGTGTAACCCATTTTTTGGCACTTTTGATATTATTGCCTCGTATTTTTACATTTATTCATCAAATGTCATCAAAGTAAAAATTTTAATTTCTAAAATATTAAAGCTTTCCAAAAATGTGACGTATACTCCTTGAATCTCAGTTAAAATCGTATTAAAAATCGATTCAAAATAAAATAAAATGCACGACTGGATCGCACGTACTTGCTCTTATGTTCAAGTTGTGTGGGACTTAAGAACTTTAAAAAATATTCAAGTTATTATAGAAGTATAAAAAGCATTTAAATCGTTCTTTTAATTGTATAAACAGTCTGATAAATAACTTAGAGCTCAAAAAAAAGTATGCCATCTGATTACTTGAAAAAATATGAATATATGCAAAAAAAAATTTAAAATCGTTGGAGCCGTTTTCTAAAAAATTAATTTTTTTATATATAAAATTTTTGTAACATTTTTCAAAAAAAAATTTGGTATGCCAATTTTGAGTATATATTAATATACATTTAAAACTGATATTTCGAAACAATTCATCAACCCGTTTTTGAAATATTGAATTTTCAAAAAAAATTTTGAATCTTTTTTTAAAAATCCAAAATTAATTTTTTCCAAAATTTTGGTATACAGTATTATTAATATTTTAACAAAGCTTTTGCACAAAAAAAATTATTGAAATCGGATGAGCGGTTAGAGAGAAAACCGAAAATCAAAAAAACCGTTATATGGCAGGTACCGTTAATAAATGTTTTTGGTAATTTTTTTTCTTACCAAAAAGTACACCATGTCTACAATAATACACTGATTTTTTTTTATCAAAATCGTTGGAGCCGTTTTTGAGATAAATAAGCTTTTCCTTAACGGTTGTATGGCAAGTACCGTTAGTTTTTGAGCTAAAAAAAAAATTTCAATTTCCCCTCTGGAGAGTTACAAAAAAACCTTAAGTTCAAAATTTGAAGAAAATCGCTTCAGTGGTTTAGGCTGTAGGCTGAGGTACGGACAGACAGACAGACAGACAGACAGACAGACAGACAGAATTGTGCCACCCACTTTTTTCGTGTTCTCTATCATCGTAATGTCATGTTTGATTGTTATCTCGAAATTTTTTTTTTGCACGAATCCAAAACTTGCCCTATAGTACCTATATCGCAAGTAAAAATATGATAAAAAAAGTGGGTTACACCACTTTTGCCCTCACAGCCTCATATATAGCATTATTCAAAATAAATTAACGAAATCACAAATAGGTTTAACCTAAACGCAAATAAGTTTCAACCAAGCGCAAATCTATTCAACCCAAATGCAGAACTATCCCAATCGCAATTCGATTTAAACAAAACGCAAATATAGTGAAACTTAAACTATTAACAAATAATTTTAACCAAAACGCAAATTGAATTAACCTTAGCTTGAATTATTGATTCAGCTGTACTTTTTGGGTCAAATGGATTTTGGTAATATCCATAATTGTTAAAAAAACTATTATTAAGGGATTTGCCTCTTATTTTTTGGAAAGTTCTTGGAAAAATGCGCAGAACCAGTTGAATTTACAATTTGGGTTTTGTCAAAAACTATTCCATTTTTTCACCACACAGCTGGAAAAACAAGTTGAGCCTGAGTTAATTCAATTTGCATTTTGGTTAAAATGATTTGTTAATAGTTTAAATTATTTGAGTTTAGTTTAACTATATATTTGCGTTTTGTTTGAATCGAATTGCGATTAGGTTAATTCTATTTGCGTTTGGGTTAAATCTATTTGCGCTTCGGTGAAACTTATTTGCGTTTAGGTTACACCTCTTTGCGATTTGGTTAATTTAATTTGCGAATGCTATAATAAAATATATTTATAATACATATACAAAAAAATCAATGTTTTTGAAATATATGTATTTTATGAATTTTATTTATTTGGGCAATAACTTTTTTCCCACAGCGAATTGAGACAAACTGCCATACAAACATTTTATGTACACAAAAAGACCTTTTTAACGATATATCACTCATCGTTATTGGTCTGAGGGCCAAAACTGCCATTGTCCTTTTGTAGCTGGGGTTTAATCCATCGACATCGTAGCCATCGTTCAAAGGAATTTGACAATTGATGACTTGACAGATGGAAGACAAACCACATTTTGGCGCGAAAGTATATTTCGATGCAAATAACACCCAATTGCCCTTAAATCACTTTTTCCGGAGCAGTAAACAAACTTCAATTTTTGTTTACTTTTTAGTATTTCACCGACATCCTAGCCATCCTTCAATGGAATTTGCCAGTTATTGATGGCTTGAAAGATGAAGGACGAGCTATATTTTGAAGAAAAAAATATATTTTGATCCAAATGACAGCCAATTGGCGATTCACGTGTCAGTACGTTGACACCCACCAGAGGGTACTGATTGCGTTGACACAAATAACACGTGAACGCATTTTTGGACAACACTGTCCGAATGCCGTCATTCATTGTTATCGTCAACGTTTCATGGTTGACACAGCCTACGTTGACAGTATATTGACGATGTTTCTTCTTTAAAATCGAACCACTTTTTCGGCGCTGGTGAAAGTCAAAAATGTGATATTCAAACTATTTACAAAGTTCATGGTCATACATTTTTAGGTTAAAGTAAAAAAAATTGATAAAATCACGCGGCAAATAGTGAGTGACATAACCTCAAAATTGAAAATACTTGAGTTTAAGTTTTGTTCCAGTTTATTTGTTTGTTTGCTTGAACTTTTGTTATGAAACCAATACATGTTTAGCTTTAATTTTATGTAATTTGTTATTATTAATTAAACGATTAAAGTTTATAGTTTTTGTAATTTGTTTATATTGTCTCACTGTTCACCCGCAAATGTCTCACTATTCGCACCCTGGGTGAACAGTGGGACAGTTTGACTTTGCTCATTATTCTGTTTATTTCAAATTAAATTTACTTTCATATTATTCAATAAAGTTTCTCTCTCCATATGAGGGTAAAGTACATACATATGTTAATTTCATAAATTAAAATATTTCAGCTTTCATGTATTTAATATACATAAACTAAATAAAGTATGTCTGAAAACACTATCAACGTTAGTGTAAGATTGCTGAAAGGGGGGCTAAGTCTACTAATTTGGAAAAAAAGTGTCTCATTTTCCCTAAAAGAAAAAATATTTTGATACAACGTGATTTGATTAAAATCAGTCATATTTCAGATAGTGGTCATATTTATAAATCAGAGGATACTGTTGATGTTAGAAAACTTTTGTACAGGTATCTTTAAAAGAGTTTCTTAATTTTATTTTATTTGATTATATTCAGTCTCTCCACCTACTCCTATGTATGAACAACAAAACTTTACCACCTACTCCTATGTATGAACAACAAAACTTTCTTTTTAAATTTTCTTCATATAAAATTTCAATGTTTCAATGTTCAATGTTTTGTAGAGTGAAAATGGCATAAGCCAAATTTAGACTTAATTTTAAATCTATGTATATCTTATATTTGCTTCTTCTGACAAAATATAATTTTTTTAGCTGTGATTTTATTATTCTTAACGTGCAATTTTTCTAGTAGCTACAAACGTGCAGTGAGTCTACTTAAAATTCCTTGAAGGATTTGTCACTTCACAGTAAGAGGAAATAGTTACCCCTGAGAAAAGAGTTTTTAGTTTTGGTTGGTATAGGCTGACATTTAATCCACCGAACTAAATACCTACAATAGTAAAATCTAAGAGCTCACACTATTGCTATCCTTACATTCTTAACATATTCATTTATTTATATCAATTGTATACAAGTTACATAGTTAAGATTTTCTGGGAAAAAATCTAGTGCGACATTTAAATCATAAATTCAATCAATTAATTCAAAAGGGCAAAAAAACAAGTTTTGCTATATTTTAAAGCTTATTTATCGTTTATTTTGTGATACCACTCTAAGTCGTAGTTTTTCAGTATTGATTTAAGACAATTACTAAGCAAATTATTTGAATTATTATTTAAGTCAAACAAATTCCAACATTTAATATTTTAATGATGCAATTAAATCGATCGAATTATCGTTGAAATATGTATTTAATAAATGTGATTTTATTTGAGGTTTGGGTCAGAATGAAATGTGTTTAAATTAAATAATAATTCATAAGTCATAAGCTTTGTTAAGAGATTAAAAAATATTTACTGACATCAATTTTTAATCGTTTAAAAAATTTAAAATAAATATTTTCAATGATGATTTTCAATGATAACTATAATAACTGACCCTTAAACGAGATTGAGGTCACTCTGCATGTAAATTATTTTATTAATTCGTACTTAAGCATATAGAAAACATATCTTGGATAAACTTACTTAGTTTGGTGGGCTAACTTCAAGATTTAAATTTAATACAAATACATATATTACAGGAGCTGTTTGAATTTTAAACCCGAAACTCGAATGAGCTGAATTCTTACAAGGAGAATTGAACTACGGAGGAAAATCGTTTTGGTCGTTATAAGTTTAGATACAATTTGAATTATAAGTTATGGTAAAATTAATTTTTAACTAAACATTCACAGCCCTATCAATAAAAACTGCTCAGATATCTTGTAATTCACGAATTAAAATTTCATATCAATAAAAATATAAACTGCTAGTCCACGTTAAGCTCAAAAACTTAACGAAAATCTACTACAATCAACAAGAACTCTGCTCTTTCCAAAGACTATTTATGGAACTGCACATACACTTTCTCACTAAATGTGTACATACACTCTCCCATTTGAGGTTGTAAATAGCATGTGTGTCATAAGCGTCTGTTTCCCTTTGTCCCTAGTTTTTGGCAACAATGACAGAAGTATTTTTAACTTAATTATTCGTTTAATATACCTACTTTGGTGAATTAGTTTAATGCCATGAATTTTGATTTATTGATAAGATTTGACACTTAACTCACTGATCAAAGATAATTTGTGTTTCACTTGCGGTGTCAATGTTTTTCTTATACATATTTCATTTCGCACAAACTGCGATGCCAATTCGTTCTAAGATTTAGTTTCTAATTTTAAACTGGTTTCATTTAATCACTTACACCGGTATTCATAAACGCAAATGAAACACAAATTATCTTTGATCAGTGAGTTTAGTGTCAAATCATATCAATAAATCAAAATGCATGGCATTAAACTAAGTCACCACAGTAGGTACATTAAACGAGTAATTAAGTTAAGTCATTGTTGCCAAAAACTAGAGATAAAACGAAATATACGCTTGTGACACACATGCGATCTACAGCCTCAAATGAGAGAGTGTATGTGCGAAAGTTCACATTTAAGCCTAGTACGCTGCTGATGCGAAACGAAAAATCCCATACAAAAATGACACAACGAAATCATAAACTAAAATTTAGTTCTACTTTTCGTTCTGCAGTACGCTGTTCGATGAGCGAAATTGATAATTGTAGCAGATTATTTGGAAGTCTACACTCTTTTTCGTACCCAATTAATTACTTAAGCCTAGTACGCTGCTGATGCGAAACGAAATTTTTAGTTGGTCTCCAACAAGACAACGAAATGCTTACGAAAACGAAGCGGAAAAATATTCATTGACAGTTGCACGAATTCAAAAAATTAAAACAAATGCAAATGCAAAAAAATCACAAGCAGCCATGCTGTAATGAAAGAAACAACAAAAATAAACACGAAAAAACACAAATGTCATTTTTTCGTACACAATAAATGGTCTGGGTAATTAATTGGGTGCGAAAAAAGAGTGTAGACTTCTCCAAATAATCTGCTACAATTTTCAATTTCGCTCGTCGAACAGCGTACTGCAGAACGAAAAGTAGAACTAAATTTTTAGTTTATGATTTCGTTGTGTCATTTTTGTATGGGATTTTTCGTTTCGCATCAGCAGCGTACTAGGCTTTAGACCATTTATTGTGTGCGAAAAAATGAGATTTGTATTTTTTCTTGCTTATTTTTGTGGTTTCTTTCATTACAGCATGGCTTTTTTTTTGCATTTGCATTTGTTTTAGTTTTTTGGAGTTGTGCAACTGTCAATGAATATTTGTCCGCTTCGTTTTCTTAAGCATTTCGTTGTCTTGTTGGAGACCAACTAAAAATTTCGTTTCGCATCAGCAGCGTACTAGGCTTTAGTGAGAAAGTGTATTTGCAGTTCCATAAATAGTCTTTGGAAAGAGCAGAGATCTTGTTGATTGTAGTAGATTTTCGTTAAGTTTTTGAACTTAACGTGGATTAGCAGCTTATATTATTGATATAAAATTTTAATTCGTGAACTCACTTCTGATTGACGTTTTAGTAAATTTGTGAATTAGAAGATATCTGAGCAGTTTTAATTGATAGGGCTGTTAATATTTTATTTTTTTATAAATTTAACAATTGATCAAAATTTGATACTTCCAGCAAATATTTTTCTGTATTTCTTTGAATTCAATAGTTGTGAAATAATCACTATAATAACAATGAAATTAACCAAATCTATTTGAGGATTGAGTCCATTATTCAAACAATAACAACAATCAATCAATGTTTTATCAATATATGTACATACAATGCCACGCCACGCCACACGCTACATGACAAGCCGTTGATTGAATGATATCATCAGTATGGTTATCTCAAACGTTCTGCCCTTGCTTGTGTTTACATTTCAAACTAAGAAAACATTAAAAACAAAAATCTCTTCATCTAAAAATAGAATTTCTTTTCCATATAGTACATAGAGCACTATCGGTCAAGTCAATCTACTTACGATAAACAACCCACTTAGCATAAATGTTTTCTTCAATTATAATTGAGACTAAAAATAAAAAAAACACAACAATTACTGTGCATACGACCGACTGTGTAAGTTGAGAACCAAGTTATTTCATTTAATTTTTTTTTATTTTTAAAAACCAATTGAGCCAATTGACTTCAAGTATCTACTCATCAGAACTCAACATATTTTTTATACGTCATAGACATTTTCTCTGTAGCATACACTACATACAAAATAATGAAGGACAGAAATGTATGCTACTTTCCAAGAATCACGTACACAATAAATATTTTTTTCTTGTTTTCTTCCTTAAAATTAAACACAATTGTTTAAAAATAAATTCTTTTAGTCTTTGTTTAAAATCTATCTTATCTTTTTCTAGACTAAACTAACAAAAACAATAATTACAAAGAAAAAAATAACACAACTGGAAACCCAAAACAACTGAACAAGCCCCGCAACAACCTTGAAGACATATTGAACTCTCTTAACCCATCCTTTTAGCTTTTAACTAAAAATGAAATCAAAAAAACATAATCAGCCGTAGCACTTAAAAAATTTATTTTTATAACAGAACACAAATTTATACGAGGAAACAAATATCCACAAGGTAATAACAGTACCCACTTATGGATTATGAATGAAGATAAAATAAATTATTGGCGATGAAATTTTGAGTTTTCTTCCACAATGCCTACATAGGTATGTTTATTTCAGTAAAAGCTTGAAAAAACATGTACATGATGTATATATAACAAATTATGTAGGCGTTTTCTTTGCTGTCAAAAATAAATATATGTTTTTGTTTTTAGCTTGGACACATCAGAGCGTTCAACTTATGTTTCTTTTTATTTTTTTCAATCAGAGTAAGTTCGTAGAGTGCTCTGTCTATGAACCCGGAATAAATTGACGAAGTATGTAGATGACGTAAAAAGCTGAGCGCGATGGATTCATTTTTCATTTAATTTGACAGATATGTACACAGAAACAGTTTTATGATAGATCAGTGCTCAAGTATGTTTCATTATGCGTGTTCAGAAAAATGAGATCTCAGAGGGCTTGGTGTCAAAAACTGAGCAAGCGAGTCAAATATTTTGTTTTCTCAGTAATTTGACAGCAAAACTTTTGAGGAATCCTGTTCACGAGGTTGAGATTGCTGAGGGCTCTGAGATTTGATTTTCCTGAACTCGTCTATTATTATATCGGAGCATAATACACATGTTCAGAAAAATGAGATCTCAGAGAACTTAGCAATTTCAATCCCGTTAGCAGAATTCCTTAGCAGAATTTCTCAGTTTTGTTGTCAAATTACTGAGGAAACAAATATTGGATCCGCTTGTTCACTTTTTGACGGAGCAAAATTTGCTGAGGTCTTACGAAAATCCATTTACATTTCTAACATTTTTAATTTTGACAGACTGTGCAGACAGCCTGCGTCCGTTGTGGCAAAGCATTTAACTGACAGCTCGATAAAATACATGTTTTCTTAAGCAACGCAAGCATCGGACGCATCGGAAAGAGTAGTCTAACTTTTAACTTTTTCTCTCCGGTAGATGCGTTGACAGGAACTTCTTTTGTATGTTTGAATTTCAAGTGGTTGTTAGGTATGTGTGTTTGAATTTCAACTGGATATTATGTTAATGTCAACGCATTCATTGGGTTACCTCAATTTGTCGCATCCGGCAACGTCAATGGCTCCTTCGGCGTCGCCGCTACGGACGCACCGTATTCTGTGGGCTGGGGGCTTGAGATTTGTGTACTTGTATTGTCATATCGGATCAGAGAGCTTTGAACCGTACTCTGCTCAGAGCGTATTCGACTTTCTCAGGTACTGATTAGTTTTCTTCCTTTTTTTTAAGTTCAAAATTAAGTAGCCACCTGTCATAATTTTTTTATTACATAAATAATTTGGCAAGATGCCAAAACATCTAATATTCAAGGCAATCAAATCGGTGTTCATTATTCAAAAATAAAAATACATACCTCATACCTTACCTACAGTACACAAATCTACACTTGCGAGCAAAAATATGGAATCACCCTTCGAATGTTACTTCATTAAAACAAAAAAAACATAGAAAACATTGAACGATAAATTCGAAATCGTCACAACTTATTAACGACTAGTTTACGGCAAATTATCCCCCAATTCATTTTTCGATTCATGAGAGTTGCTTTGCTAACTTGATATCAAACTAATAAGGACCCAAAACAACATAGAAAACATTGCACGATTAAATTCAATTTTCCACAAATAATTAAAGACTAACTAACGGCAAATTATTAAGCAATTAACATAAGTATAGGAAGTTTTTACCACTTTTCGAGCTATGCCAAGTCAGCAAACCATCTAAAAAAACATAGAAAACATTGAACGACAAATTCGAAATTAGCACAACTAATTAACGACTAATTAATGGAAAATAATCCACCTTCCCATTTTAAGATTCGTCAAAGTTCATCATCATCAAGTCCTGTAACCCCGGTTGGGGCATAGGGCGCCAACAAATCGTTTCCATCCTACACGGTCTGCGGATAGATATTTTAACTGCGGCCACGTCTTTCTCTGGGAGTCTGCTTCTGCTAGAACTGTTGATTTCCATGTTGTTCTGGTCTTCCAACTCGCCGTGCACCCTGAGGATTCCATTCAAAGGACTGCTTTGCAATTTCATCGTTTGGTTTCTTCAGTGTGTGACCAATCCATTGCCATTTACGCCTTCTTATGTCAACGTCCAGCCGCTCTTGACTTGTCCTGCGCCACAATTCCTTGTTTGATATAATTTGTGGCCAGCGAATTTTTAGAATATGGCGTAGACAACGGTTCACAAAAGCCTGCAATTTTTTCGAGATGGTAGTCGTGACTTTCCAGGTTTCACAAGCATATAACAGCACGGATGCGCAAGGAGACAGGATTTCCAAATTTGGGAGAGAGAACCGAAGGCTGCGCGAGCTTTATTTATTCTACTTTGAACGTCCAGATCAGTACCACCATTTGCTGAAACAATACTTCCAAGGTAGTTAAATTGTTTAACCTCTTCAACTGGCGTCTCCTGTATTAAAATACGCTTTGCTATTTATTTTAAGACCACTTGACTCTCCTTTTACCTTCAGAGCTTGACACATCCCGTTCAGCCCGCTGATGTTATTTGCCAAGAGACATATATCATCGGCATAGTCTAAGTGACTAAGCCTTTGAAACGGTCTCCATTGAATGCCCTGCCTCTCTGCTGTTCCAACGCTGGCCGTCAAAGTTGGTTTACTTAATTGACACTCATAGAAAACATCGCATGAAAAAATTGATTTTTTCACAACAATTTACCATTATGAACAACTAAAATATTAAATTTTAGAAGTTTTTAGCACTTTTACAAAAAACATAGAAAACATAGAATTATAAATTCGAAATTGTCATAACTAATTAATGACTAATTAATGGCAAGTTATGCACCTATTAATTTTTCTATCCGTGAGAGTCAATATCAAACTATCAAAGCACCCAAAAAAACATAGAAAACGCTCCACGATCAAAGCCAATTAACGACTAATTAACGGCAAATTATTAAGCTATAAACCATCAGGTATAAGAAGTTTTTACCGATTTTTGACAGGGTGCTCTGATTACTTGATATCAAGCTGGCAAAGCACCAAAAAAAAAACATAGAAAGCATTGAATGACAAATTCGAAATTGTCATAACTAGTTAACGGCTAATTAACAACAAATTATCCTCCTTTTAATTTTTCGATTCGTCAAATTTGCTTTACTGACACTCATGAAAACAACAACTGTCATGGATTCACAGTAGGTTTGTGTTTGTTGATGTGCTGTTAAAAGTGAATTCTGACATATTTCGATTTATCAAGTCTCCTAATCTTGAAACAAAAAATGAATACCAAGCCCGAAGAAGCTACTCAAGTTATCACACTATATTGCAACAAGGAATAAGCCAAAAGGCAGTGGCTCATCAGCTTCATTTAAGCCAATATTGGGTATCAAAAACTTACAGAAGGTACAGGGAAACGTGAGAGCTTGTGCATAAAGGTCAAGAACTGGACGTCCGCGATGTACCATTGAGAGAGATGACAAATTTGTCGTCTTCTTTGACTTCTCTCCGAAATCGTCAAGAACAGCAGCTCAGACAGATAAAAGGAAGCATTGTTAGTAAATGAACAGTTAGGATTAGGTCTCGACTTAACGGAGCCAGCCTTACTCCGAAACGTTCTTCCACGTGACCAAAATTGACTTCAATTCACCAACAAACTTGACTACGATTTGCTCATGCACACTAAGGTTGAGAACTGGAAAGTCTGCATGCAAGCGATCGTAGATACAGAGTATACAGACGACCTGCCTGGTGATTTGCACAATGCTGTCTTGCCAAAACAGTGGCTTGCGGGAGAGGATCTGTCAGGCATTTCAATTGAAGGTAAAAGCAAACTGGTTTTTATGTCCGGAGGTGGTCGTGTAGGAGGTTTAGCTTTGGATCTGTTGGATCACGTCGTTACTTATGCTGGTATTATTGACGAAGAATTCGTTCTAATGCACGATAACGTTCGATGCCACACTGCGCGAGGGAGTGTCGAATTCCTTAGGAAAATCGGTATTGCCACGATGGACTGGCCAGCGTTAAGACCAGACTTAAAACCTATCGATCATATGTGGGACGAGCTTAAGTGAAGGGTTATAGTCAGAAATCCAGCTCCTGACACAGTTAATGAACTTAAAGCGGCACTGGTAGACGAATTGGAAGAAACTAACTCATCAGGTTAATAAAGAATCGTTTAGAAGCTATAATAAGAGCAAGGGGACCAATACAATATAATTTCACTCTGTTTTTCTTTACATGTTTCAACTTTTACTATTACCTCTTAAACTCCTGACGTGATTATAATGGTTAAAGCCTTGATTTAAAGCTAAGGCCGCGTCCACATTATGTTGAATTGTTTAGATTAACACCGTTGATCAACAGTGTTGAGTAAGTGTAGACGTGCAACGTGTTGATCGACAATGCCAATCAACATTTTAGATGACCCTGACCCGAATGTAACCTGATTCAAATGGATAGCAATCGACAAAGTTGTTCAACAATTTCCATTTAATTAAAAACATTTTAATTTTATGAACATAATTGGTTTTGTGCGTTATTAATAATTTTTTTTAGATGAGAATTGCAACATTTGCTGTGAATAAGTATTTAATGTTAATAATATAGTTTTAACTTTATTGTTCTTAAAAAAAAAAACTTGGGTACCCCCAGGATTCGAACCTTAATCCCTTCGGTTGGATCCAGACGCATCGATCGAAAAATTCCAATCCACACAAATTGTTGCTACGAAAGTTTTTGACGTACACACTAGCATGTTGATCGACAATGTTAACCAACAATGTTGATCGGATTAGTGTGGAGCTTCCTTGATTTAAGCTTTTTAACGGCGGCGGCGGGCGCCTTAAACAGCAATTATTGTCTTTAAATAAAGCAAGAAGGTGATTTCGTTTTTTGCTCGTGAGTGTACAAGTTCTCTATAATTAGATTACATTCATCAAGGAAATGAAAATATCTATGGATTATTATAATTGTGTAAGAACTTTATAAAGTTTTGTAAACAAAGTTGCATCTGTCCAAAGCCCATCAATAACATGTCAATTAAAACCGTAAACAAACTTATAAATCTTTTCATCATGTAAAACTGAAAAAAAAAAAAAATTACAAACAATTTTAGTCACGTCAACATCTGAGCTGAAACTTATTAATTCAAAATATACTTGTACATACCTACCTACAATTGCTAATAGAAATCTGTCACGTAAGCTTTTAGTCTAGAATAATCTGCGTCATTATGTTATAGACAAAGTGGGTCAACTGATAAAATTAGTCTAGTTCAGCGATTTGTTTAACATGAGGTAGTATTTAATTATCTATATTTTCTGTGTCCGTTCAATGTCGTTTAGCTTTTGTTTCGTCTATATGTAAAAGATATCAGCAGGTATTTGAAAAATGTAAAATTCCGCTTGTATTATTCTCTAATATCAAAAACAAAAGCCATAGACATAATATGATTTTCGGGTTTTATTTTTGTGCGAGACTTGTTTGTTTGCATTTTAAAATGAGAAATCAATTTGCAGTTACGTTTCCACTAGCCATCATATTCATTAACCAAACAAAAAAATCCCCTTTCAGGTTCATTGAATTCATTGAGATCTTAGGTCATTGTAGTTATAAGTTAGAAGAAAATTCCAGAGCGTGGCGCTTTAATCTGCCATCAATCAATTTAACCTAAAAATTAAGGGGTGTGTCATACTACCTGTCAACAATGACCTTGAACTTACTTGTTTTTAGTTTTGTTTTTGTTTTGTTAGAAACCATAAAACTAGTTATACTACATACCTATATGTATTTGGGTACTGTCACTCCATGACTCCGTGATTTGATTATGATGCTACCATAAATATATTCGTTGTCACATTTAGCAATGTTTAACATACTTGTTTGATGAGAGATGATTATTTTGTTTATACATACCTACAAAATACGATTTAAGAATTACGTTTGAGAATTATTGCCTGATAAAAGTGATACAAAATCAAGATTGACACCTACAGAGCTATAGTTAAAGGCGTTAAATTTTTGATTAAAAAGGAAAAAATAAATTTTTTGCAGATAAGGTATTTTTTTATTTTATAACGTATTTTATTTATATTAAATTTATGTTAATTAATTTGTTTTATTGCTTTTGTTGAATATTAATTAAATTTAATTTGAATATTCAAATTTATATTTGTTTTTTTTTTTATTTTAACTTAAAAGAAATAACTGAAACCTTTGTACTTTTGAAATTTTATTTGATATATTTTTATATAAATCTGAATAAACTGATACATTCTATTCCTTAAAATTATCACACATTATTATTCTTACCATATTGATGACACACATGCACAATTCCTTTAAACTTTCTTCTTAACTGTGAATAGAGAAACTGAAACAATTTCTTGAGAAAAGAATAGTTACTCACTTGTCCAATCTTTTGGATATTAACCAACACAACTATTCAGACTTTTTTCAAATGCATATATCTGTGATTCTTCCAGTGACGTCTTTAGGCATGGGCCCGGTGGGCCAGGGCCCAGGGCCCCGCGATTTAGGGGGCCCCCTGGACAGCCCCAGTACCGATGTTAATTTTTGAAAGTAGTTATGCGAAGTTTAGTTTGGATTTATCTGGCTCTAATAAAATAAGTGATAGAGCATTATTTTTTCATCCTTATCATGAAAGACCAATTAATACCAACTCTCAAACGCTCTGGACCTTTGGCACCTCATTGAAGGAAAATTTGATAAAAGAGATGCCATCTAATTGGTCAGAAAAGGTCAAGTGGTCCAAGAAATAGGTCAGCCCTAGATAACTTGTAATAAAGGCTTAAACTTTCTCAAGGTCACGCGCGATTTTTGGCACCTCATTTAAGGGAAATTTGCAAAAAAAAAAATATCATCCGAAAGATTTCTAGATCGTGATTAAAGGTCAACTATTGTCAGTAATTGGTCAGCCATAGATTTTTTTTCTATGAACTTTTGAAGTTCGTTTCAAGGTCACACAAAAAACTTTTGGCACCTCATTTGGGTCATTTAAAAAAAAAGTAGGCAATTTGAAAGGCCTCTTCACGGTTGTAAAAGGTCAGCCATAGATTTGTTTTTATGAATATTTAATGAATCTCAAAAAAATTTCAAGGTCAAAACGATTTTTGGCAACTCATTTTAGGGAAAATTGCAAAAAAGGTATACCATCTGAAAGATCTCTAGATCTATAAAAAAGGTCAGCTAGTTTCAGTAATTGGTCAGCTATAGATTCTTTTATACAATTTTTTAAAGTATTTTTTTTCAAGGTCACATGAAAATGAAATTTGCTTTGAACACAAAATCTCGTGACAACTGTCTGTATACGTTTGTAAAGAGCACCAGGGTCAGAACTTAATTTTATCAATTTTATTTGCAAAAACAAGAACGTAATTTTTCCATTGATCGTTATACAGACATCTTTCGACACTTGACTAACAAAATCCTCTACGCATATTTCTGCTTTGTAAGCCGCTTTAGGATGAAAAAACCATGAAACCACATTTCTATCATCGAAAAAAGAAGTATTGATATTCATTTAAACGAATTCTAGTTAGGTATAAAATATTCAAAATTAATCGGACTAGCCATCCGGTCTGTAGATCTGAAAGCATTTAAAAACAGCCGAAACAAATTGCGAACTAACATACTTTTTAAATATTCTCTATTGTCGTAACATAATGTTATATCAAAATATTGATTACGATAATCTTTACGAATGTGAAATTTGCCATATTGTACCGAAAAAGGGGATTTCGCACCATAACTGTGAAAAATTATAAAAATAGTAAAGTTTGAAGGGGCATATCTCTGTAAATTTTGAACAAATATTACTTTTGAAGCATGCCATATTAAAATCTTTGGTATCTGCCTTTTTTTCGCTATGCTGGTCTTGACCCTATCATTGCTTCAAAAAAAGTTATACACAATTTATTAAAAAATTTAGATATCCTTGATTTTTTTTTTGTTTTGATTTTTATTAGGTTGATTTTTGTTAACTTTTCTTGCTTAAATTTTTCTTATAAAATTTTTTGAACTATCCATTTCAATCAAAAATTTAATTTTGAACAAAAAGTTTTAAATGTAAGATTGTCAAGTTCGGCTTAGTTTTCGAGTTATACCAAAAATATTGAAATGTGGCCAGTGTGACCATTCTCTCAGAAATGCATGCGTGAATTTTGTAGCATTTTCGGTTTAAGGAATGTTTATGGGCCAAACAAATATATCCAAAAATAAAAACCCTTGCTCGTACTTGTTCCTTTGTATACCTCATTTTCCGGTCTATTTAATGGGCTATTTTGATACTCACGAAATAGGTATTTAAAAAATCAAAGTTAATACATAGTTAAATTTAATAAAAATTATGGTAAGACTTTTAATATGAAATAGTTTTCAATACAAATTTGTTTAAAAGGCCCCCATATCCTCAAGGGCCCAGGGCCCCCAATTGTCTAAAAACGCCCCTGGATTCCTCCAACTGTGATACCCCAAACTGTGATAATCTTGACGGACGAAAATGATCAGTTATTTGGTTTGAAAAATTGTGTTTGTCAATTGTCGACGCCACTTGCTGTTGTTTTTAACTGTTCACTTTCTTTTCGTGTAAGTTTTCTCGAGCGTGGAAACAATGTTTTATAACTCCTCTACATAAAAAGAAAGGAAAGAAAAAATTGATAACTATCACCGAAGAGCTAAGTTGTCGGCTATACCTAAACTTTTCGAAGCAATGGTTTGCAAAAACTTAAGCATCTATACAAAATCGTTGATCGTTCCTCGTCAGTATGATTTCTCGAAAGTTTCTTTAAAAAATAGAAAGCAAATGGATTATATTTTAACAGATTTTAGTAAAGCATTCGACAAACTTTCACATCAAGTTTTGTTACAAAAATGGTGCAAACTTGGGCTTAGAGTAAAAAATTATTGTTTGGCTCAAATCTTACTTGCTTAACCGATCTTATTCTGTGAATTTTAATGGCTTTCATTCAAGAAATTTATAATTAATTCCGGATTTCCTCAGGGCAGCCAGCTGGGTCCAATTCTTTTTATATTATGTATGTCTGTTTTTTCAAGTACTCAAACTGTCTTATCTATGCTGATGATTTTAATATTTTTGAAACTATTTCTAACCGTCTTTACTGTGAAAAGCTTCAAATTGAGAATATAAATTTTAGAAGAAAACTAACTGTTTTGTCTTTTGATTATTGTTTCAATGGCTTAAGTCTGTAAGTGAAGCATCTGTTATTGGTGTTTTGTTTGATGGGAAACTCAAATCCCAGCAACATATAAATGGGATAAGTCAAATTCGATATTAGCTTACATCAAAGGGGAATCACGTCAGTTTTCTGTTTTCAAACAATTATATACTGCATTTGTCAGACCCATCATGGAGTATTCCCGTCAGATGTGGTCCTTTTATTACAGCTGCCCTAAAATAAGAATCGAAAAGATTCAAAAAAGGTTCTTGAAATTGGACCTCAGAGACCTGGGCGGGCAAGACCCATTATATCTTCAGTCATATCGTCCCCTGATTGCAAGAATTACCTAGTTCTCAATTTTCAATTTTTATAATATCTCGGCAAAAACGGTACTATTTTGTATAGTTTTCAAAACTTTTCGTGCAATTTTGTTGTACCATAGACCAATGGAATATTTGTGAAGTATAGGAAACATAAAAATGAAACTATCCCTTGTTCTCGGGTAGCTAGGTATCTATGAATGTTGCTATGTCCAAAATTTATAAAATCAACTTACCAAGTTTTTGCAATCAGGGTATAATAGCCGGCTCAAAACAATTGATCTTCTCATAGGATTTTCCATTAGTAAAATCTCTCAAAAAGCTGATTCTAGCTATTTTTACATTCCATTAGGCGAACAAATTTATTTATTTTTTGATTTAAAATCAATTTAGCAGATCTAAATTTTTGGCAGACTTACACCTCCCTGTACTAACAGCCGCAATTAACTATCCACATGATTTGTGTCCGTTCTGTAACTCTCGCATCGATGAAATTGTTGGGAAACGTTGAAAATAGAACAAAATTAAGGTATTTATCGATCAGTTTTAACGACGCGAGAGCTACAGAACGTGTGTACTGATCTGATATTTTTATTTATCCAGAAATTTACTCAACCATTCAGAAAATGCTTTTGTGTAAGTTCTCAGAAACAAATACAGATTGGCTCGGCCAATCAAAAACACCATTAGTAAACAGATAGGCTAGTTGATGGAAATGGGATTGAAAATGGATCGAAAATCGATCTGATATGGAACAAAAAGAGAAATAGAATACGGATCGGAAACGGATTCAAGACGGGTCGAAAACGTTTCAATAAACGTATTTAAGACAGGTTAATATGAGTCCAAATTAGAGTACTGGGTTGAATTTCCATCTATTAGAACGAAAACATTAACGGTTCCACATGCAAATGCCCAGATGAAAGAATTTTTGCCTTGACTTAAAGTAGAAAACACCTTTTTTCGTGATCGATATTTGTAATACGATTAAAATCAAGTGGATTCATTCAGTATATTTATTACGCGGAACAATTTGAAAAATTTAATCTAAATAATCAAATACACGTTCATATATGTATGTGTTTCTATGTGTATCTGTATGTATACAAAATTCTCTATCAAGGTCAGAAAATTCCAGTTTTTCAAGTTGATTTGAATTCGTGATTGATTATTAGGATTATGATACAAATAAAAAACAAACGATGACAGATTTCTTAATTAAGAAGGTTGTAATTAGCTACAGTCATATTTTTTTTATTTTGTGATAAACAACTTACATACCTACATTTATATTAGGTAAATTTATTGCTTCACACGTCACACGATCAGTATACAAGTGAAAAGATAAATGTGATGATTATTACCTTACACGATTAAAAAAAAAAAAATCAGTCAATCTCACAGTAGAAATTTAATTTAATTTGTTTTTATACTTTAACTAGCATTGGTTATAAAACAAATGACTTGAATACCTATATTCTATACAAAATATAAAACAGTTGTTTTAGTTTTATTTTTTATTTTTATTTTTAAATGTGAAATGAAACTTAATTTAGATAATTGTATACGTTTGAAACCGAAAATCCTGCTATATTCACACGTTTCTGAAAGAATCACACTGACCACTTTTCAATATGTTTGGTATAACTTGTAAACTAAGCCAAATTTTACAATTTTTTAACAGGAAAAGTTAGTAAAAACCACAAAAAAAAAAATTTTAAATCAAAGATTTCTAAATTTAATAAACAAGCATACCTAACTATTTTTGACGCAAAGATAGGCTCAAAACATACTTAAATGAAACTAAGAAGTGGCTCAAGGCTTTAATATGGCATCTTCAAAAAGTTGTTTTTCTTCAAAATTGACAGAGATATACCCATTCAAAAACGACCATTTCAGCTTGAGACCTTTGGCACCTCGAATATGGGAAATTTGAAAAAAAAAACATCTCATGTTATTAGTCAGTAATTGGTCAGAAAAGGTCAATTAAAAAAAATTGGCCAGCCCTAAATAAATTGTAATCAAGGCTTGCAAAAACTGTATACCATCCGAGAGATCTCTAGATCGTGATAAAAGGTCAACTATTTTCAGTAATTGTTCAGCTCTAGATTTTTTTCTATGAATTTTTAAAGTTTTTTTTAAGATACAAACAAAATTTTGGCCCCTCACTTAAGTTAAAGTATGCCATTTGAAAGGCGACTCCACGGTCATTTAAGGTCAGCTATTGTCAGTAATTGGTCAGCTATAGATTTATTTTACGATTTTTTAAATCTTTTTTTCAAGGTTATACGAACGATTTTTGGCTTGATGGTAACTTGATCATAATAAATGGTCAGTTAGTTTTAGTAATTAGTCAGGCATTGATTTTTAAAGTTCTTTTCGAGATCGTTCATGACCTTGAAAATTTTTTTTAAGAAATCGTAAAAATAATCTAACTTTACAATTACTGAAACTATAAAAATCAAAAGGCCTTTTAGATGGTATACAGTTTAGCAAATTTCCCACAAATGAGGTGGCGAAAATCGGGCGTGACCTTGAAAAACTTTAAGTCTTGATTACAAATTATCTAGAGCTGAAAAATCCCTAGGACCAGTTGACCTTTTCTGACCAATTACTGACCCATTAGATGGCAATTTTTTTTTTTCAAACTTCCCTTACATGAGGAACATCAAAAGAATGGACAAATTAATTATTTTTATTATTACACTAGCAGTTTTTCAGGCGTGTAAATCCAGCAAAACTGTTCCTTATTAAAATGTACAATGTGCAATCTGACAATACTTTTTTCAAGGTTGGTCTTTTTGACAGCCTTTTGAAATTTTATTAATCTCTGTTTTTAAAGAGGACATTTTAAAAGCGAGTTGTTGGGACAAAGATAAGTTACGGAAATCGGTGCAATACCAATAAGCAGGATTAGAACCTTCGGAGCAATTTTTGGCAGAGCAAGCCATTTTCCAAGAAGAGTTTACTACCAAAACAAGGTTCGGCTCGCGCATCGCACGCTGCGTCCAATATTCGGTCAATATAATCGCCCAGCAGAGTCGGTAATTCGAGCAACCACGGATCGGTTTCGTACCACGTTTGCTCTAGTGGATAATGCGCATCCTCAGAGACGCCACACAGTGGGACCAACGTGGAGAAAACCTCATATATAAAAGTGTTTAATATGGTATTGTGATACACTTTTCTTTCAGTATTTTTCAAGTGGAGTCCGGCTGTTATAATGATTTTATGGTAAAAAATTTGCTTTTCACCAAAATTAGGGGTTGAAACAGATCCTTGAAACTTTGAACCTGCAGAACAGATGTTGTCTATAGTTTCTCCATCTTATGGATTATTACTTAAAATTCTTCCTTAAATGTACTATGTTAAAGTATACCTTAGTGTTTCTGATGAGAAAATAATTTACCCCAATTTCTTCGATTATACCGAAAATTTAGCCAAATTTGGACTTCGGGTGTACTTCCGGATTCTGGTAGCCCTGGTAGCAATGAAGATTCTGTTAAAATTTCATCACCGGATTCTACCAGTTTTGGGATCAGTGAATAAAAGTTCAATATAAGAAAAAAGATAATTTCTGATTGAAACAGTGATTATTTTTTTCACAAAATTCGTAACGGAGTTTGAAAATTCAATTTTACTTCTTCAAAAATAAATTTGAATCACTCCAATCCGCTTTTTCTTCTTTAAGAAATCATTATTTACTTTAAAGTTTCCGTCTAACTATACTTGATCCAAACTATCCCACTATTATGTAAAGTTAAAAATTTCCCCTTGATTCTGATAGTAAAACGGATGATACTATTCAATTTAACGGGTGCAAAAACTTACGAAATGATACCGCTTAGAGATTTTTTCCCTAAATCGTAGGTTTGGCCCCACTTTGTGCACCGAAGACGCTATTCCTGTTGTGAAGCAGAGTATCGAAGAAGACCCATCCGCCGCATCGCGTCGAAAATTGGTGGTCAAATATTCGTGGTCGAATATTAGGCCTCTCGGCTGGAATTTATTTGAGCCAGCCGCTGCGGCCACTTGCCCGAAATCATTTCTAAAACATAATGGCAAACCCTTATATTTATAATAAAGCTAAATTCTTGGCCATAACATTAAATTATATGCGTTTTATTTTTTCTTGAAAACCACACGTCTAAAAAAACACCCTTTACATTCAATAGTCGAAAGGCAATAATTAAAGCTGACAATTAGGGTTTTTGTGTGTAAAATATTAAGAACCTTATTCTTAAATTTAGAAAATTGAAGTTATAAATTTTTACTTCTCAAAAATCGTCAACATTGTACCAAATTGATGAATATATAATTCTTTTTTTAGCTTGAATTGTTCAATTAATTAAATTCATTTATTTTGTTTTGCTCAAATTGTGAACTATTTCAAGATTTCAACACTATAATAAATTGGTGATGCTTTTTTTTAGATCAATTCCCATTCTTCAACCAAAACAAAATAAATAATTTTCTCAATCGAATTAGGACAAATTAAACTGTCAGACAATGTGGTGTTTTGTTTTATTTAATAATGTTACATTAAAGCTCCCAGAAGTACTTTTGTACATAATAAAATTTTATAAAAATAAAACTCGTGGTGATTTAAAATTGAAAATATCGTATGAGCAAAAATTAGCAGAACAACAAAGTATGTACATTAGACTGATTCAAAAAAATGAAAATGTCTTTGATTTTCAATGCCACTAGTTTTTTGGTTAGAGTTTAATGAAATAATAATCCTGGCATAATTTCAGCCCTTTAGGTCAATATTTAGAGGTCGCTCATCGCTACTTTCTATTTTCCATACAAATCGTATGGGAACTTTTTTTGATTCCTTCTTTATTTTATAACTTTAGAAACGGTTATCATACAGAAATGATCAAGGAAAAATCTGAAAGAAGATTTGATGTTCTTTAAAAAAGGTCCTTACTTCTTATCTAATTAATGTACTCCTCCCAAAGTTATTAGAGGTCAGAGTGGTATTCGTGGTGAATTTAAAAGTTTTTTGGATTCCGTGTTGAAAACATCTGCTATAATACAAGGTGTTTGGCAAAAGTTGTAGCAAAAGGCAAGTGCGTGTAAGTTGAACTCAGACAAGAAAAAATCGTTTTAGAGTGGGGGTCTATTTCCCCCCATTTAGGCAGGAGGGTCAATTTCCTAAAAAAATGGTTTAAACAAGAAAAAAATATTAAAAATCAGCGGCGATACTTATAGTGTCATGCTATTACATTTTTAAAGGCAACAATTCATTATTTAATTAACTTTAAAAAAAAAAGGTTTTTGTAAATATTTTTTGAAAAAATAAATTTCAAGCTTAGATTTAAAAAATTAAAAAGTGATTTTAGTTTTTAAATATCTTTTTGACAAATTTTTCGGCCTCAAGTACAATTTTTGTTTATGGATTTCAATACCTTCCTTAATTTTTAATCAGATGCTGAAAACCGCAGGCTAAAATGTTTTGTAGTTTCTGAGAAAATTGAAAATAACAAAAACCAGGTTTCTTGTTATTTGACGCCCTGGAATTTAAATTGTTCCTTCCTACAAACACCCAATTTCCAGTAGTAGTAGTAAGTATTTTAATTTATTTATTAATTTAAGGACCTTTTTTAAAGAACATCAAATTTTCTTTCAGATTTTCCCTTGATCATTTCTGTATGATAACCGTTTCTAAAGTTATAAAATAAAGAAGGAATCAAAAAAAAGTTCCCATACAATTTGTATGGAAAACAGAAAGTATCGATGAGCGACCTCTAAATATTGACCTAAAGGGCTGAAATTTTGCCAGGAATATTATTTTATTAAACTCTAACTAAAAAGCTTATGGCATTGAAAATCGAAGACATTTTCATTTTTTTGAATCAGTCTAATGTACATACAATATAGAATACATATACGTACCTATACCTTCCTCTCTTTTATTCATTTTTATTTTTGTCACGTTAAGTCATTTTATTTCATTATGAATGTCTTATTAAGTCGACCATGCTAATTGTTAAATCATTATTGCGCCATATTAAAGAATTATACTACTATACCATTAAGAAAGTCTGGAGTGTATTTACGTTTTTGATAAGATAAAGAATTAACATATTGAAAGTCTTGCTTCTTGCAAAGCATTAATTCAAAATGATTTAAAGCTCGAGTTTGGTTTAAAAATATGTACTTACATAATAATGTATACCTCATGATCATTATTTTTTATTATTTTTGATAAAAAAAAAACATAAGTTAGCACATCAGGCACGGTTATCTCGTCTAGATGAAATATATTTCGCAAATGTCAACTGTCTGGGGCAATGGAATTATGCAATAAACTTTTTGAATTGCACCGCTATTGACAAAACCTTGTTTACATTTAAATTAGTTATAGTTTGTAAAATTTAGATTAATAATCTTAAACGTGCCAATTTAATATTATTTACCTATATGTACCTTTGAACTTGGGTATTTTGATTTTCATCATTCAACTACGACATAAATATTGATATTCTGATAGGAATATAAAGATTTTTTGAATTGGAAACAAAACCAATGGTGCTTAAGAAACTTAAAGGTAGAATTCAAACAATAGGAGGGGCATTCAAGTGGCCGTTCTGAAAAAGAATACTATATTTGATCTCAGATTAGTTCTTATTATTTGTTTCGAGGATTTAATTAAGAATTAAAAGTAATTTTCGTAACTATTTCCGTTGGTCTGTCGTATGTCGTCATACATGTGACATGAAGCTAGAGACTCAATTGATACACATCTATTCAAGAGACTTTCAAGGAGAAATAGACAGATATGAGAGAGACTGAAGACGGTTCCTAGATGGATTGGATACAGATCGGACATAGTCCAGAAATGAACTGGAAACGGTCAAGACACAGAATGGAAATGGATCGGAAATGGATTGCAGATGATCAGAGACGAAATGGAGACATGTAGATCGGAGACGTATTAAATATGAATCGGTGATGGATAGAAGATGGATCAAAAATGGGTTACAGGCAGATCCGAAACGGATCGAAGACGGATAGATTGTTCAAAGGAGACGGATCGAGATCGGGGATGATTTGTGACAGACGTCAGATTGGAGAAGGACCAGAAATAGATTGTAGATTGAGATGGATTGGAGATCGATCGGGAATGAATTAGAGACAGATTGCAAACGGATTGGAGACCGACCGAAAATGGATCAAAAAAGGATCCAAGAAGCACCGGAGATGGATCAGAGATGGAACGAAGATGGATTGGATATTAATCGAAGATGGATTGGAGGTGGATCGAACATGGGTCGGATATGGATTGGTGATTAATCAGAGATGGATTGGAGGCAGATCGGAGATGGATTGAAAATTGATAGGAGATGGATAGGAGATGGGATCAGAGATTAATCGGAGATAGATTGGAAATAGATCGGAGATTGATTGGAGATGGATCGGAGATCGATCGGAGATGGATCGGCGATATATTGGACATGGATCGGAGATAGAACGGAGATGGATCGGAAATAGAAGCTTATTGGTTGAGGCTCTGGTCCTCCCCGGACTGTAGCGTCACCTTAAGTAAGTAAGTAAGTAAGGATCGAAGATTGATTGGAGATAGATCAGATATGGATCAGAGATGGATCGGAAATGGAAAGGAGATGGGATCAGAGATGGATCGGAGATAGATTGGAAATAGATCAGAGATTGATCGGAGATGGATCGGAGATAGAATGGAAATTGATCAGAGATTGATTGGAGATAGATCGGACATGGATCCGAGCTAGATCAGAGATGGATCGGAGATAAAAGCTTATTGGTTGAGACCCTGGTCCAACCCGGACTGTAGCGCCACTTTAGGCAAGTAAGTAAATAAGGATCGGAGATAGATTGGAGATGGATTGGAGATTGATCGGACATGAATCAGATATAGATCAGAGATGGATCAGAGATGGATCAGAGATGGATCGGAGATAGATTGGAGATCGATCGGAGATGGATTGAAGATAGATCAGATATGGATCAGAGATGGATCGGAGATGGATAGGAGATGGGATCAGAGATGGATCGCAGATAGATTGGAAATAGATCGGAGATTGATCGGAGATGGATCGGAAATAGATCGGACATGGATCGGAGATAGATCAGAGATGGATCGGAGATAGAAGCTTATTGGTTGAGGCCCTGGTCCAACCCGGACTGTAGCGCCACTCTAAGCAAGTAAGTAAATATGGATCGGAGATAGATTGGAGATGGATTGGAGATTGATCGGACATGGATCAGAGATGGATCAGAGATGGATCAGAGATGGATCGGAGATAGATCAGAGATCAGAGATGGATCAGAGATGGATCGGAGATAGATTGGAGATCGATCGGAGATGGATTTAAGATAGATCAGATATGGATCAGAGATGGATCGGAGGTCGATAAGAAATGGATCGGACATAGATTGAAGAAGGATCTTCATATATATAAACATCGTTTTTTGGTGAAATAAAACCGTATAGGAACATAAATTTGTATAAATTAAATGGAAAGTAAATATTTTCGAGTTATTACAACTAAAGTGCATGGCTTCTGAACGTAAGTACCTAAATCAATTTAAGGGAAAATTATGCAAGAGGCACAAACCCCTGAAGTGGTGCAGAGCTTTCGGAGTATGGAGCCATGAGAGGTGGCACACATCACATATGCCTAAAGGCTTAAGCCACCTGATAAGAAGCTCTTTAAAAGTAAATCACTATGATAGTTTACATTGCTTTAACATTGAAGGAAGTAATTGTTTTGTTCGGGATGAACAATGCAAAGAGGGGTTAATGTAATGGTTCTAAGTACATAATGACTTTAAATAAAACGAATACGCACGCCTCTGATTGAAAAAAAATCTGCAAATCGGGATTCTAAGTCTCAAGAGCCTTAAACTAAAACTAATGCTTACATACCTTGACTTCATAGCTACCGGAACTGCAACTACTTAATGGGAAATCTTCTTCAAGTGTCAAAGTCTGTCAATCGATTTTCTGTAGCTTTGTTGATTCACAGCTTGAACAAAAACAAATTTAAAATTATGTACATAAATTTTCTTTTGGTGTAAATAAACTCAAGCTGACCAAAGTGTTAATTCACATTGAAATGTTAACCAACACAAAATAGAACCATCAATAAACAACAACTTTACTTACCATAAGTGCTGATGTAAAGTGGTATGCTAAAGCTTGCTAATCAATTTCAATTAGTAACCATTGTGCCATCTATTTTCCAAGTGCGGAGTACTTAAACCCTATAGTAAAATGTATTAAAAAAAAATGATAATTTCATTAAAATTAGACTTGAACCCACAGTAATTATATCATTTAAAAGGGCCATAAAATTCTATTAAAAGCTAGATGTGTAAATGATGAATATACATAGATAATTCGTATCTTAACTGTACTCACAGTCATAAAGATATAAAATATGTTATGTTTACACTTCTTCAAGACATTGTTATTGCCTATTTATAATGAGTTTATTTATATGCCACGCGCCTTGCTTATTCTGACATATGTCTTGTCTGTCTTAAAAATAATTGCGCGTGAATTTTTATCCACAGCTATTTTATTTGTAAATAAAATACCATACTATGAGTCAATAAAAATTAAATAAAAAAAATTGTTTTTATTTTCCGTGGGTGAACACAATTGAGCAATTCGTTCAAACTATAAAGGGGTTTTCAATAACGTGTCGGTTAGATTCTGACAGTTAATAGAGTGGCCATATGTTTTTTTAGTTTTAAAATACAACAGACAAATTAATAAGTAAAGCAAGTAACATTGACCATAGACAACGTTGTGTGTTTGATGACCAGGCTCAGTTGGATGTGGACCCTAAATTTATTTAAAAAGAACATCTTCAGTGACGTGCCCCTAACTTTCAATCATTGAAAACCAATTTCTTTTGGTCCAAATTGAATTATATGGATGTGAATGACATATTGTTCCAATAGAACGGTTCTACATGCCACGCAACTGATACCACAGTAGTACCTCGTGGCATGATGGTTAGTACGTAGGACTGTCATGCCGAAGGTGTGGGTTCGATTCCCAGCCGTGCCACCTTAAACAGAAATGCTTTATTCGAGGTACTGCCTCTTGCGAGGAACTGACAAATCCTCCAAGATATACTTGTCATGAAAAAGTGCTTCTCATTTAGCCGTTTGGACTCGGCAAAAAACTGTAGGTCCCCTCCATTCCTGCCAACAAACACGCACACAGGAATGGTTGTGAGTTGTAAGTCACTAGGCCCTGGTTCTCCATGAGCTGTTGCGCCACCCAATTTATTTATAACTGATGCCACAATTGGCATTCTGTACGAGTGATTTGACGGTATTTTTATTCCACACAGAGCCGGTGTGAACCGAGGTCATGCAGTTTGACCCCGTTAAAGTATTTATTGTGATGTGGTTCCCTTAGCTCCTAAATTGAATTATATGGATGTGGACGACATAATTATGGTTTCAACAGAACTTCGATATATGCCACCAGCTGCCTCAATGGACCTTCTGCACGAGTGATTTGATGGCATTATGTTATTTCACGCAAAAGCTATGTGAACTGGCCACCAAGGTCACGCAGTTTGACTCCGTTAAAGTTTTTACTACGATGCGATGGGGTTCTCTTAAGTCACAGCTCTATGCCTATCAGCAGAAAACAACCGCACCTCCCAATGTCAACATAACCCATTCCATCACTCAAATTCAGCGTGATCTATGCACCAGACTCACCGAAAATTAGACTTCTCGAATACGTGCCATTCAGCGGAGTCGTTCTAGTCATTTGAACGATGATATTTCACACATAATGTCGTTAATATCTCACACACTACTTGTTTTATAAAAATATAACATCTATCTGTTAGCAAAATTAAATAAATGGCTGTAAAAAATGATTAAGAAAAAGTGAGGTGTGTAGACGTTATCATATATTTATTTATTGTGTTGTTTATGATAACTATGAGTGTACTTGTACATGTTCACACATACATAGATAATTATCATTTTTTCTATTTTAATTTTATAGTTTTGGCTTGGCTTTATTTTTTAATTATAAACAAAAGGCACGTGTGTACGCAGTGGTGTAGCGTGGGTGGGGCGGAGGGGGCGGTCCGCCCCGGGCGGCACTTTATGGGGGGCGGCAAATTTTTCGGCATTATATACGGGGCGGAGAAATTAAATAATTAATAGGTATTGACTGTAAAGTTTTGCCGCCCTCAGCAAATTTATTCATGTGACTTACTGAATTTGCAATCCAGGCAGGAGCTTACACGATCAGAAAGGCTACGCTTTGAATTTCAGGGACCGTTTTCACGACTCCATAAATTGAAATACCGATTCGCGAAACTATATTGCTGATTACCGAAGGTGCCCTGCTGTTCGCATAGTTATTAAATTTAAGCGTCCCTAGAAAATTCTGTCCGGGGCGGTACTGAAACCAAAAGTTTTGTCATAAACAGAAAATTATTACCAAAATTCTTTGGAACAATAGATAGGTATAAAGGTAGAAAGTTAGAAAATAATGATTGAATATTCAAAATATTATGGTGTTCTTAAGAACTTTGCAGCTATTACGGCGGGTATATACAAAACAACCATTCAATAAAAAGAAAACACTAATTCACATTAAAATGTTTTCAAAGAAAATGTATTTTTTGAACTTTTTCTTTTGAATTTTTGATTAAAATCAGTCACAAAGCTTTCAAGAAAACCAAAAATCATTGTTGTTGAGCTGTTTTTCAGAAAAATAATATTTGGTAAAATTGCTAAAAAAAAATTGGGTTGGGGTCAAAATTCTGTCTGAGAAAAAATTCTGTTTTCAAAATTCAATTTTTCATAATTCAGCTTTTCAAATTTCAAATTTTTTTAATGAAAAAAGTTACCAGTTTTTCTCTGTAAGGCGAAAATTTGTTTTATGTCACATGTCATGTATGATATGGTTAGCGTCAATATTTAGTTAAGCAAAAAATATTATGACATTTCCCTACAAAATCATTAAAAAACCCTCAATCAACAACTCTGCATGGCCGAACTACTAAATAGAACATTATATATACAAATTTAGTAACCCAAAACTTTTCTGTATTTCGATCTAGCTTAAGCCCTTGGGAAAGATTCTCTTCAAACTTGAAATTCACCTTTTTAAGGTTTGACTAGAAGGAACATTTATGTTTTTAGCTCCAAAAATAACGGTATCTTTCATAAAACTGTTATATAAGACAAACTTATTTGGCTTAAAAACGACTAGGTTAATTTTGTTCATGAATTCTTGTGTCCAAAATAAAAAGCAGAATTTACTTTTTTTTTAAATTTTGCTAGGCAGGATAAGAAAGCTGAATTTTGAAAAGCAGTTTCTTTCTCTAAACAACAGAGTTTTGAAAAGCAGAATTTTGAAACCAAAATTTTGACTTATTTTCAAGGAAATTGTGTGACAAGTGGCAGGTACCGTTACTTTTGGTTTAGAAAAAAGTAAAAAATATATGAGGGGAATGACCAAAAACTAATATATACCAAGTGTAAAGAAAATCCTTCCAGCCGTTTAGGTTGTAGCGGAAGGGACAAACAGACAGCCAGAATTGTGAGACCCACTTTTTCGTCTTCCCTATCAATTAAAATCTCGAGTTCGACGATGAGAAATCACTTGAGATATTTTTTTTCATAAACAAAAAGTGGAAATTTATAAATAATAAATTTAGCTTTGCCGAAAAATTTTATTTATTTTTTTTGGTTTATATTAGTAGACTTTTTTTAATTTGAATATTTACAAATTTGGAAGGGGCGGCAAAATTTTCCACCGCCCTGGGCGGCAGAAACTCACGCTACGCCACTGTGTGTAGGGTCAATTTCTCACAGCCTAGCAAGCGTGATGTGATATGTCTATAAAAATTTATTTAATTATCTAAACATTTATTGATGGAATACAAATTTTAATAATTTTCTTTAGTTTTATTATTTTTATCTTCGCTTCAAAATCATAAAAATACATAATGTATCTATGAATGTATTTGTTTATTGTTCTCTTATAAACCACACAAAAATGTTCCATAAAATTCTATTTTATTCCGTTGCTTTTAATAGTTTTACTAACTAAATACGTATGAGGAACAAGTTATGACTAGCTTAAAAGATCAAAGTCTTCTCTTTGAAAAAAAATTGCATAAAATCGTGTTCATTTTATTCAATTAAATGTTTTTAAATAGCTTAATCAAAATATCAGACACAAAGTCCAATATTCGGTCCAAAGGTATAGATCTTAAACGCGTCGATAGCCTAAATGAATTAAATGATGTGAAAGTATAAAATTAAATATAAATTAATTAAAACTAAATTTTATAAAGTTCTCTATTAGCTTTTTAATTTCATATTTTCATTTATCATAATTCATACAAAATTTCAAAAAAAAAATATAAGGTTATGCTCAACTTGTGCCATCATGTGTGCCGTATTCATTAAAAAAGAAATCGTTCTAACATATGATATTAAATGCTAAATGTGTGCATCAGCTTTGTACCATGAGCATTAAAACAATTTCGTAAATTTGCAAATATTACGAGTGAACTATTTGTATTCTCATTCATTCATTTCTTTCTTTCTATTTTTAGGAATTCGCACATTGGCTCAACTTTCCTTTACGACATCCCGAATTTTGACACGCGTATAGTCTCATTCGATAGATATTCACTAAAAAACACCAAATATGACAATTTTAGGGTGAGGAAACATTTATAAGTATTTTTAATTAATTTTAAAAGTTCCACTTTTTCCATACAAAATGCATAAAACATAAATAAAGAAGACCAATATGGCGAAGAATGAGCTTCACTTGTCGTGACAGTAATGATATGTCAAATATCATTGCATGCTAAGTATTGCCAGATGTACACTTTGGTTTTGGGATATTTTATTTTTTGCGTTTTCTGGGATTTTTTTCGGAATTTTCAGATTTTAGTGTTCTTAAAATGCAAAAGCAACTTTGCATACACCTAACCTTGCCCCACCCCAAATCCTATAATGAGCCCAAGCAGGGGGGTTGCATACATACCTCACTGTTTATACGCAGAATACTGGGGGTGAGTACTGTATTTTCATAAGCGAAATTTTAAACTACATATTATTTTACTTCTTTAAAATGTATTTAAAAATGAGGTTAAATAGCTCAAAATTTCGCGCGATATTTTCTATTAATCCATGTTCTTTAAATACAAAAGAAACTTTGCATACACCAAAATTTGCCCCACCCCAAATCCTATATTGAATGCAAGGAGGGGGGTTGCATACCTCACTGTTTATGCGTAGTAATGCTGGGTTCTAGCATTGTATTTATATAAGCAAGTTTTAAATTTCCCGCAAAGTTTCCCAAAATAAAAACACAAGGGACAAAAAATACGTGCCTGGCAGTACTAAACAGACCATATGACATTTCTTAGATTTGTAATTGAAATGGAGTATTATTTTCAAATCCATTTTTTTGCAAAACAAAAAGATCTAAAATTAATTAAAAATACAAACAAACGTTACCTTGCCTTAAAATTGAGATATTTACAGCCTTATTCATAAACGCATCATAGCTTGTGCATAGTGCTATGTACTCGTTATAATGCGTCTGAACGCAAAAACCTTATTCATAAAACTTATGCAACGTTACATAGACTCATTATAAGCTAAACGCGTTTGGAGGTTGAATAGTGGCAACATAAGGATATTTTAGTATCAAATGTCACTAACACACACAAAAGTGAAATATTTAGATATATGCCCACATACATATCTATACTTTTTCTTCCCAATAAAAACTGTGAGCGAATAATGAAATAAAACAACAAAACAGATTATTTTCTCAAAAAATTTAATTTTTTTTTATTTATGCACATAAATGCGTATCTAATATAAACAGTAACACAACGAAAACTGAATTATAATACAAAAACAAAAATAAAGAAACTAAAAACAATCCAACCGGTGGCGGCAGCGCAGCAGGAAAAATGGGGGTTGTTTTTTTTTTTTTATAAAATTTCACTGGAATATCAAATTATTGCTATGAGTTTTTATCGAAACTTTTATTTATTTTTGCTAAAAATGAGTAGCGACACAAGAACTTCAAAATTATAATTATAAATACAGAAATTGAAAAGACCGAACTGGAAGCATTTTGATTTTATTGGTTTTTCACAAACAGCTGATGTTTGTTTATGTGATGTGGAAGTAAAACGTAATAGATTTCCTCTTTTTGGTAATTTATTTGACACAAGCGTTGCATAACTAAAATGGATGGGGAATTTTTTTATGAATAAGGATTTATGTAACGTTACATAGTGGCTACATAAATCCTTATGCAGTGCATAACTATTCATCTGTTTAGCGCATTCTAATGAATAAGGCTGTTAGTGTTTTCTAGTGATAATCTATCGAATGAGAATATCCGCGTTACCGAATTCCGGGTGTAAAAAGTGCAATTCGGTAAAAAAACCGATTTTCAAAATTTTTAAATTTTTTTAATTGCATTTAGGGGGGTTTCCTCACCCTAAGATTTGAAAATTTTTCTATTGAGATACCTACCTACCCCTTAAAAAAAAATCAACTTCGTAATCGGGATGTCGTAAAGGAAAGTCACCCCGCACATTTTCTGAATGAACCATTTCTGTTCTTATCAATTTTCCTTTAAATAAAGTGTTGTAATACTCTATCAACTTTTTGCAACTTTACGGTTATAATTTCTGTGAAGCGTCAAGTTAGCATCAATATTTTCGACTTTTACTCAGAAAAAATACAGATATAATTAACTGATGATTTCTGGTTAATTATACCTGATTTTCAGGTTATTTCTATAACCAGATACCTAATTTTAATAGGTGGCATGTAAAATCCGCATGGCACCTTACAAATTTGAAACTATCTTAAAAAAGTAATCCTGTAAATTTGACATACAAATCTAGCTAATTTAACAGACTCAATGTTCAATTTACTGTAAATTAAACATGAAAATCTGGTAGATTTAACATGAAAATCTAGTAAATTTAACATGATTCAATGTTGATTCAACCCTGAACCCTGTATTTGTGTCATGAATCCATAACTGTTGTCACGCTGAAATGAAATGGCAGAACGCTAGTTTAACAGAAGGCCAGGTTAAACTCAAATCATTGCATTTGGATGGCTTGCGTGTGTCACGTTGAAATTAACTAGCATGGATGCTACTTCAAAAGTTAAACTCAAATAATTTGGAGCCAGTGTGTGAGTTCTAACACTGTAGTCACGTCAAAATGAACTGGCAGAGTGCTACTCTAACAAAAGGCCAGGTAAAATTCAACTGGCAAAAATTGTAAAAATAACGATAAAATCGTTAGTTCAATTTGATTTAAACATTTGTGAAAATTTTAAAATGGTAGTAACTATTTAGAGTAAAACTTACAAATATGCGTATATTTATTTACCTCTCCAGTAGACGAGAGCAGAAGTTGAGCAGAAAATTTCCCATAACTTTTTTGTAGGAAAATTGAAAAGAACATAAAAGATTCATCCTCAGAAATTGCCAATTAACGAATTTTTAAAAATATTTATAATAATAATAATAATTTTAGCTATATACCTGTAAGACCTTAGGTTTTTTAAATGCAACCTGAATTGCACGACACTAGTTAGAAAGAGTAGGAGGATAGGAAAGATTTGGCACAGTGGATTGGGATCAAGGTGTTTATTATCTCATTAAATCTCACGGGTGGCGTCCAGTTAAGCTGGGAGAATGTAGAAAAGAATGCTGCCTAAAATGAGGCTTGAACCTACAGCTCTAAGTTAGCAGTCGAGCACTACATCCACTGCAACATTTACGACAAAAGTTGTGAACTTAACGGCACATTTTGCGTTTTAAGAAAAAAATCAATAAAAACTGGGAAATATATTAAGCTATGCATTCGAAAAAAAGCTTAGATTTTGATCAAACCTGAAAATCTGACAGTCAAAAAAAGTGAGTCTTGCATTTCTGTGTGCTAAAGTATAAAATGTTTTTTCAAATGCCATTAACAATTTTTGGCTAAATTTAAAAAAAAGGAAAAATTTACTTTCTGATAGATAATCGATATCTGACCATTAACTGAATAAAGTTGACTTTTTATGACCATTTAGTGACCTTTCAAATGACAGAATTTTTTTATAACTACCCAAATATAGTGTCAACATTTTTTCTGTGTCCTTGAGTGACTTTGAAAAAAACGTTAAAAAGTAATTGAAAAGAATCTATCACTGACCAAGTACTGTAACTAAATGATCTTTTATTGCGATATATAATGGCCTTTCGGGTGGTTTACATATCCCACAAATTAGGTGCCAAAATAAGGTGTGACTTTAAAAAACTTCACTACAAATTTTCTCTGGCCGACCAATTTCTAAAACTTACTGACCAATTAGATGGCACACTTTTTAAGCGAATATTCCAGCCCTTTTTCTAACTCTCTGGGACTGTCAACAAGCTAAATTTTCATTACTTACACTTACACTTACCAAAGGCAACTCAACGAGAAACCTTAACACTTACCAATGATCCCATTTTGTTTCGCAACATCCGTGAAGTTTTGGATCATTGGGCATTTTTCTTTTGAGGAGAATATCCGTATAATAATTCCAGCAAAAGCTTAACAATTTATGGAAATGAGTGAAGAGACCAATTTCGATAAGATTTGGTTTCAACAGTTCGGAGCTACATCGCACACAGCACGTATTTCCATGACCATATTGAAGCAAATGTTCCCAGCTTATCACAGGGGTGCCCCAATGCGCTCCTGTGAAAGTAAAATTTTGATTATCGCAGGGTCATAAGTCCACAGAATTAAAAATATTATGAACTACTTAAATGGGTTATTATAAATCTACAAATATCTTTAGCTTTGTAGGCCCTTACTCAAAATGTATGTATCAAATATCTAATCCAGAACTTCACTCAGACATTGACTCTCATACAAAAAATTATCCGTAATTAAAGGCCTTATCTACCGAATATTCCATTTAATGAGGAACAATTACGCACAAGGGTTTTAATTACTTAATGTGTTTGTTTGGCCCATAAGCATGCTTAAAACCGAAAATGCGACTAAACTCACCCATGCTTTTCTGAGGGAATGGTCACACTGCCCACTGTGTAGTACCTCGTGGCAAAATAGTTAGTGCGTTGGACTGTCATGCCGAAGGTATTCACACCGGTATTCATAAACGCAAATGAAACACAAATTATCTTTGATCAGTGAGTTAAGTGTCAAATCATATCAATAAATCAAAATTCATGGCATTAAACTAACTCACCAAAGGAGGTACATTAAACGATTAATTAAGTTAAAAATACTTCTGTCATCGTTGCCAAAAACTAGAGATAAAAAGAAACAGACGCTTGTGACACACATGCTATCTACAGCCTCAAATGAGAGAGTGTATGTGCGAAAGTTCACATTTAGTGAGAAAGTATATGTGCAGTTCCATAAAATAGTCTTTGGAAAGAGCAGAGTTCTTGTTGATTATAGTAGATTTTCGTTAAGTTTTTGAACTTAACGTGGATTAGCAGTTTATATTTTTATTGATATGAAATTTTAATTCGTGAACTAACTTCCGATTGAGGTTTTAGTTAATTTGTGAATTACAAGATATCTGAGCAGTTTTTATTGATAGGGCTGTCAGAATTTAAGTTGGGTTTGTGTGTAAATGGAAATCCACACAAGTGCAGTGCATGCTGCGCATTATACATCAATTTATATTGAATAATTTTGAATGAACAACAACAACTTGTGTGTGTTATCACCAAGTATATAGGCTGGATTTATAGCTATTTCACGAGTGCCACCTCGATCATCAGACTTCTTTAGTGGTGCTTAGTCTGGTTATGCTCGTATTAATTGAAAAACTCTTTGCCATCATATGGGAGCGAACCATGAACCTTGCGAACAATAGCAAGCTTGTGTGTGTTAATAAAAATGCTAGTCGCTGTTGCAATTGATAAACAACGAAACCTGCATTGGGATAGAGCTAACCATGTGGCTTCAGTGGCGCGATGTGTAGCGCATCGGCCTCTGAATCGCAAGGTTAATGGTTCGCTCCCATAAGACGGCAAAGAGTTTTTCAATTAATACGATGATCGAGGTGGCACTCGTGAAATAGCTATAACTTCAGCCTATATACTTGGTGGTAACACACACAAGTTGTTGTTGTTCATTCAAAATTATAAAACATTCAGACATTTTTGAAAATTAACACATTTTTGATGAAATTAGGGGAATGAAAAAAGAGAGAGGGAGAGATCTTTCCTGCATAAACAAAAAACAAACAAGATTCAAGCTTCACTTCCGTCTTGCTGACACAGACAATATTTTCTATACGAAACCATATACTTGCGCTAAGGAAACCGCAAAAACTTAACTGCGCATAGGGTAAAATAATACCGAACCACATTTTATTCCTAAAACGAGTAAATAGCATTTCTGTATACTTTTCTTCTTAAGTAGTAGTTATACGGATATAATATGTTCTTATAAAATAACGATGACCTATTTTCGAACATAGAAGAACTTTTAAACGCGGAATTTATTTGTTTACACAGCTGCTAGTAAGGTAGTATTTTTTAAATACATAAGGTAAGGTCGATCTTATTATTATTATTATTTGTTTATTCAACTAAAAATGTAAACAAATTTCCCCAAAGGTGTTTAAAATAACCTTGATAGAATCAACATAGAACTATGGATTTATAATGAAGTGAAAGTTTCATTTTGCGAAAGTAAACTAAATTCCAAAGCTATCACATCATTGGCATTTAATATAAAAAAACATAAACAAATATGATGTACACTGTGGCGTATGTGGAACATTTTATTTATCTTTTTTTTCTTATTTTTGTCTTAATTTTTAGTCATGCTCAACGTTCATGTTAATTTAATGGGTCAACAATAAAAACTTATTTTTAAGTTTACAGAATAATAAAAGGAAGAATATGTGTGTTAATTTCAAGTCCAAGTTTTATGAGATGCGTTATAAAAGTTTCAAGGGCATCAGACACAAATTATTATATCCACCATTCGAGGGTAAATAAATCAAGCTTATGAAGACCTAAAAATAGATAAGGAAGTTATAAGAGTATAAATAAAATTGGTTAGTTTAAAGGCGCTAGTTTGGCGATACTTTGTAATTGATTATGTCATTTGTGTTTTTTTTTTATTGAAAATAGTCATGATTTAGGGCTTGTTTTACAATGTTTAGAATTAAGTTCTGATAAGGAAGCTGACGCAGGTATTCTAACGTGTAGTGTCTGTCGTACGGCAAGAGGTCGAAAGTATTATATTGTTGATTTGTAAACGACTCCCGACATTAATTGTGGATTTCCTGCTTGTAGATTAACGACCCTTCGACAAAATGTATGTGTTAGATAACTAACCAACAATTTACTCAAGCCTAGTACGCTCGTGATGCCAAACATTTACAATTTGTTTTAAGTTTTTGAATTTCTGCAACTGTTAATAAATACTTTGCCGCTTCGTTTTCGTAAGCATTTCGTTCTCTTGTTGGAGACCAACTAAAAATTTCGTTTCGCATCAGCAGCGTACTATAGGCTTTTAGCTTTTTTCATCTGAACGTCCATCTTATACATCGAGCAAGACCCTCAACGGATTGATCGATATTCTTCAAATTTTAAATACTTATGAACAAATGTTCTTTAAAAAAATTATGATTTAAATTTGAAGAAGATCGGTTCTCCCGTTTAAACCAGCCATAAATACTTATAGCCGTTCCATACTATCCGACTGAAGCCTAGTACATGCTTCCTCGAAAAGTGAACAATCACCAGTTGAGAAAGTGATTTTTTGACATTGTTCACTGGTACAGACTTGCGAATGTGTTATAAACCTCAATGCCTTCAATGAGGCATTTTTCTTTTCTAATCGAACTGTCAAATGTTCACCAAGAGTTCCCGTACATTTTGCACGGGAATTGCTCGTGAACGAAAACTCTCCACACAGCTTCACGAGCACGTTCAAAAATTCAATTTTCTTATGAATTCACGACATGATTCACAAGAATGTACTAGGCTTGAGTATTAATACATGTCAAAAAGTGTGAAGAAACAAAATATTAAATTTCATCTTACACACAACTTGACAGTGCATCCGACACGATTTGACATGTGTTTATACAAGAAAATATTTATGATCGGTTCTAAAACCATCACACAATCTATCCCACTTGGGCGTTTGAGGTTATGGTGAAACTGATTTATTTTGATGCAAGTGTGGAAACAAAATATGAAAATCATTTTCATCACACAAATTTGCAGTCGTATGAAAGTCTTTCCCACTTTATTCTGACATGTGTTAATACTTTGTGGGATAAAAGCCGCGTTTTATTATCACTCATAACCCACATGGTTCACCTGCGTGAAAATAAAATGATGCGGCTTAGTGCAAAAACAGTGCTGCATATTAGTCTCTTTTTTTCTTATGTGTATTTGTTTTTTCTTTTAATGCCTGTCTCTTTTCCTCTCTATTCCTAACACTACTGACAGATCGCTGACATCATTCACAATGGTAAATAGCCCCCTGCCGGTCAGAGTGAAAACCTGTATCTGGGTTATTGAAATTAACCTCGATAGAAACCGGGATCCCATGTTGTTTTTGTAATACATATTAAAAGATAACCTCGACCCAGACCCAGAGATAATAAAACGCAGCTTATGTAGAGGCACTTTTATGACTTTTCCTTTAAACCCCTTTTACACTAGGGAACTTTATTTACATAAACTTTAAGGTTTAGGAAGATAAGGGCATCACCAAGTTATTGTTATCGCCGTCAATCGTTGATTGATTTGAAGAGATTTATTTTTGACATTCCATTCACGTACATATGTACCTTTGTAGTTTGTATAAATTCCACTGAAAATGTTCAAAAATCTATTACAACTTTGTTTCCTAAAGTAATAGGTAGAAGAAACTTAAACAAAACAAGAAAGCGTCCAGAGCAAATAATGTTTATGTTTGCTCGTGTGAAAGAAGTCTACGTGATAATTCTACACGGCCGTCAATTGAGATTTACTTTAACGTCATAATATAAAAATAAACAACGTCACTTGAACTCTTATCAACTCACCCGGTGTTTTGAAATCTAAATGAGACACGTTTTCAAATTGAATAAACAAGCATATAGGTTTATAAGTACTTACCTATACATTATGATTCAGAGAGCATTCACATTTCCAAATAATAAACTATAATAAATAATCCAAAACAAAATCACTTACGTAGCTTTGGTTTAAAGATACTTACCATTTTTGCATGCTCACATGTACAGTGGGTATATGTATGTGTATATGTATAAAATTAAATTATATGTTGCCCATCACCCGATATAAATTAATCCACTTTGTATGCTAACAATATACCTTGCCTTGCATTAATATGCATGATAATATACTAGCTCCATATTCCCATATATACATAGCAACATAAAGGTAATTAAAGCCTTTTTGTTTCCTGAGTATTTAAATTATTGTCACATGCATGCTAAGGCACACACCTCTCTTATGTTTGGTAGGTAGGTATATGGAAAGAACTATAATAAAATCTAAAGGAAAAATGAAAATAAAAAAAATAAAACAATAATGGATTGGATACCATTGTAATCCAACCACGTTTCAATTCCTTATAGCACAACGCAACGCACGGCCAGCAACGATGATGACGCTGACGTATATACCATACCTACTTGTAAACTTGTAAATGTGACCCGCAGAAAAACAATAAATATCTGACATCCGTCGTCATCTAAGGTTACAACACATTGCTAAGTACAAAAATAAGTGTTCTGCCACGAAATATAAGTTCGCCATTAGAAGGTCTCACTTGTATTATTTTTATTTTTTTTTTTTTTTTGCATATACCGGCAAAAACAAAACAAAAATATACAAATGTAAATATTTACCTCATTCGTATTCCAACTACGTGGACGTGCAAAGAAAAATAAAACTAAAATAAAAAAAGATTGTCAACATCAACACATCACGCCATGCTTCGTTGGCTAGCTTTGCGATTGCGAGCCTGAGAAGACGTCGACGGACGACGCGACGCAAATAGTGAAAACTGCCGGCAATGTTAAGTATGCCGTATGCATATGTTGTATAGGTATTTATGTACGTAGGTGAGAACGTGGGTTGGGCAAGGTAGGTAAATCTATAAAAACTACTTATAAAATTTTAACTAACTCATGGCCAAATAGAATCTTGTTTACAGTTTTCAAAATGAGTGTCAATAAAATATAATATCTTTTATAGCATGTTCTGTCGGTCGATCAAAATTAAGGTAACCAAAATCAATATCCAAATAATTTTAAGGAAATTACCCACGAAAATTAATCAATTAAAAAGAAAAATAGTTTTATAGTACTTTTGTTCTTAGATAAAGGATAATTTGTGATACTTACATTATCTAAAATGCAAGACTGGATCGCACAATCTTACTAATTATAGTTAAAGTAGCTTGAAGTTTGTAAGATTTCATATAAAAAGTAACTAGCGGTGCCCGGTGAACGTTGTATCACTTTAAATGTGTAAACCACAAAACCGATTTTGATCAAACTTTACAGAAATGTATAATTCAAAGTTAAATGTTTAAGTGAGCTCAACTCCATGGTACCTGGGCGAATTGCAATCATGGAGTTGAGCTCACTTGAACTTTTAACTTTGAATTATATATTCGGTCACTCCACTTAAACAGAAGAATTTCTTTTCAAGTTTTCTTCTTATTCAATTATTTTACAGAAATGCTTTCGAGCCAATACCAAACTATGCGTTTGCCTGAAACTGTGTCTTCAATCAGCAAGGAGGTTTTGGAGTCCATAGAGTACATACAAAGTAAGTTGGGAGCCCGTTTTGAAAAGACAATTATGAAATCGTGGACCCATTATTTTGACACAAGGACATAAGTCCTCAGGCCGAAAACTTTTTTTTTATTGAATACAATAGCTAACAGTTGACAATAAGTTTAAACTCTTATCAACCTATGACAAGCTACAAAATTAAGAGATACTTTAATGATTCATAAAGAACGGAATTCAATTGTAAACTAATTCATTTTAATTTAAATAGATAATAAAGAATGATTATATTTAACAAAAAAAAAAAGAGGATATTCCAAAAACAAAGAAATAGAAAAATAAACCAATGCCCATATGGAAGAAGAAAAAAACAGTGAAAAGTTCAAGACGTTTATAATATAAATATTATTGGAATATTGAAAGGAAAGAGAAACCACATTCACCAAAAATTCTTAAATAACTTTTTTAGGACTATACTGAAAACACAAAACAATGAATGAACATGAAGTCTTTGGATCCTGTAATTTGGTGATTTTAGTTTATAGATGTGTTCGGCAGAATGGAATATGGAAGGTTGCAAAATGACGACTCAGACGAGTAGTGTAATGAATATTTATATGATCAAGTAAATAAATTGAATCGATTTTACCAAATAGTAGCTTATGCAAAAACAGCTCGTCTAGCAGAGCTCTAGCTGAAATAAGGATGACATCTGATTTTTATATAATTTGTATTGTAAAATCCTGGAAATTTTTTTTTGCAAGTTTTCTATTTTATCAGAATGATTCTGGAAAAGTGGATTCCATACAGGTGATGCATATTCTAGTATACTTCGAACAAGAGAATTGAAGAGAGAAATAAAAAATTCTGGCTTTCGAAAGTGCTTTCCTGTTCGAAAAATGAATCTCATCATTCTTGCTGCTTATTATTTATATGTTGCTAATGCTTATCGAACAATAATATAGCGTCAAATACCACACCAAGATATTTTTGTTCAGTAACTCGTTTCAAATTTACTTAGTTAAGACGATAGTCAAAATAAGTTGGCTGTCTTTTTCGAGTAGAAGACATGATACTACATTTATTAACATTCAAAGGAAGTTCATTTACAAAAATTTTCAGATCATCTGCGTACAACATTGATGAAGACGATAAGTTGTCAGTGATATCATTAATATAAATAAGAAATATAAGCGGCCCCAAAACGGAACCTTGAGGAACTCCAGATAGGGGATAGAACGGTTTGGAAGCATATTGGTTCAATGTTACTTTATGTGGCCTTGCAGTTAAATACGATTTAAACCATTGAATAAGTTCATCATGAAACCCAATTTTTGTCATTTTGTTTAGTATAATTTCATGGCTTACTTTGTCGAATGCTTTCAAGAAATCTGTATAGACTACATCTACTTGAGTTGTGCACTTGAAAGCGTTTGATATATCATGTGTTAATGAAACCGTGCTGCTTAGAGTTAATCAAAGGTCTTGCCATGAACATAATGCTGTCATAGATACATTTTTCAAGTACAAGGGATAATGAATTTAAGATACACACAGGACGATGGTTAGAAATCTCGGAAATGGGGCCATTGTTATGAATAGGTGTCACATGTGCTTCCTTTAGTATAGCAGGAAAGGTTTTCTCCAAGAAAAACTTGTTAAATAAGGTACAAATAGGTAGTGCTAATACATCAATGCAGTGTTTGTAAAAAATATTTGGGATACCATCAGATCCTTCCTTCTTTTTTACAACCAAGCCTTGAACAAAAGCGATAACGGTGTACAAACTAATGGATGGTTTGTGAATGTTAATATGGGAAACGGTTTGATTGTTATCAATCGTTGAGGTATTACCAGTCGTAGATTTAGGTTGCGAGTAGTTGTTTTTAAAAAATGAAGAAAAAGATTCGCAAATATTTTTCGGTAATGAAGCCCTAATGCTGACGGTATTGAGTTAGTGGCTTTTAACTTTTTTGTCTAGGACCAGAAATATTTAACATTAGATTTAAGATTGTCTTCTGTATTATTTAAATACTTCTGGAAGCAAACACCCAGTTCTTTTTTACTTAGGGCCCTCAAGTATTTAAACGTATCCCTGTCAGCCGCACGATTGAATTTTTTTGCAGTGAACTGAAAATGTTTTTTTGCCTGGAGTATTTCATATATAAGATTTTGCGAAAACCAACATGGATAGTAATGAGAAACTTTTCTATTCAAAGGAACAAAAGATTCTATTAAATTATTCGATATAATTATAAAATTCATCAAAACCTTTATTTGTTTCCAAACTATTGAGAAATGTCCAATCAATTAGGCTCAGCTGAGAATTGATTTCATCATACTTGGCCTTGAAAATGTTTCTCTTTGGTGAATTAATTTCAGGTAAGAAACGAGTGATTGAAGTCCTAAACTTGACCTTCAATGTTGGATGATGACGATCAATTGTTGAAAGAGAATTAGTTGACAATTCTACCGAGAAATCTGAGCTAGGGAAAGAAGTAAATACTAAATCCAACAACCTGTTGTTGATATTTGTTATTGAATTATATTGATAAAGATTGCATATAGATGTAGCTTCAATCAAAGACTGCCTTAAGTCCAGAGTACAGAGAGGGTTTCATTGATTTACTAGAAATATCGAATCACCATGTGATGCTAGGTAAATACATAGAAGTCACCTAAGTAAACGAGTTTCGAGTTGGAAGAGAATAAATGAAATTTCTCAGAGTGGCTATCACCAATGGTTTTATATGCATCCGACCCAGATGCTGGCCTGATGTAATATTGCATACATAAATTTTAGTGTTGTTTTTTTCATTGATACTTATCTACCAGAGATCCTCATTGAAGGTTTCGAGCTGTGTTAGGCGAGTAGAGAGTAAACTTTTTTTAATTGCAATAAGTTACCCCCCTCCAGACTCGAGAATGAATGTTAATGAATATGAATGGTTAATATGAAATTAAAATGTTGCAGATTACGATCTTTACGAAACACATTATACATATTAAGGTCAAAGACTTCATTAGACACTTAATACATTTGGCATCAACAAAATTTGTTGGAAAGCAAAATTTTGTAGTATAGCTTTCTTTTTATGTTTTTATCGATCATGAGCGATGATTACAATTTTACACCGGGTTCAAAACAGTTTTTTGACGTTTGACCATTAACAAAAAAAATGGAAGCTATTCTGCATCATTCGTTTTAAAACCCGGTCACCCGGACCCGAACGCAACCCGATTCAAATGGATAGCAATCGACAAAGTTATTCAACAAATTCCATTTTATTAGAAACATTTGTAGGGTTAAAATTTCATATACATAAATTCATTGGTTTTGTGCATTATAAATCAATTTTTCTTAGATGAAAAATGCAAGATATGTTGTGAATAAGTATTTAATGTTAATAATATTGTTTAAACTTTTTTGTTCACAAACAAAATAAAGAAGAAAGTTACCGCCCAATTACACTAAAGGCCTGGTCAAACAGAGCGCTGTCTGGCTTTCTTTGTAAAAATTTACTAAAAAATTTGACCGCCACGTTCCTGTTTTCCCAGTAAAGTATTGACCGTCCCGCCGGACCACGTTCTGTTTGACCAGGCTTTAAGTATTAAGTCCTCTGATAGACGATAACCTTTTGCGTCTCACCCTTTTTTGAATTTATATTTGTTCCATGGGCACTGTTAAGATTGGGAGGATTTAGGGGTCAGGAATGTCGTGAGGCATGAAGAAAACATAAACGCCCGACTCATGACTCTCATTTGTTGTGGTGTTAATGTACAAGTAATTGAAGTTGTTGTTGTTTCTGTGTGTTTAAAGGTGCTTCAAATTTTCTAATACATACACGATGAGACTCACGAGTCCGGACTCAATTTTCCCATTTTTCTATCGTGATAGTTTTTTCTATCGTGATAGTTTTTTCTATCATGATAGTTTTTTCTATCGTGATAGTTTTTTCTATCATGATAGTTTTTTCTATCGTGATAGTTTTTTCTATCAGGATAGTTTTTTCTATCGTGATAGTTTTCTTCTATCATGATAGTTTTTTCTATCGTGATAGTTTTTTCTATCATGATAATTTTTTCTATCGTTATAGTTTTTTTCTATCATGATAGTTTTTTCTATCGTGATAGTTTTTTCTATCATGATAGTTTTTTCTATCGTGATAGTTTTTTCTATCATGATAGTTTTTTCTATCGTGATAGTTTTTTCTATCATGATAGTTTTTTCTATCGTGATAGTTTTTTCTATCATGATAGTTTTTTCTATCGTGATAGTTTTCTTCTATCATGATAGTTTTTTCTATCGTGATAGTTTTTTCTATCATGATAATTTTTTCTATCGTTATAGTTTTTTTCTATCATGATAGTTTTTTCTATCGTGATAGTTTTTTCTATCATGATAGTTTTTTCTATCGTGATAGTTTTTTTCTATCATGATAGTTTTTTCTATCGTGATAGTTTTTTCTATCATGATAGTTTTTTCTATCGTGATAGTTTTTTCTATCGTGATAGTTTTTTTCTATCATTAAGATTTTTTTGTAACTCTCCAGAGGGGAAATTGAAAATTTTTTTTAGCTCAAAAACTAACGGTACTTGCCATACAACCGTTAAGGAAAAGCTTATTTATCTCAAAAACGGCTCCAACGATTTTGATAAAAAAAAATCAGTGTATTACTGTAGATATGATGTACCTTTAAATAAGAAAAAAAATCACCAAAAACATTTATTAACGGTACCTGCGATATAATGGTTTTTTTGATTTTTGGTTTTATCAATAACCGCTCATCAGATTTCAATACAATTTTTTGCACAAAAGCTTTGTTGGAATACTAATAATACTGCATACCAAAATTTTTGAAAAAATAAATTTTGGATTTTTAAAAAAATATTCAATGTTTTTTTTTGAAAATTCAATATTTGAAAAACGGGTTGATGAATTGTTTTAAGATTTTAGTTTTAAATGTTTATTAATATATACTCAAAATTGGCATACCAAATTTTTTTTTTTGAAAAATGTTACAAAAATTTTATATATAAAAAATTAAGTTTTAAGAAAACGGCTCCAACGATTATAATTTTTTTTTTGCATATATTCATATTTTTTCAAGTAATCAATTGGCATACTTGTTTTTGAGCTCTAAGTTATTTATCAGACTGTTTATACAACTAAAAAAACGATTTATATGCTTTTTATATTTTTTCTATAATTCGGCCATTCCAAAGTAACGGAGAAGACAATCGGACGCTTGTAGTAAGGTTTTTCTTGTTAAGAAATTAATATTTTTTATGAAACTCAGTGGTTTTTAAGAATTCATCACAAAGTACACGACACAGAAGTTTCACCAAAAAATTATGAATTTTAGTAAGTTTATTCAAAAAAATAGACGGTAACAGAGAAGACACGTACGATTTAGAGATTTCCGACCATTGCCTTGAAGTTTAAAATTCTGCGCCGTCCATTAAGATATGAAGTTGTTTTTTTTGCACACTTTCATAAAACCAACATTTATCAAAAACCATCCTTGGTTTAATGCCAAGTTTCATTTTACTAACAGAAAAAAATATGAAAGATGGTAACGGAGAAGATAGCTAATGTTATAGGAGAAGACACGTACGATTAAAGAATTCTTTTTTGTTCAGTTGTATTGAAACTCGTATTTTTTAATTATTCTCATCAATGATAAAAGTGATTCAGGCAATTGAAAAATGTGTGTAAAATTTCATTGAAATCGGTTAACGTTAACACGTGCTAGCGAGCACTTGAAATTTTTCTTCAAAACACATGGGGTTTTCACAGTTTTTACTCAAAATATCAGCAAAATTGTAAAAGTTGATGGAAAATCTTTAAACTTGGCACATAAATTAATTACTGTTAGGAGTATCAAAAAAAAATATTTTCAATAGTTTTGCATAGTATTAACCCCGTCAAAAAATTTAATTAAAAATCGTTGTTTTTGTGCTATTTTAAATGGAGTAACTGTTGTTTACAAAAATAAAAAAAATATATTTGTATACTTCTTATGGTATTTAGCATATTTGCCAAGTTTAAAGTTTTTCTATCAATGTTTACACTTTTACGGGCCCTTTGAGTAAAAGACTGTCGAAACACCATGTTTTTTATATGAAAAATTTCAAGTGCTCGCTAGCACGTGTAAACGTCAACCAATTTTAATGAAATTTAACACATATTTTTTTTTAGTTACCTTCATCCATTTTAAGCAAGGGGATCAAAGAAATTCAGACTTAAAAAAAAAAGTGCCGTTGAAATTTGGATTAGAAAGTGCAACTCTGTCTTCTCCGTTACCCTGTTTTAGACAGTAAGACATGATTTAAAAATCTATAAAAAAATCCACCATAATCCTTTTTCAAGTCTTGCTTTGTATGCGGAATATTTTTACAACCACTAATATAGTTCACCATTTATACCAACTTTAGTCATTTTTCGGTAACGGAGAAGACATGAAATGTTCAGTCATTTTGAGGCGTAATACTATTTTTACAGCACCCCTATCAGCAAAATAGTTCCAAATTTAAGTAGTGTATTGAAAACACTTATAAAAACCTAACTGCACATCGCAATTTGCATCACAATTTATATAGAACTGATAGCGGCAAAAATGCCGAAAAATGCCCAGATACGAAAGATAAAGTATGAGCTTTTTTGATCACTTGCCTATTTTTTTATCGTGATAGTTTTTTCTATCATGATAGTTTTTTCTATCGTGATAGTTTTTTTCTATCATGATAGTTTTTCTATCGTGATAGTTTTTTCTATCATGAAAGTTATTTCTATCATGATAGTTTTTTCAATCATGATAGTTTTTTCTATCGTGATAGTTTTTTCTATCGTGATAGTTTTTTCTATCGAGATAGTTTTTTCTATCATGATAGTTTTTTCTATCGTGATATTTTTTTCTATCGTGATAGTTTTTTTCTATCATGATATTTTTTTATCGTGATAGTTTTTTCTATCGTGATAGTTTTTTCTATCATGATAGTTTTTTCTATCGTGATAGTTTTTTCTATCGTGATAGTTTTTTTCTATCATGATAGTATTTTCTATCATAATAGTTTTTTCTATCGTGATAGTTTTTTCTATCATGATAGTTTTTTCTATCGTAATAGTTTTTTCTATCGTGATAGTTTTTTCTATCGTGATAGTTTTTTCTATCGTGATACTTTTTTTCTATCATGATAGTTTTTTCTATCGTGATAGTTTTTTCTATCGTGATAGTTTTTTCTATCGTGATAGTTTTTTCTATCATGATAGTTTTTTCTATCGTGATAGTTTTTTCTATCATGATAGTTTTTTCTATCGTGATAGATTTTTCTATCGTGATAGTTTTTTCTATCGTGATAGTTTTTTCTATCGTGATAGTTTTTTCTATCATGATAGTTTTTTCTATCATGATAGTTTTTTCTATCATGATAGTTTTTTCTATCATGATAGTTTTTTCTATCGTGATAGTTTTTTCTATCATGATAGTTTTTTCTATCGTGATAGTTTTTTCTATCGTGATAGTTTTTTCTATCGTGATAGTTTTTTCTATCGTGATAGTTTTTTCTATCATGATAGTTTTTTCTATCATGATAGTTTTTTCTATCATGATAGTTTTTTCTATCATGATAGTTTTTTCTATCGTCATAGTTTTTTCTATCATGATAGTTTTTTCTATCGTGATAGTTTTTTCTATCGTGATAGTTTTTTCTATCGTGATAGTTTTTTCTATCGTGATAGTTTTTTCTATCGTGATAGTTTTATCTATCATGATAGTTTTTTCTATCATGATAGTTTTTTCTATCATGATATTTTTTTCTATCATGATAGTTTTTTCTATCATGATAGTTTTTTCTATCGTGATAGTTTTTTCTATCATGATAGTTTTTTCTATCATGATAGTTTTTTCTATCATGATAGTTTTTTCTATCGTGATAGTTTTTTCTATCGTGATAGTTTTTTCTATCGTGATAGTTTTTTCTATCATGATAGTTTTTTCTATCATGATAGTTTTTTCTATCATGATATTTTTTTCTATCATGATAGTTTTTTCTATCATGATAGTTTTTTCTATCGTGATAGTTTTTTCTATCATGATAGTTTTTTCTATCGTGATAGTTCTTTCTATCATGATAGTTTTTTCTATCGTCATAGTTTTTTCTATCATGATAGTTTTTTCTATCGTGATAGTTTTTTCTATCGTGATAGTTTTTTCTATCGTGATAGTTTTTTCTATCGTGATAGTTTTTTCTATCGTGATAGTTTTTTCTATCGTGATAGTTTTTTCTATCATGATAGTTTTTTCTATCATGATAGTTTTTTCTATCATGATAGTTTTTTCTATCATGATAGTTTTTTCTATCATGATAGTTTTTTCTATCATGATAGTTTTTTCTATCGTGATAGTTTTTTTCTATCATGATAGTTTTTCTATCGTGATAGTTTTTTCTATCATGAAAGTTATTTCTATCATGATAGTTTTTTCAATCATGATAGTTTTTTCTATCGTGATAGTTTTTTCTATCATGATAGTTTTTTCTATCGTGATAGTTTTTTCTATCATGATAGTTTTTTCTATCATGATAGTTTTTTCTATCGTCATAGTTTTTTCTATCATGATAGTTTTTTCTATCGTGATAGTTTTTTCTATCATGATAGTTTTTTCTTTCATGATAGTTTTTTCTATCATGATAGTTTTTTCTATCGTGATAGTTTTTTCTATCATGATAGTTTTTTCTATCGTGATAGTTTTTTCTATCATGATAGTTTTTTCTATCATGATAGTTTTTTCTATCATGATAGTTTTTTCTATCATGATAGTTTTTTCTATCATGATAGTTTTTTCTATCGTGATAGTTTTTTCTATCATGATAGTTTTTTCTATCGTCATAGTTTTTTCTATCATGATAGTTTTTTCTATCGTGATAGTTTTTTCTATCATGATAGTTTTTTCTTTCATGATAGTTTTTTCTATCATGATAGTTTTTTCTATCGTGATAGTTTTTTCTATCATGATAGTTTTTTCTATCGTGATAGTTTTTTCTATCGTGATAGTTTTTTCTATCATGATAGTTTTTTCTATCATGATAGTTTTTTCTATCATGATATTTTTTTCTATCATGATAGTTTTTTCTATCATGATAGTTTTTTCTATCGTGGTAGTTTTTTTCTATCATGATAGTTTTTCTATCGTGATAGTTTTTTCTATCATGAAAGTTATTTCTATCATGATAGTTTTTTCAATCATGATAGTTTTTTCTATCGTGATAGTTTTTTCTATCGTGATAGTTTTTTCTATCATGATAGTTTTTTCTATCATGATAGTTTTTTCTATCATGATAGTTTTTTCTATCATGATAGTTTTTTCTATCGTGATAGATTTTTCTATCGTGATAGTTTTTTCTATCGTGATAGTTTTTTCTATCGTGATAGTTTTTTCTATCATGATAGTTTTTTCTATCATGATAGTTTTTTCTATCATGATAGTTTTTTCTATCATGATAGTTTTTTCTATCGTGATAGTTTTTTCTATCATGATAGTTTTATCTATCGTGATAGTTTTTTCTATCGTGATAGTTTTTTCTATCATGATAGTTTTTTCTATCATGATAGTTTTTTCTATCATGATATTTTTTTCTATCATGATAGTTTTTTCTATCATGATAGTTTTTTCTATCGTGATAGTTTTTTCTATCATGATAGTTTTTTCTATCATGATAGTTTTTTCTATCATGATGGTTTTTTCTATCGTGATAGTTTTTTCTATCGTGATAGTTTTTTTCTATCATGATAGTATTTTCTATCATAATAGTTTTTTCTATCGTGATAGTTTTTTCTATCATGATAGTTTTTTCTATCGTAATAGTTTTTTCTATCGTGATAGTTTTTTCTATCGTGGTAGTTTTTTCTATCGTGATAGTTTTTTTCTATCATGATAGTTTTTTCTATCGTGATAGTTTTTTCTATCGTGATAGTTTTTTCTATCGTGATAGTTTTTTCTATCATGATAGTTTTTTCTATCGTGATAGTTTTTTCTATCATGATAGTTTTTTCTATCGTGATAGATTTTTCTATCGTGATAGTTTTTTCTATCGTGATAGTTTTTTCTATCGTGATAGTTTTTTCTATCGTGATAGTTTTTTCTATCATGATAGTTTTTTCTATCATGATAGTTTTTTCTATCATGATAGTTTTTTCTATCATGATAGTTTTTTCTATCGTGATAGTTTTTTCTATCATGATAGTTTTTTCTATCGTGATAGTTTTTTCTATCGTGATAGTTTTTTCTATCGTGATAGTTTTTTCTATCGTGATAGTTTTTTCTATCATGATAGTTTTTTCTATCATGATAGTTTTTTCTATCATGATAGTTTTTTCTATCATGATAGTTTTTTCTATCGTGATAGTTTTTTCTATCATGATAGTTTTTTCTATCGTCATAGTTTTTTCTATCATGATAGTTTTTTCTATCGTGATAGTTTTTTCTATCATGATAGTTTTTTCTATCGTGATAGTTTTTTCTATCGTGATAGTTTTTTCTATCATGATAGTTTTTTCTATCATGATAGTTTTTTCTATCATGATAGTTTTTTCTATCATGATAGTTTTTTCTATCATGATAGTTTTTTCTATCATGATATTTTTTTCTATCGTGATAGTTTTTTCTATCATGATAGTTTTTTCTATCGTGATAGTTTTTTCTATCGTGATAGTTTTTTCTATCATGATAGTTTTTTCTATCGTGATAGTTTTTTCTATCATGATAGTTTTTTCTATCGTGATAGTTTTTTCTATCATGATAGTTTTTTCTATCGTGATAGTTTTTTCTATCATGATAGTTTTTTCTATCGTGATAGTTTTTTTCTATCGTGATAGTTTTTTCTATCATGACAGGTTTTTCTATCATGATAGTTTTTTCTATCATGATAGTTTTTTCCATCATGATAGTTTTTTCTATCGTGATAGTTTTTTCTATCGTGATAGTTTTTTCTATTATGATAGTTTTTTCTATCGTGATAGTTTTTTCTATCGTGATAGTTTTTTTCTATCATGATAGTTTTTTCTATCGTGATAGTTTTTTCTATCATGATAGTTTTTTCTATCGTGATAGTTTTTTCTATCGTGATAGTTTTTTCTATCGTGATAGTTTTTTCTATCATGATAGTTTTTTCTATCGTGATAGTTTTTTCTATCGTGATAGTTTTTTTCTATCGTGATAGTTTTTTCTATCATGATAGGTTTTTCTATCATGATAGTTTTTTCTATCATGATAGTTTTTTCCATCATGATAGTTTTTTCTATCGTGATAGTTTTTTCTATCGTGATATTTTTTTCTATTATGATAGTTTTTTCTATCGTGATAGTTTTTTCTATCGTGATAGTTTTTTTCTATCATGATAGTTTTTTCTATCATGATAGTTTTTTCTATCGTGATAGTTTTTTTCTATCGTGATAGTTTTTTCTATCATGATAGGTTTTTCTATCATGATAGTTTTTTCTATCATGATAGTTTTTTCCATCATGATAGTTTTTTCTATCGTGATAGTTTTTTCTATCGTGATAGTTTTTTCTATTATGATAGTTTTTTCTATCGTGATAGTTTTTTCTATCGTGATAGTTTTTTTCTATCATGATAGTTTTTTCTATCGTGATAGTTTTTTCTATCATGATAGTTTTTTCTATCATGATAGTTTTTTCAATCATGATAGTTTTTTCTATCGTGATAGTTTTTTCTATCGTGATAGTTTTTTCTATCGTGATAGTTTTTTCTATTATGATAATTTTTTCTATCGTGATAGTTTTTTCTATCGTGATAGTTTTTTTCTATCATGATAGTTTTTTCTATCGTGATAGTTTTTTCTATCATGATAGTTTTTTCTATCGTGATAGTTTTTTCTATCATGATAGTTTTTTCTATCGTGATAGTTTTTTCTATCGTGATAGTTTTTTCTATCGTGATAGTTTTTTCTATCGTGATAGTTTTTTCTATCGTGATAGTTTTTTCTATCATGATAGTTTTTTCTATCATGATAGTTTTTTCTATCATGATATTTTTTTCTATCGTGATAGTTTTTTCTATCGTGATAGTTTTTTCTATCGTGATAGTTTTTTCCATTGTGATAGTTTTTTCTATCGTGATAGTTTTTTCTATCGTGATAGTTTTTTCTATCGTGATAGTTTTTTTCTATCATGATAGTTTTTTCTATCATGATAGTTTTTTCTATCATGATAGTTTTTTCTATCGTGATAGTTTTTTCTATCGTGATAGTTTTTTCTATCGTGATAGTTTTTTCTATCATGATAGTTTTTTCTATCATGATAGTTTTTTCTACCGTTATAGTTTTTTCTATCGTGATAGTTTTTTCTATCGTGATGGTTTTTTCTATCGTGATAGTTTTTTCTATCGTGATAGTTTTTTCTATCATGATAGTTTTTTCTATCATGATAGTTTTTTCTATCGTGATAGTTTTTTCTATCGTGATAGTTTTTTCTATCATGATAGTTTTTTCTATCGTGATAGTTTTTTCTATCATGATAGTTTTTTCTATCGTGATAGTTTTTTCTATCATGATAGTTTTTTCTATCATGATAGTTTTTCCTATCATGATAGTTTTTTCTATCGTGATAGTTTTTTCCATTGTGATAGTTTTTTCTATCGTGATAGTTTTTTCTATCATGATAGTTTTTTCTATCGTGATAGTTTTTTCCATTGTGATAGTTTTTTCTATCGTGATAGTTTTTTCTATCGTGATAGTTTTTTTCTATCATGATAGTTTTTTCTATCGTGATAGTTTTTTATCATGATAGTTTTTTCTATCGTGATAGTTTTTTCTATCGTGAGAGTTTTTTCTATCATGATGGTTTTTTCTATCATGATATTTTTTTCTATCATGAAAGTTTTTTCTATCGTGATAGTTTTTTCTATCGTGATAGTTTTTTCTATCGTGATAGTTTTTTTCTATCATGATAGTTTTTTCTATCGTGATAGTTTTTTCTATCGTGATAGTTTTTTTCTATCATGATAGTTTTTTCTATCATGATAGTTTTTTCTATCATGATAGTTTTTTCTATCGTGATAGTTTTTTCTATCATGATAGTTTTTTCTATCGTGATAGTTTTTTCTATCATGATAGTTTTTTCTATCATGATAGTTTTTTCTATCGTGATAGTTTTTTCTATCGTGATAGTTTTTTCTATAATGATAGTTTTTTCTATCGTGATAGTTTTTTTCTATCATGATAGTTTTTTCTATCGTGATAGTTTTTTCTATCATGATAGTTTTTTCTATCGTGATAGTTTTTTTCTATCATGATAGTTTTTTCTATCGTGATAGTTTTTTCTATCATGATAGTTTTTTCTATCATGATAGTTTTTTCTATCATGATAGTTTTTTCTATCGTGATAGTTTTTTCTATCGTGATAGTTTTTTCTATCGTGATAGTTATTTCTATCATGATAGTTTTTTCTATCATGGTAGTTTTTTCATGCATGTTGCATGTTGCATGTTGCATGTTGCATGTTGCATGTTGCATGTTGCATGTTGCATGTTGCATGTTGCATGTTGCATGTTGCATGATGCATGTTGCATGTTGCATGTTGCATGTTGCATGTTGCATGTTGCATGTTGCATGTTGCATGTTGCATGTTGCATGTTGCATGTTGCATGTTGCATGTTGCATGTTGCATGTTGCATGTTGCATGTTGCATGGTGCATGTTGCATGTTGCATGTTGCATGTTGCATGTTGCATGTTGCATGTTGCATGTTGCATGTTGCATGTTGCATGTTGCATGTTGCATGTTGCATGTTGCATGTTGCATGTTGCATGTTGCATGTTGCATGTTGCATGTTGCATGTTGCATGTTGCATGTTGCATGTTGCATGTTGCATGTTGCATGTTGCATGTTGCATGTTGCATGTTGCATGTTGCATGTTGCATGTTGCATGTTGCATGTTGCATGTTGCATGTTGCATGTTGCAACAAACGAATTCCTAAAAACAATAAGGTGATTTCAGCAAAAACTAATTTACAATACACAATACTTTAAATAGCCTGGGGGGTCATTCCGTAATTTTTAAAACGATAATCGTCAAAACGATTATCTTTAACGATATCGTCTATAATTTGCTTCACGTAACTCAATCACTATCGTCTCTTCTATCGTTTATTTTTTTGAATGAATGAAATGAATTTGAAAATTAAATTTTGCTGTCAAAACAAAAAATCCTTGTAATTTCATTTGAAATGTCAGTTTATTTTAAAAATTGAATTGCAATATCGTCCGTTAAAGTTTGTGTTCTTGTGTAAATTGATTCTTTACGTTGCGCAACATTAAAGAAATAAGGCCTGAAAGCAGGTGGTCATCAGAATGTCCCTTTAAAAATACGATTTTGGCCTACAAGCACAAGTGTTGAAAACGAATATGAAAATACAAAAAAGACCATTCCTTTAATCACGGTGCGGGTTCCTAACGGTTGACATAGCCTCTTCTCTAATCCTCTACGATTTCCAATTCTTTTGTTATTTAAAAAGTGCAAAATTGTCAAAAAATTAATGATGTGCATCAAAATTATTTATTATTGAATAAAATACATACATATATCTAGCAAAGAAATGTTTTTTTGCTTCTTAACTTTTTTTCTCAAAACCAATAAGAGTAGGCATTCCTTAACTATCGCGTTTAACTAAACGTGAAAAGACACCGTCAGACGATCATCGTCTTACGCAATGAGAGCCCTGTTGACATAGACGCCTGTATGGATAAACGATTATTTTGGTATAAATGGTCGAATTTTGATCACTGGGCAGATACTTTTTGTTAATTCGATTATTGGGCAAGAATGATTAGTTGGTAAGATTTTTTTCTGAAAACTCAAACCATGAACTGATATATGTACATATGTATATGCCGTAATTATTCAATAATTGTTTCGTTTTCATATTATTGAAAAAACAATGGTTAAAAATCAACAAAAAAGCATTTATCACTTTTAAAACACTCAAATAATTACAAGACGATACCTCTTTAGCTATCGTCTAAGCTCTATCGTTTTGACGATAGCGTTTTGACGATTATTGACTTACGTAGAGCAAATAATTCATCGCCAAAACGAGATCGCCAAGACGATAGTCATTTTCAAAGTTACGGAAAGCAAGACTATCGTCTAAACGATATCGTCTGGCGATAATCGAAATACGGAATGACCCCCCTGGTATTCTTAGGTCGTGATTTAATAAAGTTATTAATTTTCACGCTTTCGTCGAAGACCTCTTTGTGGAAGAGGGGCAGTTTTTTATTTCCAAGGGCATGACGGTGTAGAACGCAATGACTGGGTACTACTGCATTCTTTGACATCTTGCTTTAGTCTTGAGATGGCACCGGAAATTTTTCCAGCCATGGCATGGCACCGTCTGGTGCACACATCCACGCAGTTAAACCATGGGATGTCATTGACAGTGAAATTTTTTCACTATTCTATTTATTTAAAAATTTCAGCACCAGTTGTAGTAGTTGGCAACTGCTTGCAGAAAATCAGTTGTTCTTGAAAGAACTGCAGGTATTGATAGCACACAAATACTATTAAAATGGGCAACCCTGCAACATCCGTCATGCATTTGCAGGGCAAATTTCATGACTTTTCTTCTTGAAAGTAAAGTAGTTTTAACATTCCCTGCTAAGTCTCCGATACGTCGTGATATTGTTTTATTTGACAAAGGAAAGGTTTCAACTAATTGTTTGGCCTTTTCGCGGAACATACATTCAATAATAATATAGTTTTCAGCTATTGTATGGGCTTCGCCAGTTTTCGCAACTCGGAAACTTACTAAGTAGATCGCCATCAATGCGTTTTCGTTCACTGCCTTTGAGTGGTAATCAATGATTGTCTGAGATTTTTTAAGTTCAGCATACTTCCTTTTGAAGAAATCAGTCAGTTTGATTTTGCAATCTGGATAAATCCTTTCAAAATGACGTTTCATTTTTGCTGGAAACATAGAACTATTCGGTAAAACTTTGCCACAAATCCAAGATCCAAGTATGAATCGTGGTACTTCCTTTTAACTGTTTTGTTTTCTGTATCTGCAGCACTGATCACCATAGAACTGGTACTAGGCAGATTGTCCACCTCAAAAACTTTAGAAAGTTGTGACGGCACTATATCTATTGCGTTATTTTCCTTCGCACGAGAATAGAAAAAAAAACGAATAAATTAAGAAATATGAAATAATGTCGCATTTACATGATTGAAAAACTGACAGTTTAATGACAAAAGGAATGAATTTGTCGAGTCTTTTGTAATTGTTTTGGTCATTTTACTGCCAGATTTCAAGTCGTGTAAATGCGGTATAAGGTCAACACCGAAGATTTCAAATTCGATTGCTTCGATCAAAATGAAAAATTCAGAACCGCAAAACTAACAAATGTAATGGAAATTTGATTATTTTCCCAATATTTCCGAGGAGCACTTGGATATTCTTCACGGAGCACTAAGTGCTCCGCGGAGCACAGTTTGGGAAACGCGGGCGTAGACAATAACAAGTGGTTAGAAAAGCTTACTATCGCAACTCGCTTGGCCCTTATCCCAATTAAAAACTCCTTTACCTTGACCAGTAGGTACAAGCAAAAAATTTTCGTATTTGAGACTCGTTCAGGGATCCTATATTTTAGCAGTCCAATACGCTAACTAAACTAATTCGCAATACGATTGTGCGTGGTATATTTATCATGGGATACCAAAGCTTGCCTTAGAAGTTTTACAGGTTTTTCTTGTCTAGATTCCCAATACACAGGACCTTGAACTTTAAAAAAATTGCCATCGTTACAGGCGGGGGAGGGGGTTATGCCTTTTTCAAGGAAGTAACACATCCTCGCCAAAAGTATTTCCTATCATGATACAGTGCCTTACACAGTAGCCTTTCGAGTTTTGCAGTAAATTGTATAGGTCACCCCGTCATTCATACGTCCTGCCAGCTAGCAACACTCACAGAGGATTGTCACTAGTCTACGGTTCTCCACGATCTGTCGCGTCAACAAAATCATTTGTTTTTATATTTTATTCTGCTTCTATATCATAAATAAAAATAATTGATTGTTCTATCAGTAGATAAATCAAAAAATATTTAAACTGTTGTTGTTTATAAACTTTATATAATTAATTGTGAACGAGCCTTCATGTCGAGCACTTAAGAATTTAGATGGATAATGATGTAAATTGTATGCAATTAGACTGTAAGTATTGTTTTTGTTTGTTTTAATTAAGCGCCCTAAATGACTCAGCCAATTAATGGTTTTACCTCTTTTTTTCATGTCTGCTATAACAAGTGATTGCACACATGTATTGTCTCATTCTTCCTTGTTTTTGTTTTTACTTTTGATGGAGGTCGAGATATGCGAAGCTAGTGAAGCAAATACTCTTTTGTTTTTGTTTTTATTTTTATATTTTTTTTTCTAGCTTTCTGAAGTACTTTGCATATATTTCACCTGAGTTAAGTTTGATATATGTACATACAATGTACAATTGTACATACATGTTATGCGAATGAGTAATAATAATTTGTTTTTGTTTACATTTTAAAAGGGGTTGGTTTGTTTTTCAAAAATGATAATTATAATAATAATAATACTATAATAATAGTTAACTGTGAATAAAAGAAATAGCCAATTTTGGTCGTATATCTACATAATTTGTTAAGTTTTTCATATTTGATAAACTGGAGAACAAGAGCGGGCTTAAGCCCATTAGGCGTTTTTCTTTTTAAATTCAGAAAAGAGCTCTGAACAGAGTCCGAATATGTCGAGCATGTTCTGAACATCATCTGAGCAAGTTTGTTCTGAGCAGCCTGAACCATTTTTGAAACACACCTAAACACTAGCTGTTAAATGCTATGTGTTCAGCATTGAACTCTGTCTGCTCAGAGCTCTGAACGCTCAGAGCTAAAAAAGAAATACAACTTTTTGTTTAACAGTTCAGGCTCTGCTCTGAATTAAAAAAGAAAAACCCCTATTATAGATTTTATTTTTTGTTTTTTATTTTGGTGCCATAAGAAATTGAAAAATTTTCAATCGAATCCCGGCACATCATGACCAAAAAAAATCAAAAAGGAAAAATGCCCTTTCATAAAGAAGCGCAGAAACGGACAGTTTTAACATCTCTTGTTGATCGAACCACTGATGGCTTGTAGTTGAAATTTGTTTACTCAAACTTGATCAAAGTGGGGACTAGCTCTCCGTCTCATGGGGAGGGGGCAAATTTTCCAGGCGGGAGCTTAAGTTGAAAAATTATATCTGTCAAATGACCACTTCCTCATGTCGTTTTTGACTGTACGTTCCGAGTACTCCTTTTCCACTTCATTTTAACTCCTTCTACTCCAAAAGCCTTCGTTTGGCTGTTCCGAGTAATGTTTTCGGATTCTTTTTCTGTTTCTGATTTCAAAATGGAGTAGATTTGGAACACACGCATACATAAACAGTTTTTCGTCGCACTACTTGTCAAAAGTGATGAATGCTTGAAGAAGCCATTTTATTATAGGTTTGTTCCTTGCCGACTTTCAAACAGTTTGAAACCGCCAGATTTAGTGCGAATTCCTTCCACACTTGAAAAATTGTACTGGCCCGCACCAAATCTGGCGGTCTGAAACTGTTTGGGACTAACCAAGGAACAGGGTTTGTATGGCATCATTCAGTAGTGTGGTGTAAATTTGACAACACGATGTTTTCATATTCTATTGCAATCAAAAAAGAGTAGAACAGTCAGAAAATCCAATCGAAAATGACGTTGATATATATCTGTGCTTATTTTTCAGCATCTCTATCTCACTTCTGACTACATATATAACTGTCAAAACACAATCATATTAGACGCTATTTGCAAAAATTATGGACGGTGTTCACATTGGACTGACTCCTCCGACTTTTTTTGACGTCTCTGTACTTTATCTCACTCCCACTTGATGGTGAGAAGGAGATGGGAAGGACAGGCAGAATACTTTAAATTTTTTGAAAATTTATGGATTTTTTTTGACGTTTTCTTTTGTGACAACTGCTTTCTCTCTCTGTACTTTTTCTTTTGCAAACAAATACTAAACAATTCAATTTTATTTCATTTGAAAATATTTTAAATAAATGAAATTAAAGTTTTGGAATGAAAAAAAATTTTATTAATCCCTCACCGAGCTCAGATTTGTCTTTTCTCTAAACGACTTCTCAACTTCAAAGTGAGTCTGTGGGTGTTCACATTAGTTTGTGTCTGAACAAAAGAAGTTGGATGAATGTCAAAATAAGTCGGAGGAGCCAGTCCAATGTGAACACCGTCATGGGATATTCATATTAGGTTTGTTCATATAATTTCTAGGTTAAATTTGACAGTCTGTCAAATTTTGAGGAGTGACTCTACAGAAGTGCATGAATGCATAGAACTAATAATTTCTACTACTTTTTAAACATCAACAGAAAGTAAACAAAATAACTTTCCAAGAAAACAAGAAAATAATGCCACGGCATTGGAGTTTTTATTTTAGCTTTATATTCTTCATTAAATTTATTTAATTCCGAACTCCGCATTCCAGAAATGAAGAATTCAAATACACTTGACAAAATTTCTTTATTATTTAAAAATATTTTGCTATGAAATACACAATCAAGTATTTTGAATCCAAAAAAGAAGAAATTCACTATTTATCACTTTTTCTTCTTTAAAAATAGTTCAACAAATTTATTTAATGAAAAAATGAACAGATAAGAAAAAAAATTACTTTTATCAAGAAAAAACAAAAAAAAGTAAAAACAAACAGCCATTTTATTTGTTTCCAACTCACAGAACAACTCACACATACGATTTCTGCCTAAGCAAATTTCTTGAGCAGAATTTAACAAAAATTGTCAGGAAGGGGAAATTGTGTACTCTTTTGTGAAGGTTCTCTTTTGCCAAAAGCTACACATTTTTTGCGTACACAAACAGCTTTGGGCTAAGTTTGAGAATTGGAAAGAATTTGGCCGTTTTGTGTGAGTACACGAACAAACCTATCATGTAATTACTTTTGCCCCACGTTGTATCTTTTTGTGTAATGCTATGTTTCCACCAAAGGTTTATCTCAGATTAGATTAAATTAATCTTTTTGGTGTTTCCACCGCACAAAAAGATTTAAAAAAGATTAAATTTGACAGCACCTTCAAAAATGCAAATGGCGTTCCAATTTTTCTTATGAAGTGCGAATGAGACAGAATGTTTGATTCGTGTGAAACAATGAAGAACTGAATGCGAGTCTCGAATGAATCGTTCAGCACCATGTAAAAATAGGTTAGATCGATTTGTAAAACTATTTGTCCTAGGAAGATTTAACAAGATTAATTTCTAATCTTCAAGATTTACGAAATAAATTTGTATGGTAAATCTACGAGATTTAAAGGAGATTTAAGGTTAATCTCATTAAATCTCAGATTAGCGCTAGGTGGAAATGTAGCATAACGCTATGCTTCCACCAAATGTTTATCTCAGTTCAGATTTAAAGAAGATTTACTTTGACAGCACTTTTCAAAATACAAAATGGTGTTTCTATTTTTTATGAAGTGGAAGAGAGATAGAATGCTTCATTTGTGTCAAACAATGAAGAACTGAATTCAGCCATGAATGAATGCTTCAGCGCTATGAAATAGGTTTGTTCGATTTGTAAACCAATTTGTCCAAGGAACATTTAACAAGATTCATTTTTAATCTTCAAGATTTACGAAATAAATTTGTATAGTTAATCTTCGAGATTCGGATATTCGAAGAAGATTTGAGGTACCTAAATCTTTTTAAATCTCGGTTAAGTGATCGGTGAAAACGTTGATACTTAGGTAACTCTTATCAAATCTCAGATAAGTGTTACCTATGTGGAAATGTAGAATAAGCTGATTTTCACAATTTTAATTTAATTTTTGAATTTTGAAGGCTTAACAGCTAGATGTGTATTTACACTCGAGCCATTCTGAGCTCAAAAATATATTAATTTCAGCAGAGAGTTAAGAGCTCTAACAAAGAAAACATTTTTTACATATGTTCTTACACGATTTTTCCCTTTAGGGGCCAATGTTCTACTCTAAAAACGTAAGTTTATTGTAAAAAAAAAAAAAATAAAAATCAAAAATATATTGTTTCCCTCCAATTGAGATAACAAAAATATGGAGGCCATCAGTCCCCAGAAAAAAAAATTCCACCAACAATAATTAAACACCGCATTATACCCAGCGCTCGTCACGTACTCGCAACGAGTTGTTTTCTTAGAACGATATCAAACGAGACCAACGGATTGTTTCGCCTACACAACATACGACTCTGGCTCGAATCTGGGTCATACTAAATTAGAAACAACACAAAAACTTCCCTCTTCCCTTACGAAACATATGTATATACGTCGAGCAACCAATTAAAAATTTCACCGCAAGCAACATAAACACAATACAATGGTTTTCTGTTCTTTTTTTTAATTCAATGCGCAATTATTGTTATTATTATTTTAATCTGTATATCCACCCCCTCGTGCGTCGTTAAATATTTGTTTACATTGGCTACCCTTGGCAGGCGGCGCGGCGGTTCTGTCGTCTGCCCTCTCGGTTGCATTTAATTTATTTCGAAAGTGCATCGCGATATCAACTGCGTCTTTGGCAAAATATAATTTATGTAATGAGTGCTTGAAATTAGACCCCTTGGTCAGCAAAAAGGTACACAGGCTAGGTGATCTCGAACTTTCTATTTAGATTAGATCAAACAAACCTCATCGAAATGCATTAACATTAGAATGAATGTTAGACACACGTATTTAGGGATGCGCACGACCACAACACGGGGCCTCTTGTGACGCGTTACGTCAGTGTCTGTTACCATTGGTCGTGTAACGCAGGCAGGCAGCATCATTAGCTGCTCGAGTGATCTTATTGCAAAATACCGCTATTTTTATACAAACAAAGCAATAAAAATACCTCGCGGACCGGGGTTGACTGGGTCAGAGACGAATGCTGATAGAAAACTTATAAAACTGGTTGACTTTCTGGTATAGATATTGTGCACACTCTTGACTCTTGTAGCCGTTAAATTAATCAAGCCACCTAATTGTGCTTAATTTTTCAATGGCTACACGATTTGTTTACGCAGATCGAAACCGAAGTGATGTGATCTGGCCTTTAAGTGGGCGCTGATGATGTTGATGACGATGTTTTTGGCCGATGGTACGGCCGGCGAGGGCATGTGGATTGTGGAATGCATAAAATTTTGTTTATTTTTGTTTTTATTAAAAAAAAAAAAAATATGTTTTGAGTCAACACGACAAAAAAAACATGTTCGTGGTCGTATATAATTAAGAGGTTGTTTACATTGGCAACATTTGACAATGAAGAATCTAAATCTAGTGCGTAAAAGAGGGGCGTGTGCTCACCACATGTTGTTTTTCTGCTATCATCATCACAAACTAAATATCAGGTCACTTCAAAATATTAAAAACAAAACAAAAAAAAACAAGAAGGACAAAAACAAGCATGTACTCGTATGTATGTATATTCGATATCATCTGACGCAATAACCGGAAGGTGTGTGTCCTTACATGACTTGTTGTTTTTTTATACAGGCTGATGACTTTTAAACTTTTGTACATTAATTTGTATGTAGGTAGTCAAGAAGATAAAAAAAAAACAGTAAAAATCAACAAACTTCCAGCCTACAACCGTAAACTAGAGGCTTGACAGCGAATCGAGTTTGACGATAAGTATGTAATTAAGTTTGAAGTTTCTTAATTTCTTAAACTGGGTTCACCGTGAGTGAGACTTGAATCATATATGTAGGTGCAATCATATGTGGTGAATGAGGGAGCACACTTAAACCTCAAAATTTACGATAAATTAAAAAGCGTCTTAAATATAAAATGACACGCCTGGAAAAAAAACTTGGGTATGTGATGTGGCGAAGGATATACACAGAACTGTCATCTCTTCTTAATAACACCAATATGTAAAAACCAATGCAATTTACAGCCATCGGTTTGGCAAGTTTAGATATAAGCCTACTCGGGGTGCTTGTTATCGTCTACTTCCTTAAACTGTTTGATATTCCAAATGCAAGTTTGTTTAACTACATCAGCCCTATCAATAAAAAGTAATCAGATATCTTCTAATTCACAAATTAACTAAAACGTCGATCAGAAGCTAGTTCAGGCATTAAAATTTCATATCAATAAAAATATAAACTGCTAGTCCACGTTAAGTTCAAAAACTTAACGAAAATCTACTACAATCAACAAGAATTCTGCTCTAACCAAGGACTATAGGTAGAACTATAATCATATAATGCTCAGGAGCGCACCTCACTTCCGTAACCTAAGTTGAACGAAACTTGACGAAACGCTCCACTCCGCAATTATAATCGTGTCAAATGCTTTCCGTTTACTCGCTTGTTTTCTTCCGACCACTTAAGTGCCCCTCCGAGCATTATAGTTCTAGCTTATTTATGGAACAGCACATATACTTTCTCACTTAAGGTAGAACTATAATAGTCGGAAGGGCACTGAAGCTAATGTCAAAAACCAACGAAAAGTAGCTTTCCGTACCGAAAAAAGGGGAACACACCCATAATGTAATTATCATCTATCTCTTTTTGGCACTCCTATTTCACCAAATGTCAGTTTTACTTAAGTGAGGTGCGCTCCGCGGCACAAGCCTCTGCTTCCTTTTGTCCGTAGTTTTTGGCAACAATGACAGTGAGTTAATTCAATGCCATGAATTTTGATTTATTGATAAGATTTGACGCTTAACTCAATGATCAAAGATAATTTGTGTTTCATTTGCATTTATGAATACCGGTGCCCGGTGCATATTGTTTGTAAAGCTTACACGCAATTATTTGATGTAAGATAGAGTCTGAGCTAAGCAAAATCAACGCTTTGTGTCACTTTCTGTCTTATTTATGCCGAAAATAATATAGAAGACACAGTTGAAATGTCAATAAATGAATCAATATTTTTCAAAAGGGCTCAACTATTTCAAGGTCAAGCAATAATTATGTCACAAAATAATCACTTCATAGATTATTAAATCACAAGAACTGGCTTCAGGTCCAATAATCCAAAAAAAGGGCATGAACTCATCGATGAAAGTAATCTCTAGGATTGCATCATTTTCAGTTATCTATCATCACTTTACATTCAGCCATCAGGTTCTAGATGAAGCAACCACAATCGCAAATTATATTGCGTCGTGCGCCAAAGATTTTTTTTCCTCAAATAAATATATGTATACCTATACCTGCATAAATGTATACCTCCAAAGCTTTAGTGCTGTATAGATAAAATTAAGTTTGTTGCGCACCTTCTTCCTAGCCAACACCCATATAATATGTCTGTCTGTCTGAAAACTGAAATAATAATTGCTAAACAGAGACCTACCCTACGACTACGACTATGCGATACGTACGTGCTGTAATATGAGAGATAAACAAAAGTTAAAAACAAAACGTTGAGGTGTCAAGCGACGCGAATCAGAAGTAGCCAAATGTGTCAGATATGCAGTTTACATATAGGTGAGGCGAACTGTCACAGTGAAACCTCAACACATTTCACGAGTTTAAAACAACAACCTTTGGATATTTGTTTTTTTTTCTAAACTCAGTAATACCTACTAAATATAGACGATTTTAGAACTATAAGATTACAATGTTCTAAGGTTTTAACTAGTATTTCAAGTAAACAGCTGAAAGTAGGTGGAATGCAGACCTGTAAACTTTCAAGTACAAGTACCAGTCAAGTACCAAGTACCTTGTACTTGTACTTGTACTTGAAAAAACCAAGTACAATGTACTTGGTACTTGAAAAACACCAAGTACAAGTACTTATTCAAGTACTTTGTTTCAAGTACATGTACTTGGTACTGTAATACTGCCAAGTACATTTTCAAGTACTTTTCAAGTACAAGTCCATTTCAAGTACCTACTTTTCAAGTACAAGTCCTTTTCAAGTACTCTTCAAGTACAAGTCCAATTCAAGTACTTTTCAAGTACCAGTCCATTTCAAGTACTTTTCAAGTACAAATACATCCCCCTATTTCATAGATATAAAGAGCACGTCCATTTCCATTACGACCATGAAATTTGACGGGATGGTAGGGCTTTTAATGAATGCAAAGGAAAAATATTAAAATTTGAGATTTTGGATGGAGGAGGCGTGGCATCCACCCACATTATCAGAACTGTTATTAATTATTGAATGGAGCACTTGCGATAATTTAAGGACGATGAAATTCGGTATAACGGTAGTAATTACCTATATTGATCAAAAAAATTAAAATTTAAAACTTGATATTTTCCGTTCATGGGCGTGGCAGCCACCCACTTTCTAAGAATCTGTGGATCATATCGAGATTTAATCAGGGAACGATAAAATATATTTGAATTAACATGAGGGCTTTTGTGCATTGAAAAATTGAACATTTATATTCAAAGGATGTGGTATCATGAGCTGCTCATGTGTGAGCAAAACAAAATGATCAATTATGATAGGATCTTGTTCCTGAGTAATTAGCTGTAAGCATTTTTATTTTTGCTTGAATTTTGAAAAGTTTCGAAACCCATGGAAGTTGGTTGTTCCTTGAGCGATTGCAACTAAATTGCCAGGTGAAAGCTGAAACAGAACTAAAAAACAAAAAAAAAATGTCAACAGGGTGTTCCAAAATTGTGTTAACTTTGTTGAGTGATTGCAATGAAATTGACACAGGTGAAAGCTGAAATTGAATGAAAAAAAAAACAAATATTTTCAACAGGGTGTTCCAAAAATGTGTTAACTTTGTTGTCCCTTGAGTGATTGCAATGAAATTGACACTGAATGAAAAAAAAAACCAATATTTTCAACAGGGTGTTCCAAAAATGTGTTAACTTTGTTGTTCGGTTTTATCGCCCATGTACGTTGTTCATTGTTGCAAGTACGCGGAACTAGAGGTGTGTCGTCAAACGTTCATTTTAAAAGATTCAATCGTTCATATGCCGTTCAGTTCAATGATTAGTTCTTTTCAATCGTTAACTTTTTCAATCATTTTGTTGTGTGTTTAATAACTTTTTAATAATATGCGTATAAACTGGGAAAGTTTCGTTCCCTTCCAATCGTTCATTTCAACAACGAACAACGAAATTGTAAACGATAACAACGAAAAAAAAAAATTAAGAAATTGAAACCTTTTTTGAATTTGTTGTTTTTTTGTTGTATTTAAAAAATGATAGGTAGGTATGCCACTTTTGAACATTAATTTAAACCTATACATTTAAAAAATATTGCTTTGTTTTCAATGTTTTTTTTAATCCAAAAAAATTTTTTCAAATGTTTTTTTCTGTTTGATACACCACAACTTCCCCCCTCTCCCCATAAAAAAAACACCCTTCCATGTGAAATATTTTTATAGACTCTTCTGATTTTTCATTCTCATAATACATTAAACATTTTCACCAAGTTTCATGATGGTACTAATTTTTTTGTTTTATTTATCCTTTTTCACGTAGACTTAATTGAAATTTGCCAAATCCAAGTTAAAAATAAAAGACCCAAATATTGTATCAGTTAACGTTTGGTTTGGTTATGTGCAAGTGGGAGTGCGTGTCATTCTTGCTTGAGATCGAGATTTGAAGAATCGATCGGAATAGAATGGAATGGATTGGACTGGAATGGTTGAATGGAAGGTAATATCTGAAAAAAGATCAAACAAATAAAAAAACGACTTTTTACCAGCGATATATAAACATTGATAGGTAAAGGTAATAGTAGTACAAGTTCTTAATTCAGAAAAATTCTGATAAAAGCAACTAAACTAAATAAACAATTTGAAAACAAAGCCATATTTTTAAAATGTATAGGTTTAAATTAATATTCAAAAGTGGCATACCTACCTATCATTTTTTTTTTGTAATACAAACATTTTATTAATACAAATTAATTTAAATAAATCAAAGATAAAAACACTTTTTAGAACAAGCTTTAATTAAATTGCTCCAAAAAGAAGAAAATAAACTTCGAATTCATTCGAGTGCATGAATTTATTATATTAAACAATTTATATGATTTCCCATTTAATTCATGATTTACTTGTATATTAAACGTGTCGCGACAAGCTTTTATATCATATAATTTGTTTAATGTATGTACTAAATTGATGGGTTTGATTGAATTTAAAGTTTATTTTCTTCTTTTTAGAGCATGTTTCAAACAATGTTTTTACTATTGATTTTCGTATTCTTCTCAGAAAACCTTTTCATTTGATACCCATATCATAGCAGTTCGTAAAAATAAATATTCCGAAATCTTAGGCCGTCCACTATTTGGATTTAGAGTGAATTCATTTTATTTTACGTCTTCTTCTCAGAAAACCCTTTCATTTGATTCCCATATCATTAGAATGTACACGATATATCTAGTCCGCCATCTTGGGCCTTCCACCATTTTAGATTAATCGTGACGTTACTAAGCAAACCATGACTGTCATCGGGTTGGGGTCGAAATCCCGCGAATCAAAATCCCGTATGTCGAAATCCCGCGTGTCAAAATCTCGTTTTTCAAAATCCCGGAAATCAAAATCCCGAAAATCAAAATCCCGCCGTTTCTACTACTATGCGACAGCTCATTAATATTTGTTATTTTTTGGGCTCACTATAGAATTTGGGGTGGGTGCGAGGTTGGGTGTACGTAAAGTTTCTTTTGAATTAAAAAAAAAATAGTATCATTCATACATAATTCGAAGAAAAATTAAAAAAAGAAAAAAAAATTGATTAAGTTTAGCCAAAAAACTGAAAATTTTTTTTTTAAAGTTTTGGAAAAAACTTTTTACCAATTTTATTTTGATTTTTGGGAACGGGCACATTCCAAGATCACGAATATGCATTTTAAAGGTCGCTAGTACGCTTAGTTTAGCCGCAAATCAAGTTTAAAGGTATCAACTTTGATGCCTCTAGGACGCTTAGTTTAGCCGCAAATCGCGTTTAAAGATATAAGTCGAATTTTCGTATAATGCGATGCATCAATTGAGCGCTAATGTCAAGTTTTCTTGAGTAATAGTACAGTACAGTACAGTATCATTCATATTTCGAAGAAAAATTAAAAAACGAAAAAAAACTGAGAAGTTTAATTTTTGATTGAAATTTTCTAAAACAAAATATTTTCATTCATATTTCGAAGAAAAATTAAAAACCGAAAAAAATTGAGAAAAGTTTAATTTTTCATTGAAATTTTCTTCAAAAAATTTTGTTTTTTATATTTTTCAAAAAAAAAATGTCCAAATAATTTATATTTCTATATAATTTTTTTTCAAAAAAAAATCCCACCTGTGTCCAGACCCACCTCTGTCCAGATCCAGACCCACTGTCTTCTTTTAGACTACCGTTCCCCATCACCCAAACCGAAAAAAAATTCCAACCTGTGCACCTGTGTCCAGAATCCAGACCCACCTATGTCCAGCCAGAACAATCAACGAATTGTACTTGAAAAGTACTTAAAATGGACTTGTACTTGAAAAGTACTTGAAGTGGACTTGTACTTGAAAAGTACTTGAAATGGACTTGTACTTGAAAAGTACTTGAAAATGTACTTGGCAGTATTACAGTACCAAGTACATGTACTTGGAACAAAGTACTTGGAAAAGTACTTGTACTTGGTGCTTTTCAAGTACCAAGTACATTGTACTTGTTTTTTTCAAGTACAAGTACAAGTACAAGGTACTGGGTACTTACAAAGTACTTAAGTACAAATGTACTTAAGTACTTTACAACTCTGGTGGAATGCCTTACTAACCGCAGAAAGTAATACTGTATTATGGCTTCTTTGACCACAAGAACGTTGTTATTAATTTAAAGTGCGCATTTAAAAATGTCTTTTTTTATAATTTTTATCATTTACTATGCACACACATGTGTATGAGTATGAGTAATGTTATGTTTAAGTTTTTTTTCTTATCAACAAACAAATACTGATTCAAACTTTAATTTAAAGATAAGGAGGACTAGGAAAGAGCAATATGTTATAAGGTATTAGGAAAGACGTTCCGACTCTAAGCCGGCTTCAAGATAGTTGTTATTTTTTGTATGATTAAAGGTTGTTTGTCTTACTTTGTTATGAAGTGATAGCAAAATTTGACCTTAAAGATTTTTTTAGTAAAAATAAATGTTTTTATTTCTAATTAAGAACGCGTTATATTAATATTGTAGCACTATAGTATCAAAGTTTGTTTTGAATAAAGCTTTTAAGCAAATGGTAAATATTATACTCTAAACCTAGGTTAGGTGGCTCAGGTGGTGCACCCAAGTGTTCGAAGTTGGAAACAGCTGCTCACTAGCAACCGAGCTGGCTCAGAGAATCTTGTTGGATAAGGCCCTGATCGACACTGAAGTAGGCCCACCTTAAATAAGTAAGTAGGTACGTATATAGAGACTATGATGGGTCACGTAAAATTGATCTTTTCTTCTTGGTTGCTGGAAGCTCTTAGAAAATACTCTTAAAATAATATGTGCTCTGGATTTTAACCTTGAGAAATCCCTCATCGCTACTTTTTTTCCCATATAAATATGTATTAGGTATGATAAAATAGGGGAACTTATCTGGTGAATCTAAGCAACTGATTGGTTTAAACTAAACAAGCCAAGTATACCATTACCGTTCGAATGGTAGCAAAATTGTCGTAAAATGTCAATTTGTTTTATTAATTAGTTAGTAATAAAATCTTTATGATCCGGATCAGACCATGTGAATAATAAAATCTGGGTACTGTCAAACTCTACACATCGTTATGTAACTGTGGTATTAAACTAACTCGCTGTCAATTCCACTTACGCTGCCAGAGAGTGCCATGCCTCTTCTTGTACTTGAGAGTGCTATAATGATTTTATGGGACAGATCATCTTTCGCACTTGTGCAGTAGGAAGAGTTTTAACTTTTAAAAGATCTCTACGTACTCAAATCCACTGGCCCAGATATTATCCGTCCCATTGTTCTGAAAATGGCGCCCAATCTGTTGTCCGTTCAGGAAACTGAAATCCCGAAAAAAGTACCAAAAAGTGGAAATATCATGATTTGACATCAAAAAAAGTATGTTTCCCAAAAGTGGCAACACTGACATTAGGTGCGTCTACTTAACACTAATCTTTTAAGACATCAACATTTATTTTTCCAAGGCACGCTTGTCCAGAGGCATTTCCGCAACCTTTTTTGTCCCCCAAAAAAAGCGAAAGTCTCACATTTTGACATTCAAAAAAAGTATGTTCCTGAAAAATGGCAACACTGAAATTTTACCCGAAGGTTCGTCTACTCAAAACCTTTCTTTTAGGACATAAATCTTTATTTTTATCATGGATGTTTGCCAAGTAATTTACGAATTTTTGTTTAATTAACCATTTTCCACAGATTGGTCACCATTTTTGAAAATGACGACGATTACAACAATGACTCCAAGCTAAAATAGATCCTTAGCATGTCGAAAATAAATTACAAATATAACAACGAGCTCCTCCCCCCCACAAAAAGTGCAGGGATTTCGGTTTCCTGATTTGACAAGAGATTGGGCGCCTTTGTTCAAGATGGAATAAATTCCAGTCCTAAAAAAAGTTCCCCGTCAAAAAACGAAAGGGATTCTGTTTCCTGACCAGACTATAAAGGAAATTTTGGAATCTCTTGAGCATCGATGTAATGTTTCATGCCTGTGCCTCTCCTTATTTTATCGCTTTTTTTTATAAACCTCGTAGTAGTAGTACCTCGTGGCTTGATGGTTAGTGCGTAGGACTGTCATGCCGAAGGTGTGGGTTTGATTCCCAGCCGTTCTACCTAATGTAGAAACTGTAAATTTGGAGACTTACTGCAAACTTATAACTAGCACGGTTGCCGAGAAATTGACCTGTTATGCTTACTTCACAAGTTAGGGGTAAAGTTTGATTTTTGTTTTGAAATTAAGACTTCTAGATAAAGATTTGCCAACATTTTGAAGTCCTAGTTTATTTTCTACAAAACTGCAAACTTGGAGCCTTATTGCAGATGCATAGCTTATCTGGTTCCTAATAAAATAGTATTATTCATGCATATTTTAACAGTGAAGTAAGCAGTAGGACCTTTTTTATTTGTTATTTAGTTTTGACATGATAAGGATGAAATTTGGCTTAGGAGTCATTTTTGTGATTCTATCACTTGGACACCATTTTGAAAAATGGTGCCAAATCTGACAAAAATAAAAAAGATGGGAAGTATGTTTAAAATAACGGTTGGTGTCTTAGACGGTGTCCACATTGGGTATGAAAAAGTGGATTTTTAATGACTTTTCAGTATTCATATCTCGCTCCCACTCCTTCATTGAAGTGAGATGTGAATACTGAAAAGTCATTAAAAATCCACTTTTTCATACCCAATGTGGACACCGTCTTAAACTATATAGGTGTTGAGTAGACACACCTTCAGGTAAAGTGTTGCCACTTTTCGGGAATATACTTTTAACGTCAAAAGGTGGAACCTCCGCTATTTTCCAATTTTTAATATTTTGAGCACAAAATAGTTGCAGAAATGCCTCCAGATGCAAAATGCGTGTTGGCAAAATAACGGTTGATGTTTCATAATATAAGTGTTGAGTTGATCCACTTTCGGGTAAAATAGTGTGGCCACTTTTTGGGAACTTTTTTTATTTTAAAAGGTGGGAACTCGATTATTTTAGTTATTAGTTTAGTTTTTAATACATACAAACCAATTTAAAGATTCGGGCTAACAAAAGAATCTATGTACCTACTTTAAAGATCAGAGTTGGGCTCAACGGTAAACTGATGTGCATTCTTGGAAGAACGAGTTATTACATTGAAATTGTTTAAGGGGATGGATTGCAAGTCGCTATTAACTACACTACACTATATTCATTCAAACACTAAAAAATACCTATAGAAACAACACCGCAAAAATAAGAACCGAAAGAACAGGACGGGAATTCCAAATCCAGCGAGGAGTACGCCAAGGGGACCCTATGTCACCACCCTTATCCGCGGCGGTATTAGAAGAAATTTTCCAAAAACTGGATTGGAAAAATAAAAAAGGAATAAAAATACAAGGTCAATTTTTGAATAATCTAAGATTTGCGGATGACATCGTGCTCATCTCGGATAATGCTAATGATATCCAAAACCAAATAATGATTAATGAATTGTCTACAGAAAGCAAAAAACATGGACTCAATATCAACTTGGCAAAAACAAAAGTTTAGACAAATCATACCATGAACCCAATATTCCTTAACAATGAGGCTATCGAATATGTAAACGAATATATTTATTTGGGACAATTGAAATCATTTAAAAACCAAGAAGAGAAAGAAATAGACAGAAGGATTGCAAACAGTTGGAAACAATATTGGAGCTTAGCACAAATACTACAAGGCAATCTAAGCAAGGACACCCGTAAGTTTGTACTCGACTCAACGATACTACCAACTCTAACATATGGACTTCAGACACTAGGACTTACATCAAACTTAACTAACAAGTTAAGAATATGTCAGACTAAAATAGAAAGAAAGTTACTCAATATACGATTAGTTCAAAGAATACCAAACGAAGAAATAAGAAGACAGACTTGTATAATAGACGCAGTAAAGAAAACTAAGCAGTTAAAATGGAGTTGGGCAGGTCACATCTCTAGGATTCAAGACCAAAGATGGACAAAAGCAGCAACTAAATGGATACCAGATGGGAAAAGACCTAATGGCCGACCGAAAAAAAGATGGGAAGACGATTTGAACCAATTTAATCCACAGTGGTACAACGATGCCAAAAACAGGGATCTATGGACGTCTTTGGGGGAGGCTTACGCCGATTAAAACTGCTGTTTATTACAGAATAAGAATACAAATAATATGTTTTATTAACTTATGTAAATTTAATTTTATCTTTATAACTTAAAATGTAAATACTAAATGGCAATAATAAAAGCTTTTAATAATAATAATAATAATTAACTACACTAGAACACCACTATTCATGAAAAAATTGAAAAAAGAGAAAAAAAAACTCGTGCGTTAGATATTCCAATTTATTTCTTCACTAGGACCGAATGCTAAAGTAACACAAATCGTAAATTACTTGGACAGTTTATATGGTTAAAATACATGCTGTTTTTATTATACAAAATTTAAAAATACTTTTTTTCATCAAATAACAACGACTTATTTAATACCTTTCTAAATGTATTTCAAACATGGAAATTGTTCAAGTAACGCGTTTTACCATTTGGTCCAGATTGGGTGCCATTTTTCAAATTGGAGTCCAAGCGAAAGGATTACAAAAATGACCCCCGAGCTAGATTTCATCCTGAGCTTCATGTCAAACACAAATTCCAATCATAAAAAATTCACCCAAAAAAGCTCACATGATTCGATATTTTCAAACTCTAGAATAGAAATTGACACAAAACTATAGGTATGCGCATGCGCATATCTATACTGACTTCATTCTTTTTTTTTTGGTTTGCTTGTAACTGATTGTGAGTTTAAGGCCTGGTCAAACAGATCGCGATCCGCGGCGATACGATCAATACTTCACTGGGTAAAAAAGATCACGGCGATCAAATTTTGTTTGTAATTTCTCACAAAGATCGCCGGATAGTAGATAGTAGCCCTGTTTTTTAGTGCATTTTTATCTTCGTTTAGAAAAAAGTAGCATGTTAAATACAACAACAATACGGAATTATACCAGTTTGTTGTTGTAATTAACATGCTAGTTTTTTCTAAACGAAGATAAAAATGCACTAAAAACAGTGCTAGTATTAGTCTTACGTTTTCTAGATTTAAATAACTGTACTGTGGTAGATACTGCCCTTGAATAATAAAGAACAGGGACAAAGTTGAAGTCCACGGAAAGGTAAAAATCAAACACCATAACAACTAATTCAACCCTATTTATAAAATAAAGGGCAAAAGAGTCGTATGTATGCATGAAGATACTCTAACTTCATCAACTCTTTTTGAAAAATCTCACTACACATGACCATAAATATAAAAACAACGCAGTTCTTAGGAAAAGATAGAGTGCATTTCTTAAAGAAATAAAAGAACTACACAAAATCACAATGATTTTAATTTTAAGCTGCAACGCATTAAGAAATAAAAAAGTCATCTGGGCTACCACATGGGTGCGCCAGTCATTTTATACGAATGATTAATCAATTATTTATGTATGTATATTTGTACTTTATACGTATATGTATGAATATCTGGTTGGGCTGCATTTTTTTACTTCATTTCTCTTCGCTCGCAGTTGAACAACAGCACTCCATCCACTGGGCTCATTGAACTTTTTTGTATTGAAAGAAATATGTATAAAGAAAATCTCATCATATAAAATGTATAAAGTAGGTATATTAAACGTTCCCTGGAAATGAAAGATGCCTACGTGACGAAAATCATTCGAAGGGATTTTTTAAGGGCTTTCTCAATTGTGCGTGTTCGAAGAAGAAGAACCTTTGTGTTTTATCTTCTGCATACAGGTTTCTGGCTTAGCTGTTGCACAGAATATTTAGGTCAATTTTCTTTTTGTCGAATGACCTGCTTTTGTGTTTATTACAGAAATAAAAGGTGGATTTCATGTCAATGACCTAATAGGTATACCAATTACCTTTAGAAAAGGGATACGATGTTTTCAACAATTTCTAAGGATTCTGCGTTGTAAGTTAATTTATTTTTTGTTTTCGAAGAAGAAAACCGATTCAGCTAGAAACTATGTAAATGAAGAATAAAACGATGAATGAGTAGTTGAACCTTGAACCGAGACAGTGACACAGAGAGAGGACCTATAGATTTTTGTATTTTTGTTTGTGTGTGTCATTTGATTTGGATAGGTACAACGCTGCTGGGTTTACGTGATAATGAACACGTAGGTTATAGATATTTATGAGACTGTACGCAAAAGCATTATTATCATATAGGTATTATTGTTTAAATAAATCTTTTCTGTTGTTAAAACTTTATAACAAAGCATTTCATTGTAATACTAGATTTACATGACTTTATCATTAACATTTAACATTTTCTACACTTTTCTTATCATAAAATAGGTACGCACTTGTACATACAAAATTTACATGACTAGGGCAGAAATAATAGAATATAGTCAGTTGTGTAAATCGAGTACCTATAACATTAATGTATTGAACCTGATTCAAAACAGCTTTTTATGGCCTTTAGTCCTGCAAATTGGCGTTTCGTTCGACTTACTCACTTGAACTCATTAGTGACATAGTGAGGGCTTTGTCATACGCACGCAATTTGTATTAAGTTAAGTTCAACTTACATGAATTTTTCAACGAAAATCCACTGTAAACTATATCCAACAAGACTAGAATTCCTAATCATTAACCAGAACCGTTTGGCGTTTAAACTTGTTTATAGAATTTGTTGTTCCTGATTGCCAATCGAAAGGGCTTTAATAGTTCTGATCCAAACATTGAACAAAACTGCCAATTGTTACTATTTGTCCTGTTCCACACTTTAAAAATTGAGTAGTTTTGGACAGAAGGGAGCGCTCATGAGACAGTTGAACATTTCCCTTTCCTGACAAATTCTACCCAACAAAAATTTTAGGGCAGGCATTTTTTTTAATCTGCTAAATACCTGCTTGACGTAGGTCAGATATCAGATAAATACATACAATTTACTCTTTGTAGCAGAAAATTGGTTCCGAAAGGTGCCACCAAACCTTTCCACACTTTTTCGGTAATTCGCATCGCTCTGAAATAATTTCATTAAAATGTTTAAGGACTGCACTTCAATATTCATTTTTTCCTTGACCTTAAATAACGTGGTAACATTTGCTAGAAAGACATTTCAAACTGAACTATTCGGAAGAAAATCTATTGCTTGATTTATGAAATACCAAATGCTTTTCGGAGCTATTCGGAATGTCTCACTGTTAGGTATTCTCTTCTTTACCAGCAGCCTGTCAGAAATAATAAGTAAGTTTATTCTTTATTGAGGTTTTGCATAATTTGAAAACATTGTGTCAGCACGATACTTACACGATGTCAGTATAACGGCAATATCATCATACCTATTTCCTTTTCATTTTACTTGAAACTAAAAGGTATTAGTTATAAGATTGTAACTATATAAGTACAATAAATGTCTATTTGGTGTTATTTCCCTCATCCGGTCTTAGCTTCATATACAAATTTTAAATTTTGTCATATTTATTTCATCACAAAATAAAAGATTCAGTCAGTGTGAAACAGGTGACAGATTATGTAGATGGCGCCCAACGAAATTAATATTGAAATTTAATTATAGCAAATGACAGGATTCCGTCCCACGTTACAAACAAAAATTATGGTTTTCTCTACTTTTCATGACTGATAAACCTCAAGGCCCTTTCGTCAACAAAAATATAAAATGAATAGTTTCCGTAATATTTTCACGGCAACTCTTTCAAAGAGCTTACATCACTGCTGATCCACACTTATAGGATTAACACTGTCATCGATATCGATATCAAAGTGAATATGACGTCAATATTCTAGAGTTCTTTTCTGCGTATGTGGAATTAATTTGGTTTACTTTTGTTAACTTTCCCACAAATTTATCACACAACTTAAATATATGACATACATATAAATATATAACTACATACAACAATATCGCAACTTAAAACACAATATGCGGAAGCACAAGGACGTTGACATTATTTTTGCACACGGCTGATTCCACACTCTAAACACGTGGGAATTAAATGCTAAAACAAAAATACATTTTTTTTTCATTTTAAACAAAAAAATGCGATTAAAGTTTTATTTATTCCTTTTGGACTTTGTTTACAAACATAGGAGAAGTTGGTCTTTCATCAGTGTTTTGAATTTAAAAAAAAAATTACTCAAGGTCTTATACAGGTAGGTATCAAAAATGCTTACATAAATGAACAAAATATCATCTGTTTTATTTAATTGTAATTAAGAACCTTTATGAAGTGATTGCCCTGTGATATTCATATTAAAAAAAAAAGAAAAAGAAGATAAAAAATATTTTTTGCAGGTGTGTGAGAGGAAGTCTTTTTCAAAATTACTAAGACTCAACGCACATACACAATGTATTGTACTGGTATCGTATGACGAAAAAAACAGAATTTCTTTTTTAAAGATAATTGTTGGAAGGGGGAAGAATCAATTGATAACATTTCACCACAGTAATTCACTGTTGTTAACTTAACACATAAGTAGAGATACTTTCATAGCTCCAAATTCATATTAACATTGGTTTGTGTAGGTACCTATCTGTTAACGCCAAGAATTTCAAGATGTCAGCCTTATTTATTTTGGTTTCGGTGCCTACTAACTATTGCAGCGCTGGATCAAAATAAATCCTCTTTCACACGAAGCAACAAATTACTAGAAACTTTTTATTTCGAACCCTTCTGGCATAAAAAGTGAAAGTTTTACTAGTTTTGCATAAAAGAGGACTAACTACATACCCATTTATTGTGTCTTTTTCGTTTAACAGCGCTTATAATTTATGTAGATTAAAAAGATGACCAACTGAGTTCTGTTTACACTTTAAAACTTCACAAGACATTTATTCTAGCAATCTTATAGCTAAGGGCTAGGCTGTAAGGGGATTGAAGAGCTTATCTTTTTTCAATTTTATCATACTGTTGAAAAAAGTTATGTAGTTAGCTTCCACGTTGGCAGCTGACCAATCAGTTACTTCCCAAAACTTTCAATTTCTTCCAATTTAAGTCTGATTGTATTTTTATATGCAATGTATGTATGTATGCATGCAGGTACCACTTTGAGACAACCTTGGAAGAAAGCGATCACATTCAAGTTTAAGATTTTTTGACTTTCAGTAGCCCAAATGCGCTTCGCCAAGGCCAATCGTTTAGATGTTATTGTACCCTTTTAAGACCGCGATGGGCAGCACTAAAGCACTCTAAATTATATTTTCTAGTAAACGAACATAGATTGGTATATTGATTTGCAATTAACTTTTTTTAAGTTGACAGGAAGCTTAACATAATTTTTCCATAAACAATATTTAGATTAAGACTGCAGACATTTTTATTTCTTTATTAAAAAAAACAACATAAACAGTTTTATTTTAATCTCCGATTATGCCCTCACTTCCCCTAATCGGATTTTATATTTTAAAACGCACTTTTTAAGAACTTTTTTTATTGTATATTTTTTCTTCTGCTACAAAGGTGGGTACGTAGATGCCTTTTACCTTTCATAATAAACATAATAAGCCCAAAAAAAAGCAGTCATTCATCAAAAAATATAAAAATACCTAGGTAACGCCATTAAAAGCCGGTACCTAATCTAATTAGATAGGTACTATCATACATAGCTTGTTAATACTACATATACAATTATATACACATACATACATACATAGTATGTTATTCTGATAAAAAACGTAAACAAATAGTGGGTATATTTACGTTGAAACCATAAAACAGCTTCAAAACAAAAATACAAAGTACATAGGTATACCTTGTCAGGTAGGTAGAAAGGTAAATTTTATTTATTTTTTTTTTTCCAAAAACAAAATTAGAGAATAAAAAAAGTAATCAAAAGCTAGCAGAAAAAAGATATAAGCCGGCGAAGTAAAAGAAGAAAAGATAAAGTCGATGGAAAAATTTCTACAGAATTTGTAAGCAAAAAAAAAAAATATGTTTAGTGTGTAGGTAGGTAGGTACTTTATCTCTACTTATTTTATTTAAGCACGCGGCTTTTCTATAATTATTAAAAGCATTAAAATTAAAACTCAAAATAAATTAAATTCAAAAGACATTTTTTGTGTTTATCAATAAAGTGCTAAAAAAAACTTTTTCTGACGAAATTTTTCGACAAATTTAATAAAACAAATAAATACTATCAAAAACACGCAGCAAAAGAAATTTCGCAGTAGATAGGTAGGTACCAAAATTAAATTCGTGAATATCATCATCATCATCATCATTAAGCTTCACTCATCACAAATTTCTAATCTTTTCTCTCCATATGAATATTTAAATTTTTTTTACAATAAAAACACAAAAATATACATTTACATAAATGTCTTTAAAAAAAAAATAATAATAATAATATTAATTCCTCTATCAAACAAAAAAATTGTTTACTTCATTTTATTTGTGCCAATAAACTTTAATATTCCACTATCGCATCATCTTATATACCCTGACCACCACACCAAGTAGATACGCAAAAAAAAGTAATACTAACAGCAGAAATGTATCTTTAAGCTCTTTTCAGTTGGATGTTTAAAAATTCTTTTCCCTTCTTTCTATACAAAAAAAAAATAAATAAAAACAAAAACAAAAATAATCTTTCTCATATACAAACCTACCCACAAACATACTCATACATACACAAATAAAACTTCTGTTTTGGTTCTGGTTATTTATTCAATTTGAAACTACATGCCACAATGTGAATATATAAATTTATAGATACATAGATACTCTATAGCCATTCTCATTAAGAATTCTAAAACGCTTGCGCAGTGCGCAGTTATCACCGGCGTATTTCTCGAATATAAAAAGACCGACCATCGAATAAAACGTTTCAGTTCAGATCCGAGTGAGTCACTGTGAAGAAGGAAGGAAAAAGTTAAGGAACCTGTTAGGCCGAATTCCCTTTACTACGGAGAAGTCGCGTAAAGAAAGAAATAAACGTCGTCCAATCAGCAAACTGCAGCTCTTGATACAAATTTTTCTTCAAAACTATTTTTAAAACAAAATAAATCAACAGTGTTGGATTTTTAACTGAATTCAATCCATAACAAACAAAATTTGAATAAATTTTACTTAAAGTGAAATTTTTGAAACAAAGTATCTCATAGATACGTAAAATAATCAAGTATTCGCGTTTCGGTATTTGAAAATCGAAAGTGTGAAATAAAACAAAAGAGAAACTTAATACGCTTATAAAAACAAAAACTCTCTTAGCTTTAAAGTTAATTATTAAATTATTTAAATATTAAAAATACAAGAAAACCAAATTTTAAAATAAACAATCATCATGTCCGCATCACCAACTGCCCGACAGGCCTACTCTCACGCAATTCCTGTAGTGAAGAAAATCACAATTAATGATCCAAATCAAATGCCAGATGTGTACTCTTCAACGCCTGGTGGTACCATGTACTCAACCACACCTGGAGGTAAGATAAATTTGCATCTATTAAAATTAAAAACAAAAACAAAAAAGAAAATTTATAAAAGTGCTAAACATGTTGAACTTGATGCTTGTAAGAGGTAAACAGATGTTGAAAGAAAAACAACGCCCCATGTACCTATTCCATAAATAGAACAAAAAAGTTTGTGTGAATTTTAAAATTACAACGAAATATCGGTTTAAAGCAATGATTTTATGAAATAATCTTCCGTTAGTTTAGTTTTTGTCAATTAATTCATTTTAATTAGAAACTATTTCAAAAAATACACTAAAAAGCTTTAAATTCGTATTTATTCAATTACGTTCCACATAGCATCCACAACGTTGTTTATAAACATTTTAGTGATTTCTTTTAAATTTGAACACCTGATTTGTAACTCTGACTCATTTTTATTCAGATTATCATAAAAAATTGTATGATTTAAAGTGATTTCGTAAGAAAACAAGTATATTTCCATTTGCTTAGCAGAATTATTTTTATCTATACATGTTTTTTGTCGATTTCATTTTTCACGATTGAGATAGCACCCACAGCTGCTGCTCAATGAGCGTGTAATTTATTTAAATTATGCAGTTTGATTTATTCTGAAAATAGATAAATGCGCCCTGTATGGTATATTGACAAACTAATACATTGCATTCTACTCAGTATAGAAATCCAAGAAATTGCATCAGTTTTATTTATTTATATGGTGATTTCATCCCATTGTCGTAGTATATTCTTTTGTTTTGAACTGCGTAGGCTTTTTTGTGTATAGATAGTAATAAAAGAAGTGATTTATTATTATTGAGAGGGGAAATTTGCATTTTCTTGTTTGGGGTAAAAGAAAGGAAGAGAACAAAGTTCTTTTAGCCTTGTAAAAATGTAAACGAAAGTGGATGCAAAGATGTTTTGATACATGTATGAAATCTACTATGAGAGGTTATGTGTGACATGCGCCTTCAATGAAATTGCGTTGTTAGGATAGAGGGTTTAAAATGATTTTTTCATAATATACACGTGCGATTTTTGAAGTTACGTATAGAGTATGTACAGGACGAAGAAGCATTCTGAATTGCTACCACGCACTATGTTTTGTACATAGGAAAAGCGTCCTTAGTAAATGATGGTAGCGTCAGTTCTTTGGTAAATATTTATTCTTGGATAAAATAGATGGCATGTATTCAAGCCTTATAAATCTTGCATCTATTAAAATAATTTCTAAAAAAGGTTAATTAGTTTTTAATAGATTTAATTGGCGCCCAACGCTTTATACTTCAAAATTATTTTTAGAAATTATTCTATTAGAAAAACTTAGAGAGTACTTACTGAATAACAATTTTTTGGAGTTTTAAATCTTGATTTTGACATCTTTCTGGAAGTGGAATGTTGAAAGATTGATTTATACAAAATATATTTAAACTTTTTGATGCATTGAATGAATATTGAAGTTAGAAACACTTGGAAAGATTTTATTTTCATATTCATCAGTTGATTTTATTAGTTTTTTTAGTTTTACTTAGGTGGCGCCCAACGCTTTGAAGAAAATTTCTTTTTTCTACAACTTAGCACAAGCATCAAACTTTAATTATACCATTATCACTCGTTTTCATTAACTAATCTTATCTTTTCTTTATTTTTGTTGTAGGTACTAAACTTATCTATGAACGCAATTTCATGAAAAATCTACGAGGCTCCCCAATGAGCCAAACCCCACCAAACAATATCCCATCGTGTTTATTGCGAGGTACCCCAAAGACACCATTCCGAAAGTGTGTACCTGTGCCAGAATCTATCAGGAAATCATCAATGAAAATTGAAGATAGCCACGAACAATTCCAATTGGAATTATAAATACTACAATAAGGAAAAATGCAATTCATTACAAATTAAAGGATAAGTTACATCGATTAAACAAAAAAAAAATATTCTTGAAAGTGCAAACAACATACCAAGGATATTATGAATATTCCAAACAAATATCATCATTGTTAAAGGTGGTTGTTATTTTTTAACTATCCAAAAAATTCACTAAAATATTGTACATACAAATCGATAGTTTTCTAGTATTTAAGCCAAACAAAAAAAAAAAACAAAAAGTCTTAGAAGTTAGTTTGTTTATAATTTTAAGAAAAGAAAATTTAATTTACGATTAATTTCTTAATTTTTTTTTAATTAGTCATTTTTTGCCTATAAATTATAATATTTAAGAAAATCATTTGAAAAAAAGATATTTTTGTATTAAAATTCGGTCATATTGACCGAAGTGAAAAATGATATGTGTGAGAGTCCGGGCCTTTACGAAAAAAAAGTAAACTTTAAATTAGATCTCAAGTTGAATAGTTGCAAACAAAATATTTAAAAAAAAAATGTACCCACTCTCGAAGTAATTGTTTTTATTTTTTGTTTCGTTAAAAAATTTATCAGTTGACATTATTTTTTGTTCTACTTAAGCTTGCTTTATCTGGCATGTAAAATATTTCATTCTTTATCAAAATTATTAAATACATAAATATCGCTAAAAGTTATCGCTAAAAGTTAAAGTAAATTTTAAAAAAAAATTGTTTTGTTCCATAGAGCTTTGATTACTATGCACTTGAGATATAATTCAGAAAGTAATTTCTTAAATAAAAAATAGTATTGTGATATTGAAGAATAAATGTCATTGTACTGAGAAAATTAATAAAAACAACAAAAAAAAGAAAAGAACAAATATATTTATAAAATATATTTGAAAAAATAAAATGAAAAAAAAAATACTTTCATCGTTTTTTATTTCGTATTTGGAATTATTAAATTAGGGCATCATTTCTTGGGATCGTAGTTTGTTTTCTTCTAAGGCCTCCTACCTCTAGATAAAGTCAACTATTTTCTATTTGAGTATATAAGACAGAACGACAATTCTACTTTCGACATAAATATTCTTATCAATCTTCGTTATCGTGTTTTTGAATTTATTTTCTAACTGTCGCAACCTTTTTGATAATAAATTCATTAAAACAAATTTGACACGTGTAAATGCTTGATTGTCCTTGATTAATTTCAAAACAAATATTATCTTTTGATTGATTATAATTGTCTAGGTCAAATCAGAAACAAACACTCGAAAGGGTTTTGAAATTACAAAACCATTCTTTACTCAAATGTTGATTCAACAAAACACCTTTGGTTATATGTACATATGTAGGTGTGCTTATACATATGTAAAAGGTAGTACTTTAAAGGAATATTCGTGAAACAGTAGTTCGTAGCTTGATAGCGTAACTTGAATCTTATATCCGTTTACTGGAACAAAACTTAACTTTTAAGTTTTTGAGTTTTAACTATTTTGTGCTCCTTTCCCTTGCATAAACCAGAATAAGTTCTTAAACGCTAATGTGTAGCTTTTCATCCTCGTAATACATCCCATAAGTGATTTAAATTGAACATAAGTACCTAAAGTTTTGCCTCAGCAAATAATCCTAAAACGACTAAAAAAAACAAATTTTAATCAGACCTTACATATGAACAAAGTCATGCCGAAGGTGTGGGTTCGGATTCCTAGCCAAAACAGAAATGTTTTATCTGAGGTACTGCCTCTTGCAAGAAATTGACAAATCCTCTAAGAGTATACTTATCATGAAAAAGTGCTTCTCATTTAGCTGTTCGGACTCGGCAAAAAACTGTAGGTCCCCTCCATTCCTGCCAACAACACGCACACAGGAATGGTTAAGAGTTGTAAGTCAGTGTAAAAAGATAGATACGATCCTGAAAAATCTTTTTTTTTTGTATTTTGATGTCAACAAATAAATAAAGGCAATGGGAGAGAGTACTATAGTTTAGACACTGTAAAATGATAACGAATTCCTGTAAAGAGACAAAATATAAGCATTTTTTAAAAACGATAGTGGTCTCAGTCTGTCTATATGTACATATTCGCCCGCTAAGGCAAGAGAGGCATTTTTTTCGTAATTTAAAATAAAAATAAAAAAAAAAATATACTTAAAGTAAAAAAAAAAAAAAAGTCTGCTTTATGCTCAATTTATTTTACTTTATTTAATTTTGTTTTATTTTAAAATAAAGTAATTTTTTCGAAAATTGCTGATAGAAATAACTTGATTTATGTAAAAATTAAATTTAAAAACTGGTATTATTATTAATGAATTTATTTACCATAATTTCTTCACTCTACGTTCTAACAATTCAATTGCCATTAATAATCTGAAAACAGGTATAAATGCTCTTCCAACCCAACACGAAACATTTTGAATGACAACGAGCTTTCACCCATCAAAATTAGTTTACATTATATGACTAAAACTGAGAGCACCTCTACATACGAGATTGATGCGATGCAAAGGTCCCTAGGAAAAGCGAAAATTTTGTTATCGTTCTAAATGGTAAATACTTTAAAGCTCTCCCAAACTAACGTGAAGTTATAGCAAATCATTCGCAAATACATTCTTTTGCCGCTTTGATTTCGTGATGGTTTGAGAGAGTCTTTATTGAATAACTGCTTATTCATTTCTAAGTTCTTCTTTTTTTTTAAATTGTCCCTGTCTCCTAAACGAAAGGCAACAAATTCAAGCCAACGAAGCAGATGAACCCAATATTTTTCTTCTGTAGTATTTGACACCAAAACTGGGGAAATTCACTGAGCTCTTAGAAATATTAACTGGACATTATTTGTTTGCTTTTATACATTTGGCTGTGGTCTATATGTGTATAGGTGTCTGTATTTGAAGTGATGAGAACCAAAACTTACCATTTCCATAGCAGAACAAATTTTCATAATCAAATTTAATTGTTAAGTAACTTTTAAATGAGAGGACTTACAAAGAATTGTTTGTATCTGATTATAGATTTTTGAATCTATTTGTTATGGTTTGAGGGAAAATCTGATGCTAGGTTCAGTATTTTTAACTCATCGATTTTGATAGATCTCCTGAAGTTCAACGATGGTTCAAGGTTCTAGTATGTTATAATAGCCAATTACCACCTTGAACCATCGTTGAATCACAATTAACTCTCCGAAATCGGCGAATTAAAACTGCTGAGCCACGGATCAAAATTTGAACCACGATTGTACAACTGTCCCCAAGATTTATTTCTACGAGTGACAAAATACCATTATATGTTCCATATTTGAGATATTACTTGCCATAATCGTGCTAAGTGATAAGAGATAGGCACAAAATAAAAAAACAAATGAAATCATGTCGTTCCACAGCAGCAATTTCGTTGCTATCATATAAACTTAATTTAATCAGTATAGGTACTTCTATCTATCACCATGTGAAAATTTCATTGTCATCCCTAGTGTTTCGTACCGATTTACGAGAGAAAACTTTTTACAATGGGTTTTCATGCAACAGCGTAAACTCGTCGTTATTGTTGTAAAGTTTAAAACTCTGTAATTCTGTCATAATTTGTATGGAAAATTTGACAGATTTACGAAGGTTAAAACTTTACAACGATTACGACAAGTTTACGCTGTTGCAGGAATACCCTTATTATTTTAATAAAAGCTGCGTTTTTTTGCATGTCCATATGGAGTTTGGCGAAAAAATGACATCGGGACATTTCAACATTTGATTACCTTTTGCATTGGTCTGCCATTTTGTTTTGAATTATCTTACCAACAAACATTTGACATTTTTGTATAAATTATCGATAACACAACGACAAACGTAGGCATTACCGTTTTTATCGGGACAAAAGTTAACTCCAGTTAATTATCTGGGCTTAGCTAACTCTATATGGACATAGTATTGTTATTGTATTTAACATGTAAATTGTTTTGCTTTGTTGTCGTTTTTTTCACATAACTATATTTCGACATGCAAAAAAACGCAACTAAAATATACGAATACTAAAAAAACAGTGTGAGGTTGGCCTAAGGATAACATTTTAAAAACTTTCATCACCCTATTTACCTTTCTCTTCTACTACATTTTGCTGTCAACGAAATCTGTCACATTTGACGGATCAATTAGAAAAAAATTCTTTTGGCTACTAGCACTTTTGTCTTTTCCAATTTAATTTTCGGACAAAATTCATCTTTTGTATTAAATTCGATTTAATCCAAGTAACAATAACCACCTTTACTTTCTGTTGTTTATTACTAGTAATTTATTTATATTCCAGAAGCTACAAAAATGCCGGAAGCTCGTAGTCCTATGGAGGCTTTTGCCAATTCGGTTTTGGGCATGATTGATGCACCAATTACCTGGTTCAAGGGTAAGCAAGAACAACAAAGTTCTTAAATACTTATGAATCCTTAATTTTTCAAAAAATTACTAAAAACACTTATTGTTTCAATTAAATACATCTAATTTGTTAAAAACCTCAAAATTACATAATAACATAACCTCCAACAGAATCAGCTGTTTATTTATTAAAAACGTTTACTTTTCACTCTTATCTCAGAATCGATTGTCGAACCAAATCAACAAAAGTATCCCTGGTACCACGAGAAATTCCGTCGTGTTCCGACCATCGATCAGTGCTATACCGACGACGCCGTTTGTCGATTCGAAGCCGATCAACAATTCCGACGCGATCGTATGGTTGACAATGAAGTCATTAATGTTTTGCGTCAACGTTTTGAAGATTGTGTTCTCTACGAATCACCGGATCACATGGTTAAATGCAGACCAGTTCTTGATGACTTGGAAAAAGCCCAAGAAAATTGGTTCATCAAATGTAAGCATAAATTAATTGGTTTCTTGCTGTCTTTTTTATATTTGCAAAATTGTCTTTCAATAACAGATGGTGATTTGGGAGCATACGCTAATGCAAAAAGCTGTTATATGAAACAGAAGCATCGATTGATTTGGGAACGTCGTCATGGTCCCGTTGGTAGTGGTATGAAAACATCAGATGATGACCACCACTAACCGAAAGCGCGAATGTGATAAAATCACGACAGAAAAACGAAATATCATAAATTGTATGGGATTCTTTTGAGAAGAAAAGCCTTAGATAATATACAAAATGCAATTGCTTGAAAAAAATCCAAGGTGATTTCCTGGTAATTTTGATTTGATGCTTTTTATTTTCAGATTGAAATGAAGAGCCTTAAAAAATAGTCCAATACATACTATGAAGAGTCCACCATCATAATCTTGTGCGAAACGCCTTCAATAGAGCAAATGTCGGAATTACCTTCTTCTTTAATAAGTAGAATCTTAGTTGTTGTCTGGGCTTCAAATCTCGAAAACTTAAATTTTCAAAGGTAAAATAACGAAAGCTCAAATCTCATTTTACCTTCTATTTCAAAGGGATCATTATCCCCTTGACTTCTACAGTTTCTCTTCGTCAATGACTTTTTGCCAACTTTTGCTTTTGCATATTAATTAGAATATCTTCGGCTTCAATGGGTTTTCGTTAGTTGTAACCATTTTGTCGTTTAGTTTAATTCATTTCAAAAATAAAAATTACATTTTCACATAAAAAAATGAAATATTTAGCTTTATTCCCAGTTGTTTGTTTGTTTGTTCATTCTCAAATACAATACAATATTATTTGTTCATAAATACAAAAAAAAATATATTCCTTTCTCAATCTTAACTTATTATTATAAAGAACTAAATGGAACTAAATATGCATTTTTGTAACTAAATTAACCAATCGATACCAATGGTTTGTTCATGAGACTCTTTTTCAATTTCGCCAAAGCACTATTACCACCGCTTTCTTTCTTTGCTTTCGCATTCTTATTGCCAAGTGGAATCATTGTTGTATCGTGCAAACGTCGTCGGAATAGTTTATAAAATTGCAAAACTTGTGGATTTGCCCAAACTTGTTTGGGGTCGAAGTCAAGAATTCTCACACTATCCAAACTCTTGGCACGACTTAGTGCAACATAAGCTTGTCCAGCTTCAAATACTTTCGACAAAGACATCTCAACACAATCAAGCGTTAGTCCTTGTGACTTGTGTATGGAGAAAGCCCATGCAAGTTTCAGAGGAACCTGCCGGCGTGTGACGTTTCCCCCAGTTGCAGTCTTAATCATCCATTTTTCATGCTTGCACACATGTTCTTGATTGTTTTTGAATCGAACAATTGGAACTCCCCTTTCAATTCGTACTACCACTCCTCGGGCACCGTTTACCAAACCAGCTGCAATGTTAATGTTCTTCAACAACATAACTTGTGCATTAATTTTTAAATATAACTGCGATGGGGCTTGCACAAGACTATCAAGTTGCTTTGACATTGTCCCATCACTATCCTCTGCTTTGAATAGAACCTTTTCGCCTTCGAGATTTTCTAACTTGGATTCGTTAATGGAATTTGCATCGTTTGTATGTGAACACAATTGGGTGGCCAAAATACCATTTCCTTCGATTTTTTGTTTCGACGTAGTCATAAGGCGCTTGGTGATGTCCTCATTGACATGACCGATACGTAGATGATTGAGTATTCTCACAAATTCTGGATCACTTTGACGATGGACTTCTTTCAGTTCGAAAACTCTCTCGATACATTTTTCCCAGGCACTAGATTGGAAACAAAAACGTTGAGCATTTGATTGAGGATTATTAAAGTCTTCTCGTTTGACAACCGGTGGAAGTTGAAGGAAATCACCACAGAGAATCAATTGAATCCCGCCGAAAGGTCGGTCATTTCTGCGCACATGACGCGCAACGGCTTCGATTTTCTGTGTAAAAAAAAATCAAAATATTGATTATGAAAAAAAGTATTTTAAAATGAAAAAATACGTTTTTTTGTTACTGTTGAGGTTTTGCAGGGACTGAATAAGTCAGCTGTATAGAAAGATAATAATGATAATAATTTTAACTATATACCTGTAAGACCTCAGGTCTTTTAAATGCAACCTGAATTGCACGGCACTAGTTAGAAAGAGTTGAAGGATAGGAAAGATTTGACACAGTGGATTGAGATCAAGGTGTTTATTATCTCATGAAATCCCACGGGTGGCATCCAGTTAAGCTGGGGGAGTATAGAAAAGAATGCTGCCTAGAATGGGGCTCGAACCCACACCTCTAAGTTAGTAGTCAAGCACTTCATCCACTGCACCATTGCCACCCGCCATTGGCGAAAATAAGAAATAAGTTCGGAGACAGAGAGAAGTCTTGGAGCACACTAGCATTTACTATGTGATTATAAAAACCTCGAGTTGAAAAGGTAATTCCAAAACCTAAGCGTCCTGATATGTCTATAATCTTGGCTTTACGCCAAGTTCCAACTTATTTTATTTGTAAAGTGACAAATCTTCCAATAATATCTCTTGTCATGATAATTACCCATCTTAGCTGTTCGGATTCGGTTGAAAGTCGTAGCAACCCTCCATTCCTACTAACACGTACACAAGAACGTACTGATTCTTCAGTAACAGAGTTTTATTATGACCTTTGTATTTTTTATTTTGCTTCTTGGTACCTATGTACACATTTGCACGCGAAATATATTTTTTGCACTTCTTAGCCTCTTTTAAAATTGTCCTAGTTTTTTTTTTTTTTTTTGTCAAAGAAAAGCAAAATAACAAAGAGGCGGCAGGTCACTTGCTTTGCTTCTATCACATTTCCCTTAGCAAAGCAATTTCAAGCGAAAACAAATACCTATTCGAAAAGTATAACTGCAAATATTAACAACATCTATGAATGACTCACTTCAAAAAACAACCCATCAACCATTGATATCTCGTCAATAATCAGTCTTTTGCACTTCCTCCAGTTCGATGAGGAGACGGCACGCGATGCCAATTCAATGCAACGCGACAGGTTAGCTTCACCGCTGCCAATGCCAGCAAATGCATGCAAAGTTACTCCACCTGAAAACAAAATCGTCAGTCGGATCTTTGTGAAAACTCAGAAATTTCTAAAATTACCAATTAAACAAGCTGCCACACCCGTAGAAGCCGTAGCCACAGTTCCATCTGGTGGTAGAGCAGAAATAATTTTCTTGAGAAGGAAACTCTTGCCAGTTCCTGCTGATCCGGTAAAGAATATATTCTTGCCAGCCACGCAAGCTTGCAGGACTTCAGTCTGCTCCTGGCAGAGTTTAACACTCTCCTCGGTCAGAGGTGAGGGTTGGTAGAGCTTCTTTGCGGCTGGCGCGGAATTTTCCCCCGACCGCAGTTCATCGAACCTTCGTTTCTTAACAGCCTTCGGTGAGGGTGTGGTCACAGTGGATTTGGATATACCTGCCGCCTTTCTGGCAAGCACCATTTCAGCGGTAGTTACCGGACTGATTTCTTCAAAAGTACTTGGCTTGCCGGATAAGAGATGAGCTCGTAGCTTTTTCTGTACCGTAGCCTCGTCCAGATTTTCATTGGTCGCATTCAACTTGATGAATACAATTCGTAGGAAATTCATCAAAGTTCCTGGAGGTGCATTGGACAAATACATGGAACAGTTTTCCGCCTTGAAGTTGAAAGTAGCCTTGCCTTCGCTCATGAACTTCTTGTGGACCATGATGTCTTTTAGTTTGAATTTTATTGGCTTGGATTTTTCGGTAGAGACTTCGATGAAGATTTCCTTCAATTCATTGCGAACAAGACGAAGTGTGGCTGTGCGATAAACTAATTTGCGTCCTGTTACTCCAACGGAATTAGTCCATTGGATATTTGTCGCACAGGTTAGGACAGCGTCGTTTAGATCCATTATATTTTAGTTTGTTCTTAACAGAATATTAAATATTATTTCTGCAATCTTCCCAAGCACCTGTTTTAATAATACGTGGAACAAAAGTTATGGGAGTGGAAAGGAAAATGGAAAAAGTAAAAAAAATGGAAAATGAAAACGCGCCAAACTAAAAACTGGTTTTTTGAAAAAGAAAAGAAAACTTCCACTCAGCTGTCATTTGTTTAAAGCTGAAGATGGTTGCAGTTGCGAATAACGGAAGTTGTCAAATAAATAAATAGAGAGAGATACAAGTATTCTTTAAAGCGATTGTGTTGCTTGGTGGCATTTTACGGACAATCTTTGAACTATGCTACCTTAAGGTAGGATCGCACTCAGTGCACTTCAGCACAAGATGTTTTTATTGGTATATAAAGGCTCCCCCAAACCAACGCGAATTATTCGCCCTCGACGCGAAATCATTCACAATAACACAAAATATGAAAGATACACAATAGCTGCGTTTTTTTGTATGTCCATATGGAGTTTGGCGAAAAAAACGACATCGGGACATTTCAACATTTGCCTTGGTCTGCCATTTTGTTCTGAACTATCTTACCGACAAACATTTGACATTTCTATACAAATTATCGATAACACAACGACAATGGTAGTCTGGCAATACCGTTTTATCGGGACAAAAGTTAACTCCAGTTAATTATCTGGACTTAGCTAACTCTATATGGACATAGTTGTTGTTGTATTTAACATGTAAATTGTTTTGCTTTGTTGTCGTTTTTTTCACACAATTTTATCTGGACATGCAAAAAAACACAGCTAATGCTAAACAACAACAAAAAAATGTCTTTGCGAATGATTCGCTACGAGTTCGCGTTGGTTTAGGAGAGCCTTTAGCATAAGCTGCGTTTTTTTGTATGTCCATATGGAGTTTGGCGAAAAAAACGACATCGGGACATTTCAACATTTGCCTTGGTCTGCCATTTAGTTCTGAACTATCTTACCAACAAACATTTGACATTTCTATACAAATTATCGAAAACACAACGACAATGGTAGTCTGACAGTACCGTTTTTATCGGGACAAAAGTTAACTCCAGTTCATTATCTGGACTTAGCTAACTCTATGTGGACATAGCTGTTGTTGTATTTAACATGTAAATTGTTTTGCTTTGTTGTCGTTTTTTTTCACACAATTTTATTTTGACATGCAAAAAAACACAGCTATAATGTCTGTTCGTGTACTTCCCGAAACTACGAATTTCTACGAATTTTATTTTTTTATATGAGCTTTGACAAAACTTTGGGCTAAATTCGTAGAGATTCGTAGTTTTGGGAGGTACGCGAACAGACATAGTGTTTACAATTCGCATGCGAATAAAAACTCAAAATGATGTTCAAAGGGTAGACATGTGCATGATGTTCAAAGGGTAGACATGTGCATTCAAGAGGACACAAGCGTCCACAAGCTTTGTTTCAAAGCGAACCTCTGTCTATCAACTCCTACTCTCACCTCCCCGCGGTGAACATCGGGTGCCTAGTACCTTTAACTGAAGATGGGGTTCCAATCCCTGTGGACGGTTTTAAGGGGCAGCAAACGAGAGAGGGGGGGAGGAGTGTTCCCACTAAGGCACTTCTCCTTCATCCAGGCGGCAGCGGAAGAATTCTCAAGATGGAATCAACGGTGGCGTCTACAGTTCCAGTTAGGCTGAACTACTTAGTGAACACCTTATACGGGCTACTACGACATATTCGGAGCTCAGGCCTATAAGGAGCGGTTAATCCGGCTCCCCACCCTTGGAGTTATATATATAGGGTCTGGTCCTCCAGGTTGGGGGTCGTGCCGTCGGGGTGACTTCCCGGCCACGTAAAGCTATTTTAGTTGCGAAGCATCAACAAGCCTCGGATACGGACGGATTTACTGTTGACGAACCTAGCAAACGAAATAAGGACAACGAACTTCGGATCTGCACGTGGAATGTTCTGTCTCTCTATAGACCACGTGCAGCTGAACATTTAGCGGAGGCCCTAGACTGCTACAAAGCAGACATCACCGCCATCCAAGAAGTGCAATGGGATGGGCCGGGCAAAAGAAAACTGAAAGACTGCGATGTATACTACGGTGACTGTTACCGACCACAAGGGCAGCGTCTTTTTGGATGTGGATTTGTTGTTAGAGGCAGACTGAGGCAAGAGGTCTTGAGTTTCAATTATGTGAACGAGCGCCTCACGACAATTCGCATCAAGGCTAAATTCGCCAACATCAGCCTGATATGCGCGCATGCCCCCACAGAGGAGAAAGATGACGACACCAAGGACGAGTTCTACGAGCTCCTGGACAAGACATATGAGCAATGCCCTAGCTATGACATTAAAATTGTCTTGGGTGATTTTAATGCCAAACTAGGAAGAGAAGACGTCTTTGGTGGCACAATCGGAAGATACAGCCTGCACGACACCACCTCCGATAACGGACTCAGGCTAATCGACTTTGCTGCGGGGCGAAACGTTGTGGTAGCTAGTACGCAGTTCCCGCATCTCGATATTCATAAGGGGACATGGCGAATTCCTGGTCAATCAACCGCCAACCAAATTGACCACATTGCGATCGACGCAAGGCACTCCTCCAGTATCAAGGATGTCCGAACGTTCCGAGGAGCCAACGTTGACTCGGACCACTACCTCGTTGTAGCAAAGGTAATGCTACGGATATCCAGACCAAAGCCAAAACAGGGAAATACTGTCAGGAAGTTCAACGTCGGACGGCTACAGTCGCAAGAAATCGCCAGGTCCTTTTCCGATCGAGTCTCTCGCGCCCTCTTAACTAGTCCTTTGCCGCCAACTGCAAACATCGAGAACCAGTGGAAAAACTGCCAGGAAGCCATCAGAGATGCCGCCTCTGACGTGCTGGGCTTCGCACGACCACCACAGCGAAACCCCTGGTTCGACGAGGAATGCCGGCAAGTACATGCAGCCAAACAACAGGCATACAAAGCGGCGCTGCATAGAAGGACCAGAGCTGCTCGCGAGCTCTACGAGCAGAAGAGGAAAGAGGAACACAAGCTTCTCAGAAAGAAAAAGAAAGAGCATGAGAAGCGCGCGATCGAGGAATTAGAGGGATGCCACTGCAGGAATGAAGTTCGGAAGTTTTACCAAAAAGTAAAAAGAACCTCCCAAGGTTACAAACCCCGAACCGAAGCCTGCAAGGACGATCAGGGGAACATCGTGGTAGAAACGCAGTCGGTGCTGAGGATATGGAAAAATCATTTCTGCAAATTGTATAACGGCGATGACGAACCGAATTCCGCTACCATGCAAATTGCACCATTCAACCTGGACGACGTAGGCCAACAATTCCGTCCACCCGATCTTGACGAAGTGAGGATAGCCATATCTAAACTTAAGTCCAATAAAGCTGCTGGAGCTGATGGCCTTGCGGCTGAGCTATTCAAAGCGGCTGGCGATGAATTGGTTAGGAGTATGCACCAGCTCATCTGTAAAATATGGTCGGAAGAAAGCATGCCCGATGAATGGAACCTCAGTATTGTTTGCCCGATCCTCAAGAAAGGCGATCCTCTGGACTGCACCAACTACAGAGGCATCAGTCTTCTTAATATCGCCTACAAGATCTTCTCTGCCGTACTTTGTGAACGCCTGAAGCCATGCGTCAACAACCTGATAGGTCCATATCAGTGTGGCTTTAGGCCAGGGAAGTCCACCATCGACCAAATATTCGCACTACGGCAGATCTTGGAGAAAACCCAGGAGTTCCAAATCGATACCCACCACCTTTTTATCGATTTCAAGGCCGCGTATGACAGCATCTATAGGGACGAGCTACATAGAGCAATGTCTAGTTTTGGCATCCCTGCCAAACTCGTCCGTTTGTGCAGGATGACGATGGAGAATGCACGCTGCTCCATCAAGGTCGGCAAAGACCTCACCGACACCTTTGATGTCAAAAAAGGTTTTAGGCAAGGCGACGCGCTGTCATGCGACTTCTTCAACATCGTTCTTGAAAGAATAGTGCAAAACTCTCACGTCAACACCAGAGGCACAATCTTTCAAAAGTCCGTCCAATTACTCGCTTACGCTGACGACATTGACATAATCGGACGAACAAAGCGTGATGTCAGTGGTGCTTTTGTGAGCATTGAGAAGGAAGCCAAGAAGATGGGTTTAACGGTGAATGAAAGCAAAACAAAATATATGCTGTCCACAAGAAAGGACACCCAACACCGACGTCTCGGACAGAACGTCACTATAGACAGCTATAATTTTGAGGTAGTCAGAGACTTTGTCTACCTAGGATCCGCTATAAACTCAGCGAACGACACCAGCGCTGAGATCAAACGAAGAATTACTCTTGCCAATCGCTGTTTCTTTGGGCTAAGAAGGCAATTGAGAAGCAAAGCCCTCTCTCGAGCAACTAAACTGTCCCTGTATAAGACGCTTATCATCCCGGTCCTGATGTATGGTGCAGAGGCATGGACACTGCTAACAGTGGATGAGAACGCGTTAGGCTGTTTTGAGAGGAAAATTCTCCGGGTGATTTTTGGTCCCGTCTGCATAGATGGGGAATGGAGAAGAAGATACAACAACGAACTGTATGGGCTGTACAGCGACACCGACCTAGCCACAAAAGTGAAAAGCCAACGACTGAGATGGCTGGGTCATCTAGAGCGAATGGACACCAATGCTCCGGCCCGGAAAGTCTTTGAATCCAACCCCGTGGGACAACGCAGTAGAGGTGGACAGCGTAAAAGGTGGCGCACGCAAGTGGAAGAGGACCTCAACCAACTTGGCGTGCGAAACTGGAGACAGCTAGCTAGAAACCGAGCCGGCTGGAAGAAGCTTGTTGGTTGAGGCCCTGGTCCACCCCGGACTGTAGCGCCACCTTAAGTAAGTAAGTAAGTAAAAACTCAAAATTTACAAAAAGATTTTCCACCTATTCGGTGAATAATTGAATAATATTTGAGGCGAAAACCGTTTGTATTAGTCTTAAACACCCAATGAGCCATTAATTCACCCCTAATTAATTAATTAACTATAGGCAAATGCAAAATAATTAGGGGTATTCACGATCCGATGTAACTGGTCTTGTATCATTGCAAAAGTGTAAAAGTGTAACACTTTCTTGCACTACAACAACAAAATATACTGAATGTCAAATTCTTACACTTTACACTTTTGCTATACTCCAACCCTATTGTAAAAGAAAAATACACCATAGTAAAGTTTCCGCTTGTGTATTTGATAGCTCATCAGATGTCATTCTTTTTGTCAGCTGATATTTGTTTGTAAAATTTTGTGATTTTGCTAGAGTGTAACTACAAATAAAAGAATCGCGTTCATGGTCGACTGTAAAAAAATAAATTTTACAATTTTACTGGGCTTGTTGGACCAGATCATGAATACCCCTATTCTTTTTATCAGCTTATATTTGTGTAATTTTGTGAGCTTGCTACAGTGTAACTATAGATAAAAGAAGTGCGTTCACGATCGATTGTAAAATAATAAAATTTTACAATTTTACTAGGCTTGTTGCACCAGGGCCCTATTTCATAAAAATTGACAGGTGACAATTCTACAAATTTGTCGCACTTGTCTGACAATTTGTTGGTTCATAAATATTGACATGTGACATAATTGTCATTTAAATACAACGACAAATTTGTCATGACAATTTTGTCATTGTCAGATTATAAAAAAAAGTGTTACTGCAGTTGGTGACAAATTTGTCGTGACAATTTTGCAAGATTATGACAAACTTGTCATTGCTTTCACAAAATTATGTAGCTTGGTAATATGAATTTTAACGCCAAAGAGCTTTATGACAGTTGTATTGATGATAAATCTAGTTGGTAAAGCTCTAGTCCATATAACAAAAAATATATGTTTATGCATACCTAAATATAAAACAGTATTGTAACATTTATTTAAAAAAATAATAACATTTTTTTTTTTTTCAAAATTCAGCTAAACCTAGAGCCATTAAATATAAGAATATAAATTGATGGAAATAGCAAAACATGCTAAATGTTTTTCCAAGTTGGGCAAATCAAGAAATAATTTCACATTGTTCAGGCAATGATTTCCGATTTTCAGGTTTTACGGTCCGATATTCTTTTGAGCCCCCAAGAAAATTTTCATTTAAGTTTCGACTATTTTTAGCTTTTTATCTATGTATATGAAATTCTCTTTGAGTCAATTCATCATTTTAACTCTAAAAATATTACTAAGCTATTAAACTCGTACCTTTCACTTCATTATCAACACTTGACCGAGACTAAATTGCCTGTCACAATTGTCAATCAAATACTGACAAATATGTAAATTGTATATTTTTTTTATCTCATAAAAAAATTGTCACTACAAACTTGTCAGACAATTCATGACAATTCTAGGACTAATTCGTGACAATCCATTGTCATGACAAGTTTTTTATGAACCGAAAACTTGACAATTGTCCCATATATTCTGACAATTATAGAAAATTGTCAAATTGTTTTTGGGACAGAAATTTGACAATTGTCAAGTTGTAAATTTACAAATTGTCACCTGTCACCTGTCGCAATTGTCAATTTTTATGAAACAGGGCCCAGATCGTGAATACCCCTATTATTTTTGGATGCAATAACCATTTCCATGCAAATAAAGGCTCTCCCAAACCAACGCGAAAGCATAGCGAATGATTCACAAGGACAGTTTTTTGTTGTTGTTTAGCATTGTGTATGCTTTAGTGTAACTACAGATAAGAAGAGTGCGTTCACGATCTATTGTTAAAAAATAAAATTTTACAATTTTGCTAAGCTTGTTGCACCACATCGTGAATACCCTTATTATTTTGCACGACATTCCATGACAGCCATTGTTTTTTCTTGCATGAAAGTGTAAACCAATCATGAAACATATTAATTGTGCATTTCACCTCAGTTATTTTTGACATGCGAGAATATTTACTCGGCATTTTTTAGGACCAGTTTGTGCAAACGTGGACCAAATTTTAATCCATGGTTCATCAATTTTCAATCTCCGATTTCAGCGAGTTAAAGGAGATTCAAACTATGGCTTAAGCATGGATTTGGCTACTATAACATACTTGAACCGTCAACCATCGTTGAACTTCAGTAATTCTGGCTGATTTCAGCGAAATTACTGGGGTTCAGCGATGGTATTTACCATTTCTTTTTTTTAACTTCAGTTGATTCACCTATAAGTCAGTGAGTTAAAATTTTTGAATTACGAACAAATATTTGTTCAACTAGCCCCAAGACTTTTCAGAACTTACCGCTTTAATAAATAAGAAATATTTAAAAATTTTTCTTCCAGACGTTTCGAAAAAATGTCACTCTCCATAATTACGGGATTTAACTCACGTCTGATGGCTGTTGTTGGTTTACTTTACTTCTTAATACGTACGGGTGCGTTGTTGTTGGACATTTTCTGTGGGTTTAAAATGTCTGCATATATTCATAATTATATTAAGGGTATGCAACAATGTAAAGTCATCGTAAATATAGTAAAGTGTTGTAAGCGGGGTGAATCTTTCCAATTTCCTATACAAATTGTGACAGATAAACGAAGTTTAAAACATTACAACGTCTACGAAGGGTTCACGCCTTTATTATTATTACCCTTATTTTATTGATCGTACGCACATAAAGTGCCAGTTGTACAAATATTTAACTTGTGGTTCAGGAATTTCAACTCAGGGCCAGTTATACAAATTTAACTTGAACCTCGAGTCAACTGAACTCGAGTTATTTCCTAAACCAGGTGCAACTATGCGTGCGTTGTACAATTGCGAGTCAAGAGCGAGTTAGCTAAACTTAATGTTCCATTTACTTGAAATTGGAGTATATATATGGCTATAGTGTCATTGTCAGCTGTCAGTTTACTTTTATTTCATAAATCCATCATGAATTATTTGCAAAGGCTTAGTGCTTGTTTATAATTAAATAAAAGAGAAGTATATTAAATATAATTTTCATTTAAAGGAACAACTACTTATACGAAAACTACGACAAAGATGATGATGATTTCTTGGAACTTGCTATTATGATAGCTTTTCCGCGAAGGATAAAATTGATCAGAGAACGGCCGGATCATTTTAGTGCGTGGAATAATAATGAATTTTTCAATCCTTTTGTGGCGGTCAATCAGCAGCAAATAACGCTGCTCCTCATACATGGTAAAATTTGTTCCTCGTCGCACGTTTTGCCATTTCTAAAATTATATCAAATAATAAATAAATTAAATACAATTTCAAAATCAAATCAAAAGTAACATTAGCCGCATTTTATTATCCACATGATCTGAGCCGGATCAATTTCTAACACGTGATTACAACAACAACATAGGATCCTGCTTTTTATCTGGATCTATTTCAATGATCCAAAAATGACTATTCTAAATGTGTCTCAATAGTGCAAAGAAAAGAGGCAACAGATGCATGAGAAATAAACAAACATAAGGCAAAAAGAGACGGGTGTATATAATTAAGATCCTGTCTGTTTTATTTATCATGATCTGATCCGGATCAGATCATGAGGATAATAAAATGCGGCTATTATATATGCTTGTCAATTAATTTGTATTTTGTTTCTATTTATAGCTGAACTGTCAAAAAATTCCGAATGAAGTAAGAAAGCATGTATACCACAAAAACAATCATATCAAAAGAGTTAAATATTAGCCAATCAAATGGTTGAACCCCGGTTCAAGCATATTTAACTCCCAAAAATTGGAGAGTTAAATTCTGCCCGGTTCAGCGGTGAGTTAAGTCCTGAACTCCGATTGTACAACACTTTATTCGAGCTGAACCGAGTTTAAATCTTGAACCAAGGCTGAACCACGATTGTACAACGGGCCCTCAACGACTTCAGAGAATGCACTGAGGTTCAACGATAGTTCAGACATAAAACTGGCTACTATAACATACATGAACGTTGAACCATCGTTGAACCTCAGTAATTCCGTCAAAATCAGCCAGTAAAAATATATGAACCACGGATCAAAAGTTGAACCACGTTTGTACAACGGGTCTTAAGGGTATTCATGCAACAATGTAAAGTCGACAAAAACGTAGTAAAGCTGTTAACTGCGTAAATTTGTCAACTGTGCCAGATTTACGAAGTTTAAATTTTTCCTACGTTTACGACGGATTAACATCGTTGCATAATACTATGTTCCCACCAAAACGAAATCCGAGATTTCGGTTGAAAACTTTTCATATTTTGAACCGCTGGGAAAAAATTTCATAGAAATTTAAACGAAATCTCAATAAAAACTCTGGATTTCAACGAAATCTCCATGAAATTCTGCTCCACCCATTTGAAATCTCGAAATTTTTTAGCTGAAATCTCGGATTTCGTTTTGGTGGGAACATAGCATAAATGAAATATATGAAAATAAGATAGGTAGGCACCTTTAACCTTGAACAAGTCTTGAAAAACGACGACAATGATTTTATTTGTATCGATACACCTTCAAAATTTTGATAGAACTTGTCTTTGCCCGATCTGCGTGCCTAGGTACTACGCTTTAATAACTATGAATACAAAATGCATACATACCAACACTCTCTGAACACAGTCCCACCATACCCAACTCAAACCGGCAACGTCGCAGTTTTTGCAAAACAAAAAAAAAAAAAACAAAACTCTGACCGACACAGTAGCAAAAAAAAGTCCAATGCCGTCGCCGCTCGCACACGCACACACTCCAGCAATTCCTATCTCAACACAATTCTGCCACCCAATTCACTAACCCTTATGCAATGGCAAACGCCGGCCATGCTTGTTTTCTCAGCCAGGCAGCAAAAGTTATCGCTGTCGCCGCCGCCAACATTTCACACACGCAAGCCAGCAAGTATTTCTACACAAAAACGATGCTCTCTCATTCTAAGAACACAAACACACTCCCATGCAATGCGAATAAAATCTAAGCATCTCCCTTTCACCTAGAACACAATTTCTTCGTCGCACTATAGCTGTCAGCTTCTTTCCATACCCACACTAGCAATAAAATCGTCGCAAAGCAAATTAGTGTACTCGCTCTTTCTGTGGCATTTTTTAGCAAAAGCGACAGTTTGCGATGTTCAAATGAGATTCTCATGCAATAGACATGTTTTGGTAATATCACAGAGAAGAACAAAATGCTATCTGTCATCGTCGCCGCCGTGCCGTGGTCACTGTCGTCGTCGTTCTCGTTTATCGCGTAATACAGATAATTGATTTCGCAAGAGAAGAAAAAAACAAAAAATTATAAATAAATAAACCAAAAGTTATAACGACAATAACTAGAATTATAATTTATTTATAAAAATAAAGAAACGAATACAATTCGCTTCTCTATCTCTCTACTCAGTGTTGTTCTTCTTTCTTTCCGTTCTTTCGTCGTTGGTTTGGTTGGGTTGGTGTTTTTTTTCTTAATTTTTTTTATCTCCAATTAGAATCCTCCGCCGATGTGTTTTTGCTTTTATTTTTGCTGCTGCTGCTGTACCCCAATCGTATAGCCTTCGTAAGTTTGTCGTCTGTCTACATCGTCGTTGTCGTCTCTCTGTCGTGTGAAAATATATAAATTTTTTCTTTCTGTTTAAGTGGAAATCACGGAGAAAAATTTTATGTAATAAAAGTTTTTTTTTTTGTGCAAAAATAAAGAAAGGAAAAAAGCTCACCACCTGAACGACGTGCGAGCATTTTTATTTATTTGTGTAGTAGCTGAACGCGGTGCTTTGCAACTCCACTCCCCCGTGTGTCGGTGTACTCAACCGTCCAGACGGCGAGCTGTCAAACTTCACCTCCCCCATAATCGGTTTTTTTTGGTTGCCCCAGAATGTATTATCAATAAAAAAAAGTTTTCTTCTTCAAAGATGAAAAGTGTGTGTCGGAAAATGTGAAATACACAGAATTTAAAGTCAACATACACGAAATCTAAAAGAAAAATTGGATCTGTATACGAAAACGAATGTCCCGAAAGTGATTAATGTGATTGCTAAATTTATTTCAATTTTTAAAGTGAATTTGAAGTCAAATAAGCTTCGGGCATAATTTTTGTTGTTGTTCTGAGTTGAAGAAGGTGTTAACCCCTTGCAATGGATATGATGCAGCAGATGCACTGGTTTAAATGTCAATCAGTTTTTAAATACCCAAGTTCGGTATCGATTCCGGTGGGGTCGCTTAACTTGAGAATGGTGTTAATTATTGAATTAAGTGACGGTAAAAAGTAAAAAGTGTTACCAATTCGACGCAACGAAAATTGTCTAGAAGAAAAGGATTTTTTCTTAAATTCCTGCTAAAATATATACGAAGAAAAAAATTAAGTGAAAAATAAATAAAATAAAAAGCCAACAAATTCTTTTAAAGGAAAACCCAACAGAAAAAATAACGAGAGAGCAGAAACACCAAGAAATAAAAGAACGTGTGTGTTGCTCTAAAAATATAAATAAATTTTCGTATTTTATTTATTTTTCTTTTTTTTTCGTCTCCTTGCCTTGGATGAACTTTTTCGCGTTTTTGGTGTGTGAGAGCAGGCAAATAAAAATTCAAAAAAGAAAACCTTAAAAGTTTGTCGTCTCGGCCGTTTGTTTTTTTGAAAATATTTCACGTGAATTTCTTCGTTATGGCCCCGTTTTGCCGACGGTGAATTGCGTATTTTTGAGTTTGCGGAAAGTGCTTCATAAGATTTGACAAAAACCCTTAGTTTCGAAATGTCAAGCGTTAAAAAATAAACAGACAAATAAATATAAAGTTTAGAAGTTAAAAAAAATTGCGTTTTTTTTTCTTTTGTAAAAATATGACCGAATACGTAACGCAAAACATTCGCACCGTACTGAAAACGTACCAAAGTAGTGCGACCAAAAGCTTACAGGGTCCTGGACAATCATTGGTGGCTGCCGCAGCTGCAGCCGCCGCCGGTTCTGCTGGCAGCCCAACGACAATAATAAAAAAGGAGATTCTTAGCTCTCCGGAGCCGCTGGATGTAAATGAATCACCAACATTGATAGTGCCACCGCCGCCGCCGCCTGAATTGCCGCAGCCAATTCTGACGGCAGCGGACACAGGACGTGGCGAGCTGTACGAGACGCGTCTTGAGGGCAAGACAATTGGATGTTTTTCACTGGGCGGTGAGCTGCGACTGTGCCTGCCACAGTTTCTGAACAATGTGCTAGCGGATTTTACGCTCGATCAGATAAATCGAATATTTGACGAGTTGGGTATTTTCTGCTCGCAATGTACCCCAGATCAGTTAATGGAATTCAAGGCGGCCAAAATTCTGCCGTCGGATGTGAAAGCGAGTGGTTTGATAACACGCACGGATGCAGAGCGTTTGTGTGCAGCGCTGCTACATCGGGCCGCCGATCGGCACCAATATGCGATAGATGACATTCCGAAGGGTGCTATTTCGTTTAAGGTCTATCATCGGTGTTTTGGCAAGAGCGAAGGGATATGTACACCCGATATGTATTCGTACATGAAGCCAGCTTGCATTGTGTGTATTGAGTGTAAAGGTTGGTTTACACCGCAAAAATTTGTCGGGCACGTGCATCGGCAGCAAGAGAATCGCACATGTCACTGGGGCTTCGATTCGAGGAATTGGCATGAATATCTGCATGTGGCGCTAGATGTGGAAAATCGAGAGAAATACACAAAGATTTTGGATGAGCTGAAGGAGATGGAGCGAAAAGAAACGCTCAAGGCGCAGCGAGATCTGAGCTATTTGAAAAGAAAGGTAAATTAATGGTTTTAATTTTTTTTATAAGTACCTACCTACATAGATAGTTGAATGGACTTGTAACAAGAAATTAAAATTTTTATCAATTTTCATTAAACAATGAATATCTATGCAAATTGAGGAATGAATAATTATAAAAACAAAATAGGTAAGTAGGTATCTATTTTGAACTTTTGCCAATGCTGCTGAAATATTCTAAGTTCTTACCGGTAAATTCCTTAATTGAAATAGATAGTGCAACACTACTGTGATAATTTGTGTTTGTTTCTTTAAATTATTAGTCTTGTCAAATGTACCTATGTTAATTTATTATTTTTCTGTTAAAAAGTTAATCAAAAAGTTAACTATTATAAATGTGATAGTATAAAAACAAAACAACAACTATAGCTACATGTAAAATTTTTACAAATTTTAAAATCTACCCCTCAAGAAGTCGTGGATAGCGACGAAACGTTGGGAAAAATATGAGATAAACTTGTTTTATTCCTCGCGTTCCAATGTTTATTCGCTATGCTATCTAGCTATCCCAAAAATTTTGAGATAACTTGAGTTGTTGTTGCGTCAGCTGTTATCAGCTGTTTTTTAACAAGGGATTACAACAACACAAAGCTATCCGGATAACTGAGAATAGCCAGCGGAACGTGCCCATTTGCAGTAGATTTTCGTTAAGTTTTTGAACTTAACGTTGATTAGCAGTTTATATTTTATTGATATGAAATGTTAATTCGTGAACTAACATCTGATTGACGTTTTAGTTAATTTGTGAATTAGAAGATATCTGAGCAGTTTTTATTGATAGGGCTGTTAATGTGCAAAAGAAACAAATTATAATTACTCCATCGCAGATCTTTATCAACCAATTCGTTACGCACTTTTATTGAAAAGTGTTTGTTATGCTGTAGGTATAGGTACCTAATGTCGTTTTCGAATTGGGTGTTTGGAGTACTCCTTTCCACTCCGCTTTCGCTCCTACTACTTCACATTTTCCATATTCCATAGAAATAGAACATAACGCAAAACCAAACGAAAACGACATAAGAACAAATAAAAGTCCCCTTACCCATTAAAAATCTACCGTAATGAATAGTTACATGAACTTTTGCAATATGTATGACAGAAAGTAGTCAACTGTCACTATTCATTACAGCAACCTCTGTCATAAAAATCTCGTTCGGTCAACAAATCTATTTTGTTGTTTTATGAGATGATCATTGGCATCACAATCTACACAAAAAAAAATAAATAAACAAGAATTTTATTTTTTGTATTCATCCGAAAAACGTGCACAAAAAAATAAATTTAAACAAGGAGGAGGGTCATTGAACCGTTCTTGTGGTTTTGTTACCTGAAAATTGTGCGCAGTATGAACACATAATACCTAATGTAACTCCGTTTCTTAATAGTTTACATTGAATTTTCATTTAAACGCACTCTTCGTCCTTGCTTATCGTTTTTCTATTGTCTTATTTTTTTATTTACGATCCTCGTTTGGAGTGAATTGTGGAATCTAAAGAATACAAACTGTCTCACATAGGTATTGTTATGTAAGGCAACGGGATGCTTTGTAATATTTTTTTTTTTTACTTGGGATAAGTGTACCTCAACTTGTTCCATTGTCTCGTCCGTTGTCTAATGTCTGTCGCAATGACTGGTTGGTTAGATAGATGTCTGTAGTTTAGAAATTAAGGGTGAGTATTGCGTATTGCTGTAAGGAGTAAGTGATAAAATTGGGTGAATGGATTATGTTATTGTCAAAACTCAATAAGAACAAAAACAAAAACCTTTGTAGGTAGGTAGCTGGTATAGAAATATTTCAAGAGTCAAGAGGAATTCCCTTGCATTTATGGGACATTGACCTATTATGAACTATACGACGTCACTAATATAGAAAGGTAAATGCACCAGCTGGTTTAGATGATGGTCTTTATGAATGTTTCTATAAAAAAAAATAATTTATGGGGTTGAAACGGGCTAAAGTGATAAGTGGTTGACTATTTTTTTAAACTGTATTTGATTTTGATTGCGTTTTGAGTCTACAATAGGTACTACCTTAATGCGTTTTCATCAGGCCAAATGATTTACCTAATTTCGTCGGGAATTTCCAAATTAAACTTCAAATTTATCTTATTTCCCATACTTATCATGATAACCAAATTCTATTAGAGATTATGTGAGTGCAAATCAAGCACACTTAAACTAAATGAACCTACAAGTTGAAGAGCTTTTCAACAAAAATATCCATTTCTGATTTATGGAAAATAGAAACAAGGAGAACAAAATTTATTTAATATAAACGAAATACATTCCTGGGTATGTAAATTTAAAATAAAAATTTTAACGTGTTGTCTGTGCCGATGCACATATGTACTTTGTGCTCGTTTTATAGCATTTTGAATTGTTGCTTGCAAAACATTTATGAAGCTCCAAATTAGTGATTTGTAACTTATACTCTATTTACAATATAATATTGTCAAATCACAATCACATTTTTACGCCATTTGCAAAAATTATGGCACATTCACAATTCACATCGGTGAGCTCTTAGCAGAGCTCTCAGCAAAGTCTGGGCGAATCGAGTAAGGCAGAGGACGATCAGAGCTCTCCACTTTAATTATGAAACATTATTGAGCACTGAACTGTCATATGGTTACAAAAATGTTCACCTTCAAATTACACCTTTCATACCAGAGTGACTAGTCTCGTCGTTTAATTGTTTTGGGGATTTTTTTTTGTATTTATGAAAATTCTAATATTATTTTATACACAAATAAATAGGTATAATAACAAACTCTCAATGAAAATCTATTTTAATACAAAACTAAGATAACAATTTGTGCTGACGATAATTTACGTCAGTGAATATAGGTAGCGATATCTTCTGCACACATAATAAGTCTACTCAAACAACAAAAAAATAATATTCGTGTGCGACATAAAAATTAAGTACCTGATAGTAGGTATAAATTTATATTGAATGCATTAAATGTGTTTAGAAATATTCAACAAAGACCGTTTGTTTTGAAAGTTAATTAATAATAGAATTGATTCTGGCAGTTAATAAAAAATTAAACTGTGTTTTGATTAGAAAATGCTTTTTGGCACCATCAGTTATTTTTTTCTGAGAACAAACAAACAATACCTGCATAATCTTTTAAAAATAAAATTAAAGGTGATACCTTGATGAATTTGCTTATTTCAATGAGTAAATGTCAAGAGGTTAGAATCTGTCACGAAGTCACTAACTATAACTTTTGAAACCAGACTTTTATAATAAACAAAAAATATAATTCACAACCTTGTTAAATTTAATTAATTACTTACATGTAGCCGCAGCCACTTAACATTTAATACCATTTTAAGTAATTCATTATTATAACAAGCTTTTCATGGTTAAGACATACTCAAAATTGTAACCATAAAGTACCAAATTACCAAAGAAATCAAGGGTCAGATCTGAATTACTCATTTCTCTTATGTTCGACACAATTATGCAAAGCAGACAAATTACCTTGCCGTGGTAACATCAAAATAAAGAAGATACATTTTATCGAATTAAAATGTCAAGCGACCTGTTAATAAAAAAAATGTATGCATTTGAATGTCAAATAAGATCTTATGCTACGATTCTATTTCATTACGAGTAAAAAAAAAAAAACGAAATTTGAAACCAAAAGCTCAAAGGTGGCATTTGAATTTTGAGTACAAATCTTAATTCACGAAGTCATAAACACCGAAATACAATACCTACTCCATTTTAAAAACACTTTCTCCCACCTCTATATATCTTCGGCATCGTAAAGTCTAAACTACCATTATTTACACGCCATAACAGCACACGTGCCTTAAAAAAATACAGCTCACACTTAAGTGTTGAATGGGTGTTAAAAATCTGTCTAGCGCCATAAATCTTTTTTTTAATTTTCAAACAAACAATGACGATAGTTGTTATGGATACCTTTGCTCCCTCAATGCCATTAAGATTTTCTGCCCCATTTTCACCATTTATAGCCCACTTGTTTCCGTTGAAAAAAAAAAAAAAAAAAAAATAGACTTCTTTGGGGACAACATTGGGTACTATATACGTTGCATACTCGTATATATCACACATTTTCGTCTCCCGTACCGGGCGATGATTATTATTAATGTTAATAAAATCCACCTACGAAACTACATTACTACCATTCCCAAAATATAGTTTAGCAACAATTAAGAGCTATACCAAAAAAAGAATGTATAACGACGTATTTTAGACTTTTAGTAAACATTCCGTAGACTAATATATACTCCCATCTGTTGATAATAGATTCTGTTTACACTCTATTTATTCATTTCATAACTTTGTTATAGCATTAATTAACACACCCACTGCGCCACCGCTGCGTTGCGACGGTCGGTCAGCCGTTGGTGCGATATCAGCAGTATAATGTAATAAGAAACGTGCGACATGCTAAAAGCGTGTCGATTTATCTCATGTGATAGACGTATCGTGGGTTTTTTTCCGAATAATCTATTCAATAAGAGACATAGTATTATTTGCTTAATTATTTAAAATAATAATTCTAGACTACTAATTTGCTTTTTTGTTAAAGACTGCATTTAATTTAGATGATAAATCAAACTTGTTAATATTTCCAAGTGAATGCAAAGCTGCTTTTGACGCTTTCTTTTAATTTCCTTAAAATTCTTTTGTACCTTTCACGAAATCTCTGGGTAATTTTTGAAATTTCCTTTGAAAGTCTATTGGTTGAACGCACCAAAAAAAAATCTCTTCTAATACTCAACCGGGGAGATTTTGTTCAACCCTCTTTCCTCCTGCCCTTCTCATCATGGAACTGAAAGTTGCTAGCAATTCAGTTTTCTCGTTTGTCCCGTTTCACACGAAGAAACAAGTTGCTGGAGATTTTTTTGACGTTTTCTTTTAATCCCCATAAAAATCTCTTGTACCTTTCATACGAGGAAACAAATCTCCCGGCAATTTTTGAAATTTCCTTTGAAAGTCTATTGGTTGAATACACCTAAACCTAGATGTGAAAGAAAATGTCAAAAAATCTCCTCAAATCCTCGACCGGGGAGATTCTGTTCGCCCCTCTTTCCTCCTGCCCTTCTCACCCAAGAACTAGAAGTTGCTGGCAACTCAGTTTCCTCGTGTGAAAGGGCACTTTGAAAGAAGACAATAAAATTAAGCAAGAGGTCTGTTTAATATCTCTTTCCAGTAAAAACGTAAAAATGTCAAAACAGTAAAGTAATAGTAAATTTTCTCCAGAGTGAAAAGTTATCAAGAACATTCACAAACGCAAAAATTCTAAATTCTGTTTTTAACTATTCACATTTAATTAATTAATTATTCAGATAATTTATTTTTACTTGAGACAGATCGCAATTTTAAATTAAAAACCAAAGAAAAAGTAAAAAATGAAAGGTGGTTGCTTTGACAGATGTTAAACCTCTTGCACACATATATTGTGATCTCCCATTTGTGATAATTTGTCAACATTTTAAGAATTTTCAAGTTACCAAACAGACGTTAAAATTGGTAGCCATTATGTCATTACCAAATCGATTTTACTAGCAATATTTAATGCACAGACAGTGAGCGTGACACTAAATTTATTACTTATATCGTTTATTTTGGATCTTCGGAGTTACTTTTTTTCACTCATTTATGAGTTCTACACAAAAGATTTGAAGCATGGGGGGCCACTAGACAAGTAACCGTTGATAAACCTAATAAATTATAATAAATAAACAAATTGGGTGGCGCAACAGCTCGTGGAGAACCAGGGCCTAGTGACTTACAACTCTCAACCATTCCTGTGTGCGAGTTTTGTTGGCAGGAATGGAGGGGACCTACAGTTTTTTGCCGAGTCCGAACGGCTGGATGAGAAGCACTTATTCATGACAAGTATACTCTTGGAGAATATGTCAGTTCCTCGCAAGAGGCAGTACCTCGAATAAAACATTTCTGTTTTTTGGTGGCACGGCTGGGAATCGAACCTACACTTTCGGCATGACAGTCCTACGCACTAACCATCATACCACGAGGTAGGTTGATAAACCTACTTGTTTATGAAATTAGATACAAAGATTCCAAAATCACATTTCTCAATGTCGTCAACTCGAAAAATTCATCCCTTTGACTTATGGTTTATAAAAATTTTTTGACATAAACAACAAAAAGTGTATGAAAAAGGCGTTTTTCTTTTTTGCTTCGTGCATAGAACTGAGCTGTCAAAAAAGATTTGTGTTTCTGTTTTATACATTTTGGGGTTTGTCGTCTCCAATTGTGTGGTTAAATATAATATAAATAAATAAAAAAAAAAAAAAAATTTTTTTAAATTTTATTTTTTGGCGTTTATTAAAAAACTATTTTTAAACTTTTACACAATTATTTTAAAAATTCAATACTTAGCAAGTATAAGTATTGAATTTTTAAAATAATTGTGTAAAAGTTTAAAAATAGTTTTTTAATAAACGCCAAAAAATAAAATTTAAAAATTTTTTTTTTTATTTATTTATATTATATTTCTGTTTTAGTTCAGAGCACTCAGAGCGCTAAACTAATGTTTCTTTTAAATCGGAGCTATCTCGAAGAACGCTCCATTAGCTCAGAATAAAAAACCGAGTGAATGGAGCTAATTGCTAAGCGAACAAACTTCACTTTTTTTACTTGCCGCGTTCAAACACGTAACTAAAGCGATCTGGATGTGTTAATACACAGCTGATGACGAAACAGCTGTTGGCGGAAAAGAGATCCCAAGCTGTCCTAAAAATTTTAGGATACGAAGCTATCCTATGAGAAATGTCAACAATAGCTGACTGGCGCGTTCTAACACGTACATGGATACAAAGCTATCCTAGATGGGCTATCCAATGAAACTTGAACGCGGCCACTCATTTAAATGGCCGCGTTCAACACATCAATTTCAGTTCACATTTTATTAATTTTTCGAGTTTTTGATTGGACAGCTGTTAGATAAAAATTCAGCAAAAATTTTGGTGCGTTAAACGCATCGCAATCATATGACAGTTCAGTGGTTAGATGTTTTCAAAATTATATAGGAGAGCTAAATATTGACAGATGACCGCTGTAAAAAAATTTGATTTTTTACCTCTCGGCTAAAGTGCTTAGCTAAATTTTGGAGAGAATTTTGTAGGCTTAAAAAAAGAAAAACGTTTATTGCTCGCGAAACATATGACAACATATTGATAATTTCTGCTTCAACTCTATTGCTCGCGAAACATATGACAACATATTGATAATTTCTGCTTCAACTCTAGAACTAGTTTAAGTATGATATCTGATTAACACATAATAATGTCAAAGCACATTGACATGTACTATAATTTTACAAAAAAATGGCGTCAAATCATTTGTGAAAATGTTGGTACATTCAAATTATGTCATCAGTTTTTCCCTCCCTCGTATTTGTTATTTTCACTGATTGAACTATGATTATTTCAAATCAGCTGACATACCTACCTATTTCGGTGCTGCCAACAAAACTAGTATAATGATTTTGTGCACAAAATTCTACGGATTTCAGCGAATAACTTTCGCGAGTTCTCAGGAAGTGTGTGCAGCCAAATTTTGACGTTAAGTTTTGGCTGCATACACTTCCTGAGTAAGAAATAAACAAAATATAAAAAATGACACATGAAAAAGACTAGAATATTATTTTTGCTTACTTATTTCAGTGCTGCCAAATAATGTATACTAGTTTATTTGAAGTCTGTTTCTTGAATTTAAAATATACAAAAATGCATTTTAAATGCTTTGTATTCATAAAATATTTCTCATTATCAACAATATTGAAATTTCAATAATCCAAATGAGAACGTTCAAGAATCAGCATAAGTTTTGATCCATTTCCCCACATTTTTCTAATAAAATGACAAATAACATTAACAGTCAATTTAAAAAAAAAAAAATACCTCCGTCTGTTTCTAGAACTACACACCCCCTCTACACCGTTGTCGTACTTCATTTTATAAAACCCCAGAGCATTCAATTAAAATTACTAATAGCGACTAGACACAACCTGTTAAAGTGGAATTTACAGGCACTATCACTCAGTGTGCGCCGAGCCGACCCAGACCAGAAGCCCATACGTCAGACTTGGAAAAATGAAAAAAAAGTATCCATATGTATAAATACATGGAAAAAGATAAAATGTCTGAAAATACAAAGCTCGTCAATTTTACTCCGGCAAAAACTGAAGTAACGAATCGACCTAGTAAGTGGTGTACCAGTATGAGCATACATACATAAATGAGAGCTTCCCATACTTGACGCCAGAGGGGGTATGCAATTTCTTTCTATATTATGTATGTACATATGTACCTACGTATGTACATACGAAGTGGGGTTGCACAGTAACTCTTGTCCCGCAGTAAATGCTAAGAAGCCGAGATAGAAAAAAAATTGTAATAGTTTCGAGGGAATAGTTTGGTATAGAGAGGCAGCTTATACGTTTATGGCGGAGTCGCGAGTCGCGACGACGAGAATATGTTTTCGATGGAATGGTAGTATAGATGGAGATTGCAGAAACGTCAGAAGTCAGATACAGAAATGACTGTGTTTGGTGCGGTGCCGGCTGGCTAGACATGGGTTCACCTTTTGGGGTCATTAGATATTTAATTTTCCTTATTAAAAAAAAATAAATAAAGGGGAGCCCGAGGAATTCCTCGTTTGTAGAGTGTTACTTAAATAATTTTGTTGTAATAATTGTCTGATTTATTAAACATTTACTTTGACTCTTTCTCACTCTCTCTCTCTCTCTCTTATAGTTGTCTCTCCTTTTGTCCGAGATTTTATCATTTATAATAAATAAATCAATTAGCTAAATATGTCTACATATGTCTACCGCTCTGTTCAATTCGAAGTGTGCGGTTTGAGTTTGATTCATTTAAAATTCAAAATAACAATTTACGTAAGCACAAAAGTGTGTAAGAGTCGAGATTGGAGATTGTAGGAGAGTGTGAGCGCAACGTTATCATAAGGTTCAAAGACTTATTGGCACTCACAAGCGTTGTTTAATCTTTTTTTTATAGGATTATTTTTTTGTTCATTTTTAATTTGTTTTTAATGAAATGCGAAATTGAAAATAACATTACATACATAATGTACATATTATACGTATTTTTTTTGTGTTTATCAGTTAAATACTGTAGGTAGGTATAGGTATACCTAAGTATGTATTTTCTATATTTATTTAATTGTTTTTGTTTAATAGATGGTTAGGTATTGTTGTATTAATTTACATCTTTATAGGTGCACGTACCTACCTACATATTTGTGTAGCTCTTGTATTTTGTTGACTTGTGTGTAAGTATATTATCTCCATATATTAAACTATTAGTTTAATTAAATGATTAGTTTGAATTCAAATTTTAAGTAATGTGACGTTTGTATGGTAACAGTGGGGGGTTTAAAAATCAATTGAATGGACAAAGTCTAAGTAATAACATTTATTTGTTTGTTTTTTTGTTCTTATTTTAAATTTTATCTTAAAAATAATTGGAACAATCAGATAAAAGAAAATAAATCGTTTCACAATCTTAAATTTATTTATTTGCTTGAGTATGCTGAACTTAATAGGTACATTATGTAACTGTCAAAATGATTTCTTCCATTTTCCTACCATTTATAACTTCATTCATGTAATTAGTCTGTCAGTATCTTTGTCTTCAAAATATGGCGGATGTAACTGACTTTTCATTTTTGCATTGTACTCAAATTGTGTAAATATTTCGCTAATCTGTTTTGCAAATTATGTCAATACACAAAAGGGATTGAACTCGCTCATTCTTTTATTGCACATTGCCAGTATATTGTTTATCCTTTGTGCCATTATTTGACTTTGTGTAACTGTTATACAAAGTGGGGCAACGAAATGTCATAATGTATGTAAATGTGCTACAATTTTTGCAAATGGTGTCAAATATCATTGTGGTTTGACATTTATGTTGTAGAAATTATAGAGAAATATGTAGTTGAAAAAGGAATCCTCAATTTTAAAAATTTAAAATGCCGTAAAACGATTATAAAGTTCCATCAACTTAGGAGGCGGTCATTTGACCTCTTTCATTAAAAAAAAAACTTCTTTCATCTATTTTACACCTTCAAATTAACTTCCCGTGAAAATAGATATAAATTGTTTTTCTGTTCTTACAAAATGGCAGCCAATTCACATTTGACAAGTGACAGAATCCGCTATTTTCTTTCGATTTTGACAGATGCGCAAAACTGAACATTTGAAAATTTGAAATTCTTCACGTCTTACGATTTTATCTATTTTTGAACTTTTAAAAAGACAAACTTTTATTTTCGTATTTCCAAAGAACTCTAGGTATTTATTATCTTTTAACCAGAAATATAAAAAAAAGATTTTAAATAAATTCTCAAAATATAAAATTTATTGATAAACAATTAATTCAACAGCTTAATAATTTTTCTTAAGATTCCAAAATGTTAAGAAACAAAAATCACGAGACTTTTGCTGCTTGTTGATTTTTGTTTCACTATTTGTATGTACCAAGACCTACCTACATATGTACTTTATATGTGTTATTGTTTCCTCTTTCGTCTTAACCTGATTTAATTTGAATTATTCGCTCAATGATCGAAAATATTTGTTAGAGTATCTATCGAAAATTTAGTTTTTCTGTTCTCTTTTTTACTATTTAAATTTTGTGCGAAAAATTTAATAGAATAATAAAACAGCGAAAATAAAACTTAAACACTGCCAATTTGACATGGGTCCTTTATACCTACCTATGTACATATTTTTTTCTACATGACCAAAAAATTAATTTAGAATTCATAGAAGTTCTGCATTTTAATGTTGTTTCATGACGAAATACACGCGTCCGAAAATAACATTATGGAATCGTCTATGAAAAAGCAAATTGTTATTCAGTCAATATGACTGGCCATTCACAAAAAAATAACCTATTCTCACATTCACTCCGACTTGATTGAATTAATTAATCAGATTCTTATTGTAAGACCCACAGCGAGTTTTTTTTAATTTTATTTATCGTCTGTTTGGTTTTCATAGAAAGTAAAAAAAATGAACCCAACCTTTGTATTATGCTCGCAAAACACAGTCTGGTGTTGTGGGTGTAATCAGACAATTATAAAAAGTGCTGAAGAAAAATCTCACCTGGTTCTGGATAAAAACCGAAAGCCTTGAATTGCAGATCAGCCATTTGTCTTTGTTTACATTTCCATCTTGGTAATGTTTTTTTATTCTGTTTCTGTTTGTTTGCATCTGCGCAAACGTTTTGTACTCATTGCATCGGTGACATAGCTTCGTTGTCGGATATGTTGATTATGTAGGTACCTATTTTTTTGTTTTATTCTTGACTCGACAATCTTAATTGCATGCACACGATTTCTTGGGTGTTGGTAATCGATTAAATTTGCACAAAAATGGTAAATCAACTGGTTTCAATTGGATTTTGATTTACATACCGGGAGCGAGTGACAAGAGATTCAGACGTTTTTTTTGTTTGCATTATAGGAATATGTAGGTTTGTATATTTTTCAAAATGAATATAAAATTGAAATAATAAAAATGTATTCACCAAAACTCAGAACATAGGTTCACTTGAATGTAAAGTTCATGGGCCAAAAACACTAAAGAGCCAGCCATAATCAGTGAAAATCAACCTAGGTTAGTGTCAAAACTTAACGAAAATCTATCAAAACATCGTTAAAACGAAGAAAACTCATAATTGCCGCTGACAACTTAAGTAAAACACATGTCAGTTATAAAATCTGAAATTTCCGTACGAACCATTTCTGTAGCTCTCACTTGTTGTCAAAAAAACTAATTGAAACTGGACGAACTGGAAAGCAAAGTGAATATTAATGGGCTTGGCCATACACCATTTTGTGATCGCTTTAATGCTTAAGCTTATGTAAGCCGACAAAAATAAGCCTTAAGCCTTTTATTCTAGAAATTCATATCATTCATAGCTTTGTATGACACTGGTGTCAAGAGACTAAATGACAAAATACTAGACGGTATTAATATTGGACAGCCTCTGGTGACTTATTTTCACGTCTCTGTATCTACATTTCACTTCCACTTGATGGTGAAAAAGAGACTGTCCACTTTGTTTTCTCTTTCCCACCATTAAGTGAGAACGATGTGTGGATACTGAAACGTCAACAAAAGTCGGTATGGGCAGTCTAATATAAATACCGTCTTGACCGAAAAAAACGAACGTTACACTGACCTCTTTGTTTGCCTGCCAAAATTATAGGTACCTAGATCATGTGCCCTTTCACATGTCTCGTGTTATTTTTTTCCGCCCCAGTTGAAGATAGGTACTTTTTATGTTTTGACAATTTCAATTCTGACAACTTGTGCAGTGTAAAATTTGTGTATTGTTACCAGTAGTACCCAAGAGTAATACAACGTTGTTTCGTTTCATTCGATTTTACATTAACCTCCTCATTTCCTGTAAAAAAAAAATTCATGGGAGGTTTCTTCAACCAAATTTTCACGAAAAAATATTATTAAGTGAAAACTTCACGAACACACCCACTGGGAATCCATTCAAGAACTTTTGTACGGAAATATCAAAAGTCGAAATATGACAAAACAGAAAGAGAAAGCAACAAAAAATAAGCTATTTGTTCCCTTTCACACGGAGAAACAAGTTTAATTTCCTTAAAAATCTCTTGTACCTTTCACAGGAAGAAATAAAATCTCGGGACAGTTTTTGAAATCCTTTTGAAAGTCTATTAGTTGAACGCACCTTAACTCAGATGTGAGAGGAAATGTCAAAAAAATATCTTCAAATCCTCGACCAGGGAGATTTCTTCTCACCCAAAAACTGAAAGTTAATAGCAACTCAGTTTCCTCGTGTGAAAGGAGTCTTAACGGCTAATTTTAATTCTAAAATGACATTATATGTCACACAAAATTGACATTAGATGAAAACACTTATTTTATTATTTTAAAAGTCAATTGATTGTATTCTAATCAGGCTCGGGTTTTCAATACTTATGTCGTTTTCGATTGGAATTTCCTGACTATTTTACTCCTTTTTGATTCCAATCGAATATGAAAACATTATGTTGTCAAATTTACACAAACACTAATGAATGACGCCATTTTATAAAATGGCTTCTTCAAGCATTTATTACTTTTGACAAGTAGTCCGATGATAAACTTTATATGTATACGTGTGTTCCAAATCTACTCCTGTTGAAATCGGGAACAGCAAAAGACTCCGAAAACATTATTCGGAACAGCCAATCGAAGGCTTTTGGAGTAGTAGGAGTTAAAATGGAGTGGAAAAGGAGTACTCCGACCGAACGTCCAATCGAAAACGACATTAGTCAAATACTTAGTTATATACTAAGACTATAATTAGGTAGGTAACCCTTCATATTTGACAGATATTTATTGACAAAGTGTAAACTTTTGGAGGCACAATAGATCTTAAGGTCGCAGTGCACTTATACCCCAAATCTATTTATTCAAGTATAAACTGGGTTTAAATATAGATAATGTACCTTGATTTTCGGTCCCCTTTATTTTGACAGCTTTTTTTTACAATTCTTACTATACAAAAGTAAAAAAACAGGCCTTTGATCATGCAAAACGTCATGTTTGTTGTCACCTTCACTGTCATTTGGACCTGTTCAATAAACACAAGCCATTTTGAGATGAAAATCTAGAACACCAGCATCATAAATCTCTACTAAACCGAGAACATGTTTTTTTCCCTCCCACACATAAATACCCAGCACATGCATATCTCTGGCGTATCTAATTGAATATATTTTACTATACTCATAGCATCTATATCTATATGCATATGTAAGGTATATCTAGAGACAAAGAATGATAATAATAATAATAAAAAAAAAAATAATAATCAGAGCAACCCCTCATTCGATACGCTGAATCAGTTCTGATAAAAACTAATCTCCTCCCAACGAGGTGCAATGGTCACATAAAATATTGTTCCCCCACGCGCGCCAACATCCTCCACTCAGTAACTCACTCTCCGACCTCTTGTTCTCGTTCCTCTGCACAGTCTTCCGATGAAAGATAAAATGGGGAGCTACGAACAATAAAGATTACTAAACGAACCAAATGCCATCATAAAGTCTCTTTGGAAGCTGTGAAAGAAGAAGAGACTGGCAGGAACGGAAAATGAAACAACTTCAAATTATGTGCAGCATTTCTTCCATAATTTGGATATAGAAAAACTGGGGACACCATATAACCAAACCATACTCCGACCAGCAGCTTCAATAGCTCTGGCTCTGACTCTGGCCCATCGCCATCACATCTCCCACATTCATCCGCAGATGGGTATCTTTTTTTTTTTTTTTTTTTTTACTTGCTGATTTGATTTGACTGCATGCAATCCCTCTGACTTCGTAACGGAGTCGGAGTGAAAGTGTCATTGAACGGTGCCGGTGTGGTGTGGCAGAGCATGAAGTGCGGTGGAATGTGTGTTGATCGGGTCGGGAAGTTATAGAGAACAAAGAAGTTGAACCTGTCGTCCCACACCCTGTTTTTTTTTTCTTTCTATCCATAGAACTTCTAATATGCAATTGTTCTTTGACGGGTTTTTACTTCTTTCTCTTCTTCGTTTTTTTTTTTTGCACGCTGGATGCATTCAAATGGGTTCAGTTCACTCTGGAGACGGGAATGGCAGCCATTGTGTCTGACACTGGTATGAGTTGCCAACCAAAGGATGTTTTATGATGATATGATGGCGATGGGGTAGTGGATAATCTTTTTTTATGTGTGCTCTATGGCGTTCTTCAAGCCATTTCTCTCCTATGAGGTTAAATTAGATTCACACCGTTTTTTTGTGTATATATGACGATTCTATATACTTGATTTGGGGGAAGGAAGACAAAGTGTCAATGCTCCTTTGTAACATTCTAGAAAATATCATTCCGAAAATTTTGTTTTCCTAGCATTCGTTTGAGTATGCAGAAGGATATCCAATTAGCAGCAAGTGATATAAACTTTTTTTTTCTTTCTTACTTCAATTTTTATTTTTCTCACTGAAATGTGCATTGACTCATATATACAACCGATAATGGGGCCAAACTACGAATGACATGTGAGTGTGACAGTGTGTGGAAAACTGTCAGAAGGGGTTAAATTGGGTTATGACCTCAACGCAATTGTTTCGCTTCATTCTCTTATTGAATCGTATGTTTGTGGTGGTAAACCTTTTAATTTTTTTTTTTGTTGTTCAAAATGAAATGTCATTTTCAGTGAAGACATTTTCAATGACATTATAAATGTTGCTAAATTATAATATTGATGATGGATTGAATTGAAATGAAACACGTCATAAAGGGGGTGTCGAAATTTTTGAAGACTTCAAATAGATTTTTGCTTAATGATTCTAATTTTCTTATTGAAGTACATAAATGTCAAAATATATGACAGATGTGGATGTTAGTTTAACTGACGTTTCTTTGCAAGGAATGTCATACGGTATTTATAAATTGAAGGTTTTCAAATTCATATGAAGGGTGTGAAAAAAAGACGTAACGTCTTATAATCATCTTAAAAGGGAAAATATGTTTGCTAATGCACTGACATAACTTTGAATTAAATTTCTGAATATCTTTTTGACACATTTGACTGATGTATAAGGACTTATGGCCTTTTCGTAATCGTGAATGGTTTTGAGTTTCATTCTGAAAGCAAATCAAAAAGCATTTTCTCTTTTCTCTCTTTTCAAAACAAGAACTGTCAGTCTGACACCAATCGAAAAAGCCGTACTTTCAGACTGGTTTTAAATGAAGTTATTAGCATTTAACGTCTCAAGCTTTAAATTATAGGTGTACCGCATTGGTCTGGTTTTTCAATACTCAATTAACTCTTAGTTAAACTTAAATTAGCTTTCCTTGCACATGAATGAATATCGATTTCAGCATGTCAACAATATCTAATCACTTGATCTAAAGTTAAATGACCGAATTTGTTGGGTTAAATCCGAGTTAACTCGAGTAAAACATATTTCAGGAGTTAAGTGGAGTTAAACCCTCACTCTCGGATGCTCTTGCTCTAAATTTAGCCTTAACGGCTAATATAACTAAGCCCACAGTATACAAATCGCAGGTTGTCTAAATTGAAAGTTCAAATAATCTTTACTTGCAAAAAATAAAGAGCACGTGAACACATATGGCCCTTTCGATTGGGAACAGAATGACAGTTCTTGTTCTGAAAAGAAGAGAACATTATTCTGGATTTGATTAGAATCGAAATGAGAAGCGTTCACACGTATCGAATCAGTGTTCCAGATTGCCAATCGAAAAGGCCAATAAATATTGATGTTTGACATTTGAAGAGGCAAACGGGATCCGCCATTTTCTCTCGATTTTGACAGATGCACAGAATTGAACAGATATGAATGTGTGCTTACACAATGTCCCAGAATTGAGGTAAGTATCAAATTAGAACCAACAATTTCAAAGATTTATTTCAAAAAGAAATATTTTCCTTTCAACACACACTTGTCATAACTTTACTTCCGAACAAGGACAAAAGTCAATAAACCAGAATTGTAACAAATACAAAAAAAAAAACGACTTGTATAGTGAAACCAGTTTGTTTTTTGTTATTTTGTTTTTCAAATCTAAGCCAGACAATGTCTTGCCCCCATGCAGCATGACTGCACCATCATCATCAACCTTCTCATCGTTTCAATGCATCACAAGAGAACCAAACAACAACAAAAAAAAAACAAGAACGCAATCAACATCCACCAATGTTGCCCAATAATCTCAGTTTGCCATTGCAAAAGTACAGAAATCCAAAAAATACGTTAACTAAAATTCAGGTACCTACATATACCTAACTATACCTCAACTGGCAGAATCCTACCGCGCAGCCCGCCTTACTGGCGTCAAAACTGTATTTTATATTCGAAATAAAGTTCAATTCGTTTCCACTAAAGTGCAACATAAATTTTCATGCAAGGGACCTCCAAGCGGCAAAACTTACAAACACACACACTTTCTCTCTCTTTCTCTCTCATTTGATGCCATTTTTGTTTTTACTGCACATGTTGTATGGTATAGTATTAGCAACAACAAAAAACAAAACAGCTAACGTTTCGGTTCGGTTGAATTGTTTTATGAACCAGACCAAAAGTGTAAGCCGGACTGATTGTCCTTGGCTTACACTCTGAAGTCGGGCTTAGTCAGTCGTGTGATGGCGGTAAGGTTATGGCGCAATATACTTCCATATGTGCTGAGTGTTGTGCTGTGCAGGCGCGTATGGTGAGGTGAGTACGCGCGCAAACTTTTTGTTGCATGCTTTTCGTTTCGTCTTAAACTTGAAGCTGTATATAGACAGAATACAATGCCTCCAAATCAGGGCTGTCGAAGTACTGCAATTGAAGTATTTGTACTGCTTTTTGAAACTCCGTACTGCCGTACTGCTAATACGAGCAAAGTACTGCTTTTTTGAAAATTTGTTCACACAAAATTTTCAAATCATAATCCTATCCAAACAGTTTTAGTCCTTCTTATCTAATGTTTACTTTCATAAATAAAACAGAAAAAAATCTCGAGTTCTATTTTTTACGAATGCATAGTTTGCCGTATAGACAAAGCCTGTATATCGCAAGTAAAAATTCGTAATTCTGAAAATTTTCGGATTTTCTTTTCTGATCTAAAAAATGGAGTTTTAAGGACATTTTGATGCCATTTGGAACGAAATATTCCACAACCGTCAAAATGTAGTTTTTCACCCATCTGTCAAGCAATATTAAATTATATTAATGGTTCTCTAGCCCATAAAATTTAGACTTTTACTCCTACAAAGCTGAATTTTGGTGGGGCTTTGTTTTGACGTCTTGAGCAACTTCCAACATCACCCTAAATTTTGGCTGAAGAAAGAATTTTTGGAGGAGTAAAAGGGTGTAAAGTTCAGTGTTTGCTAATTTCTCGAAAACTATCAACGTTTTGGAATGAAATGAAAATGTAAAAATTGTAGCTTATTAAATTTCATAAAAAAACAAATTACCATGCTTTTTTTTCATACAACCAATAGATTTGGAGTGAATCATGCAGCAACTTTATGGAGTAGATAATTTTAGTCAAAAAATTTATTAAAAGCGCATTAATCGATGAGCAATATTTTGTATATAGCCTACATCTTCTCATTATAAACCAAGTTATTGTCGTGCCCAGGGTAAGTAAGGCCATCAACTGGAAAATTTAGTTGTTTTAATTTATTTAATAACTTTATGGAATGTATGAACAAAATGACGAAAAGCTAATTTTACAGACAGTAAAATTATCTAACCCATAAAAGGTACCTAAATGCACTTATGAAGTTATAGCGGTTAGAAGTTGGACTTTTAATTTTGCAACATAAAAGGAAGGAAAAGGAAAAAAAATAATTATAATTAATATTGTATGAAGCTCATAAAATTCTACCCAAAAAATATTAACTTTTTTCGTAAAAACAACCGATTTTGAGAAAAAGTACATAACATAAGTTTTTCATGTAATGAAATCTTTTCAGTACCACCACAGTGTTCTAGAGTTAAATATGTAATGAGCGGGTATTTGATAATTTTTAATGAACAATATTTGCATTTAACATTAAATGCATTAAGAATTATGTTTGTATATACACTAGTCAACAAAATTAAAGGAACAAATTTTTTTTCAATTTTTGTTAGCATTTTTTGAAGAGCTGTATCTTTGTGACGAGTGATCGTATTGAGTTGAAATAAAAAGCGTTATACAGCTTTATGTTTTTTCTTTCGAGATTTGTTTGCAAACAAATTTTTTTCAAGTACCGTTATTGCGTTATTGCAAAAAATGAGACGAGACAACAAAATTATTTTTTTTAAATTTTATTTGAAGGTCCTCATTTCTATGGATACATTTTGTTGAGTTAATTAAATGTTATGATCAGATACCTTGTTTATTCAGCTTCAATTCAGTTTTTTTGTTGTTGTCGTACGATTTTTTTGACATGGTTTATCTGACTTTGAATGAAAAAAGATACTTTTAGCCTTGATTACCAATATCTCAGCAAATAATGACGTTATAAAAAATTCAAAGACAGTTTTGGAAATTTGAAAAAGCGTTTTACAAGATTTTTTAAGATTTTGTAGAAATTATTTTTTTTAACCCTTCACCGTTAGTTTAAAAAAAGTACTAAAAACCGACGTTTTGTGGTCTTTTCGTAAATATTTTTTTCTCTTTGCAAATATTGATTGCATGGCTTGCATTGGTATGCAAATTTATAGACTTTTAAATTATCAATATTCTTGTAAAATTTCAAATTGATTCGTTGAACCGTTTTTCCTCACCAAAACTTCAAAGTCTCATAAACCAGGTAAAGGAACAAATTGTGTTGTTCCTTAACAATGTGTAGTCGTCATCAAAATGACAAGAAAACCGCAATTCCAGTGGATTTTTTTCACAGTTTTGCATTAGTTAGATAATTTTTTGAATTGAAATTAAATAAATGGTACATTTAAAAAAAAAAAATTTTAAAATCAAGTTTTTTTGTTTGAAAAATTTTTGAAAATAAATTTTATTTTTTTTTTGTTTAATGTACTTTTTATTTAATTTCAATTCAAAAAATTATCTAACTAATGCAAAACTGTGAAAAAAATCCACTGGAATTGCGGTTTTCTTGTCATTTTGATGACGACTACACATTGTTAAGGAACAACACAATTTGTTCCTTTACCTGGTTTATGAGACTTTGAAGTTTTGGTGAGGAAAAACGGTTCAACGAATCAATTTGAAATTTTACAAGAATATTGATAATTTAAAAGTCTATAAATTTGCATACCAATGCAAGCCATGCAATCAATATTTGCAAAGAGAAAAAAATATTTACGAAAAGACCACAAAACGTCGGTTTTTAGTACTTTTTTTAAACTAACGGTGAAGGGTAAAAAAAATAATTTCTACAAAATCTTAAAAAATCTTGTAAAACGCTTTTTCAAATTTCCAAAACTGTCTTTGAATTTTTTATAACGTCATTATTTGCTGAGATATTGGTAATCAAGGCTAAAAGTATCTTTTTTCATTCAAAGTCAGATAAACCATGTCAAAAAAATCGTACGACAACAACAAAAAAACTGAATTGAAGCTGAATAAACAAGGTATCTGATCATAACATTTAATTAACTCAACAAAATGTATCCATAGAAATGAGGACCTTCAAATAAAATTAAAAAAAAATAATTTTGTTGTCTTGTCTCATTTTTTGCAATAACGCAATAACGGTACTTGAAAAAAATTTGTTTGCAAACAAATCTCAAAACAAAAAACATAAAGCTGTAAAATGCTTTTTATTTCAACTCAATACGACCACTCGTCACAAAGATAAAGCTCTTCAAAAAATGCTAACAAAAATTGAAAAAAAAATTGTTCCTTTAATTTTGTTGACTAGTGTATGTATTTTATTACCGTACTGCTGTGTACTGCTATTTTTTCCTCGAAGTACTGCTTTCTGAAAAAGTGAAACGACAGCCCTGCTCCAAATCCAAAGACTTTGTCGTTCCTCAATGGTTCGCATTTGGAGTTCTTACCTGGAGTTGCATATTTCTTGTTTTTTTTTTTTTCTTTCCAGCATACTGGCACTGGTCGTAATTTTTATTGCCTTCCTTTTTATTTTTTCCCAAAGCCCGACCGATGTCGTTGGTTTATTATTATATTTATTTTTTTTTTCTGGTTTATTTAAGTTTAGCTCCATGATAATGATGTCAATTGGTTTGCATTGTGTTTCCTTTTGGTCTCTCTCGGTCTGCTTTTCTGCGGTGAACAATTTCGATTGGAATTCAAGATATTGCATTGTTTATGGGGCTCACTTTTGTGATTCGACACGTACATATCTATCTATAGATAGATAGTTATGGAGCTGAGCTATAACTAAAAGTCGATAACTAGGCTATAATATAGCTTGGCCCAGAGCTGTGTGGCTGTATTTGCTGGCATTGTTGCGCTCTTGATCGTGATCATCGGTTCTTTATATATAACTCAATTTCTGGAAAAGTGATTGGCATTGTTTTATTGACAATATATATATAGAGGTAAATATACATATAGTCTCGCTGTTGCCGCCGATGTATGTATGTATTGTATATATATGGGGACAACTGTCGTATTTTGTTGTGTGATATTGATGGCGGAAAAAAACATGACAGTTGGAAACCAAACAAACATGCCACGCGGCAACAAAATATGACAGTGTTGCTAGGCAAAAATTTAAGCTTATAGTGTATTTGATATGACAAGAGATTTGTTCATATGACAAAGAATTTACAGGAGTGGGAGTCAATAGAATTTTCCTTGACCTATTTTACTTGAGATGCAAGATTATAACTTAATTTTACTTTTTTTGAGAACATTTTTGTAAGGAAATCGTTGGAATGATTTTTGAAAAAAGCTTGCTAGAGCTTTTGTATGGAAATATCAGAACTGACATATTTATAAAAAAGAATTGAAGAGAAAGAGAAAAACAAGTGATTAGGTAATGGCTACCTAACAATGAAATTAGCTGTCAGTGTCAAATAAAACTATACAATTTTAGATTACAAGCTGAGGAAAAACTAATGTCATAATGTGAATGTACCATAATTTTGCAAATAGCGTCAAATTTCTTTGTGGTTTGACATTTATGCCGTACACCGTTAGAACACTACTTACCACCAATTTGGAGCATGATTTTTTGGGAGCAATGATTAAAAATGGGATTAAACGACCACAAATGTGCACTAACTCAGGATGTGTTCATTTGACAGCTATGATTACTCAACTTAATGCCATCTATTTTACATCTTGAAATAAACTTTCCGTCAAAACAGAGCCCATTTTTCTTTAATTTCTAACAAAATGATAGCCAATTTTGTTTTTTAGTTCAGATAAGAATTCTGAACAGATATCGAGCATGTTCTACTTATACATCGTATGAAGCAAGCGTGTTCTGAGCGCTCTGAACACTTAGCTGTCACCATTTGACATTTCACCTTTCAAATGCTTTTGTTAAGCATTTAACTTTGTTTGCTCAGAATTAAATAACTCTGAGCTCATAGAGCACACTCTTAACACGGTTAGAACGAAAAAAAAAACACATGTTCCAAGTTCTGAACGTTTTGAAATAAAAAGGAATCAAATTTTTGTTCGATGACTCGGGATCTGCTTGGAACTAAAAAGAAAACCCGCCTATTAAGACATTTTCCTGTCCCACCTTGCAGTTATTTTTACAGATCGAATTTTCCTATAATCATATCGCACTGAACGCACTCATTCGAAAATTAATTTATTTTTCATCTTTTGACTTCCTATCTGACTTCCATTTCATGACAACATAATGAAACATCATTCGTATTTTGAAAGGTTCTGTCAAAGTTATTCCACTTGTTTATCTTTTCGTGTGGTTGGAACAGTTTATTGATTTATTTAACCAAAACTAACACCCCTATAACGGTTGTCAATTATCGCTTGTTTTTTTAAACTCAATTTATCAATAAACTGGTAAACAATTCTTTTAATTTTTTTAATTTTCTTGTTATTAGCAACTGTCTGCATCATTCTCAATGATCAACACTTTTATAAGATGGATTTTAAAACATTGAATTTTAAATTTATCAACTATCAAATTGATAATTGACAATCTTAAAGAGTAAGAGTAAATTGAAAAGGAAACAAAGAATTTAGTCGTGCAACAACTGGATTCAAATTTGTAATTAATTTTAATCCTGATTAATTTTTGACGTTTCCATCTCACAAGTGTCAAAAATTTAATGCAGCAGCTTGTGGGGATCAAATTGACATTCCATTTTATTATTGCATTAAGGACGCACCGCAAAACACACGTTTTGAATGCAAAACACCCTGTCTAAAACCCAACACAACAAGATTAAATAAAAACATCACAAACTTGTAAAAAAAAAAAAATAAAATAATTCACAAGCATGTGTCGCGCATTAAAATCTATTACAGAGAACTTAGTCCATGCATAGGAATGACTGTTTATATGCGTTCATAATGCCCAATGCCCATAGTTTTATAATTTAATTTTTATTAAATCTATCGATTTAGCAAAAAATTGATGGGAATTACATTCAAAACGTGTGGCGCTATACGGTAGGCACTGTCGTAGTTATTAAGTTTGACAGACTTTGAGACAGCTCCAGTAGATGTAGATGGCAGCACCTGTAGTATAATTCGATTAGGTAGACTAGCCGTGTTTTGTTGAGAACGTACTCGCAACCCATTCAGTTGAAGTTTTACTCGTTGTTGCAATAACAATAACCTGCTGTCAATTAGGTACTTTATCTTTTTTCTGCCACAGTCAAATGTGATTAGTGAAGAATTTCTTGGAACAGTTTGGAACTATGAAATTATCACAGTACACAGTTACGCACTGTTTTGTTGAAAAGTTTTTGCCATGCAGTGCCCGCCCGTGTTCTGTAACTCTTGAGAAAACTAGTCGGGAAACGTTGAAAATGGAACAAAACTTATCACCCTGATTACAGAATCCGATGAATGAGCTGCAGAGGGAAACAGGCAAAATGTTGTCATGTCAAAATTTAGTTACACAGCTCATTCATGGGATTCTGTAATCGGGATGAATGTATTTTGTTTCAATTTGCATCGTTTCTCAACCACGATGCGAGAGTTAGGTATAACGTGGACAATCCTATGCCTACGTTCTGTAACTCTCGCATCGATAAAATCAGTCGAGAAACGTTGAAAAATGGAACAAAATTCATGCATTTTGTTTCAATTTTCATCGTTCCTCGACCAGTTTTTTCGATGCGAGAATTACAGAACATAGACACTGGTATCTGGTTTTCAACAAAGCACGGCTACTATGTGAGGTTTGACAGTAATTGTCTTATGTTATTTTCTGTTGATTATTGGAGCTGTTCCATTCCTATCGAATATGGAAAATTTATATTGTTTTCGTTTGGTTTTGCGTTTTGTTCCATTCCTATGGAATATGAAAAATTACGAGTAGTAGGCGTAAAAACGGATTGGAAAAGGAGTACTCCAAAAATCCATTCAAAAATAATATCATAATAGAAGGAGAAGAAGAAAGCAGTAACTAAAAACATCCAAACGAAAACGCCATTAATCACTACCAATTCAGGATACAATTTAAACCGATTCCAAATTATATTTTATGTAAATGCTTATTAATTATTACATTGTTTTCCATACATAAAAAAAGAAAACAACAAAATAATTTTTAATTGTATTTCCGATTCATAAATATTTTGACATTTATGCTTCTTATCAAAAAACACGCATTTCTTTATAACTTACATTCAATTTTTTGATTGAACAATGTAAAATAATTTTCACCACTATCACGTAAAGAGACAAAAATGTTCGAACAAAAAATTAATCACATCTGATGGCGTCTGTCATGTTGCTTGTCCGCGAATATAAAATTTAAACAAAAACAAAATTCCAACCGTAATAATAACAATCATATTTACAAGCACTAACTGTGAAGAATTTTAATCTCGATAAAAAGTTATTTCGTCAAAACAAAAACAAAAAATAATGAAAAAAATTTAAAAAAAAAAACGTTTAATATGAATATTTGTTTATAATATTGCCAGCTGTTTGGTGGGTATGCCACCTAAAATAGCACCACACACGCTGCCCGGTGTTAAATGGCACAGCAAAATTAACAAACAAAAAATATTATATCCAACGTATGTAAGAGAACTTTTACGGATTGCACTAGTTTATAATTAAATCAAATATACGCATTCCTATATATCAATATATGCAACTGAACTTGATTGAGGCTAAATTGATGCTTCTCTTTGCCCTCCTCATCATCTCTCTTGCGCTGAATTTTGTTTGGCGGCGGTAAATTATTGAAAACAAGATGCAATAATTGATTTTTTTTTTCATAATAATTACGTTTATATTCCAAGAATTCAATATTACATTATACGAGTGTAAGATTAAGCGCGGGAAAAGTTATTAATGGGTCTTGTATATTCGAATGCATTAAATGAATAAATTACTTTTCAATGGGTATATTCCAGAAATGACATTATATCGTTGAAATAAATTAATCAGATTGATAAAGTTAATCGTGTTGGTCAGAGAAGTGTTGATGGATATAAGGCCAGTTGTTATGTGTTTTGAAGTCATATGAGAAACTCAAAATATTGATGTGATATATGTAAAGATAAGAGGACATTCCTTAGCTTCTGTTTTGAAATAAAATTAGTTAATCGATAAAAATGTCAAGCTTTTCATTTAAGTATATGGCGGTCCTGAGGAGGCCTAGCTGAGTGAGATAAAGTTTCAGTGCGGCGGCGCACAGTGAGCAGAACCTGTGATTTAGGAGAAAAATCTCTAACTGGTAACAGCTATTGGGCAGAGTTTTTCGCCCCCGAATCGAATGGTTCTATCCGTTTTATGACTAGAGTCAAGGGAAGTTCTGAAACTTTCATAGCAGTCAATGACTTTGCGACACCGCACCATAACTTGACAAATATTTGTTTTCAGAGCACGCTGCTTCCCGGCATCTAGACCGATCTTTCTGACATCCGCGGTGGTTGGCCCTTAAATCGGGGGTTCGGTCTTCTTCGTTCTCTAACCTGGGGCTGGATTTCAAAGAATCTCTTGACTGGAGCATTATTGGCCATTCGCTCAATGTGTAGAGCCAATGTAGTCGACGTGTTTTGATTTTCTGCACTAAATCCACATCTTGATACAGCTCATAGAGTTAGCGAATGTATTGTCTATCCTCGCACACAGGAGAAAATATCCGTCGAAGAATTATTCTTTGGAAGGAACTCGGCATAAAATTGTAGGTCCCCTCCATTCCTAACAACAACACGCACACAGAAATAATTGAGAGTTATATGTCACTAGGCTTTGTTTCCCCACGAGCTGTCGCGCCGCCAAATCTAATTTAATTTAATTTGTTTAGTATCAGCTCTCCCTTTTTGGTTATCGATCAACACTTGGCGCCGTAAAGCAGGACTGGCAGTACAAACGTTAGACAGAGCGTGTATTTCGTCTTTCGTATTAGGAGTTTTGAACCCATCTGTTATGCCAAACGGAAGTAGCACCGGTTTGCTTGGGTAATTCTTCGTGGGATCTCCACTAAGATGTTTTTCGTGGGATTAATGTTTACTCCGAGGTAGACGAACTCTTTAACTACTTCGAAGTTGTTGCTATCAACAATTACGTTATTAGTTGGATGGCTGATCTTTCATTGTTTGTTGATAGCTGTATCACTGTTTACTACTAGAAGACCAACAAATTTCTCCTGTTCTTCAATTGCCCGGAAAACCTCTATAACGGCCTGTTGCGAGTGGCTTATGATGTCGATATCATCGGCATACCCTAGAAGTTGGACAGCTCTATTGAAAATAGTGCCTCAAGCGTAAACACCTACCTGCGAACTATTTGCTCCCTAGTTGCAATTGCAGTGCGTATGTTCCAAGTTCAGCTATCGCCATATAGAGCTCCTGACGATGATTGCTATCATAGACGGCCTTGAAGTCGATGAATAGACAGATTTGATATTTTCCGGGACTTTCCTGAGAATGAATATTTGATCTATGGCCGGTCTGCCTGGCCGGATGCCACACTGGTAATTGCAGATTATAGTGTTGCAGAACGGCTTAAGACGCTCACACAGTACATTTGCGTTGGATAGGATCTTGTATGCGACGTTTATCAGATATACCTTAATAGTTCTTGCAAGAAATAGGATCGTCTTTTTGGTAGATGGGACATATAGAACTATCTTATCTACTTATGCACCCTTTCAACACATCTTCTCCGTGAAGAGCTCCGCTAGTAATCCAGCAGCCTTGTTGTTCTTGAGCTACTTTAGAGCTAAGTCTACCTCTTCTATACTGGGTGGTGGTACTGGGTCTTCATTGGCTGGAGTTCGGCTCGCATCTCTACCTATTTCTCGCTGTACCTGATGCTAATTCGGCAGCTGCTGGAAATGCTGCTTTCATACATCTACTATTCCCTGGGCTTCGGTAACAAGGTTACCTTCGCTCTTTCGAAGAGCCTGCGTTCCGGTTCTAAAGCCAGCAGCCAGTTGATTTGCCTTTTTATAAAACTTCCGTGTGTTGTTTCGTTCGCAAGACTCTCCGATCTCCTTGACCTGGGAAGCTGCGTACTCCCTCTTCTTTCTACGCAGGGTATTTTTCTCCTTGATCGATACTCCTCGAGGCTATGCCAACCAACTAATCCGCCGAAGGTGTCTTCCTTTCCAATTTGAGCATTGAGTACCCGAGCAAAATGTTCAAATCGTGCTCCGGGCAGGTTCCGTAAGTCCTGTGCAGGAGGTCATAAAACTCATCCTTTAAAGAGCTTTCAATTCCCTTGTGAGGGGCTATTGTGTGCACATCTTTGACATTTACACAAAGAAAAAACCTAATGGCGATCCAGGAGGCTAATTGTCTCTCCGTTTCAAGAAATCATTTGTCTTGGAAATTTTTCACGTAATATAGAGCCATTGTTTCACGAGCTGTATGTCATGTGGCAAGAACATGATTTGGAGTCTTCACATCACTTACCTGCTGGAAACGTTCAAATTTATCGATTCACTTCACTATAGCTGTGCGAGAAGGAGTTTGATGGCGACCAAAAACCATGCGAACTTTACGAAATGTTTACGCGATATTTTTACCATTTTTTGTGTACTGAATTTTCACTATTTCAATACGTGGTGCGAGTTTTTGTCAATCAAAAGTAGCATTTAGTGTTGGCATTTTTGAGTTCACGGTAAAAATGTTGAAAAGTGCTATATAGCTTGCACGTAAAAGTTTGCAAGTAAATTGACTGACGCTGGTTAAACGGATTCTATATTTGACGAAAGCAATATCTGCATCAAAAAATGACGAGTATTTGATTGAATGGAACTGAACTGAATTGAATTGAATTGAATTGATTTAAATGGAAATTGAAGTTGATTTGATGTTTTAGAAAACGACCAATATTTCATCTACGATTCCTTTTTTAGATTTTTAACTTAACGCCCTGAAATATTCTTTACATCATTATAAGTCAATCTAAATACAGTACAAATCTTATCTAACCCCAATCCTCCATCGCACATTGGAACTTATAATATTTCTCCATAATTTTCCTATCATTTTGCAAATATATATTTAATCAATCATTAAAATTTAAACAAAAGATAAATCAATTCATTCTGCTTTTTTCTTCCTGTACTTCTCATACTGTTCTCCACAAGTACATATAATAGACAGCAAAGCAAAAAAGATTAAGGTCTTCAACCTTGTGCTTGGACTTGGCTATATACTTGATGCTGCAACCACTGCACAACACATACTGGCTGGCCACACACCTGTCCAGCAGTATGTTAACATTTATTTCCCTCAAGATGTTAACATGTCGAGAAATCTTGTTAAGCCAAAAGGAAGATTTTTGCCCGTTTCACCTGTACCTATTACGTGCGTTGGTCATCGTCTTCGTGGGTCGGTGGATCTTCGTCGTCCTAGCCGCGTTTAGTCGGCTGAAAAATATACCAATCCTTTTGGCTACCACAACATTGTGGTCGATCTCTCTTTCTCTCTATGGGGAGAAGAACACTTCTAGATGTTCTGTTGGATTTTTTTTTACATTTTACTTTACGACTGCCTAGTGTTGGGATGATACACGAAACGGAAACGGACGTGCTATAAACATATGCACTGCATTCGAAGGAGTATCGTAAAATGTATCTTGTTTCTTCTTTTAAGTTTTTTTTTCTGTTTTTGTTATTTAAGAGTTTTCTTTACTATGAAGTTTGCAAGTGTTGGATAATATTTGGTCATCGATCGGTAGTTAGACTGCAATGGGTTTGCGCTTTTGTCTTAAGTTCTGCCCAGTTGGGATGACGACTTGTGTCTATTTGTTTTAATTTTTTTTGTTTCCAAAGAAGATTTCATGGATTTGCTTCCATACTGTTTGCCTTCCTACTTGTTTGCATGTTCAACATTTATTATTTATCTGAAGTCACTCGTTAAATTTTTGTTTAATAAACTGACTTTGTATTGAGAAGTAAGGAAGTACGTAAAAAAACCATGAAGTGAGCAATATCAAGGAGCATAATAAATTGGTCGTGACACTAAAAAACAACTTCAATCTTACACAAAATAAAAAGGCAAACAAATCTAAAAAAATATTCTAAATGGAAAGTACGATGGTCTTCGGTGGGTGCGTTTTTTAAATGACAAATGTAGCTCTGTAAAAATTTATACTCTTAGGGCCAGTTTGTCAGTGCGAGATCATCCTAGTCTCGGGTTTAAACCTGAGTTAACTCCAAAAACGTGTTTTTCAGTCAATTGAAATCCTATGTTAACTCCTAGTTAACTCGCCTAATTTGGTGGGTTAAGTCAAGGACCGAATTGAGGGCCTTTTCTGTTGTGGTGCCATCTCGATTTTGATAAGGAAAGTTATTGTCAGTGCAATTTCGTTGTGGCGCCATCTATATTCCGATGCGTTAAATACGTGGAAGGGTGATATCCATAGTGCCGCACATCGATGGCCTTATATTTTTCACAACTGAAAGATGAAGTTAATCCTCAACTGGAAAACTTTTCATCAGTTAACTTGGGGTTAATTTATTTTCAGGATAAGCTAACTCTGATTTAACTCAAAGTTAACCCTGAACTGAAAAACTGGCCCTTAGAGTTGCCTCCATCTGAAAGTATAGATATTTAAAAAAATAAACTTTTTAAAGCTTCTTGAAACACGAACTTTTGCAGAGTTATCGGAAAAGGACTTTTTGAAGAGAGAGTGGATCCCTTAAAGATATCACCCACAGAATTCGAGTTTTGGTATCAAAACAAGAAATGTAGTATTAATACCATTCGAAATGGCTGAAGAGTTATGAGCTCATTTGAAGGTGGTTTAATATTGCCGTTATATCCATTCAACAACTCTCTAGTATTCAAAATTTGGTTGTATTTATTTCCAAATCAATAATTTTTATCATCTGTGAGAACATCAATCTTCTATAACCACCCTATAACGTTTCTTTTGTGGAAGCGGAGTGAAAAGTAGTATTTGTGTTGCATCTAACATTATCTTTCCCATAAATAACACTTTTTGTCATTTCTTGTTAAGCAAACCAAAACTATATTGGTAACGATTTCCGGATACCTTTTTCGATACTCGATCGTCTGTAAATGGTCTTTAATATTAATATTTTACTTATCTCAAAATACCATCAAAAAACCATTAGCTATAGTTAAATGTGAAATAAATCAAAATGAACTATCAAGATGACAATATTATGGTAAATATTTTTCTTTTGTCATATATTTCCCTGAAGTCGCGGCGAGAAACAACAAAAATCATACATACCTATTTATTTTCTCTCAATGGTTGTGTTGGTTTTTTATTTTTCTTATTTTTTGGAATATTTTTCTGAACTTTATGAATGATTGTTTTTTTTGCGTATTCGCAGTTTTGTGTTCGATTTTTTTTTCTTTTATTCACGCATTTTTTTCTGATTGAATTTTTTTTTTGCAATTGAATAAAAAGAATAATTTTTGTATGCGTCTGCAGATTTTTTGTCACGCATTTTTTTTCTTGGACTTGATTGCAGTCACGTCGTCAGTTTTTTTTTGTGTAAAGTTCGAACAGTATTTTATTCATTAAAAAGTTTTTTTCTTGGCATATTTTTCCTTCATACAAATAAAAAAAAAATATCTGAGTTGACAAAATAAGAGAATAAAAGAAATAAAAATGCGTTTTGTTTACGGATTTAGGGCCTAAACTAAAAATTTACTTTTAACATTAATTTTTTTTCATGTGACGCATTTTTGTTAAATTTTTCTTTTATTTTTTTTTCAGGTGAGTCTTCATTTAATTATATTTACTTTGCACAACATCGGTAAGTATAAGAATACTTAAGTAATAAATTCGTACATATGTATATGGATTTATCGTTCTAAGTCTTTGGCTATGAATAGTTTTTCGTAAAAACAACTACTTTAAGCCTATTAAAGAAACAAATCCCAGTGCCTATCACAGAACCCATAACTGCACTGACTGGTACGGAGAGGAATATTTGTATATTTTTTTCTGTGGAGTTATAGTTCACATCTTGTTTGAAAGACTTTAGTTCTAGGGGAGACAGTGGAAGACCAAGTTGAAAATAGTTAGTGACAACTGTTATTAAAGACTGTGATTTAGTGACGTATTTTATTTTAGACTGTGATTAACTGACGTCTGATATCTTAGAAGACTGTGATTAAATGACATTTGATATCCCAGACTGTGATTTAGTGACATCTGCTATCTCAGATTGTGATTTAGTGGCGTCTGCTAGCTCATACTGTGATTACGTCTTTTTATCTCAGATTATGATTTTGTGACATCTGCTTTCCTAAACTGTGATTTAGTGACGTTTCTATCTCAGATTGTGATTAAGTGACTTCTGCTATTTAAGACTGTGATTTACCTACTGATCCCTGCTATCTGATACAGCTTTGGTATAAGAATATACATGAATTTTGAATTATATAAAGGTAAGTAAGTGAGTTAAATACAAATTTGAATGAAAAAGAGAAAAGTGAATAGTTAACGTCAAATACATTAAAGTTTGTTGATTGTTTGGTACAATTCTGGACCTGATTATTTCACTGCCCTAAATGGAAATGACAACATGAACCACGGCCAAATATTATAACATGTTTTGAACATTTTAAATTTTTAATTTTTGTGTAAGATTTATAACATCAAGGCTGAGATAAGTTGACTCACATTGGGCGCCACTTAATTAAAAAAATTACACAACAAATATTTTAGAATAAGTTTTCTTAAACAGTGCCTTTGTCTAATGAAATTCATTCAATTTAAAGCCTAAACTGAAATAGAGCGAACTTGACTGCCCCAAAGTGAAATGAGGACATATCTCATGGATAGATTTTTTAACCGTTTTAAATATATAAAGAGGCCCATACTTAATATTTTTAAGGTTTTATGTAAAACTATAACCTCATTGCTGAAATTAATTGACCCATGTTGGGCGCCACTTAATAAGAATAGTGCACTGCACAGTAAACTTTCTGGAGTGAGTGAGAATTAGAGTTGTGTGTTCTTTTATCTAGTGACGTCAAAAATGAAGTCTAACCTTAAATGTAGGTTGCCAAAGCGATAGCATTTCCTGCTCCAAAGTAAAATTATGACAGTTGTCATGGCCACACATATTACACGTTTTGAATCTGGAATATGGCTAACACTCAATATTTTAGATTTTTTGGAAGGCCTTATGAGCTCACGTCTCAAATTATCTCACCCACGTTGGGCGCCACTAGACAAAAAAGTTCACAGCAATTTTTATGGAGTGTGTCTACTTATACAATACCATGAAATAAAGCTAGGAAAATGACTGTATTCTCTTTTATCTAGTCTTGTCCATGCAAAAATGAAGGCTTAACTGAATTAAAGCCAAACGAACAATATTTCACTGCTCCAAAGTGAAAGTCACAACCAGACCTTAAAACAAGTTTTGTGTAATAAGTCTCTGATTCAGCTGAAATTATGTCACCCACGTTGGGTGCCACTTAACAAACAAATGAACAGCCATTTCTTTGCAGTGTCTACTCTCACAGTGGAATGATAAAAAACTAAGTAAATGATTGTATCTTCCTTTATTTAGTAACATCCATGCAAAAATGAAGTCGAGTCTGTAATAAAGCGCAACGGGAAATATTTCACTGCCCCCAAGTGAAATGTAGACAGAAGTCACAGCCAAATCTTAATACACGTTTTGAGTGTGCAATAAGTCTAAGATTAAACATTTTAAAGGTTTTTTTTTTGTGAGGCTTTATGAACTCATGACTTAAATTATTTGACCCACGTTGGGCGCCAGCTATGAAGAAACTTTTTTTTTATAAATTTTGCGTCGGTGAAGGGCTTATGAGTACTTAACCTTAAAATGCTTAGTACCGTGTATTAAGACACCCTTGCCAAACTTCCATTGTTTCACAGACTGCTGATTTGTAAAATCCTTTGCAGAATTTGCTAACATTTCAACAGGGTGACTGTGAATTTTTATCTCGGACTCAGGTTATATGTAGCTTAGGTTCCTGAACTTCCAAAAATCCAATTCAATTACTATGTTTCAGTATTCAGGCATTCTTAACACTTCTGTGCAATGTTGACCAAAAATGTTTCTTTAAAAAAAGGGTTTTTTTAAAAATGCCTGCAACAAAAAAAAAAACAAATATCTGAACAGTCATCATCCTAAAGTTACAAAAAGTAAACCTGAGAACAATAATTGAAAAAAGAGAAGGTACCCACTGCAAAACATTTCATTCAGCTTACAAAAAGTTTGGATATAGCAAAATCAAAACTGTCATAAAAGCCTTCCAAATCAAGTTCATGTGTAATTGAAGCCTGAATTTTGCTCTATAGAGTAGTTTTTGTTTGTCTTCTTCTCTTCTGTATTTAAAAACCCATAAATTATTTTGAATAGAATACAAAGGGGCGTCATCGTCGTCGTCTTACCCTACGTGCATGCATATTCGGGTGATATATGTGTTTTGTTTTCGTGATGGTTTGGGTAAATGAGGACTCGGTTGTGATGGATGTTTTTCAATCTGACCCTAGAGACGTTGAAAACCATGTTAACCATGTAAAACCCCCTATTTCGTTGGTGTGTGTGTGTTTGTGTATAGCATTTCGTTCTACTTTCTATTTCAAGGTTAATGTGGAGAAGCAAAACCTAACTAAAACCGAAACTATGTGTACATATATGTAAAAGAAGCAACAACAACGATAGAACTAACTTCGTCGTCGTCGTTGTCGTTGATGTCGTCGTAGTAGCTTGACAGTATGATAAATGCATGAGACACAGACATCAGGAACGGGTGGGTATAGAGGGAAGCATAGCCAAGCAGAAAGGTGGTTCTTCCTCAGTGCGCTGCGGTTGAATATAAATGAGCTTTTTGTGTGCAACCCCGCTTCTTTGGAAAACTACAGCCCTCTCAAAGCTCGTTTTACTAATTAGTACACCACAAGCACCACAAGTCTCACTGGCCAGTGTTTAAGCAGTGTTTTGTGTGATTGATTTTTTTTTTACTTCCATCTTTCGGTCTGGCATTGAGCGGAAGAATGTAGGGAATGTAATGGAGACGACGACGACGACGCCATTAATTTGGCGAGGTAGGTCGCGAGTTTTGTCGTGTTTTTATTTTTACGAAGGGTTGTGACGGTGACGGTGTCGGTAATGGTGGGTTGATATGAGTTATAGGTTTATATTTATATTTTTATTATTTTTTTTTCTTTTCAAAAGGATTATGTGTAGTTAAGCAAAGTTGCATTAACACTGATAAAATGCTAATGAAACCGGATAACCGGAACAGAATTTCCGCTTGAAACGAAGCTTTAATTAATGCGCGAAAAATTGATGTAAGAGGATTGGTGCGGCGGGCGGTTTCGGCGGCGGCGGCGGGCTTTGTTAATTTTTGTCCGTTATTTCGTAAACTGTGTAATTGATATTAAAACGATGATGAATAAGGATAACATTTACTAGAGATAATAATAAGCTGGCGAGGTTTTTCAAAATCTTATTTTAATTGGGATTCAAGTCTTGATTGACGCTTTTTTATTTTTTTAAATTTACTAAACAGATGATTTTTTCCTACGTATAATCGGTCCTTGCTTTTCAAAATTTGTAGAATCAAAACCAGTTAAAAATTCGGTTATGGATTTATGTCCCAGTATAAAACTGCCATCTTTTGACATTTACCAAGGTTTTAAGCATTGCCAGACCTGCATACTTTTGTATTAAAAAATCAAGGTAAAGTTCAACGAACGAGGCTGGTTTTGAGTCTTTGGTGTTCAGCGCCATCTATCGGAAAACTTTGGAAACGAATTTAGAATTCCCATATTATAAGAAATATATTATGGAAGTCTCAGCTCAGTCGGAAAGTTAGTCTTGGAGGTGTGAGCTTATTATAAAATTTTGATATTAAGCGCCATCTTTCGGCAAATTTAAACGTTTTGAATTTCGTGCAATTCTTATTTCATAACAAATATATTATGAATTTTTAGCTATAATTTTGAGCTTTCAGCACCATCGGTCGTAAAATTTAAAAAAATCTACTTCTCATTTCATAAAGTGAAAGTTTCAGCTCAATTGGATTGGCAGCTCTTGAGTTTTAAGCTAATTTTTATGTTTTGAGTGCTATCCATTGGAATTGATACCATCAGCAAGTTCTTGTAGCTCACATTCACTTTAAACATAAAATAAAACAACTGACTACAGTTGCGTATTTCTTGAGAACCTAAAAATCTATTTTTTTGACAGCCAAGAAAACCTTTGTCTAAAGCTTAATGAACGAAGCTATTTTCAACATTAAAATCATTAGTGACGTTTCTGAAAAATTCTTTTCAAAACTGTCAAATTTATTCACCCCGTGGTAGATAACGACAGGAAAACATGACATACAAATACTTACCATCATGTTAAACAAAATTAAACGTCTCCAACTAAAAACTAATTTACAAACATTGCTTGGTAGACAAATTATTTTTTCACTACATCACTTCTGAAGTTTCAGTTTAATGTATAAACTACACCCCCAAAAATGAAATAAAACAAAAAACAATAAAAACTATTGTGCAACTACAAAATATTTGCCAGATGCCAGAAAAATTCAAAATAAACCTAAAATTTTCCAAATTTCTTCTCAATCTGACTGAACACTTTAATGCATCAGTAGCCGCTGCCGGCCGCAGCAGCAGTTTGCTAATTAATTTAAGATATTCAAAATGAAACATGACATAAAATTGTGTAGTTTTGCAAAAATTATCTAACATTATTTAAATTTAATAAAATTAAAATGTCTTGTCCCCCAGCAGTAGTTTAGCGCTTTCACCCAAAAGAGAATGACATGTGAAAATAGACCATTTGACAGATTGTTGATAAGTAAAAAACAAAGACAAACGAAAAATAAAAAAACAAGGATGGGTTGTTTGTGGATCAAGGGGGACATGCCATAGCAACAACAACAAATAAAAACATTAGTAGATCTCGGTTAAGAAAACAACTGGCAGGTGTTGACTGTCAGATAGTAAACCATTCAAATGCATTCAAAAAGAAGGAAATAAAGATGTCGTTTTATTATTTTTTTTTTCTTGCAAGAATAATTCACATTTATTTTTTTCTTTCTTTCTATCGCTCTCTTTTAAACACAAAACAACAAACGTGAAGATTGCATAAATAGATAAACAAGCAAATTCTTTTCTTATGCAAATGTGACGAGACTAATATTATTGTAAGTATTTCAATACACATGATTATAGATGTAGAATCAACAATGCAACAACAAGAAAAAAAAAGATAAAATTATTGTTAACTTGCAAAACAAGATCAAGTCGTTTGATAAGTGAGAGAGTTATAATTTGACTTGGGTAAAATCGTGTTTAACGGTGGCGATACGAAGGTGGAAACAGAAATAATGCGTGCTTTCGTGAAACTTCCTCATTGTATAGTAAGTTGGTGAAGATTTGTTCGAGTTTTGTTGAATTATGTTTGACAGGTGTATTCCATGATATTTTGAGAAAATTGTTTTGAATTACTTAAATTTGAAAGCTAATCTGTTAGTAATATGTCTGAAGCTTTAAAAACAATAGACATATATGTATGAGTTTGAAACTTTATTTGACAATTAATAAAATTGCAAGCAATTAACTTTTGACATTTGTCTTAAGGCAAGGATGTTTTAGTTTGTGACAGTTAAAATATGGTATCTCTAATGATGGACCTGTAAGTCAAGTGTTTCTTGACTTTGCCTTCGGATTTGAATGTTGTGGTGTGCTTAGATCAAACTGCAACCTACAATAAGAGGTTGCAGTTAGTGGTTAGTAAAATAAGGCAACGTGATGAAATACCTGATTTTTTACTTTATCTTGGCAGTACAGCTTTCTCAGTACTAAAATAGCCAACTTCTCTCTAAACACTGTCCTAGTTTAATTTTGTTTATTTTTCTTAAATGCTGGAGAAACTTATCCCAGTCACGCTTTGAGAAACCACTAGATGGAGTTCCTTAGGGAAGCCGTTTAGGACTTCTTTCTTTTGTTTTGAACGTTATTAATCGTATAAAATGCCTCTTAACGCTGAAATGTTATTCGCAAACGTTATGTGACGTTGAATACAGCCATTTAAAGCCTATCGCGTTTCGAGGTTAAATAGTAAACGTAATAGATTTCTCTTTTTGGTACTTTATTTGACATTGTAACTAAATGGAGGTTGAATAGTAAACGTAAAAGATTTCTCAAAATTGCTTTTTATGGCCTTTATAGGCGTTTCGTTCGGCTTACTCACTTGGACTCATCAGTGACATAGAGAGGGTAATAGATTTCTCTTTTTGGTACTTTATTTGACATTGTAACTAAAATCGGTCGGAAAATATTTTATGAATATAGATTTACGCTACGTTGTATTGAGCCTTAATAAAAGCTTATACACTATTCACCCGTTGAGAGGTGTTTAAGTGAAATCTTATGTATACAGCTGAAGATGTTAAGCTGATCTTTTCTGCATTTGAACTGTTAATTTGTGCAAAAGACCTGGTATATGTATGATATATGAGGACCTCTCATATAATCTTATACTCAAGATCCTCTTTTCCTTCAACCCTATTTCAAACATCAAAGCCTGAAATAAGTACTTTCTTGGGGCTTTAGCTTCCTTAGGTCCCAAATATACATTTTATAGGATAAAAACCCCTTAAACTCAATTGCTCCTTTCTTTTCCTTTTTTTTTTGTATAGTTAAGTGAAATGAAAGGAAGACTTGATTCTTCTATCTCTTTCTCTACTAATTTTTCTATATGGATTTCTGTACTCTATCTCTCTCTCTCTCACTCACTCTCTTTCTCTCTCTCACACTCACTCTCTCTCTCTTACACTTTCTCTCTCTCTCACACTTTCTCTCTCTCTCACACTTTCTCTCTCTCTCACACTTTCTCTCTCTCTCTCTCTCTCTCTCACTCACTCTCTCTCACTCTTTCTTTTTCGATCTCTATATCTATCTTTCTCCCTCTCACAGTCTCTTTTTCTTTTCCTCCCTTTATCTCTATCTCTCGATCACTCTCGTTTTCTCTAGTTTACTCTCTATCCTTCTCGTTCACTCTCTCTCTTGGTCACTACCTCTTTCTCTCCCTCTTCTTTTCCTCTCTCTGTGTTTCACCCTCTTTCTATCTTTCTTACTCTCTCCTATTTCTGCCTCGGCTCTCTATCACCCTTCCTCTCTCTCTCTCCCTCCCTCTCTCTATCTTCTTCCCTCTCTCTCTCTCCCTCTATCTCACTCTATTTCCCCCTCTCATTATATCCCTCCATCTATCTCTATCTCCCTCTTTCTGTTTTTTGTTTATCAAAATTTAATCGAATTTTATCGAAACTCTACAAAATAAATTCATTGTTGGAATCTACTACAATTCTTATTACTAAAAACGTAATAAGTTTTTAGTGAAAATTCTACACAAAATTTAATTCAATGAAATTTTTCCATTAAATATGAATTTATGTATAAGTTTTTCAATGAATTGGTTTGAGTAAGTTGTTCCAATTTATAAATATACTCAGAAATAACTATCGCGAGCATTCTATTACCCTCTAGAGAAATAATCGCATTTAGTACAATTTTATTAATGTCATTTTTAAATCCCATTAAGCGATTCAGCATCACTAGTAGTTATATCATTTTGGTATAATTAATGAGAGATATCAACCTACTTACACATAGAGTATATAGGTAATAAATCTAAAGATGACCTTTAGATACTTAATCTCAATTAAAAGTATAATGCCGTCAACTCAATTATTATTCATAATATATGTCAGCAGATTTGCTAATATTGGCTGTCAAATGTGAAGAATTTGACAGTCAATCATATGACAAATCTCAGTTAGTTGCTGTACTGAGAGTAGAGAAAAAAAGAGTGAAAGTGTGAGACACAATTAATTTGGAGAAAAACTTAAAAAATTCCAACAGAGAGAGAGAGAGAAAAAACCAATAAATTTCCAGATATTAAAAGTCTAAAACCCACATAAGTTTTCTTGTTTTTCCCATTAATGACACAATACTCCCACCCGCGCAAAAGCCTGCAAGACAAGTGGATAGATAGATGCCTACATATAATTTTTTTTTTCTAAATTTTATTTCCAAGTCTTATTTTATTTTTGTTTTTTTTTTGTTCCTTCTAGTATATTGTATAATATATTATAATCACCATATCAACTCAACCGAGTGAAAATTAATTAAATGGATATGAAGTATTTAATAAATTTTTTAGCCAATGGAGCGAAACAATATATAAATTATATACTCTACGTAGCAAGTAGCTGTAAATAAATTTTGTGAATAAAGTATACGTAGGTATATCAGTGGGGTAAAGAATATATTGTGCTATCAAATAATATGATGGTCGTTTCTAATCAGTAACACGTTGAAATAACATTGGCTTGGCGACAGCGCGGGAAGACATTTGACAGATGGCTATATCTTTGATAATAATGAATTATTATTATTGCGATTAAATCGATATTGTACGTATGTATGCTTGTATTATATCCGCACAGTGTGAAGTGGACTTCTAAATGGGCTGTAAATTATTTAGTTATCTGAGTGGAATTACATGATACGTGTGAATTGCTTGTTTGACAGTTTTGAGAAGAGACAAACGTTTTGGAAAATGAATTAGTGAGATAATAGTTTGACATTTTTATTTTGTATAAAAATCAATTTTATAAACGATTGTTTAGAAGTTTCGAGCTTATTGACAACGAAACATGTCGTAAAATCGCAAAAATTTGTGAGAGGCTGAGGATTTGAAAGAAAAAATGGCGTTTTCCTGTATGATTATGATAATTTTTTGAGTTCTTGAATACGTATTGAGTACATTGCTATGTAGTGAGTACATTGCTATGTGGGGGTTACATTGCTATGCAGTGAGTATATGATTAATTATTGAGTACAGTTTTTGTGTGTCCTATTCTATGGACTTATTGCATAAATACATAATGTCTCGGTTATTCCGTGACGAGTACATGATTAGATTAGATTATGTAGCGATTACATAAATTCTGTACACTATTCTACGGGCTCATTGCAGTAATATGTTTCGGTTATATGTGATAAGAACATGATCAGGTAGTGATTACATGACTGTATAGCGAGTACATGATTATGTAGGGAGTACATGTTTATATAGTGAGTACTTTATTATGTAGTGAGGACATGATAATGTTGTTAGTACGTGACTATGTATTAGGAATATGACAATTGATGAGTGGAAAAGTGATTAATAAATCTTTCCGTCGGCTTTTTTGGTCACTGTAGTTTTGGCAATGAAACAACTAGTTTACATTTGCTTTCCCGACGTTTCGGCAGGGGTTGCTGCCTTCTTCAGGGGAACTTTATTACGACAAAATAAACAAAAATAATACATTATTTGTTACATTCAGTGTCATAACAATTTAAACAATAATGTGTACACTCACTATTTATATATTATTAAATAAATTTTAACATTGAATGATTATTAAATCATTTATTAAAGGAAGAGCACTTCAAATGAAGTTTAGTCTATTTTACAAAGAAACTTATTTTGAAATAACGTTTATGAAGATGAGACGAGAGAGCAATAGACAGCAGAAATATTTTGTGTGTCTTGTTTTCTATTCATGTTGTTGTTGTTGTTTATTATGTGTAATGTCTCCAGAGTATAACGTTTGGATACATGTTTCTCCGTCTGCAGAACTTTGACACCATCAAAATCTGGAGAATGACCGCTTTCAATGCTGTGGCTTGCCAGGGCTGTCTTAGCAGGATTATTTGATTTTATGTCAGATCTGTGATTTGAAATGCGTTGGCGAAGGAATTGTTTTGTGGTGCCGATGTAGCACAGGTTGCAAGGTTCGTTCGACTTGCCATTGCAATTGATCTTGTAGATTACATCTGTCCGTTTGTCTTTATCTGGTTTTGTCTTAAGCTTTGTATAAAGGTGTGCAAGGGTTGTATTCGATTTGAAGGCCAAACGAACGTCGGTTACCTTTTTACTAATGACTTCTTTAAAGTTCTCAGTGAGACCCGGCACGTAAACCATGCTCTTAAAGTAGCCATCAATTGTATCTTTATTTTGCTCGCGGGGAATTTGTTGTCTGTGCTTTAAAAGCAGACCACGAATTATGGCTGAAGGGTAGCCATTATCGATGAGAATTTTAGTGACTTTTTTCTCATTTGCTGAGTGGAATCTTACGTCACTCAGTGTAAAAACTTTACGCACGAGATTGGATGCAGTGTTTAAAATGATGTGCCTGGCATCCAATCTCGTGCGTAAAGTTTTTACACTGAGTGACGTAAGATTCCACTCAGCAAATGAGAAAAAAGTCACTAAAATTCTCATCGATAATGGCTACCCTTCAGCCATAATTCGTGGTCTGCTTTTAAAGCACAGACAACAAATTCCCCGCGAGCAAAATAAAGATACAATTGATGGCTACTTTAAGAGCATGGTTTACGTGCCGGGTCTCACTGAGAACTTTAAAGAAGTCATTAGTAAAAAGGTAACCGACGTTCGTTTGGCCTTCAAATCGAATACAACCCTTGCACACCTTTATACAAAGCTTAAGACAAAACCAGATAAAGACAAACGGACAGATGTAATCTACAAGATCAATTGCAATGGCAAGTCGAACGAACCTTGCAACCTGTGCTACATCGGCACCACAAAACAATTCCTTCGCCAACGCATTTCAAATCACAGATCTGACATAAAATCAAATAATCCTGCTAAGACAGCCCTGGCAAGCCACAGCATTGAAAGCGGTCATTCTCCAGATTTTGATGGTGTCAAAGTTCTGCAGACGGAGAAACATGTATCCAAACGTTATACTCTGGAGACATTACACATAATAAACAACAACAACAACATGAATAGAAAACAAGACACACAAAATATTTCTGCTGTCTATTGCTCTCTCGTCTCATCTTCATAAACGTTATTTCAAAATAAGTTTCTTTGTAAAATAGACTAAACTTCATTTGAAGTGCTCTTCCTTTAATAAATGATTTAATAATCATTCAATGTTAAAATTTATTTAATAATATATAAATAGTGAGTGTACACATTATTGTTTAAATTGTTATGACACTGAATGTAACAAATAATGTATTATTTTTGTTTATTTTGTCGTAATAAAGTTCCCCTGAAGAAGGCAGCAACCCCTGCCGAAACGTCGGGAAAGCAAATGTAAACTAGTTGTTTCATTGCCAAAACTACAGTGACCAAAAAAGCCGACGGAAAGATTTATTAATCACTTTTCCACTCATCAATTGAAATCCAAATTGGTCAATAAGTCATCTTTAGGAATATGACAATGTAAGTAGAGAGTACATAACTATGTATGTCGTGAGTACATGACACTGCAATGAGTATATATAATGAATTCTCGATTATGTGTGATGAGTACATGATCAGGTAGTGATTACATGACTGTATAGCAAGTACATGATTGTGTAGGGCATACATGTTTTCGTAGGTAGTACTTTATTATGAAGTGAGTACACTATAATGTGGTAAGTACATGATTATGTAGTGAGTACATGATAATGTTGTTAGTACGTGACTATGTATTAGGAATATGACAATTTAAGTAGAGAGTACATAACTATGTCGTGAGTAAATGATACTGCAATGAGTACATATAATGAATTCTTGATTATGAAGTGGTTTTCCCTTTGAATCATCTATATCTTAACTTCGCTGCTTATCGTGAGCTGGGTCTACTGATATGTGTAGGTACTATGTACATATTTTTTGAGCTCTCAAAATATGTTGTGATGAATACATTTTTCTTTTTAGATGCCGGTGCCGGGCTTTAAATAGTCTTGTAGTCAATTTATTTTAACTGTAGTTGGTCTATCGTTGTGTATTCAAATTCAATACATATCGTCTGTGTATCAGTATCTACACTTGATTATTTTTCTATAAACTGGCTACTTAAATATCTGTGGTGCTTGGGAGAAACATGATAACTCCATTTTAAAATTGGCGTCCTTACGTCCACTTTACTTCGAGCTAGAAGCAAAACGGTTTTACCGATTTTCTTCAAATTTAGAAAAGTTATGAACATGTTTTCTATATTCCAAATTTGAAGGAAATCGGTGCACCCGTTTAGGCTCTAGCTTGCAAATTTTAAAATAGAGTAATGATGTTTCTCCCAAACACGAAAACACCACAGATATAAACTTTGTAACCAACGTAGATTATTGGTTTCATTACATTAATTCGTACATTTAAATGTAACTACTACACGTCAACTGTACTCAGTACACAGGGCTTTCATTGCAGTCCCATGAAAATTGCATTACATACTCATTTATAATGAGTACATATATTTTTCCTTCAGTTTATTTATATCCAAATTTATACTCAGCAAGGCAGTTTTGCTTATGGCAAAAAATCTTCCTTGAGCAAGATGAATTCTTTAAGAATTGATCACTTTTGACGAGTAATTTGATGAAAAACTGAATGTTTGTGTGTGCCATCAGTTTTTAAAATCAGAAACAGAATACAAATAACCCAAAGCTATGACTAAAAAAAAAATAAAGGCTTTTGGAATACAAATAACCCAAAGCTATGACTAAAAAAAATAAAGGCTTTTGGAGTAGAACGATTGAAAAAAGAGTACAAAAGAAGCACTCCTTCCATCCAAATGAAAACGAAATAACTCTAATCTCGCACTGAAAAATTGGGCCTTAGATGTAAAAATCCGAAAAAATATTCAATTCCCACAGCAAGATCAGCGAAGTTATGAAAGATCTATCGATCAATATAGTAAGCTCCCACACCCATAAATGAATTATTGTCTGCTCTTGGTCTGCCTATGAAAATGTATACATTTCCATTTCACTTTCTTTAAGTCTCTTCGCCGAGTGGCTTCTAACGTATTCCTTAAACGTCTTGTAACATCTTATAACTCTCGTAGTCAGACATCTTTTTTGTCACTTGCGCTATTCGACCTTGTTCTTTATATACAATTGCCATACCTTGTAGAGCCTTATTTAGCCATCAAACCCATTCATCAAGAGACAGTTCTAACTTCATCGTAGTGATAGTTAACTGCTGGTAGAAAATGCACTTTCTAAACACTTTTCAATAACGAGAAGTTTTTATGAGAATGGAGAAAACCCTATCGGAAAAAAACAGAACTCTACAAGAATTCCTGACAAATTAATTTTTAAACGAATGTGTATAGATGCGGAGGATTCCTATATTCCTATTTGTTATATCATTCATTCGGATGGAGCTAGTAAAAGCAGTGCTGCTTCATCAGCAATTTTAACAGCAGCATCAACTATTGCACAAGAGCAGCAGGTTGCAGCCTCTCACAAGATTAATCACACTTTTAAGGTCATGGCTATGGCGTAGGAATTGAAAAAAAAATGGAAAAAAAGAAGAAATAAATCAGAAAAACTACCATAAACAAAAGAAAGAAAAAAAAATTGTGTATAAACACAGCCAACTGTAATGACATAATTGCACTACAAACTTTATAAAGTAATTGACTTTTCCCGCTTCTGCTTCAGCTGCCACTGATGCCACCAACAGAAACAGAAATAGCAACTGCAACAGCAACACCACAGCCAGCCCCAGCCATCTGAAGATGGAGTTTTCAGTTTTCCACTTTGCCCGCAAAGGTGAATCTGGTTAACAAAATTGGTAAATCGAAAACAACCAGAAATTTCAGTTGTTTGCCATCACAGCCGCCGCAGTCGCAGTTTCAGCCTCAGCTTCAGAGCTCTATAGACATCGTCATCATCATCATCATTATCAGCATTCAGCAACAGCAGCAGCATCAACATCATCCAAGGTGATCACAATGAAAAATTCATAACTGCCAGGTGACTATATTGCACTCCACTTCACTTCCACTGTCGATGTCGTCGACTGGCATAGTGGCATGGCATGGCATGGCCTGTCCTGTCCCGGCCATGGATGGTGGTTGGGTTGTGGATGGTTTTGGTTGGATGCGGTTTGTCTGGTGATGCCCGAATGGCTGGGATGCAGAGGCAGACACTCATCCCGATAGATCTATCAATCTATAAATATCAAAGTCTCAACTTCGGCGAGCGATGCCACACTACATATTACCCGTTGCTCGTTGCGCTCGCTCGCTCACTCGCTGATGATTACAGCGGCAGCAGTGCGATGATGAATGCGGTGGTAAATGGGATAAAATTGAATCGGCGACTGCCGCTGATGGATCAACAACTGCAATGACCTTTTTTGCACGTTTATTTTTTCTTTTATTTTTCTTCTCGACTTCGTGCAGCAAAAATTACAAAAAAAAAAATAAAAATAAAAGAAAATCCAAAGAGCATGATGAATATAAAAATGTGAATATTTTTCTAGGTCACGAATGCGTGAATGCATTTTCATCATCATCATCGCCGTCATCATTGGAGAGGAAAATCCGAGTAAAAAAAAAAAAAACAACTGAATGCCGCGCAATATCTGCAAGTAGACATTGCTCGTAGAGTTTTTCTTTTTTTTTACATTTTATAAAACTTTTTTTTCTCTGGTATTTTTTTTTTTGGATTGCAGTTTACCCACGCCCATTTGCCAGTTGAGTAATTATCGCACTATCGCATTAACCTACATTGGAAAATATACTTTCCACCATCATTATACCACCCGAACAAAAAAAAAATAATATAAAAACCATTGGAAAAAATATCTCCTAGGTATGTGTATGCAGATAGGTATATTATGCAACCGACAAAACGAGATTCAATTTTATTGATAAACGCACACGAAAAAAAAAGAAACGTTCTGAAAATTAATGCTTCACCCGCCCGCGCCATTCGCCACCACTGCCGCCGAAAAGAGGTTGCAAGCGGGTAAATGGTGCGAAAAACTTCTCGGGATATGATTACATTTTTTTTCTTTGTATGTCTGGAAGCGTTTTCAATTTACGAGTTCTTAAAGAATGAAATATATCGTTTAATTTAAAGATTGAATGACTACCAGAAGGTTGAGTGTTTACACCAGTATTATTTATTTTATATAATTTAATTTTGTATTTAAAGTAAACTGAGCCATTTGAAGGGTTTCTGTTTTAGAATAATAAAAAATGTAATTCAAAAAGAATGAGGAATATATTTGAGATGCATAAAAACAAAAAAACAAGCTGCCTAAGTAGCTTTATCCTCCTTTCGAATCTATGCGAAATTTGCTTTCAAATGGTCCTATGAAAGTAGGATGAACAAGTTTGATATTTTTTTACAACGAAAATTCCGATTATCTTTTCTTTCTTCGATTATAAGGTAATTTAGCTTTTCTGTTACCCCGATGTCGGTTCTGTATATTTGTAAAATTCCGATTATAACTACCAAAAGTGTACTAAGTCTTACTCTAAGATTACAAAGTATAGATTTTGAGAATTCAATTACTTTATATCTGTCATGTTTGATAAAACATCAGAACCAAAAAGTTTTTGCATATTCATGTCCTCAGTACATCGATCTATAGTCTTAATGTGGACCGAATTACTTTAAATTTGCAGCATAGTTTGTTTATTCCACTACATGTTCAAAAATGTTCCTAATTTTAGGAAAATCGGTCTGCCCATCTAGACTTTTTCAATATAAAGTGGGCGTGGACGTAATATAAATTTTGGAATTATCATGTTTCTACCAAACACCACAGATATAGTATAATCGAGTAATGATAATGACTAGTAGGTTATATTCATTTTGCAGAATGTCTCTTTGTATGGGAAAATGAAGCCCGTAATAGCCTTAGAGGAAATAAGATGCCACAGTAATTCTGTTTGTCTGCATGTGCTGCTTTCTAAATCTTAAGCCCACTGAGCACTGAGTTAGCTATTGATACACAGAATTAGGGTTTTGTTAGTGCTAGTGAAAGGAGGATAAGTTCCTGATTTCGAGTCCAAAGTCCGTTTTACTACAACAGCTACGCAATATACCTTCCAATTTGATGATAAAAAATTAATTCTTTTAACCATTTTGACATCTCAGCGAAGTTCTTTCCTATAGCTAAACGCATCCCAGTTGCTTTATCCATTTCTGAAATAAAAAAAAAAACTTACCTCCATCCCCCACAAATATTAAAGAGGGTTTTTTTTACTAGCTCGATCATTAGGGGGCGTCATAAGGAGTCTAAATTCTATTCAGGATTCTAGCTCATTTGCGTTGGGCGCCACTTTGAATTTTTGACAAATTGATTTTATTTAAATAACTTGCATATTTTCAACTTAAGACTTAAAGGGCATGCGACAAAAGTTTTGGAAAATTTCCTTTTCTACAAGAAATTTTTGTAAACGCTTGATATTTTTTCACTTAAATTATGTGGTTTCGAGCCCTTCTCTTAATATAATTCTTTTCTATATTACCCCAGTTTAGACTGAGCACCACTCGTGGGATTCAATGAGATAATAAACACGTTATTTTCAAACCACTGTGACAATTCTTTCCTATTCCTTCTTACTTGTAACGTGCATTTCCGGTTGCATTTTAAAAGACCTAGGGTCATAAAGTCAAATAATTCAAATAAAGTTTCAAATGAGCTCAACTCTAAAATGCGTTTCACCTAGATAAAAGTTGAGCTCATCAGTTAGATGACTATCGTACCCTTCTAAGACTGAAATTTGTATCGATGTTTACCGACTAAAATAAAAATGACAGGAATGGAGATACTGTGAATTTTATTATTTTAAGAGAATTTGTTTAAATTCAGGACCTTACGATATCAAATTCCCGTACTCAGGGAATATGATAATGAAGAAATTTTGAAAAGAAAATTCTTGGGTTAAGGTGAAACGGCTGAATATAATTCAATTAAAAGTTTAAATGAGCCAAAACCATATTCAGTCAATCCACCTAAACAGAAGAATTATTTTATTCAAATTTTCTTCTTATTCAATATTACAAGCACATAGTTTAATTTATTAAACAAATAGAAGATTAAAATATGTAAGAAAAAAGTGAGTGGGAAACCCAACCAACAAATTTTGTTTTTCATTTTAGACATTTAAGGGTTATTTGTTGCTATAACACTCCTTTTACCTCTCTGACGGGAATTCTTGCGAAGAAGTTATAGGAGTTAGGGTATATCTTATTCCTAAAATGTTTTATGCTGCAAATTATATCAGCAATGAACTAATTTTTCTTTAACAACTCTATAGTGCTCTTATAAAAAGACCAAAGAGTTTTCCTTCATTAGCCATCCTATTAAATGGTTATCCAATCCTTATGTAAGTTGGTGTTGCTATCGTTTCTATATTGCTTGTATTAGTCAGTATGGTGAGGATTTAAGCTTTTGTTGGTAATTTTATTAATTATATTCAGTTTGACATCTTAGCATGTATTTGTATCATTATCAGCCAAAGTTTTAAATACGTACCTATTTTTTTTTTTTTTTTTTTTTTTTTTTTTATTATTATTTATTACCGAAACTAAATATAAAAATATTTCATAGTTTTTAAATAAAAAACAAGGTGCTTTTCTCCAAAAAAAAACCCCGAAAGAGATTTTAACTATGGATAATTCATGACTGACAACTTTCCCCCATACAATTTTGTTCTTAAGATAGGCCCAAGAATCATACCTTAAATTATTATCGACGAATTGAGGGAAATCCTCTATACTCTTATAATTAACTTCATAAAGGTGTTATAGGAGTGAAAAGAGGAGTATTATACAATGCTTTTATGAGTGGGATTAATGATAACGAAAAGCTTCTATGGATGAATATAAGAGTGAAATTGTTGGTTTGGAAGTGGGGAGGGGGGAAACTTCAGCGACATGACCAAGGTTAGAAAGTGCTCAATTACAAAAGGTGTGCTGAATTTAAGTCAACTCAAATATAAGTGCGTGGCAGTAGGTGGATTTTATTTTTAAAGCTTCCTTCGGCTCCAAACACATACCTACTGTTAAAATGTCAGTAAAATCAATTAAGTTGTTTCTGATTGATCTCAACTTAAAAAAAAAAAAAACCAGATAATACGACAATATAACTTTGTATTTTAATTTAGTCGAAAAACATCAAACATATGCAAACATTTTTCCAAGTCGTAGGAAATATAATTTTAAACATTTCTATTTTATAACTTTTAGTCTTAAGCTGAAAATGAGTGGGCGTTTTAATAAAAACCAATTTACCTTAATTTCAAGATGGCGCCCAACGTAACTTAAAAAGTATAGTACAGATCATCACGGTTTGCCCAATCAAATCAAATAGTTTTTGTTAGGTATTTTAGCTTCTTTTCATGAAGCATGCAGTGAGTTTAAGTATAAAGCTGTATATTTTCATCATAAATTTATGTTTCAAAAATTGTAACTAATCTCTTCAATCTGAATGTAAATAAAAACTCTAAGCCAAATCCAAGCACTTCCTCGGCTTTTTACTTTTCTCCTTTCTTTTCAAAGTTTAAGGACAGAAAAAGAGCATTAACCTTTAGGAAGTGGACTATCAAGCGGTCTTTCGTTAATAATAAATAACCCATGCTTATCTTACATCGACATATTATTAAATATTAAAAGAAAAAAAATTAAAAAAAAAACTTCCATCTCATTATTTTTGTACTCACTTAAAACTTGTATTCAACACACCTAGTAAAACGATGTGAAATAGATTATTATTAAAGATTGCTGAATGAAAACCAACGCAAAAAAAGGGAGATTTTGTTTAAAAAAAAAAAATACTACTTTCGAATGCTGAATATGTATAATTAGAAATTCAAAAAAAAATGTATAAACCTACCTATTCAATTTTTTTTTAATTTTTCATCCCCCTCAGTCATGTTAGTGGTGATAGGGGAAATGGGTTTTAGTGGCTATAATCTTAAAAACAAAAATTAAAAAAAAACATCAATTTAAACAAGAAAAATATTCTATTTATTTGTATCTTTTTATGAAAATGATGAGATAACTTATATTATTCATTATTTTATAGCAGAAAAAAATAAAAAATAAAAACATACAATGTATGTTTAGAAAATAGAATTTGTTTTCTGAAAGACTTATGTGTGTCTCTTCAGCCTTGTCTACTTTTCTTAATGTTTGTCTCGCCATAGAAACAATCAGCAATTTTTTTTTATTTAAAATATGAGAATAAACTTAAGATATAATGTAAGAATTGTTTTTTTTTTTAGTTTGTTTTGTTAATAATGTACGTATCATGTCTTTTCTTGACATTTTGTCATTTATGATTTTTTTAAATGTGTGTTAAGGAAAATTAAGTGGCGTTTTTATATCTTTTGTGAATAAAAAAAAGTTAAGAAGTAAGAATAACATTAGTTTTTTTACTATTTAAAAAAAAAAAAAAAAACTATACATACATGCTCCGGAAATACCCCATTATGTTCGAACTAAAAACATGTTGGTATTTTTTTTAATGAATAATCTTTCACTTAAAATAAGTTGTGATAAAATTAGATTTTAACTTCGAAAAAATACCCCAAAAGTCCAATATTGGTGAAGAGCTTATAGCAGATATATGCGTTTGATAAAAAAACCATCGCATTGAAAAACTTTATCAAAAAACAATCGTATTCGCGAGTCGAAGAAAATATAATTGCTCGTGTGAATGCGACCATTAACACTTTCCGAACACTTCGTTTTGACTGTGATAACTTTCTGAAAGCATTCATCGGTAAGCGATACTAACTTCGGGTCTATTCTATCCTTGTCTGCTCTCCATTTCCTGTGCTGGTGCTACAAACATCTCGCTTCGTAGTGAGAAATTAAATTAATTAATTTTCTGAAAATGTTAAATAAAGTTTTGTTAAGTTATTTTTAAAAGAAAATTGTTTGATTTTTTAGGGAGCAAGAAAAATAACCTCAAAGAAGAATAGTTTCTATAATCTTGTCAAAAAGTTAAGACAACCACCCCCTGAAAGACTTGGCGAATGTTTTTTTTAACAATTGCTCTTAGGAAAAAATACTAAAATCTAATTTGGGGAGTAAAACCAGATCTTCGAAAAAAAACTTGTAGTTTTCAAGAAATTAAAGACAAATTGGAATTTTTGTCCTAATTGTTACAATGAATGGTCGAATTAAAACAAAAAAATGGAAAATAGAAATACGATAGATAAAAAACCAATAGTTTTCCAGATTGAGCTAACCTATTTGTGCTCTGAACGCGTCCATTCGAAACGTCATTTTCATCTTTTGACAGCAGGTGTTTTTCGTTTTTAGCTCCAAGCATAGCACTGAGCTGTTAAAAAAGATATGTGTTTCATTTTTTACCTCAGAGTGCTCAACTTGGGTTTCTTTTTTTAAATCAGAGCTAGTTCGGAGTACGCTCCATGAGCTGAAAATAAAAAGACCCAGGGAATATAGCAAATAGCTGAGTGCAGCCAACTTCACTCGTTTTTCACTTATATCAAATGGATGCGTTCAACACTTGAATTTCAGTTCAGATTTTTTAATTTTTCGAGATTTTGATTGGCCAGTTGTCATATGAAAATTAAATGTCAGTTCTTAATTTTGGTGCCTTGAATGTATCACAATCGTATAACAGCTCAAATCTTAGATGTGTTTCAAAATTATAAAGGTGACCTCTGATCATACTCCGTTCAGAGCTAAATCTGATAGCTCGAGCTCTGCTCCAGGCTCTGCTCAGAGCTAAACAGGAAAAATGCATAGTATGAATGAAATAATCTCTTAGATTGACATGCTGCTGAACTCATTGATAAGAATAGGCGTGTTTTATTGGAAAATATTATAGCTAGCACAGTAAAATTTCCCTCAGCAAACAACAACAAATCCTGGAAAGTGTCGATAAATAAGTCAGTAAACATGTCTCTTTGTTGATGTTTGCGAAAAGAAATTTTACTGTGCTAGCTATGCATTTTCCAATAAAACACAACTAATATCGAATTTTGAATGCTCCTTTTGACACAAAGGTTCAATCAAATTAAATCTCGATTTATGAGATATGTTTTTATCTTGTCCTCCTTGTGTCATGGTGACGTTTGCTCTGCTTGGTTCTCGCTCAAACATTTTCTTAAGAGATTGAAGGGTGTGCTCTGAACATTCCCTGAGCAGGAACAATTTTTTTTTTGACAACTCATTCTCTATTCTTAGCATACAAAAAATAAAATGTAATTCTTGTCGAAAATAGGAACTTTTTGACATTTATTCCTTATTCGAAAAACTTTCTTTTGTAATAGGTATCTAAATCAAGTGACACCTGTCACTATCCAAAGCGAAAGTTCAAGAACTAATTTATCCATCAGTATTATTACTCAACCTCTGAGGATAACCATAACCATCAACCTCTGATCTTTTTTGTTTTTTTGTTTGAATCATTGCACTTTGACGTTACAAATGTCATAACATATTTTTCAAATTAATTGCTTACAGCACGTCAATAAAAGTCAACATAAGGAAATTTCTACCAACAACAATGACAGCACGAAGTGTGCACGACAAAATCTAATTTATTCTGCCAAACTAATAAAACAAAAACAAAAAAAAAATTGAAAAAAAAAAAACAATCTTCAAATAAAACGCCGACACCCGGACAATCATAATCAAATGTCACCTTAACCTCATCACGTGACAGGAAAGCAGGGCACTATACTTCTTTTGTAACTTTGTTTTTTGTTGTTGTTGGTTTATTGCAAATGTGCCGGGGAATCTCTTTGGTTGTCACTCGTGTAACATGATAGTTCGTTATAGCCAGCCCATTATCTCTCTGGGCCGGCGGCGCACAGTGGTAAAAACGACCAATCTAGGTGGACATTGCTCATAACTTCAAAATAAAAAGTCGAAATCACCTGAAAATTTGTATCGTATTAAAATTCTTCATACCACTTGTGTAAGCTATGGTGTGGCACTTATGCGATGCTACAAATTGCCTGTTGCGACGGTCACAGTGGTTGGTTTCCTTGCGACCACATCGCACACTTACCAAAAATGCATGTTTGGTATCATTTGTAATGTTTTTAGGTATACGCTTAATCGAATGAAACTAATATCAGAGTACTAGAATTAATCCTTATGTACATATATGAACTCTACATTTTTTGTGGGAACGGTTCAATGACAAAAATCGAATAAAAACGAATATTTTCTTAATTTTAAAATTGATTATTTTTTTTTGTTATTTTTTTTTATTTTTCTTTTTTATAATTAAGTATTGCGTTTATTTTTATATTGTTTGCTTATACAATTATATGTGTATCTTTAAATTAAAAAAAAGGCAGGAAACAAATTTAGGTACCAATTCATGTTTCTATTTTTCCATTTCTAGGACTTCAGAAAAGTTACTTGTTCCTCTATCAGATTCAGCTAAAAAAATCGTAAAACCATACGTCTATTTTTATCTATAACTTTTTTATTTTCAATTTTATCGTAAAAAGTATATTAACATAAATTGTAGAAAATTTTATTTTCTATAAAAAAAGTTAAATTTTTTTTGTTTAAAACTAACGGTTTTCAAGATATCGTGGAAACTCTTTTTCGTCCCTTTTTTCACGATGATGGGCGATTGGTGGGGTTTTCAACCCCGAAAATCTGGTTTTATACTCACACTGAACTGCCCTACACATCAAAAGAAAAAAACTTTGTCCAACCCGAAAAACAATGTCAAAATACCATTTCAATGGACTAAAACATCACTTTTGAACGGGGACGTTTTCCTGAACAAAATTAGATATCTATGCCCTATGGGTCTGTATGGGTGTGATTTTTTACTTTATGTATTTTGTAGATGCTCTTCTTTCAGGCCATGCTTACCGGAAGGCGGAGAAACATGGAGAAAAAAAGTTATATCATTTCAAAAACTAAGTTTAGTGAAAAATTTAAGCGCTACTTCTCGTTAGTCTGTACCATATAATTTAATGCCTTTCCGAATGAGGTAACGGCTAAATTTGTTGTACTAACCATTAATAAGAATATCAAGAAGTCAAAAATTGAATACCTTACTTTTGAAAACTAGTAGAACAATATTTAACATGGTCTAAATTTTGTACAGAACTGCGAACCACCTGATGTTTTACAAAGAGTGACATATTTGAACACATACATCACATCAAACGGAATTCTCAATGCAGTTTCTGTCTAGTCAACCATTTCTGGTTATAATATAAAGTCCATTCGCCGATCAGTTGACATGAATTTTCGTCCTAATGTCCAGCTAGATTGGCCGTTTTTACCACTGTGCGGCGGCGGCGGCCATTATATTTTATTAGTTTTTTTGCTCTTGTTATTTTTTTTTTTATTTTTATTTATTTTGTGACACTTCGCGCCGAAAATATTATATTCTCTCTCTTTATCTTAAGTGTGCTCTTCTATGCTGGTAGGTGATTAATGAGTGACTATTGTGATTGCAGCGTTGACAACCTGTAACGTTGCGCTACACATTGCTTATAGTGCTGTCAGTTGCTCCAGAGATGTCTCAAGTAACTAGAATGTGAGAAAGACGCATCGTGTCGTCGTCGTTGAGCAAAAGTCAGTGGTGGTGACTCGACAACGTATTATGCAGATGATGATGATGTTGATGTTTGAAAATGATGATGTTTGATGATGATGATGATGGTAACGCGATGCAGTGACGGGTTCGAAGTGTTACCCGAAGTATGACATTCGACTGTGATGTTCCTTATATTTAATACATTTTAAGTTTGATTTGAAAATGACACGCAAGGTTCACATAGTCACGATACAAAGAAGTCACTGCCGCTGCTGCCGCGACATTTCGCCATTACCGTGCCACAAAAGAGAGATGATTTGTATGCCAAATAGGAATGGGTGACGTTTTCTTCTTTTTTTTTCTTCTACATAGCCTCCAGCTGGTGACTCTTCGTTGTTCAGTCTTCTCGTTTCTACCGACAATGCATACCTTTCATAGGAACCTTTCGGGTGATGGGGGAGGATATAGAAATATTGTGAAGATGATGATGGCAAGCCACTTTGTCGTCACAAGCGTTAGCATTGCGCCTTGCCACGCGATATTAGTTTGCCTATCGCATGCGATATACCTACTCCTCTCTCTATGTTGCGGGACATCATTCGCCGACATGAAACTAAAAAAGAAAACTCTTTATAAGCTAGCGTGTTTGGTTGTTGGCGTAGTTTTAAGCGATGTGTAAATATTTGCAGTTTTACTGCACAATAAAGTGTGAGCAGACTTAGAATTTCCATCGAAATAATATAAGTTTTCTATGTTCGAGTCATACAGCAGTAGATTTGCATAAGAAAATGGGTGGTGATTGGTTGAACGATGCAGCGGTGTGCGGCATCTGCAGCAGCAGCGGCTTTGACGACGAGACGGACGGCAGTGAAGGCCTTTGCGGCACCAAATATGAAGTGGAAAATTAGGTGGAAAAGCGGCGTAATGCTGCCGCCATAATGTTGTATGATTTAAAGATGAATAAGATAGATATGGTAGCAAAATTATTTTCTTTAAAGTAGATATGCATGCAGTGGTTATTGGCGGTGGCGATGATGACTTTTACTATATAAAAAAAGGTCTTTGGAAAGTGTTGTGTGGGTTTGTGGTGTTCATTTTAAATTGCACTGAGAATTTAGATTACTTAATTAAATACAAAATTGGTGTCAGTAGAGGAGCTTCATTCGTTTCCTTAAATATACGAAAATAAATGTTGGTACTATATCCTTTTCGGTTGTAACGTTTAAATGGAGCTATTGCGTTAAAGTTTAAATTATATTTGACAAATCTAGAAAAAAACCATAAAAATTAAATTTTGTATACCTACTTAATCGCGAAAAGCGTCATAATTGCAATGCATTTAGCTGAAAACCTTCCAAACTAATGACATTTGACATTTAAACGTTATCTTAGGTATACGTAAGTACCTTCCTACTTAAAACTATGCATAAAGGTACCATATACATTATTTTTTGACAACTACGTCATTTATGAGTATAATTTTTTGGCTTTTAACGAAATCTTAAAAACAATAACATCTTTGAAATCATAGCTATCCAAAGCGAAAGTTCAAGAACTAATTCATCCATCAGCATTATAACTCAACCCTTGAGGATAACCTTTACCAACAATCTCTGTTTCATTTTGAAAAATGGCGCTCAAACTGTATTCCAGTCAGCAAACCGAAATCCCAGCACTTTTTATGGGGGACCTTATTCTTATATGTATTTGTAATTTATTTTTGACGTACCAAGGATGTTATTTAGCTTGGGAGTCATTGTTGTAATCCTGTTAATTTGACGTCATTTTGATAAATGGCGCCCAATCTGTGGACAATGGTAAATTAAAAAAAAAACTTGTAAATTACTTTGAAAATTTCTATGATCAAAACAACGATTTATGTATGTCTTAAAAAAAAGGTTTTGAGTAGACGCAACTCCGGGTAAAATTTCAGTGTTGCCACTTTTCGGGAACAATGCTTTCTTTTGTGAACGGGTGAAACCTCCACTTTTTAATATTTCAAACATGAACAAAGTTGCAGAAACACCTCTAGACGCCAAACGCTTATTGGGAAATAAAAATTGATATTTTGAAAAAAGGTGTTGAGTAGACGCACCTTCGGTTAAAATTTCAATATTCTCATTTTTCAGGAACATATTTTTTTATTATGAAACTAGCTCTTTTTTTGGTAGTTTTTAACGTGTAAAAAGTTTTAGAAACGCCTCCGGGTGTGAAACGTGTCTTGGAAAAATAACGGTTGGAACTACACGCACTTTTGGGTTAAATGTCAGTGTTGCAACTTTTCGGGAAAATACATTGTTTTATATCCTTCACTTTTTTGGTAATTTTTTAAATTGTGGACATAAAACAAGTAGCGGAAACGTCATCAGATGCCAAACCCTTATTGGAAAAATAACGGTTTAAGGGAACATATGTACTTTTTCTTATGTCAAAGAGTGGACTACACTTTTTTTTTATTTCTAACCTGAAAAAACGCGGAAACGCCTCCAGACTGCAAACGTGGCTTGGAAAAATAACGGTTGATGTCTTAAACGATTGTTGAGTAAAACTACCTTCGATTAAAATTTCAGTGTTGCCACTTTTCGGGAACATATTTTTTTTTATGTCAATGCGTGGGACCAACACTTTTTCGGTAATTTCTAATATTTTCAATTTGAGAAAAGTTTGGGAATTGCCTCCAGATGTCAAACGTTGGGAAAGAAACTTGCAGTTTTTTCGTGTTAAAAATTATCAAAAAAGTGGAAATCCCACTCTTTGACACACAAAAAAATATGTTCCCGAAAAGTGGCAACACTTACATTTTTACTCGAAGGTGTCTGCTTAACAACTTTCTCTAAAGACATAAATCGTTACATTGATCATGGAAATTCTTCAAGTTACTTACGATTTAATTGTTAATTTACCATTTTCCTCAGATTGGGCGCTATTTTTGAAAATTGCATCCTTGCGATAGGATTACAAAAATAAATTACACATAGGTATACAAATAAGATCCCCCCACAAAAATTGCCCGAATTTCGGTTTCCTGTCAGGACTACAGATTGAATTTTGTTAAACATTAAATTCTCAACTAATTTTATTTTAAATATAAATAATATTCTATTAATAATATTCATATATAAAAAAAAACGCTGTAAGTACAAACCATTACCCCAAAAATTCCAACACGATGTGCCATAAAAATTCTTCAATCGTGTGGCGCGTGCCTGGCAATTATTGGATTTTCCCATCAGAACATCAAAATCAACAACTTTTTAATGTTTTACTTGTTTTTGAAATTTAAAAATGACATTATTCAAAAATAAAAAAAAAATATTCTTATTTATGCATCTGTTGAAAATATTTTCTAAAAAAAAAACAATAAATGAATCAAAATTATTATTTTAACGTAGAAATATTGAATAACTACGAGTACATAGCTCATCTATGTTTTTATTGCGACAAAAATCAATATATGAGAAAAGAAATTTTAGTGTTTTTTTGAATGAAATCATTTTGCGAAAATTCTCTGAAAGAAAAATATATTTTTCTTCTTATATTTATGTATGTATGTATGTACTCGTAAATATCACAAATATATGAATAGATGTATGTACATGTACATTGTACATATACGTATATATACGTATATACGCATTGTACATTAAATGTGTTTTCGTTATGAAAATTCCAGCACTTTTTTTTTAATTTTTTAAAATAAAAATAAAAACGCTCTTCGCAATCCATATACATTTCTATGTATTGATACCATTTATTGGACTCTATACTACTTATAATATTAAGTGTGGAATAAAAACATTTTTTTTTTTTTGTTTAACTGATGGCAGCGTTGATTAGTGAAGGAATTTTGTTTTTCATTAACTTGGAAAAGATAAATGTGTTGTGAATGTGATTAAGTCAGAGACAATTTAAAGGATTATTCATCAGTTACGTGGGTGGATTTGGGGGGGCTAAACGAAATTAAGTAGGTACTAATGTATTGAAAAATTGAGAAAAAAACCTAAGCTTAAAAAGTTGAACTAAAAGTTGAATATTATGTTATTTGAAAAGAACGAAGATATCACAAAATGGCCATTTAGATGGGTTCAAATTTATACTTGTAGAACTAGCTTTAGAGAAATCCCGTTTTGTTTTCAATATTTATATGAAGAGTAATGAATCATTTGGGAGTTAGGAGTACTCCCAAAAAGAGCAAGGGAGTTCCGAGTACTCCCACTAAAGAGAGCAAAAAGTACTCCGAAATCCCAAACGATGTTTTGAAAAGTCTAAAAACAAAACTCAAACTTGAACTAGTAGTTGAATATAATTTGAAAGTAAATGAAAATATCACAAAACCACCATTTGGACGGGCTCAAAGTTCGTACTCGTTGATCTAGTTTCAAAGAAATCACGTTTTTTGTTTTTAATTTTGTATGAAGAGTAATGAATTTATTGCCGTTTTCATTTGGGAGTTCGGAGTACTCCTTCTAAAGAGAGCAAGGGAGTTCGGAGTACTCCTACTAAAGTGAGCAAAAACAATACTCCGAATTTCCAAACGATGTATTGAAAAGTCGAAAAAAAAACTTAAACTTGAACTAAAAGTTGAATATAATTTGAAAGCTAATGAACATATCACAAAACCGCCATTTGGACGGGCTCAAAGTCGAATTATGGACGAATTTACTGTCGTTTCCATTCGGGAGTTCGGAATACTCCCTCTAATGCTTCTTTTGCAATCTTGGTGCAATTGAAATGAAAACTGAGTGCAAAGAGAGTACTCCGAACTCCCAAGAGAAAAGGACATTTTTAAACTTATGAATCAATTTTTAGTTTAAGGATCCATTTTGTTTTCAAAGCCAAAAATGTATAAAATTGTGTATGAACGTATATTCATAATGTTATAACAAAACACCTCCAATCATATCAAGTTGGCAAAAAACATCGAAAACATTGAACAACAAAATTAAAATTATCACAACTAATTAATGGTTAATTATCCGATGCGGCAAATGTTGCTATTCCATCACAGCATTCATCAAAAGAAACGGGGTACTCTGGAGACACCAATTAATGGGAGCTAGCCTTGTTTGAAATGTGATAAGATACCTATTTGAATGTCTCTATACGTAAACAGCTAATAGTGCGTTGTTTAAAAATCAGTACATCTCACAAATAACAACAATTTTATTCCAAATACTAATCTAAACATCCCTCGATTTTATCGATTTAACCTTTAAACTTTTCAAAACATAAAATAGAAAATGGCTTCCATAAAAACATTAAAAAAAAAAAACTATCAGACCAGCCGCAGACGCTTCTGTTTCGTACGCAATTTATTATTTTAACTCTCGCGATAGTGTTTTATTTTTTTATTTTTTCGGGATTAAAAATAAAAGTTTTTTTTCCATTTCCACATTTGTATACCTATATGCAAATATGTGTATTAATGCGCTTGAAACAATGCAAAAAAAAACAACAAATATAATCTTATCGCTGAAAACAAATGTGTACTTTCAAGGCCAAGTGATAATTTTATTTTTATTTTGGGCCAACAGAATTCAAATGGTATTATCATGTTTAATTTTATTTGTTTTTTGTTTCTATTTTTTTTTATTAAAATACTCCAATTAGCGTTAGTACCTACAATTCGAATTAAATAAAGCAAAAAATAAAAAAAATATTGTAGGTAACAACCCAGAAAACGTGTAACTTGTCAAACAGGTTTTATGTCCTCAGTTCACTTAGTAAACGCAAATGAAAAAAAAAAAAAAAAATAAAAAGGAATAATTCCCTTGTGTCTCCTGAGTATTTTTAATCCGCATCTTCCTTTGCTACCCTTTAATCCCCGCCTTACAGTGGCGGATTGTCCGTAAGAAAAGTTGGCAATACCTAGGGCCCTAGTGAATGAAGGGGTTTATCTTTGAAAAAGTTCTGGTCGTTCTAAGTTTTTGCTAGTTTACACTACATAAAGGATAACTAAACTTATTTTTCACAACTCTCCATCCCCTTGAAAAAACTCTCCTATTTTTAAAACAACTATCAGAAAGTGGCATTTTCTCTAAAGGAGCGTTTCCATTTGAGATTACTCTCACTAAAAAACTCTCGAAAGCGACTCTCGTCTCGGATAGCTGTCCACCCCTCTGTGAACTAATTTTATGACTTGTCCCCTTGCGAGTTTCACTCTCGAGGGCAGCTTGAGAGTTGCTCGTAATCTCTACTCTCAAATGGATACGCACCATATGTTTAGTATTTTTAATTTATTTTCGGTAGTTTTAACCAGAAACAAAGATTTATGAGGCCAGGCGCCATCTTGCTACAGTTTCGCTCAACATCTCGCAGCTCACGATTCGAGTTTGTATTGGGTTGCTTGCACTTAGCAATTTGTTGTTGGCACCTATTTCAGCACGCAAAGACTTAGTCGGGTGTATCTAATTAGGATACAATTAAAGGCAACAGATTGCCAGGTTAGCGCCCGTTCTAACAAAAATTCTTTGGGCACCTTTAATGTATCTAACGATCGAAAGCGTCAAAAATGGATCCATTTAAGACTCCAGGATTGTTAGTTAAAAAGTTATATAAGAGCTTACTAGGGAACTAAAAATTGCTTAAACTAATTTAACGAGGAAAACGTCTATGGATTCTAGATTCTCGACATAACCCTTACCCAAGGATCTCTCTTTAGGGTCAATCCATCCCTGACGGTTTTTTAATGTCATTGTTGTATCGTTCGTCGTCGTCAGTTGTCGCGGCCGTAATGCACTTAATTTAGAGAATTTCGAAAATGCTTCCAACGTTATCCTTCAACTTTGTGAAGTTTTATTCCAAAATAAATACAAACAAAAATGAAGAATTTCTGACAAAAATTTTATAAAAAAAAAAAGACGAAGGGAGAACAAAGAAAAAAATCTGAGAGAATATGTCTCCTTGAAAGAATATAAAAAACAAAAAACAAGCAACAAAAAAAAAACAAGGAGATACCTATGTCCCTATGATGTGTTGAAAGAAGCAAATAACCCTTTTGTACCTCTGGGCCTTCTTCGTACCTTTCGTCTTTGTGGAGCTTCCTCATGATTTACAAACACTCGCACAAACACACACATAGCAACAAAAAATCAATAATAAAAAGAGTGGGTTGAAAGGACGCAGCGTGGGGGGGGGGGGAGGGGGGATGTTATTAAGAAAGGACGACACCAGGACAAATATCTCATCATGCGCAACTACTTGTACTCTTCTTGAGTTGGAGGCGACAGATTGTTGTGCAGGAGACGTTTTCGTTGTCGCTGATGTCGTCCTAGTCAGAGTCGTCGTCGTGTCGTTGTCGTTGTCGTCGTCATCATCATCGTCGCCAAGAGGAAGGGAAAGAGAGAGTACAAAAGAGGGTAATGGATATAAAAATCCTTTTGTTATACAGTGCTTCTCGTTGCCGCCATCTTCGTCGTCCTTCAACGGAATTTTTTTTTCTTCTTTTGTTTTTCTTCTGGTTTTCATTTTCATTTTTTTTTTGCATTTTTGTTCGTTGGTGCCTGTCGGGGCTGTTCTCATTTTGGAATTATTCATACAGCAGAATTCTTTTCTTTCTTTTTTATTTTTTTTTGTTTTTATTCTCATTTTTGCATTCAACACCCAATGTGCATTATGAATGGGGGTGAGGGTTGGGTAATGTTATTTTTTTTTTTGTTAATCCCTATTCAGCGTTTCGAATTCATCATCATTTTTATCTTCATCATCACTATCATCAACTGGTGCAGCAGTAAGTTGTCGTCCCATCTCAGATTTGTTTTATTTTTTTCTGAAAACATTTTTTTTTTTTGGGGTAAAATAATTTTAATTATTCCCAAAGCGTATGAAAAAAAACTCCTTGCGGAAATGTTCTCTATATGTGATTTGTTCGGCTGGTTTAAGCATTGAGACATTTAAAAATATTTTAATGATTTTACAATAAGTTTTTTGATATTTGTTATTGTTAAATAAAACAATGATAAAAATGGGAAAGTTATAAAACAGTAAGGGAAACATCCGGGCAAGAAAAAACAGGGGTAAGGAACCCATAGATGGCGTAGGTTCGAACAGTAAGAACTTTTGACAACTTCTGAGCAGGTTTTGTTGAGCTGATTTAGTGAGTTTTGCAGACCTTAATATAACTCTTTCATTTACAAAAGTTTGATTTATTTGTAAATTATAAAGTATGTATTTGATGCAAATACCTACCTATGTATTGAAAAAATATTTTACTCTATGCCTGGTATTGCCTACTAACTCCTTTAATTTGTATGAAGTTTTCAAACAAAATTAAATGAATACCTAAATACTTACAATCACAAATATGAAAGTCTTAAATCTGAAATTAAGTTTAGCTTAGTTTTACAAAAATCCACCCACTGCCACGCCCACTTTTTTCCTATATTTAGGTTTTCTTCTTATTTATTTTAAATTAAACAATTAAAAATAATTTATCATTAAAAATGGCATGACGTGGATAAGATTTTGTCCCACCCACTGTCACATGTGAACTTTAGCCTTATTTAAAAAAAACCTAGGAGGCTGAAATTTGTAACCTTAGGCTAGGACCGCACTTTGCGATTTTCAGTCGGTGCGATAAAAAAATCGGTATCGCAAGAGATTATGGCCATGAACTCAATTGCGATTATCTATCGTGCGATTCCTTAATCGCAAAAAATACAACATACAACTTTTGATGTGAAAAATGCACGCACATTCGTCACAGCTCCATCACCACAGTTAAAAGTACATATCTTGTTGACAATTAGCCTAGGAACGACTTTGTAATTTTCTGGCATTGTGATTAAAAAATAGCTATTTCCATGCACTCACTTGCGGTTATCTTTTGCGTGATTATATAATCGCAAGCAAGTACAACGTGTTGGAAGTGCTTGCATTTCCATTTAATTTCATTTGCGACCGAAAAAAAAACGCTTGAAAAATATATCTTGTTCCATTTTTTAAATCGCTGCGATTTAAAAGTCGCATATGTGTGCCTGTGCATTCACATTTATAACCATCTGTCTCATTTCTTGCTGCTAATAATCGTAAAATTACAAATCACAAGTGCGTGCATGGTTTTTTCTAGTTGCGACTACGATTTTTTAGTCGCACTATCTTAAATAGCAAGTGTGAGTACAAACATCTAAGTGCGTTTGTTTCATTTTAACTTTGGACATTTGCATCGCCGGAAAAAATAGAACAAATTTTGACTTTTAACCCTCACGATTTCTCGGAAGCATGTACGTTTATTCTCATTTCAATTCATTTGTTCTATTTCTGGCAACTATCCTTACTATTCGCAACTTTAACTCTGAGGTGTTAATTTCTTTTTTAAGTTCATGTATCTGAAAAAACTGTGTTTTTCAAACTTACCTACCAATTTTATAATCGCAACTGAGGGCTCGCATGGAAAAAATGTCAAATTTCCAGAGCGAGTGATTTCTCGAAATGGAGATTTCAACTGGCCTCCTAGATCATGCGATTTAGGTTTTCTCCTTTGGGGTTAAAGTCTAAGCGAATGCTTCACCAACAATTTTTGCACTCAAAGAAAACATCGCGAAATGCAGCCACAACTAGGCGAAAGACATGATGCAAAGTTTTATTAAAAGAATCACAATTTTTAGACAGAGCCGAAGCGGTAATTTGGCAAATATCGTTTTCCTTTGTAAGCCACAAAGTTTTTACTTCAAGCATAATTTACAGTTCCATGCAAAAAAATCTAAACTTTCAGAATGAATTTCAACCTTTTGGGTTCGAAATATTGTATTAGATTCAAGGAAAATGTCTGCCTTGCCCTAAGCCACCCATTGAGTTACTTATTTTTTCCCTTAATTATTGAAGAAGAAGCGTAAAAATGGAAAACAATTAGTTTTGCATGCAAAAACTTTTTTGAAAAACAATTACCTATTTTTGCATGCAAAAAAGTTTTTGTATACAAAAATAATTGTTTTCTATTTTTAGGCTTATGGCTAAGTAATTATGTTAAAATTAATGACTCAACAGGTGGCTAAGGCTTCTGGTTGGAACACCCTTTATATGCTTATTTTTCTTCCATGGATTTAAAATAGCTGCTAAATTTGAAAGAAATCGCTACGGCATGTAAAATAAGTTCGGAGCAGCAACTTCTTAAAAAAAAATTACATTGATAGTAGAAATGTCGATACAAAAAATTGACACTGCCTGGCAATTTTAAAACACGTAATACATCAATCGTTTATTGTTCATCTCTTTTTTTTGTAATGTGCTTTGCGTGAATTTTCTTCGTTTTTTGTAGTAATATGTACCTTACCTACATAATTGCATAAAAATACAAGTCTATAAAAACGATTGTATGTACCTATCTAAAAAAATGACGAATTGGTGAATCAGATGGCTAAAAAAAGTCTTTCAATATTTTTCCAATTAATTTTTCTTCCTGCAAACAGCTTTTCATTTGCTTACAAATATCATAATTTAGGGCACAAAATAAATTGCATTTTTTTCATCAGCAAAACCGCACCAAAATGATACTTTGAAGCAAAATTAAATTTTTACATCTTCAACTTTTATTAACACTTGAAAAACTGTATAATTTTGATCCTGTTCCCTGCCAGCAGTTATTGTGAACATATATTCTACCCCCCCCCTCTATCGTTCCAACACTCATCGGATCATTAACGTGGTCATTCCTCCCTATACGAAAGTATTTGCCATCAAGGACAGACAAAGGACTCCAATATATAAAGTAGCGGGCGAAGGAAAGTGGGGAGTAGGTGTAGGTGGCTTTAGTTCGAAAAGTAAAAATTGTGTGTATACATGAGTTGTTAGGTTTATGTCATAAACATTCGTTTATCATCCGGACTCGAACCCGAACCCGGACTGTGTCGTTCGATATTCAAAAAGGAAACAAAAAAACAACGATATAATGATTCAGTGGGTGGTGGTGGTAAAAAGGCAAAGGAAAGAAACACAAAATCAACACAGAAGAAGAAAAGAGAACAAAAAACAACAACAACAACAACACTCTCAACATAAAAGGATTTATCCGTTTGTTTCTCTCCTTGTCATCATTATACCAGAGCAAAATGCCGCCAATGACTGGCACCACTCACACATTATGAATGTAAGACCATATACCTAAAAATATATAGGAAAAAGTCTTTAACCTTTCAAGGATTTCCCGCTCCTAAAAAGCGTCGATTGCGCTCTCACTAGCGAATTGTCGCAACATTTTTATGTCCTCCACATAGAAATACAAAAAAAAAATATCATAAAAACACACATAACTTTTCAGTATACGCTTTCCGCTGTCACTTGACTTACTCACTCACATCCCTGATTCTACTCTGCTAATATACAGAGAGTTACCGCTAGACAGAGGCTATGTCAGTTTTCTGTAGGATGAAGCATGATGGCGGGTATCCTTAATCGGTATTCCCTTCTTTCTGTCAGAGTTTACTGATCTCATATTCCGATGAGGAGTTTTTTTTTACATATAAATTAAGAACGCGGCAAGTAGTATCAACCACATGGATAAAAGGGAAACAAAAGGACAGGGATGACATAATACTTATATTTTTTTTTATTTTGCTTTTCTTTAATACCCTTAAGCTCCAAAGGTTGACATAAACCACTGAGATATAAAATGGTTGTGCTAGGATAAAAGAGGGTCCATCAGAAGAGCACAGCGCATTGTCCGCATTAAAATATTATGGATAGAACGATTACTGTCGCATTCCGATGGAAGTGCTTATATGTCACACCGAAGTTCACATCCCAGTGCACATATTATGTGCGGTTATATAATGATGTTTAAACGATAACGACGATAACAAGGATTACGAAGCTAACGATGCGCTGATGGCGGGCGGTACGGGACATCCTACGCATCAGAAAACAAATAGAAAGAAGAGGTGTTAAGAAAAAAGTATCCCTCTGGATGGTGATATTTTCCTTATATCTATATCTCCTTTTAGGTTCAATGATTCGAAGGTGTTTGCAAAAGTGCGTTACCTACACCATCACCTCAAAAGGATTAATCCTTTAATGATGCTGCTTCGTCGAAAGAGGGAGATTTTGTTAAAATATCATTTGCCTATCGACCCTAAACAGGATTCTGGTTAAGATTGATAATTTTAATGAGAAAGAAACCACACATACTTGTACCTATGTTATACAGCTGTTTGAATGCAAATCATTAGAAATTTAGATTATCTTTCATAAGAGGGGCCTTAGGCTTTAGATTGTATCAGGTAGCTTTTGAGGAATAGGATTATTAGAGTATATTTAATTAGTCTAATCGTTATCTTTAGATTTTATAATTTTTTCTCTTTTTTTTTTTTACATAATATTAAAGCTTTTTTTATATATTTTCTTACAATATTTGAATTTTTGACGTACAATTCTCACAAATAATTTGTTGTACGTGTTTAGGTACCTACTGATTTATTATTCATACAAGTTCAAGGTTTGTGAAAAACTTTTCATCGAATACCGTGGGATTTGTTTTAGCTCTTATTCGAAAACGTCAAATGCACTTTCGAAGTAAATCATTTGACGTTTATCATTTGACGTTATTTGTGCGTGCATATTGAATGCATTTGATGATTGCAACTGCTTCGTCATAAGAAGACAATCATTTGCCGGTGAGATAGATGGTCTTTGATTTGACATTTTCGAAAACAGCGTCTTTTTATTATTTAATGCAGGAATTATTCAATTGACAGATGTCGTTTGATTTCAATCTGTCAAAACTTAAAACTGGTCAAAGAGAGCTTTTTGTTCGAATGTCTTTGGGCCTGCACACGGGATTAATTCTGCCGGGTAGAATTCTGCTTCAATACTTCACTTCATGCACACCGGGATGAATTATTATGGTAGAAAAAATGTATACTTTTACCTCTTTTCATTGTGCTAGTATTTTATGTAGAACTCAGTGTTTAGAAAGTTGTGTGTGTATTAGTTTTCTACTTCGCTCTTCCACTCCAAACAGGATAGAAGATTTTTTGCCATTTCACACCGCACACTTCATTCCCCTCTCCTATAAACTCTGTTTTCTGCCGGCAGAAATAATCCCATGTGTTCAGGCCCATTGACATTAGAAAATCGAACACTACCGATATTACAAGATTTCCTACATCAAAATTTCAAAATAAAATCACTGAATCTACCTTAATGCAATTTTTCAACCAAATCTTAGCCTTAGTTCAGATTTAATGAATATTTTAGCCCAGGAAAAATGTACAAATAAATTGCCAATCTGCGGAAAAATTCCAAGTGAAGATTTTTGAATGCAATTATCTTTATTTGTGCCTAAGGAATACGCATGCGAAAGTCTACAAACGAAACTGGCTTGCGTTAAAAGTTATTCAAGGTTAAATGTCGAAAATACCGGTTTTCCACGTATAACTTTGAAACGGTACGATGTATTAAAAAGTAATGCATACAAAACTTGTAGATAATATGATTATCTACAAGAAATGTTAAAACACTTTTTTTTCTCTGACTGATGGTTAAGAAGATATCGGCGTTTCAAAAAACGTAAATTGACGAAAATATCCCTTTTTTGCGTATAACTCAGAAATGGTGAGTGTTATTGAAAACATTTATAGGCAAAGTTTGTATACTATGTTACCCTCTATTAAAAAAAAAAATTAAATTTTTTCTAAGAGTAATAATTTTAAAGATATAATTATTTGAAAAATTTCGTCAAAAACCTGAAATTCCAGACTTTTGCTTTTAAATCTTAAATAACGAAATTTTCATAAAATAATTTATGTTCAGTTTATAGACTATAATGTAATCTACAAAAAATATTAACACACTTTTTTCCACACGAGTGACCAGTAACAAGATATTGCTACTTCAAAAAGGTTAAGTATTGAAAATAAGGATTTTTCGCTTACCACTCTTAAACGGTATATGTTAGAAATTTTATTTTTACACAGTTTGTAGGTTATTTACCTTTCTACAAGAAAATAAAAAAAAAAATTTTTGTTTGCGGTTATTTAAAAGATATAATATTTTATATAAAATGCACAAAAGTCAAAAATAACGGTATTTTGCGGTTTTCTCTTAAATGGTGAATTTTTTGAAAAATAATTTATACTTTTTGTATAAACAATAATATTCTCTATAAGAACTCTTATGAAGACTTTTTCGATATAAGGCCCCAAAAAAAAGATATTGAGACTTCAAAAAGTATCGATTTTCGAAAATGCTGGTTTTTCCGGCCCAAAATGATTCGCCCAGCGACATAAAATAATAATAGGGTTTTTTAGAGAGACATAGTACAAACATTTTTTCATACTGAGGGGGGGGTCTATCTCCCCCCAATTAACCGGGAGGAGCAATTTTCTGAAAATAGTACTAAGATTAAAAAAAAAAAATTTAAGCAAATGGCAACACTTAAAATAAAGTACTATATTTTTTTGAGATTTTCAAGTTTGTTCTTTAATTATTTTTTCAAAATAAGTTATTCCTGCCAATAGTTTTCGAAAAAAATACCTTCAAACCCAACATTAAAAAAACAACTGAAAAAAATTATAAAGGTACTGTTCTTTTTTCAAAATATGAAATCAGGAATTATGTTAGTTTCTATTATACACTTTTCCTGTAATTTTTAAATGAACACTGAAAACCAGATGGTTTTATGCCATCTAGTTTTCGAGAAAATTGTAAACTAAGAAAACTATTTTTTTATTATATGTTTTTTTGGTAGTATATCTAGGAAAAATGCAGTACCACTTCGGGAAAATTCCAAGTTAAAATTTTTAAGTGCAATTATCTTTAAATTACCATAAAGAATACTCGTGCAAAAGTCTACACACGAGTCTGGCTTGCGCTAAAAGTTATTCAAGGTCAAACGTCAGCAGAATCTTCTTTTAGAGCATTTAACTTGGAATTTTCCTCAAGTGGAAATGAATTTTTTCTTTGATACTATCCAAAAAAAAAGGTTATGTTCTAAAAGAAGATTCTGCTTGCGTTTGACCTTGAATAACTTTTAGCGCAAGCCAGATTCGTGTGTAGACTTTTGCACGAGTATTCATTATGGCAATTTAAAGATAATTGCGTTTAAAAAATTTAACTTGGAATTTTCCTCAAGGGGAAATGAATTTTTTCCTTGATACTATCCAAAAAAAAAGGTTATGCTCTAAAAGAAGATTCTGCTGGCGTTTGACCTTGAATAACTTTTAGCGCAAGCCAGATTCGTGTGTAGACTTTTGCACGAGTATTCTTTATGGTAATTTAAAGATAATTGCACTTAAAAATTTTAACTTGGAATTTTCCCGAAGTGGTAATGCATTTTTCCTAGATATACTACCAAAAAAACATATAATAAAAAAATAGTTTTCTTAGTTTACAATTTTCTCGAAAACTAGATGGCATAAAACCATCTGGTTTTCAGTGTTCATTTAAAAATTACAGGAAAAGTGTATAATAGAAACTAACATAATTCCTGATTTCATATTTTGAAAAAAGAACAGTACCTTTATAATTTTTTTCAGTTGTTTTTTTAATGTTGGGTTTGAAGGTATTTTTTTCGAAAACTATTGGCAGGAATAACTTATTTTGAAAAAATAATTAAAGAACAAACTTGAAAATCTCAAAAAAATATAGTACTTTATTTTAAGTGTTGCCATTTGCTTAAATTTTTTTTTTTTAATTTTAGTACTATTTTCAGAAAATTGCTCCTCCCGGTTAATTGGGGGGAGATAGACCCCCTCCCTCAGTATGAAAAAATGTTTGTACTATGTCTCTCTAAAAAACCCTATTATTATTTTATGTCGCTGGGCGAATCATTTTGGGCCGGAAAAACCAGCATTTTCGAAAATCGATACTTTTTGAAGTCTCAATATCTTTTTTTTGGGGCCTTATATCGAAAAAGTCTTCATAAGAGTTCTTATAGAGAATATTATTGTTTATACAAAAAGTATAAATTATTTTTCAAAAAATTCACCATTTAAGAGAAAACCGCAAAATACCGTTATTTTTGACTTTTGTGCATTTTATATAAAATATTATATCTTTTAAATAACCGCAAACAAAAAATTTTTTTTTTTATTTTCTTGTAGAAAGGTAAATAACCTACAAACTGTGTAAAAATAAAATTTCTAACATATACCGTTTAAGAGTGGTAAGCGAAAAATCCTTATTTTCAATACTTAACCTTTTTGAAGTAGCAATATCTTGTTACTGGTCACTCGTGTGGAAAAAAGTGTGTTAATATTTTTTGTAGATTACATTATAGTCTATAAACTGAACATAAATTATTTTATGAAAATTTCGTTATTTAAGATTTAAAAGCAAAAGTCTGGAATTTCAGGTTTTTGACGAAATTTTTCAAATAATTATATCTTTAAAATTATTACTCTTAGAAAAAATTTAATTTTTTTTTTTAATAGAGGGTAACATAGTATACAAACTTTGCCTATAAATGTTTTCAATAACACTCACCATTTCTGAGTTATACGCAAAAAAGGGATATTTTCGTCAATTTACGTTTTTTGAAACGCCGATATCTTCTTAACCATCAGTCAGAGAAAAAAAAGTGTTTTAACATTTCTTGTAGATAATCATATTATCTACAAGTTTTGTATGCATTACTTTTTAATACATCGTACCGTTTCAAAGTTAACGTGGAAAACCGGTATTTTCGACATTTAACCTTGAATAACTTTTAACGCAAGCCAGTTTCGTTTGTAGACTTTCGCATGCGTATTCCTTAGGCACAAATAAAGATAATTGCATTCAAAAATCTTCACTTGGAATTTTTCCGCAGCGAAAGTACATTTTTCCTGGGCTATTTGTCGTGTTTCGACTGCTACCTACGTTTCCACTGATCAATTAACCAAAATTAAGTGTGGTATACCTTCAAATTTTGAAGATCTACCAAAGAAAGGACAATCGGCAAAAATGTATGGTAGGTGGTCTAGGAACCAATAAAAACGAGACGTATGTCGTTGGAAAGGTATTTTCATGCCCTACAATAGTCACTATGGCAGCTCATTTCAAATCACTGTGTGAAAAAAGTTATTCGCTAACCTAGGTTTTGTTTTAGTGCATTTTAGTGTGGAAAAAATGTATACAAACTGGTCTAACCAATACCAATAAGATGTATATCGTTGAAAAGATATTTTCATGAACAGTAATAGTTACTCAAACAACTTTTATAAAATCACTGTGTGGAAAAAGTTATTCGCTGTTTTAGGGAATTTTGGTACATATAAAATTAATGGAGCATGGGTAATAATTAACGAATAAGTTTTTTCACACAGTGATTTGAAAAAAGCTGCCTCACTGACTATTGTAGTGCATAAAGTTACCTTTCCAACGACATGCATCCCGTTGTTATTGGTGGAAATTGCACTCACGCTTTTTTGCCCATACTAGAAAATAACAGTTTTTTCACACTAAAATGAACCACACTATTTCATTGGTTTACGAATAACTTTCTTCACACATTGATTTGAATTGAACTGCTATGGAAGATATTGTTGGTAATGCAAATACCTTTCCAATGACATATATATTGTCGTTATTGGTTAGATCAGTTTTCATAAACTTTGCCCATACTAAATATATTTTATTCGTACTAGAATGCACCAGAACACAATTCTGTTTAGCCAATAACTTTTTTCACACAGCGATTTGAAGTAAGCGTCCATAGTAACTATTGTAGTACATAAAAATACCTTTCCAACGACATATGTCTCGTCGTTATTGGTCTTGTAGACCGTTTTGTCCTATTCTCCTTTAATGCGTTAATCTAGTACATTGGAAATAAAATCTTCGTAAGACACAATAGTTCTAAAAATCGAGCGAACCTTTGCCCATATCACGGTACACACATTCATTCGAAAAGAAAATTTATTTTAACAATTGACAGAAAAGATATTTCATTCCCACTTTAAGACGATTTTTTTGACGTCTCGCTAGAGAACTCGCTCATGTGACCTCCAGTTAAATTTAACACATTATTTCAGGATACAAATGGTTTTTCATAATTTCCTATCAAGTGAAAGTGAGACAGAAAGTCGCATTCGTATTTAACGAAAAAAAACCGAATAAATTACTGTAGAATGGATGCATTTAGCGCTAAATTGATATTAGGTTTACTCGATTCGTAAATCAAATTTTCATTCAAATTTTCTACTCGTGGTGCAGGAATTTTGTACTCACTGATGGCAGGGGATTAACTAAAGTTCAAAGGTGGTTTAAGTATGTAATTGACTACTGTCACAAAATTAAACCTTAAACCATCGTTGAACCTCAGTTAATCCCCCAAAAAGACTGAGTTCAAATTGCTGTGTGATGCTTTTTTTGTTGAGGCTGAGATAATTCCAAGGTATTTCCGAAGAAAGCAAGTAAAAATCGGGTTAAGAAGGTAAAAAAACTCGGGGTGGTTACCAGTTTTAATAATTTTTACTCTTTATTTATAAGAACTATAAACAGCCCACACTATTCACTTAGAAGAAGTGAACCAGGGACAATACACCCGTTTTCGAAAACGTCAAATCAAAGTCAATTTGATCATCAAATGATCGTCATTTTTGGACGCAGGTACTGCGATCGTCAAATATGCAATCGTCCTGCTTTCACAAAATCAGTTTGATCAACGTCAATCTATTTACTTGCAAACGCATTTGATGTTTACAAACACGCTCTCTGGCACTTAAATATTTTGTTCGTCAACCCGATTTTTTACTGCACAGCTGCTGTTTTCGAACATGTGACTTTGGCAAGCTGCATTATCGAACACAATGCTAATGCAGTAAAATTTGTATTTGCGTTTTCGAACAGAAGACTTTTGCAGTTTGCGTTTAAGAACATTCTGCAAATGCAGTTTTGAAGCAGATGACGTTATCGAAAACGGCCTACGTTAGGAATCTGATTCCAGCCCAAGACTGGAATTCTCCGAGGGAGAAACTGCCCAATTTCTCCCTCAGTCCAAGGCTAACCCAAGGGAGAATTACTTTGTTTTCCCAAGCTCTCACTCAGAAGCAGCAAGAAGGGAGTTTAGGGTAGGAATCTGATCCAAGTCCAAAGCTAACTCAAGGGAGAATTGCTTTGTTTTTAACGGCGGAAGCCAGAAAGATTATCTTTAAATAATACAGGAGTGCATCATGAAAAGTAACCTGAGCTTATCAAAATGGCTACAAACCGTAATCAGCTGGCACCTTATGTCTCTTATAATTGGAATATGAAATAAATTCGGAATTAACACAAGTCCATAAGCTTCGACTTTTTCCGAAATTGGTGCCTCTTCAAATCGCTCAAGGAACAACGAAGTTCCGAGGATTTCGCAACTTTTTTTTTCGAAACTTTGTCCTTCGATAATTTCTCTTCCGAAACTTTGAATTTTCGAAACTTTCTCCTTTCGTAACTTCGTTTGTCGAAATTTTGATTTTCGAAACTTTATTTTTCGAAACTTTGTCCTTGCGAAACTTTATACTTTGAAACTTTGCCTTTTGAAACTTAAAGTTTCGAAACGGTGACGGGTTGGTGTTTAGTTGGCGGTCGGTTGGTCTGGGGAGTGAAAAGTGTAACACATTGTTGCAGCTGAACCACGGAACCTCGTTTCTAGATTAAAGAAATAACTTTAACCTCGAGGAAAGATTTTCGTTAAACCAAATCTAGTAAATAGGTGGTAAGCTATTAGATATTGTCTGCCTACACAAAATATCACAAACATTTTTTTTCTTACAAATGATCACTTACATAGGTTTTTCGCAAATGAATCTTAAACAGTGAATTTAGTCAAAATTTTGTACATTGGTACAATTTGTAGATTATGTGATCCTCTATAAGAAATATTTAATACTTATCTTTTCTAAATGTGTTCGCTTAAAAGATATCATTATTTCTCAAATACCAAAAATACTGGTTGTTTGCTGTTTGCTTCGAAGTTTTCAGAAACCTAATTATAGTTTTTGTACAGATAATAATAACTTCTAGGAGAAATATTTTGACACAATTTTCCATACAAGCTCCTAATTCCGAGATAATGAGTCTTTGAAAATGCTCAAATTTCAAAAATACAGGTTTTTCGGTTACATAACGATGCGATGCGTCCTGTAGAAACAATATCGTCTTTAGGTACCTATACAATACAATATATTGCATATATCTAAGCATTGTTTTATTGCATATGGTTTATATGAGGTTTATCACTCAAATACAAAACAAATGAAGGAAAATAACGTCATAATATTTCCAAAAACCCGTATTTTCGAAATTGGATCATTTTTAAAGTTACAATATTCTTTTGGCTTTTCGGTGGGCATTTTTTATGTTAAAACTGTGATGTTGAATAAAGTTTAAAGGTTTTCGTCACATAAAAGAGCTTTCAAATATTCAAACTCAATAATTGCAAACAGATATCATGTAACTCGAAAACCCTAGCCCGTGATATTTTTTTTATTCTTTTTTATTCCACGAAAGCAGTAATGAGTCATCCCATCCCTATCACTGATGTGACTCAAAAACACGATCACATATGTATAATTATTAACAATAATATCAACAAAAATAATAATTCTTCTTGTCAAAACTAAAATTGTTTACTATTATTAATTTATAATTGTCGTACAGCAACACACAAAAACATTCTAAATCGATTGAATTTTCTCAAAACCAAAATCATTATTATTATGGCTGTTTTCCGCACATTACAACAGTCATCATCCCCTTGCCAAATGGTATGCGTCATTATCGTTGAAATGCAAATATTTTCTCTTCAATTTTTCAAAATTTATAGCCAAAGTATATTTTCGGCCAAAATATATTATTATGGCTTTTTTTTGTGTGTCTTGCTTCGCCTGCTAGATGGCGCAGGAGGGTAAATAATAATAATAATAATTATGATTATTATTATTTGTGTTGTATTAATTTTGTGCATTTTTTTTTGTTGGCACAATAAATATCTTCTGAGATTTTATAATAAACATAAATCAATATGAATAATGGGTTTTGCATGCATAAATTTCAAACCTGATACTTGGTCGTTTTCGTCGTTTCGGAGTGTACATATATTCTATCTATGCATATTATAGCCTCTGCTGTGCCATCCAGAAAATAATCTGCACAAACACACACATTTCAGGACATAATTCACTCCTTTCCAAGATGTGACTATATAACGATATTAACTATACCTACCGAAATAAGAAGAATATGATTTCTTGTGTTCTTCCATATTTTTGTTTTCGTTTTTAATTTAAATTTTGTGTTAAGAGAGTTTTGCGCGCGAAAAAATTGTAAAATGCATTCGAGAATAAGAGAGTGCACTTGTACACCTGCCATGCTATATTTTGATCTAAGAATAAATTGCCTGCTTGCTCTGCAGTCAGTAACAGTGTGCTGCGAAGCAGGAACACCCGATTTTTGTGTGTGATCTTGCCCCGAGACAATGATTGCAATTTATTTGAGTGCGGTGCGAGGATTTTTCTTTCCATTTTTTTGCTCCTCCTGCTCTGCTCCTTTCAAATTCAAGTATCTAATAATTATTTTTTTGTTTTTACATTTTCTAAGTGTAACTATCACAACGAGCACACTTTTGCCATTCGTTTGGATTTCAAATTAATTTTTATTTGTTTATTTGTGTTTTTCTTGTTAAGCTTTTAATAATAATTTCCATTAAAATATTTTGTTATTTTTGTTAAATAAAAATGTTTTTCTTTTTCATTACAGGTATGTTAGTGAAATTCTTTGATCATATGGAAATGAGTAGAGTAGATACATTGGTAAATATAATGTTTGAAAAGCAATTTAGATAATAAAGTTTTATTTTAATGTTTAAACTATTATCTATACAATGTTGTAAGCAATGATGAGTTGTTGTAAAAATTAAAAGCAAACAGAAAAGTGAAGCATTTAAGATCTTTCATCTATTTAAGTAGGTAGCTTTTTACGGTCCACAAAAATTTTAATTCTAAGGCCAACAGATGTGCTGAAATTTCTTTCATCGGCTTTTTTCAAGGTCACTTTGTGAAGAAAAACACTAAACTTCAGTGAGAAAGTTTATTTCTAGATTTAAACAATTTCATTCTATTTACAACAAATTTTTAATTTTACTCTATGAACACAAATGGAACGTATTCCCTCAAATACTCGTGAGGCTCTTATTAGGTTAAACTTCTTCGATTAGTTTTGCTCTTATATCCTAAAGCTACATACATACATAACAAAAACTTTATACTCATCGTACAAAAGTATGACAAAATTAAAGTATATTCCCGCATGGAAAAACAATCTAGTTTTTAACGAGGCCCTAGAAAGTCAACCATTGATGATATTGGGGGCGTATCAAAGGTAACTGGGACCTGGCCAGTTATGTAACCTTTACCCTCGAGAAGCAAAAAAAAAGAAAACAAAAATGTTGTCTCATGAGCGTTTGACAAGTTTTCCTCTTCTAGATTTTCCTTACGAAAAACTTTCCAGGACCCTGACTAAACTTGATAAAAACTTGCCATTTTTCCAAGCATATAGGCTATATACATAACTGGAGAGGCCTCAGAGATTTTCTATACAACTGTTAACATCAATGTTCTCTAGGGCCTCGTAAAAAACTAGATTGATTTTCCAGCCGGGTGGAGCGTTATATATCTCGTGAGGGGTAGGACCTTTTAACTTATAATTTCAAACATACCTCTTTTCGTGTTTTTAGTCGACACGAATGGTGAGATCGTAGCATTTTTTACCGAATCCAAACGACTTCACTTTATCCTGACAAGAGATATTCCTAGAAGATTTAAGAGTTCCTTGCGAGAGGAATAACAACCCCTTTACCAAAAAAAAGCAGGTGCGATAAGCTGGACTTGATCTCAGAGCTTCGAAGTGCATTGCTTTTTGCTTTGAATTTCTTTGAAACAAACCATTTCCCACGCAACTGCTTGGCGGAAATTTGGTACACTTAAGGACTTAGGGCGCTGCATGCATTTAATTCCTTTCCCAAAACATACTTTTTTTATTCTGCATTGAAAAATTTCTTTTCCAAGATTAATTCACTGCGCAACGCAATTTTCATTTAAAGTAACATAACGTAACTTTATATACACTTATATATCCCTCTCTCTGTTACTTTTTTGCATTGAATAATTCTTTTGGTAAGTAGAACTCAATACACAACCCAACAACGTAGGCTGGACAAAATATTTCCTGTTTCCCTGTTACGTAACGTAATATTTTTTTTTATTAATACATGCTGGTTCCACTGGGCATGAGCCATGCTTGGGCTATGAAAAAAACCAATTGAGCCATATCCATACAAATCGTTCAGCTGATTGAATTGTGGTTTGGATGTTGGGCATCGTTCATGTCCAGTGGAGCCAGCATGTTACGTTAAATGCCTCTTCCAAAACATTCTTTTTTGTCTGCATCGCAAAATTACTTTTGTAAAACTAACTCATTGCGCAATGCAACAACGTAGGCAAATAAAACTATTCTATAAATGCTTCGGAAGTAATGTAACATAACGTAATATTTACTTTTTTTAATTTAAAAAATCCCCAACATCTAATGCCTTTCTTGAAACACTTATTTTGTTTGCATTGAATGATTTTTTTGGCAAGACAAACTCACTACGCAACGCAACAACATAAGTTCTATTTTACGTAACGTTACATTTTCTTTTTTCATTTTTCATCAACTTTCATCAAATGCCTCTCCCAAAACATTCTTTTTTCTTCCGCATCGAAAGATTCCTTTTGCTAAATTAACTCACTGCTCAACGCAACAACGTAGGTTGTGAAAACTAGTCCAGAAATGTTTGCATGTAATGTTACGTTACGTAATATTTGCTTTTTTTATCTAAATTGTCCCCCACATAAAATGCCTTTCTTAAAACATTTTTATTTTGTTTGCATTGATTTTTTGTTGGTAAGAAGAACTCACTACGAAACGCAACAACATAGGTTCCATGTAACGTAACGTAATATTTTGGTTTTTCATTTTTTCCATCAACCAACATCCCAAAATATTTTTGTATCTTTGTATTGAAAAATTTCTTTTGCAAAATTAACTTACAGGGCAACGAAACAACGTAGGTAATTTAAAAATGTGTGCTGTTTCAATGTAAGTAACGTAATGTAACTTAATATTTGCATTTTAATCTTTAATATCCCCAACATCAGATGCTTTTCCTAAGATATTCTTACTTTTCCAATTGAATAATTATTTTGGCAAGACGAACTCACTTCGCAACGCAACAACGTAGGTTCCACGTTACGTAACGTAATATTTTCTTTTTTTCATCCCAATAACATCAAATACTTCTTCGGAAACATTCTTTTCTCTTCTGTATTGATTCCTTTTGAAAAACTAACTATGTACGTAGAAAAAAACTTCAAGAGTTGTTTCTTGATTCCATACAACGTAACGTAATATTCCTTTTAAATTTACTGACAACATTAACTGCCTTGCCCAAAAATTATTCTTTTCTTCTTCATTAAATGATGCGTTTGGCATCAGCTAGCTCACTTCACCAACGCAACAATACATCTAAAAAAAAATCTTTAAATATCAACACATCTGTGACATTTTTACTGACTAATTTTCAATAACGTTACGTTATTAATGACTTTTCAAACGATGACAGATGAATTTAAATGCTTTTTACTCTTTGAACTCAACTATCTCCCCAAACTCTTTTATTATCTGTCTTCCGTTAACCGGGTTAACCCTTTTAACATTATACAAATAAACTAAATCATATACAACAATTCAGGTTTAATTCTTTATTTGTTTAAACTTTTAACTACATTTATTAAACCGCCATAAATTCTCATTCACTCTTGCATACGAATAACCTTTTGTATATAAACTGGCGTCGCGTCGCGTTGTCGGTCGTTCGTTCTTGTCGATGTTATTTTGCTTTAAAATTACGCAAATCATCCCCACACCCACTAATTTGTTATAAAAAAAAAAACAATATATGTATAAATATACTTCTATTCACATTGATGTATAGGCATACTTACTGAGAGGCATTTGGCTATAAACGGGGACGCTCCCAATCGTCATCATCAACGAGAAGTCTTCTTCATAGAAGATAGAACTCGAACTCGTAGTCATACTCATAGTCGTTGTCGTTTTCGTCGACACGGTCGTCCATCTCTCCACATGTGCATCAGAAATCAAAATACTGAACCCGCAACAACTGTGAGGCAACTGCATGCTCGCGTTGCTGCTCGCAAACAGCAAATGGCTGGTAATTTGCATAAATTGTGCACATTTATGAAGTCGTCACTATTTAATTTAAGCAATCAGCCTACACACATGCGAGTAGGTATTTGAATGCCCGTACGTCCGTCTTTTTTCATCCGTCCGCGTCCCTGTCGGTCGTCGTCGAGTCGACGAAGTCTTCTTCAGCGTCAAAGTAGTCTGGTTGGTCATGGAGCGAACTTATTGGCCAGATATACAACATTGGTGGTGATCTTCCTTTCTTTTTTGTTTAATCCTATTTCATCGTTGGAGATTATTCGCTTTTTTATTTTTATACTTTGTGTACAAACACTCAATTGATAGGTAGCCAGCGGCTGTTTGACTATAGCCCCATGTGGACATGGACAGCAGTAGTGGCGACCACGACCAGAACCAGAAAAAAAACGCCAACCGGGAGACTCTTCTCTCTACCCTCGATCAATCGTCGTCAATTTGAAGTTTGTTCTTCGTGTTTCGTAGATTTTTTGTTTTTGTAAACTTCCATCATTCATTTTTTTCAGTTTTATTTTATACATTTCGCCCTCCCTGTCTCTCTCTCTGTGAATATAAAACAAGTGGTTTTTGTCCAGCAGCGCAGTGTAGTATATACTCGTAGTAGTTCCCCCAAAAGTGCTTCTGTTTGTATCCAATCTACTTGAATATTCTACTGTCTGCTGAAACAGAATACTGGACTGACTGACTGATGACGGTGTTGTACAGTGAGCGCTTCCCACTTGAATTTCAGTCTGTCAATTCAGTGAAAACTTTCTGAAAGAGGATTTGTCAGATAAACAAAAGATTAAAAAAAAAATATATATACCGAAACAGAAACAGGCATTTGGTTTATGGAAGAAAGCCCAAAATTGTTGAATAAGTAATTTCTTGCTCCGTATGCTGATTTATCCAGCATTTACCGAATATAATGTTTATTTGGATTAAATTGCGCCAAAAGCTTAATGGGAAATTGGTTTATTTTCATATGTGATTTGTTACCCCCTTACTCTGTTGTATATGTCTGATGATAAGTACGTAACTGTCATGTTGAAGAGTGAAATTAACAAACTTCAAAGTGTATTATGGATTTGCCAAAAGAAAACTCACGTTACGTTGTCATGGAAAGATTTATTGACGTAGGTACGTAAGAAATATAAGTTGAGTATATAGCAGTTTATGTTAAAACTAATAAGTAGTATTGATATCGGTAAAATTTTAAAGAAAATTTGTAAAAAAAATAGCCAAAAAAACGTACACTGCTTTTAACTTTCAGATGAAAAAAGTGACAGAACATTACGTTACACTGCGTTATGTTGACAACGATGTAGCGCTTGAAGCAGCTCCTTTTAAAAATAAGGAATGCAATGTTTCTTATAGAAAGGGATAAACGTTTCATAACATTGAATAAGTTAACTCAAAACCTAAAATAAAACCTCTTTTCGTTTCATTCCCAAAACTTCCCATTTCACTTCAGAGTTCTGTCAATTTTTTTTAAGAACTTTGACAGCACTTTTGACTAAAACTAATCGAAATTGGTATTTTTGGAATATAAACGAACAGATCTAAAATTAGCGAACTTTGACAGATATTTCTGTGAAAAGAAATATTCACGCATGATTTCAGGTACTTATAGTGTTTACACCTTAAGCTAGGAACGCACTTGAGATTTTCTGTCACAGTGATTGAAGATGTGATCGCAGCTTAGTAAGATTTTTCAGTGTCATGTGCGTTCATTAACATTAGAACTCATGTGTTCTATTTTTTGTGACTAAATAATCGCGTGGTAGAAAATCGTAAGTGCTTTCCTAGCCTAACAACACTTAATATTTGAGTGTTTTCCTCTGTGTTTTCGTGCATCGTTTATCCGATTTCACTGAAATTCTCAAAGTTTGTTCTTATTAGCACTGGGTGTGTTTGGAACGTAGTTTCAGTAAAATCCGTTACTGTCGTTTGGAAAGAGATGCATCTAAATGTAAGAAAAAGCTTCTCTCATACATTCATACATAGCTTAATATTTGAGTTTTGTTCTCTATGTTTTCGGGCATCGTTTGTGTGATTTAGTTAAAATTTTCAGAGTTTGTTCTCATAAGTGCCGGGAGTGTTTGTAAAGTAGTTTTAGTAGAATCCGTCCACTGCCACGCCCATTTTTCTTATATTTCAGTTGTATCCTAATACAACATATGTGATTAGAAGTCAAACATTTTGTAATGAAGCTAAAATGTCAGTTGTCAAAATCCTACGCTCATTTCATTGATGAATCATTATCCGTTCAGGCGTAAGGTACCTCGTGGAATTATGATTAGTTCGTTGGACTGTCATGACGAAGGTCTGAGTATGACTTCCAGCCGCTGACACCTAAAAGCAAATATTTTTTTCCGAGGTACTGACTCTTTGGGAGAAACTGACATATCTTCCAAAATAATACTTGTCATGATTAAGTGCTTCTCATCTTGCCGTTGCGTTCGGACTCGGGAAATAATTGTTGGTTGGAATGGTTGAGAGTTTTAATTCACTAGGCCCTGGTTGCCCACAAGCTGTTGCTTCACCAAATTTATTTATAATTTTTATCCTATCAGGCGTACAAGAGAATTTTCTTGAAAGATAAGGTTTCCACTTGATTCTCTCTTGTTCCGTCAAATACATTATAAGTTGGAGTGTCGATGCCAATCGCCCTAATTGATCGTTGAAGAAGTAATTTCTTTTCTAGGAGCTCTTCGCTGTGCTGTACAGCTGTGCGCTATATCTCCAGATGTTGTTCGATAAACGGCACAATAAAGCATTTCTCGAAATCACCAAGTAAGCTTTCATACCTCCTCTTCCTGTGAGAGGGTCTATGCTTCTGCTGCAACCAGTAGGGTCTAAAATCTATTTAAATAACTCCACACGTAGGCCAATTAGCGCCGGTGATGAGAACTGATCATTTTGAATGGTTTGAACTCTATATTATTAATCAGTTTGACTGGCCAAGGCTGCTTGTAGAGGGTGATGGCAACATCTTAAAAAGTCTCAGTGGCTTCAAATATGCTTTCTCTGAGTCAATTTTATTACTTAAGGCCTGGAGCCCTCTGGGTTGCAAGCAACTTTTAGCTTAGTTGCCTGCAATATGGATCAACTTAATTTTCTTGCCCTCGCCTACTGGGAAACTTCGGAGCTACTTTTAGGAACAAGATATTTGATTGTTTGTATCTTTATTTTTTTTTTTAACTACTATCACAATTTTTTATTCGATGGTGTCTTGTTGTCTTCGTGTATAATCAAAAATGGTAGAAGGGAAATAGTTGCAAGATACAAATGGAAACGCCATTTTGCCATCCTAATTTTGATAGATAAAGTGGTCGGCCACAAAAAATGCTCCGATGACGAGGGTAAGAAGCTTAAAGCTCCATTATATTGCGAGCAACTAATTTCCGTGAGTAACACGGAGCAACTTAAAGTTTCTAGCAACTTAGTTGCTCCTTAAGCGATTACAAGAAACTTAGTTGCTTGATGGATGCCCTCCCATGTAACCCAGCAACTTTAAGTTTCCAGCGACTAAGTTGCTCCTAGCGCGACTGACTGCAACCAACTTAATTGCTTGGTGGGTGCTCATCCAGCCCAACGTACTTGAATCGGGAGAAAGTTGCTTGGGCAAGGAACTTAAAGTTGCATAGACAAGAAACAAATAGTTGCTTGGGCAAGCAACTAAAAATTGTTTGTTGCGCCATATGAAAAATACCGATATCAAATAACAAGTCTTTGATTAGTTCCAAGTTTTGAAAAAAATGTATGCGATTCAGTTGGTACGCGCCTTAAAACCTTTCACAACTAAGACTTTAATAATATAAATTTATGAGAACATTTAAACACATCGCTATCAAGTTCTTCCACCGCGAACATTCTTGAAATATAATACCTTCCCAAGGTAACCTTAATGCATGATGATTCCATTCGTAAAAAAAAACTTTCAACTTTCTAAACTGTCCTTCAACAAACTAAACTATGTACCACTTCGTTAGCTTTTAATTTGTAACAAAATTGTAACTTTGTTATATAAAAAAAAACACATAAACCAAGCCTTTAAATTTTCTTCTTTTTTTTCAAAATCAAACATCAACCCCAATTAGCGGCAGCAACATAAAAATGTCTCCTCTCCACTCATACATCCCGTTCGACTGGGACATTCTATTGAATCTGACATTCGACAGTTTGCACAAAAAAAAACGTAAAGAACCAAATAGACAGGCTTCCTGTGTTCTGCATACAGCATAAATTTGCCTTTGATAACATTGTTGCAGATGAACACGTGTGTGTTGTTGCCTCATGGCCACGGGGAAGAGAAAAGGTATTGGTGGTAGGTGGGTATATGTAGTTGGGAACAGAGAATAAAGAATTTTACGTGATCAGACGACTATTATATGCGACCGGACTGACTCCAGCAATAGCGCTCTCCTGTAACATGTTACACGTCACGTTATGTTAATCGTACATCATGTCTCTCATAATAGGCGTAAAGTGAGGAGGTGCGTCATATAGGAATCACCAGTGCGAAAAAAACCGTCCCTCTCTCATCATACGACAGCCGACGAGTGCGCCTCGCGCACTAAATTGTAATGAAGTTAAAATGTATGAGCGAACGAGGGAAAATCACTTTGAATGTCAATCCGAATTCAAGCGAAAGCGGACACATTCGAACCACAGTAAGAAATATCAATAAAAAAAAAACGGCAACAACAAAATATATAAAAATAAAAATACCATGCGGAAATTTCCTTCTTTTGACCTCGATGCTGCTGCTGCTGCTAGTGCTGCACCCATTTGTCGGCCTATATTTTCTTTCCTTGCCGCCATTGGCAATGCCAACAAAACAGCCATCCCATTTGATTGAATTGTCATTTGCTGACAGCCAATTTGATTATACTCCAATCTATGCTATCAACATGTTGCCACAGTATGTATTGATTGTGTCAAAGGCGGCGAAAATATGTGTAGTTTTGTCCTCGCTCTCTTGCATGCATGCAAATCAATCCGGGCTGAAATTCCAAATAGAAAATATCTTTTTCTAGCAATCAAATTCTGGAAAATTCGAGGAGCGGTACCATATGTGTCTTCTGTATCTAAACAATGTATCTATACACAAAGCTATAGATCAATTTGAATATGGCATGGCATGGAATGGCATATGTATGTAAGTAGTAAGAAGAAGAAAAAGAAGAAGCAAATTGATAACTCACGATTGGGGATTCAGGGCACGACACTCATGGAAAAAGAGAAGCGCTATAATCTCCCTCTGCAGCACCTCTCGCTCAATGTTATCCGTCAGCGTTTGATTGATCTCTCATCCATGGCGAAGCAGCGGCGGAGAATTGGCAATGACAACAAATGTCTTGGCTATGATGAAACATTCTTGAAATGGCCTTGTGTTGCATATTGAAGAGCATTCAGAGAATAGCGAAGAGATGCATGATGTTGATGTTGACGATGATGATGATGATGGTGGTCTTGCAACTTGCAATATACCAAAACCAGTATGTCTATTTTTTTCTTCTATTTTTTTTTTCTTTTTGACTTTTTTTTTGTTAGTTTCTGTTTCTGGGTCTGGCATGCAAATGGGGCCTTGCCTAGCCATGTTTAAGTCGCGAAATTGTCGGCCACGGTTGGATGAATTGGATAGATTAGATGCAGGCATGCATGCATGTAAGTCGTTTGTAAGCGAACATTTTTATTTGAATTTTTTTGTTTTGTGTTTTTTTTCTGATGTGCTTCACCTTTTCCGTCTCATAAGTGAGGTGGAATAAACAACGTTCGACGACGAAAACTACAACACTCACTATTGTTGCATTTATACAAGAGTATGCATCGAAATTCAAAACTTGGGTGTGGTGAACTCACTTTGGTTTCCAATATTAAAAATGCTGCAGTGAGTCTATGTCGTGAGCTCTGCCCACCGCGCGCTGCTCGCCGCTTCAAAGGAGCTTTACGTCTATTATTATTCATAATTCATTACTAAATGATGCATTTTAGGTAAGGTCTGGTCTATTGTTTGAATTGAGAGATGCTGAGTGGGATTTTTGTATGATCATGATTTGAGTTGTTTTTTTTCGTCGAGTTAACGAGGGCTAAAGTGGGTGGAATTGAATTGAAATTAATGACTCCAAAAGATGTTGATTTTATTTATTTTTTTAAGAAGTGCGAACTATTCTTTTGCTTCTTGAGTATGACTGGAGGGCATAGACAAAGGAATTTAAATTCTTTGAAGATATTTTTTTTTTGTGGAAAAATCTTGTTGGTTGAGAAGTATAAGAGATGTTTTTTTTTCTGTCCATTGCATAACATTTATTTAATGTTTTCAGGAGCGCCACAAGGTTGAGATTTTGGGCCGATACTATTTAAATTGTTTTGTAATAAAGTTCAGGTCAGTTAAATATCTTCCTCGTCAGTTCTTGACTGCGTAGTTTTAAAAATTGGTGCGTGACAGCTCGTCAACCATTCCTGTGTGCGTCCGTAAAACTATAGGTCCAGTCTTTCCAGAAAGACACCTGTGAGTTCCCATGAAGCTGGTATTGGCCTGCTGCTTCAAAGAACAGAGCTTTATTTCAAAGGATCTTGAGATTTAGATTTTGGATGTGTTACGGTCATTCGTCGTGTAACCATCAAGGGAATGTCCAAACGAACAACGGGGCGCTCTTTGGTGTGGAAAAGTAAGTCTTTTTAACAGACTGAGAAAACACAACACCATTCTTTCCAATCGCTTTTTCTTAAGGTCAAGAAGCAATTGGGTAGCGAACCCTCTCTCGAGCAACTAAAATGCCCTTTTTTAATATATTAGTCATTCCGGTCCTGATACCTGTACCTACGTTCTGTAACTCTCGCATCGATAAAATCAGTCGAGAAACGTTGAAAAATTGAACAAAACTCATGCATTTTGTTCCAGTTTTCATCAATTCTCGACCAGTTTTTTCGATGCGAGAGTTACTGATAGCTGTGAAAAAGCATGGACCCTGTAAATGAAGGCTATTTTGCGAGGAAAATTCCCCCGGTGGTCTTTAGTCCCATTTGGATGGACAGGAAGTGAGAAGGAAGATGCAGCAACATACAGTACGGACTTAAGCTACACTGATTCAGCAAAAAATCTAAAAATACAACGGTGGCGTACGTGGTTGGGTCCGATAGACATCTACCTCCGAAGCAGTACATTATATTTTCGTTTGCGGTGCAGTGCACGTAAGTGGAAAAGGGATTCAAAACTTTTTATCATCGTGTTGGCTACAGAAGAGGCCGTAAAACGGTGCGATAATAGAAGCTTCTTTTGAATCACCAGACAACGTATAGGTTTTTGAAAAAGATTCAGACTCAAAATCAACGCATCTGACGACAACTGCAGGTTTAAGTTCTTCTTTCTGCGAAAACTTCTTCTGCAAAGCTCGGTTAGAATCCTAAATTCCCACAACGGCACCATTTCAAATAGTGGATGAAACAGTGGCCGCGTTTTTAAATCGAGTTAACACCAGCGAAGTGCTCATAACAACCAATGACTCGTCCGAAGAAATTAATGCCCGAGCACTCAACGTACTTTTCTATAGAGTGCAGCCTTCGCAGCAACACTTTAACTCCTCCTGGAGCATAGGCCAGCAACACATTCCCTCCATCTATGCCGGTTCGCGGCATGTGATTGTGCCCACGTTGGAATATCAATGGACTGAGCTTCGTTAAGTACAGTTGATCTGCAAGTGTTTCTTGGTCTTCCAGATCGCCTTACACCCTAAGGATTCCACAGGTTTTTCTATGTTGTTATTTGATGTCATCAAAGTATGGCCAACCCATCGCCATTTTTGTTGCCTGATATCAAGATCCACTCTTCTCTGATGAGTTCTATTCCACAGCTCAGCATAACTTATGGTTTGTGGCCAACGAATCTTTAGAATGTATCGAAGACAATGGTTGATAAACGCCTGTAGTCTGCTCAAGATGTCAGCAGAGCATTTCCAGGTTTCACAGGCGTACAGAAGGACGGCGTTTACTTTGGACTCGAAGAGTTTCAGCTTAGTGCGTAGCTTTATTATGCTGGAGCTTCACACTACGAGCTTTGCTTATTCTATTGACAACACCAAAGTCCATTCCACCATCAGTTGATACGATGTGTGTGATTTTTAATAGCTTCCTGCCTACAGAATAATATGCTGTTGTGTGTTGCGACCGGTCTCTAGCATTTTTGTCTTTTTGGCGTTGATTCTTAAGCCAGACATGCAGCAATTGGCACATTTGGTCCAGTCCATCCGCACTGTTTGACATGAAACATATATCGTCGACATGTCCAGATGACTTCGATTGCCAAAATAAAACAGAATTGGTGACAGCACATCTCCTTGTCTTACTCCTTGACGCACCTCGAATGAATCGGAAAGCTGTAAACTGTGCAGCACGGAGCACCTTGCGTCTTTGTATGACTCAATAATAGCAACTTTCTCTTCATGGATACCTCTCATGATATGTGATCGCCAGACACATTTGCGATTAACCTTGTCGAATACCTTCCCAAAATCGACGAACATGGCTATAGGTGCGACTGATACTGTGTTGATTGTTCAAGAATTATTCGCAAGGTGTTAATTTAATCGACACAGGATCGGCCACTATGAAATCCACCTTAGTGCCTCTTGAGTGATCACTCTATCCTTTCTCTTATCTGCTCGAGCGAGAACAACAGTCGCCATAAATTTCGAGAACACGGACATAACGGTTATACCACGCCAATTAATGCAATTTTTAAGATCGTCTGTTTTTGGAATCTTTACAATAACGTTCTCCCAAACATCCTTAACTAGTCGAAGCAAAATAGCAGCAGGATACACCTTCAAGAACTCGTCTGGTATGCCATCAACTCCAGCTTCTTTGTTTGTTTTAAGGTGGAGGATCGTAAGCTTATGTTCTGCACAGGTTGGTTGGCCGATATTAATGCCACTAAAAGATCTACGCATTTGGAACATTTGCAGAATTTTGTACACATTCTGGTTGCCGTTGAGCAGTGCACAGAAGTGCCCCATCCATCTTCTTAGCTGATCTACCATTTTCACCCAAAAATTGCCCTTTATGTCCAACACACGTATTTTTGTGGTGTTACGTTGTCCAACAATTTCCTTGGTGAATCTGTACAGCTCTCTTGTGTCCCCGATAGCACAAATAAGAAAAACACCTCGAAACACGCAAAATACCGAATAAGTTGATTTCTGCACTGATTCTTCTTCTATAGATCACACCAATACCCTGCGGATCATCATAGAAGAGTTTTTTGAATATCGGTCCCTCTCTTCAACTGATGTTCATTGATTTCGAAAATACCTTCGCCAGTATCAATAAGAATTTTGTCTGGCTTGATTTGCGCAGGAAATTAATTGCTAAAGGCAACATACCATCGACCCAGTATCACGCTTTGCACAGAGGAGGATTATCAGAGGAGTTTGAAATTTAAAGTGGAATTAGACAAGTTTTTATACTAACACCAATACTAATGTTCTACAGGCGGCTGTGATGGCCAAAATATAGTGGGTTCTGCGTTTACAACTCACACTTGCCTGCTATCTAATAGGATCATTGATCTCCATTTTATAAATAGCAGCAACACAAAACACAAAAAATAAAAAGATTAACCTCGGAACCTCTTCATCTCTCTATCAAAAGGGTTCGTTTCTAGCAGCGTTGTAAAAGAATGCAATCTTATGTGAATGCAATCTTGTAGAACTTCAATTTAAAGATTGCATTAATTGGTGTCACTTTCACACTTCGATTTCAAATTCTGTAATCACAGATTCTGTAATCATTTGACAATTGTAATAATTTCGTTCCCCCATTCATTATTCAGCACTCAATTGATTGCAATCTTTTGAGAGTTCTTAGAGTGCAGAAGAATTCAAAGAATGTAAATGAATCCAAAGAATGTAAAAGAGTGCGAAGGAACGCAAAGAATGCAATATAATGCAAGGGATACAAATTAGTGAAAGAAATGCAAGAGAATGAAAAAGAATGCAAAGAACGTAAAAGAATGCAAAGCATTCCCAAAAGATTGCCATTAATTGGAAGGAAGTTGCAAAATGAATGGTGATTCCAGAATTTAAAGTCGAAATCTCAAAGTGAAGTCAATCAATGCAATATTTTAAGCGAATTTGGAAGCTTCCTAATTTTCGAACGTGACTGCTGTCGTTTGATTTGCCTATATCAGCAATCTCGATTTGTTTTCTTCCTTTATTATTATCTGAACAAGTTTTCTTGGCGCGTTCACGTTAAACTTATGCAATTCTATCACAAGCTTATAAGTTCCTAGTGATTAAATTGAAATTAGCATTTTTTCATACAAGAAATAAATGTATTGCGCCTTTTATCTTTCACCAGATTATGCCACTTAAGCCTTCCACAGAATCACGTTCCTCCGCTAAATATAGAATCACTCTTTTTATATGCTTCAGAATAATGTAACTACACTGATTATGTCAACATCAACATCTCATATGTACATATATGATCATTGCCTCATTCAGAACGTAAATAAGTTCTTTAACGAACCAATTAACTGCGCTGCCTCTTATACAAAATCGCAAATCAAGAAAACCTCAAAATAGGCCTTACAAGCATATTTTAAGTGCCATGACATGCCATCACAAATTGCGCCAATTTCCAGTTACATCGAGTCGTCTAGCCAAAGCCGCATGCTATGAAAATCATGTAAAACAAGAATTCACTTCGTCAGTCTCTCGCCTATAACCAGGCCATCATCCACTATTATAAAGAATTCAGAGACTCAGACGGTAAAAATACAACAAAGTAACAAAAACAAAAATAAATAAAAAAAAGCAAATAAATATTTTTTTCTTTCCCATTAGTCATCGTCTCTTTCAAAAGCAACGTCATCTTGTCAAAAGTTTTCTATATTTTTTTTTTTTATTTTGTGATGTTGCACCTCATTCAATCCCCACCTCCCCCCTTCGAGGAGTCTTTCATCGTTGTTTGTCGCTGTTTTTCAAATTAGCAACAATGTATTTTCTGTAAATAAAAATAATAAAAGGCTTTCTTAAGTACCCCTATACAAAGTGCATTTTCACATAGAAATTGAAAAACGAATTAAATTTTCTATGCGCAACATGTTTCTGCAACAATGTATGTAATGTTTATGTGTATGGTGTGAAAAAACGAGAAGAAATCTTATAAATTACAAAATTGAATCGTCGAATAAAAACAAGTAGAAAGGTTAGACTAAATGAACTGAAACACCATCATTCTCACTAACAAACTATATAAATGACGTGACTATGCGTGATACGTCGCATGATAGAAACGGAATTCACCGTACTTAATCAATGTTGCCACTCTTTGGTTAATTAGCAGCTTTTTTTGTTGTCTTGATCGTCCATCTTCGTTGTCGTCGGTGAGGCATTTAGACGAGAAATAATGAGACTGCGACAAAGTTAATAAATTTTCTGTCAAAGAGGAATTGCAGTTAAAATTTTATGTTTATTTTTTGTTTTTATTTTTAATTGCGGTTTTTGCTTTTTGTGAAGTAAATGTTGCTAAACACGCTTTCCTCACCGTGTCGGACTGCCCCCGCCGCCATCATCGCACCTCATATCAACTACACTCTGATTCCTGGTTAAGCATAATCAAATGCCAACACCACCGTATTCCCATTGTCATCTTACCCCAAGTCGAGATGATTTCCTCAGAAAAGGGGACAGCCAGAACAATTTTGTTGCAGTCAAAATCAAGGGTGAGATTGTGGTATGTAAATTTAAATTTGAATTAACAACAGGGGCGCTGAACTTTGTGAGGTTGTTGTTTTTATATTTTCATTTTTTTTCGGTCGCAAAAAAAAAATATAAAATAAAATAAAAACAACCAACGAAAGACATGAATTTTTATTATTTTGTTTCTGTTTTTTTTTTGTTTCGCTGTACCACCAACTCAAGAGTTGATGAAATGTTTACCAAGGATGGGTATCAGTTGATGATGCAGCAACACTAAAAGCAAGAGGAACTGAGTAAAAAAAACGAAAAATACGGATCTTGATCATTGTTTCCATAAAGATGTCATCTGCCAGATTAAATTGTTGAGTGGCAAAAGCAAAAAAAAATGTTTCTGGGGAAAAACAAGACATAAAACAATGTATACATAGATACATATATTTTCTTTATCATGGTGATATCTATGTATGTAAATGTGTATGTATAATGATGGGGATTCAAAAATGCATTGGGGAAGAACTTAATGTTTTGTTTTTTTTTTTACAATTGTATCTCATTAGATGTTGTTTTGGCTTTGTGCTATTTTGAAACACAAGAAAGTGCTTTTTTGAGATTGGTATAAACATGTAAATTTGTCCGATTTGTTTGATAAAATAAAAAAAGTAATAAGAGCTTAAAGTTCTTGCTGATTACGACCCTTAAGCATTAGGGTGCAAAGTAGCGCATTTGTATGAAGATATTTTCTTTTAAATCTTTGAAGCAGATTGTGAAAAAATTGCTCTTGTGATTGCGGTCAGTGCGGTTGTTTTGGGTTTTGTATGGCTCTTTTTCTTTCCCTTAACCGCTTTAGGAAAAATAAGCAAATAGCTGTATATCGATTATGCACCAAAAATTAAAAAAAAAACATCCTATTACCTGAATCAAATGTAAAGTGTTCAAGGCTTTCGATAGATGGCGTTGCGCATCAATACGTCAAAATAGCCTAAAACTGAAAAATTTACCATCGATTGATTTCAACCTACAAAATATATTTTTTTTTATCGAGTTCACATCAATGCAAAAGTTTTAGGTTTTTTTTCTGATAGATGGCGCTGATCACCAAAATAGTAACTAATTTTATAAAAGGTGCGATTTGAAATCTAACAAAAAAAAAATTTGGTGACGCAACAGCTAGTGGAGAACCAGGCCCTAGTGACTTAAGTAATTACGACTCTCAACCATTCCTGTGTGTGCGTGTTGTTGGCAGGAATGGAGAGGACCTTCATTTTTTTGCCGAGTCAGAACGGATAGATGAGAAGCACTTATTCATGGCAAGTATACTCTTGGAGGATTTGTCAGTTCCACGCAAGAGGCAATACCTCGGAAAAATCATTTATATTTTTAGGTGGCAGCTGCTGGGAATCGAAGCGTTTTGAAATCTTTTTCATCCATTAAGATGCGTTTACATTTGAGAGTAAAATAACTGTGAACAGCTAACCAGCTTTTCTCAAGAGTAAAACTTGAAAATGGACACAATCATGAAAATAGCCCACAGAGAAGAGGGGTAGACATATATCCAAGAGTTTTGAAGTGAGAGTTCTCTCAAACGAAAACGAAAGTTTGATACTTTAAGGTGCGTATCCCTTTGAGAGTAAAAAGGCTGCGAGAAACTCTCATGCAGTTCTCGAAGATAAAACTCGCAAGTGGACACAGTCATGAAATAAGGGTTACCCTCGAGAGTTTTGAAGTGAGAGTACTCTTAAATGGAGACGCGCTACTAAAATACTGATACTTGCGTATCCTTTTGAGAGTAAAAAGACTGCAAACAACTCTCAAGCAGCTCTCGAGAGTAAAATTAGCAAGTGGGGACAGTCAGAAAATTAGGTTACTGAGGGGTAGATAACTATCCGAGAGTCAATACTTGAGAATAACATGAGTTTTGAAGTAAAAGTACTCTCAAATTGAAACGCACCTAAATATTGTACGGAATTTATACTAGACTAGTGCTTAAGAAAATTAAACCTCATCACACTCTCCGTTTGGTTGCGTTGTCAATAAGGTCGATGTTGAACGGCTGCAATCTCAAGATATCATCAAGTCTCAAGAAATCCTCTGTCACCAGTGTCGAGCTCTGAGACCAAGAGGCAATATTGGAAAGATGTCATCAGATATGTCGTTTCAAGTGCCCTGCCTCTAGACCACCAGAATGAAAACCCTGGTTTGACGATGAGTGCCTGCAAACACATTAACCTAGCCACAGCCTTCCGTGCAAAAGGGGAGAGGGGAACACCAGCTTCTCTGAAGGACTATGAGAAGGTGCGACCGAGGAAATATAGGGTTGCCACAGCTGAAATGAAGTTGACAAGTCTTACCAAAATATGAAATCAACCTCTCTCAATGCTGCAGGGCCCGAGAGTTAGCCTGCAAGAACGATCAAGGAAATATCTAGTAGAATCGCGGCGAGATAGAAAAATCATTTCTTCAATCTGTTTAACGGTGATAATGAATCGAGTTCCGCTGTCTGGTAAATTCTACCACTCAACCTAGGCGACTTAGACCAACAAATCCGTTCACCTAACCTTCGCGAAATGAAGATAGCTTTATCTAAAATTGAGTCCAATAAAGCAGCTGGAACTGAAGGCATTGCCACCGAGCTCATCAAAATATGGACTGATATCTTGGTCAGGAGTATTCACTAAATCAGAAGAATTAGTCAGAGGAAATTACAGAGGCATCACTCTTGTTATCCTCATCTGCAAGATCTTTTCTATATAGACGGGAAGTGAAGGGGAAATTCCTTCAGCAATAAATTGTATGGGCTGTACGTTGACACCGATCGGACCTAACCAACAAAGTAAAAACCAACGACTGAGTTAACTGGACCACTTTAAGCGAATGGACCCCAATGCTCTGGCCCAGAAAATCTTTGACTCCACGCTCGAGGAATCGCGGCACGGTTGGGGAAGACCGGACGCATGTAAAATAGGAGCTTAACCACCTTTGCATTCAAAACTGCAGACAGCTAGGGTCCGAGCTGGCTGGAAGAAGTTTGATTCAATGTCTCAAGAATCAAGCTTCTGCACAGTTACTTTGTTGCGTAACTTGTAACTTTGTTGTTTACACCGAGCCTTAGAACTACCTTCAGTAAATAAGTAAGGTTAAAGGTTTCTTGGCCGCGATAAATTCTAAACCATTATTTAGTCTAACTTTTATCAAAACATTAATCTCATAACACACTTCTTTGACAAAAAGAAAAGTACAAGACCACCCAAAAGTCAAACTCTGCGACTGCCTTAATTTGAACAAATCGCCAAACCAACACGCAATTTATAACACCTTCTTTAATTAGGCACTTTATCCCATAGAGTTCCCTTTTTTTTATAAATTGAGATCTATGAGATCGCTCAACTCTCATTTATACGAATCCCAAATACGATTGCCTTGTTCAGTACGTACCACCAGTATAGATAGACCCAACCAAGTCCACCATAATATCTAAACACAAAAATGTTTCGTTCATTCGCATTATAATAAAGGAGTTCGTTGTTGAACAAAAAATCTTTAAGTGCACAATAAATCCTTGACAAGCGGGCGAATGAACGGAACGTTGCCACGCCGCTACATGCTCAATTTATTAATGTGCTGTCACTCTTGGTCGCGTTAAGACATTTTCTCGAACCTAAAATGCTAATAGACAAAAAAAAAAAACTGATAATAAAATTAAAAAACAAAATCAAATCAAATATATGTACTCTCTATGTATGTTGACTATTTTGGCGACAAACAAACCAACGAACCGGCAGCGCAGCGTTGTTTTGCGGTCGCGTCTACGTGATACGGAATTCGCCGGGTCCCGTCCGTGCCACTGCCACTGTTGCCATTACTGCCTGGTTCTGCAACAAATCAAAATAGCAACATTAGCTTGTCAAATGTAATTACGCAGCAGTGACTGTGTCGGGCAGGCAGGGGCAGGGGTATTCGATACTCCACCTCCTGGTTTTAAAATTCCTTTGGCCTTAAGCGAGACATATTTTTTTTTTTTCATACAAACACATAACTGCGAACAAAATATAAGAATTTTTGTTTTATTTTTAAAAATAAATAAAAAAAAAAGAGTTGCCAACAGGGTTTTCACCCCCAAAGCTAATTGCGATCATTCAAAATCGTTTTCTGGTTTTGCAATAAATTTAGGCGCTGATTCACATTTTTTGTCGTATTCTTTATTTTTAATTTTCTATACCTATTCCCTTCTTCGAATTTACCAATGTGTGTGATGGTTTTTCTCAAATTCTGTTTTTGTCATTAACCAGCTAGATGCTGCTGTTGATGTTGATGATGATGACTCAAATATTATTATTATTTAAGGAACATTAGTTTGGATATAATTAGGTTCTTTAAAGATAGAGAGCATGTATGTCATTTGTGATTGTCATGATCGAAATAAATGCATCTGTCAAACGAGTGATTTGTTCTTTAAATGGACATTTTTTCAAGATATTTTGCCAAGGCAATTGTAAGAAGGGATTAACTGTTTTACATTAAATAAAAAAGAAAAATATGTGTATTTTTAAAATTTTATGATTCATGTTTAAAATTAAATGAAAATGATAGTTTGATTTTTTTTTTTTAAATAATATTTTGTTTGTGTTCTTTTTATTTACAGGTAAGCCATTGTGACATTTTTTCAAGGTTGTCCACACAGGAAGTACGTAAGTGGAAAATAGATTATTTTTAAGTTAATTTGAAGGAATTTTATAGTATTTAATACAAGAATAAATTAGTCACTTAAAATTTATGATGATAGGAATTTTTGAAAACATTTTGAATTTTTTCGACATTTTTGTTGCTATTTTTTGAGTTATGTTTGACAGATGACAAGGGGAATATAAAATGTTGTTTTTTTTGCTGGTCTATGAGCTCTTGTGGAAACAGTTGATCAATAGTTTAATAAATCTTAATTCAGGGTGATCCGACTTCAGTTTCTATGTTAGAAAAAAACCCAAATTTGTGATTTTAAAATTTTTATTTCAAAAGTCTTATAATTAATTTTCGTTATTATACCTTCTGCAGCATTTGTTCCGTAAGTTTCGATATCGTTTTTGTACATTTCGGGTGTTATTTCTTTTATTTCGTGGTGAATATTTGTCTTAAGGGGCTCTAACTTCCGGTATTATAGAAGGTTCATGGTTCAGAGTTTTGCGGAAAATCCCAAAAGATAGACAACATTTAGGAAAAGTAAAACATACAATGAACAAAAACAAAACCCAGTAATAAAATCATAATAATATATATACCGAATTGATTACTGACTTAACGAATTGATTCGTTGACTTAAAGAATTGATTCGTTGACTTAACGAATTGATTCGTTGACTTAACGAATAAATTCATTGACTCAACGAATAAACATTATTCAACGAATGCGTTTTAAATTCTTTTTTTCTTTATTAATTCTTTGAATCCACGAAAAATATCGTTAATGGACTCAAAGTGAACTACTGAAATATTTGTATGGACTCAAGAAAAAATTCGTCAAAGCATGAATGACTATTCATTGAGCCAACGAACTCCAGAATCAATTGAATTTTGAATTAAAAATTAATAACGCCATAGAAAGTTTTCGTTGTCTCAATATTAGATTCCATGGGAAATAGAGTACCCCACCAGAGATTATTTCATGATAATAGAGGTGTCGCATCGAAGAATGTTACTGGCGGATCCACCACTGATCCATACCCTATGCGTCTTTCAAACTTCTCAACAAAATTTCTTAGTTTCCTAGATTGTTGACAAATTTTGAATGAGCCCGATAATCTACTACTTTTTTCATCAAAAGGTGAGATGAGTTATGGCATCTAAATGGCACACTTCAACGCTCATTGAGTCGCGTAATTTATGGTTTCTCGTCGCGAGCCATTTATTACTACCTACCTTCATGTTTTTGGATGTTCGTAGAGACAACTTTAATCCCTAAAAGCAAATCAATTGACTTCACCAAAATATGAAATAATCCTCGTTTTTTTTTGTGGCTTAACAGCTCGTCAAGAACCAGGCCCTAGTGACATACACCTCTCAATCATTCTTGTGTGCGTCTTGTTAGTTGTCAGGAATGAACGGGACTTACAATTTTCTACGGAATCTGAATGGCAACGATGCGATTTACATTTTCATGACAACTTCTTCAATGCAAGAAATGACTAAGGTAGGCTGACCCTCGATCCTTAGACCTCCCGGCGGCCGGCGTGACAGTCCAACGCACTTACCACTACGTAAAGGGATTGAATTAGGTCTTAGATTTATTTGGACCCTAAAATGCAGGAGTTCAAGGACTAGGGAGTCGGTTTAAAACCCGTTTTCATTTCTTCAAAAATCGGTTAATCGGTCTTAACAGTCCGTTCAGAAGCAGGACTTCAACCATCATGAGTTTTTTCAGCCAGCTCGGTTCCTAGCTGGCCATCTCCAGTTTCCCACGCCTATAGCTGGCTCAGGGCCTCTCCCACTTGCTTGTGATAGCTGAGTCTAAGGTCTTCCTCTACCGCGCCGCAGCTGTCCCTTGGGAGTTGATTTAAAGAAACGGCGGGCCGGAGCATTAGTTTCCACTTACTCTAAATGACCCATCCATATCAGCCGTTGGCTTTTATCTTTTTTTAACTGGGTCAATGTCGCAACACCGCCCGTACAGTTTGCTGTCATTTTTTCTCTTCCTTTCCCCCATCCATGCACAAGGGAACACAAATCACCCGGAAGAATTCCCTCTCAACATTTCCTTAAGCGTTCTCATTCTCCTATGACAGTTTCTATGCGTCTGCAGCATATATCAAGACTGCGATGATAAGTGTCTTATAAATGGACACTTTAGTTGCTCGAAAGAGAGCCAGCTACTCAATTGCCTCATTACCTCAAGAAAGTAGGTAGCTATTGGCAAGGGCCTTATATTTCGTGCCAGCGCTGGTATTATTGTCTGAATTGATAAGCCAATTCAGACAAGGAGCCAAGGTAGACAAAGTCCTTCACTGGTCACTACTTACTAATTCGGCGAAGTTTTTAAATATTGTACCTCTAATGTTGATGGATATTGTTGAATATCGTTGGAGAGAAATTTGTCTTGTCTTTTCGACATCAAAGGTTACCGGTGAGGTTTGCCGCGACATCGATGGTGTGACGTGCGTTCTCCATCGTCGTTCAAGGACAAACTGACGACTGACGAGCTTGCCAGGGATACCAAAATTGGGTATTGTTTTAAAGTTCTCTATTTTTTTCAAAGATCAGTCGTAATATGAATATTTTAACGATTGGAGACTTTTCTGGGCTAAAGCCTCACTTATATGGACCTAGATTATTGACAAAGAGCTTCAAGCGTGCACATAATACAGCAGGAAAGATCTTGGAAGGGGTGTTTAGAAAACCTTAACCCTCTGTCTTTGTTGTTATTTCTGTAGATCGAAAATTGATCGCGTTGAGAGGTTGTTAAGTGATTTTTTCAGGAGTATTTTGTGGGAGTTCCCGAAACTCCCAACATCCCTAGGTATAGTAAAGGTTTTTAAAATATATTAGGGTTGTTTAAAACCGTATCGAATTTTTTAAATATAGTATCAAGGATGTTTGAAAACCGAACTGTTACCATGGGAAGCTGGGAGTAAATGGAACTCCCACAACACATTACTCTTTTCTGTAAATATTTTGTTGTAGACTAATAAAAGATGTTCAAACTCTGCGTACATGTACCTTTAATGATAAAGTTTGAACGTTTTTCCCTGCGATACCTCTCAAACAACATACCATAAGTTATGTTTCACATTTAAAAAATTACACACTCCTTAAAAATTCATTTGAAAATTGCATCAAACGAAAAAAGATTTCAGCCAACAACAAATTCCGAGAAGAAAAACAAAACCATTATGCCTATTATAACACAGCTTATTAAATTTCCATGTTGTCACAGTAACACTTGTATAAACGTAGGTCCTTTGCCAACACACGTCAAAGGACTTCCAATTTATACAAATCGTAATAATGTGCTTTTCTGGTGAAAAAAAGCCTTTTTTAGTTTTGTTCTGCGAATATTTATGTATAGATGGCGCTTGAGTATGTTTATGTAGTAGAAAAGGGAATCAAGTAACATAAACACAGCATCACTAACTAAACAGCAAAGAACAAAATAAACAGCACACACAAGAAGAAGCCGTCATTTTACCTAAAAGGAAAAACGATAGTCTTTATTTTTTAAAAGGAATCTCTTTGCTTGCTTAAAAGATTTCACTACCACATATGTACGTCAATAATATCGAGTGTGAATCAAAAGGATCATAATATAAAACATTTTGAAAAAAAAAAAAAATATCTATAAAAAGGATAACGATGACGGGCGATGATGATGATGACGACGGAAAAATGGTGATGTTGTATAGAGTGCATATAATGGCACTCATATTGAAAAGCGACTCCTGCTGCTTCTGCTGCATTGCATCATATACTATTCTATGTATAGAGAGAGAGTAGAACTTACAATGTCCCAGTTAAAGGCTGAATTATTTATGTAGTTCAGCGTCATCGTCATCATCATAATCATCATCATCATCAGCATTTGCAGTATCACAACAACCATTACCGACAACCGCCTACATTCAAAGAATCAGAGGAGCGGGGGTCGGCAAAAAAATATAAACAAAACAGCTTAAATAACAACAAACAAGCGTGTGTCCTGGTGCTCTACATTTTCCTTCATCATCATTTTATACACAATCCACATGTGGATTATTTTTTGTTAGCTGCAATATTTTTCTTTTCGGTCCTTTTTGGCACAACAAAAAAAACAAACCTTCACAAACACATAGAAACCTAAAACCAACACATTCAAAAGCAAAAATCCAGAGATCTAATGAGAAAAAAAAATCTACTTTAATGGGTTCACAAAATATAAAACACCACAACATGCTGTGGTCGGTACAGAGAGGGGGGGATGGTTGCAGTACTATTGCGCCAGAAAAACCATCATCCAACAGCACCAGGGTCTGGCAAAGAAGGACCAAAGATTTAAAAAAATAAATATTTCCAAATACAACAAAAAACAGGACGATGGCGGATTATTTGAACTATGTACCATTTTCTATATACATCGACTACAATCTGCCAGAGATGGATTGCAATTGAACGCGAGATGACCAGGATCGAAGCTGAAGCTTAAGGCCTGTGTTTGATCCAATTTGAACCGAAATACCGTCTAAAAACTGCAATTAATTTTGAAAAGAATTTATAAAAAAAAAAAACAGTTTGTGCATTTGTCATAGGTTGATAATCTGAATTTTGTAAATGCGATACTTATGCTAACACAAGAACCAACAGAGCATCTATGTACTCTCATTTTTTGGATTTGATGTTTCCGTTGATACATCTTGTGTACTTATTTCAACTTTTTTGTTTACTCCCGAAACTTTTTAAAAAAACGTATTCATTAAGTAATACACGTGAATTTAGTAATACACCTGTATTTAGTAATATACCTGTATTTAGTAATACACCTGAACTTAGTAATATACCTGTATTTAGTAGTACACCTGTATTTAGTAATACACCTGTGTTTAGAAATACACCTGTAGGTATTTAGTAATACACCTGTATTTAGTAATACACCCGATTTAGTAATACACCTGTATTTAGTAATACACCTGTATTTAGTAATACACCTGTATTTAGTAATACACCTGTACTTAGTTATACATCTGTTTTTAGTAATACACTATATATTTGGTAATACACCTGTATATTTAGTAATACACACGTATTTAGCAAAACACCTGTATTTAGTTAAAACAGGTTTATTTGCTATTACGCTGGTATTCACTATTATCCGTGTATTTATGTTTTATTACAAATAAATTGGTACCAGATGTGTTTTTAGTATTGCACGTGTATTTGGTATTACAAGTTTATTTAGAACTTCCCCTATTTTTAGTACTACATATCTTTCTAGTACCACACGTGTGTGTAGTATTCCACGTGTAATTAATATGTAATTGTTATTTCATACGAAGTTCCATGATTCAATAGACATTGCAAAATAGATGCTATATGGTAATTAAATAATATAAAAATGTTAACACAAATGGCAATTAGCTGACAAAACTGCTCAATAAACTACACGTGTAGTTTCAATTACACGTCAACTTTCTATACACGTGTATTTTCAATCACATGTGTACTTAAAATAACACGTTCACTTTTAATTACACGTTCACTTTTAATTGCACGAGTACTTTTAATTACACATTGCTTCACATGTACATTGTTTTTTATGCAGTGCTGCGTAGAAATTTAGAACTCAGTTACTGTAATCCTTACAGTTTTCTGTTAATCTTATTTTCCCATTGCCTAGGTTCTCATTTTTTTCTTGTGTAATGTATGATTTATGAATTTGTTCAATATAAATTCAAAATTTTAATATTTTAACAATTGGTCAATTTAAAATTCATTTACTAGCGCCTGAAACACCATTAAATGCGTTCCTGGATGTTGTTCATGGTGGTATATTGCAAGTTACTAACCCAACCACATACCACTGAGGCTGGCATCTCTCTGTTTCTGATGTGGTGTCCTATATATTTCGAGAGCAATACGATATCAAACGCGACGCGCAAATAGAAACAAAACTGAAAAAAAAACGAAATGAAAGAAAACTGGAACAGGATTGATTCATATGCGCTAAGGATTTTTCTCATATCTCAGGATAAAAAAAAATATATAAGTAAACAGGAGTGTCCTGCCCGCCTGGGTTGTGTTGTATACTGTACTGCGGTTACACAAAGTCGGTGGCCTACATTTAAGGTGTGCACTACACAAGACCGGAACGGGGTAAGGAAGCGCTACTCGACGGAAGGATGGTTATTGGGTTGAAAAAATTCTTCCTTTTTTTTTTTTTAAACTACAACAATAAAAAGTGTTTGTCCTGAGGTAGAATTCCTTCTTCTTTTTTTTTTTGTAAGTAATTACTTTCTAGAGCAGCAGTAGAGTATAGTAAGAAATGATAGACGGGAGGGATTTTTTAGAGGAGGAAGTGAATATATAAGTCACCCGTCTATTTCATTCAACTGACAGTTGACAGTGTGAAATGCTGTCTAGTGGCATATTGTCTTGAGTGTTTTCATTATACTTTTGTGGTTCAGTTCAGTCGGCGACGTTAAGAAAAAAAAAAAAAAAAAATAGCGGTTAAGAGAATGTGATGTTTGGGTTAGCAGGACAAAGGGGATCATTGACATGTAAAAAAACAAAAAAAGTTTATATATTCATTGACAGGACGAGTTGATAAGATTGATATTGAAAGGTGACAAGCTTGAATTGAATAGTTTTTTTTTGAAGAGAGACTTAATAGAGACATAATCTATGTATAAGAAGGGCATTATTGAGATATGATCATCTTTTGTAGTAGGTTTTGTGTCTTATAAAAAAGGGCTTTGTCAGTATTTCGTAATTCTTAAGTTATTAAAAACTTAGCTCTATTATGAAGGCATAATCGACAGAATTTTCTTCTAGATAAATAACAAAGAGTTCAAACAAACGCAAATGTTTCAGAATTTTCTAGCTAAGTTCTGACTAGATGTTCAAAAAAAAAAAATAAAAAAAACCTATTGTGACCCAAGCCTTAAGTCACAATAAGAGGGACACATTTTTTGGGTACTTACAAATCATTTGTTTCTAAAAAAATGCTATGAAATTTAACTAGACAAATTGAAAGTAAAATATATAGTTTAAGATATATAAAGATATTATCAAATAGATTAAATTTATGTCTCTGACATTAAATCATTCACAGTATAATATTAAGCTGATTTCATTGAATGTCATATTTCATTGCAGACTTGACCTTGCTTCTCAAGAAACAAAGCGATCTGTTGTAGTTGAGTGTGAAAAAACTTATACAAAATTCAATTCAAAATCCTTTCTGTTTAAATTTGAGGCTAGGTCACAATGATAAAAAGAAAAATATCTCTTTTATTCAAATCATTCGCAATCTGTTCAAAAACTTGTCCTTACATCTTCAGAAACAAAGTGATGTGCAGCTGTTGGAAAAATTCAAATGAACTCAAATTATTATCCCAATAGTTCAAATTCAAGGCTTGTTCACAATGATTTATATAAATTTCTTCTTTCCTATAGTTCTGAAATTAAATAAATAGTAACATCACGAATTAATATATTTTTCCAAAAAATTAAAAGGCTTAAATGGGCCTTTTAATTTTGTTTCAATTTAAGGCAAGCTCACAATGACAACATAGAAATAGTTTTCTTTTATACCTGGGTTCACTGAATAAAATAATATAATTGTCTTGTTATAACGATTAGATGTTCGTTTGATCAATCCCCTTTTGATTTGAAAAAAAAGCACCCTGTTGTGTTATAAGTCCTAATTCACAATAAGAATCGCACATTTTAAGGAAATTATTTGCTTAAAAAAATCCTTTGAAAATTAACAAGACAGCTGTAAAGGTTCATACATAATTTGATAGATATTAAAATTTTATTTAATTAACTTAAAAAAATATCTCTTAAAATTAAATCATTCACAATAATATATTCATTTCGTAAAATTTGTACTTCAATATTTTCATTAAATAAGATCTTGCCGACTTTTTCTTTAATCTTAAAAAACAAAGCCATATGTAAAAAGTGTTGACAAAACTTGAAAGAATTCAAATTATTATCCCAATGGTTGTAACTCAAGGCTAGGTTACAATGACAAGATAAATTAACTCTAGAAATTTAGAAGTCTTTTTTTCGAGTTCTAAAATAAAGTTGTTCTGTGTAACTTTTTCCAAAATAATGAAAATTTAAATTTGGCATAGTCAATTGGTTCCAGTATAAGACACATTCACAATGACAACATAGAATTAATTTGCTTTTATTCCTTTAGGTTCATTGGATGGATTTTCTTTTTTTAAATCAAATTGTAACAAATAGAAATTATCGACTAACTTCACCTAACAACTTCCCAATTGACACCTCCGTGGCGTCGCTGAACTGAGTTTAATAAATACCTCACTTATATATTATTATAATATAAATGTATGTTGAATAAAGTGCCCCAAGGTGACCACCACCCCTTTGGGCCTCGCACATCATTTGCATGTTTTTGCTTGCCTATGGCACATAAATTCCAATTAATTGACACTTTGTGCCGCTCTCGATAACGAATCTGAAGCTCAATCACTCTATTGTCAATAGTGAGAACTAAAAACATTTCACGATTGCAACATACTATAGTGTTGTGTATGCCTGCTAGCAAAAACAAAACTATACAATACTATAATATACAGATTTTATATACTTACCTAGCGAACGCCATGGATTTTAAAAGGCAAGGGACACAAAAGGACATACATGCCCACATGGAACACATTAACACTGATGGTTGCTATAAAGCAATTTAGGTCACGTTTCGAACATTTTGCATACAGTGAAAACTCCTTTAGGCACCACAAGCGAACAAAAACTTTTATGTTTCGAAACAAATAACTCTAGACTTCACTTCTCAGTTTAAATGGAAATGAATAGGAAAAAAGTCATTGTGACTTTTTAAAATTCCATCATTCCTATTTTGAAGCTTTGTAGCTGTCAAACTTTTTCAAGCCAATCCACCATTTTCTCTGGCGTCATAAACTCCAAATATCTTGTGGCTAAGATTAAATTTTCATTTCATGAAACGTCAGTTTAAGTAGGTAAAATTCCTTTTTAATTTCCTAAAAGTGTAAATTGGTTTCCTTGAAAATTGGTGATTTCTTCTTCAACTAATTTTCTCTCTGTTAAACAACACAAATGTCAAAGTACAATGACATTTGGTGCTATTTACAAAAATGATGGCACATTCACATTATGGCACTACTTTTGTACCACCTTATGGGCGGAAAGAGTTTCGGTTAAGATTATTTATATCATTTCTAGATGCCTTTAACGAAACTAAGAGTTTATCAGTTGTAGTAACGGTGCCGCGCGATTGATATGAGATTTTATAAAACTCTCAAGGAAAGACTCATGGAGCTGTTACTTCTTAAGATAAGAACTAATTTACAGTTTCTTTTTGTAAAAATAATAATCTCGAACCTTTGAAAGATAAGAGATTTTATGGAACCTCTCTCCGTTGGTTACATTTCGATAAAATCGAACTTCTTGGATACAAACATTATGCAAATTCTTTAATTTATTTACTTATCCAGAAGTATAAGAGCAGAAATATATCTTTTTCACGGAGTTCTTCCATAAAGCTTCTATTGGATGAAACTGTGGTTTGCAAGCTTAATAGAAGTAATTCTTGTATCGATCAGTGGAATTCAAAGAAATAAAATCTTCTGATACTTTAAATTGGAAAGTATTTTTGTTTGTATGTTTCCCCTTCAATCACAAACGGCTGGATGGCTTCTAACGAAATTTGGCATATAAGTTGATCAAATAGTGAATTAGGTTATAAAATACTTTTGTTTCGAAAAAGGTTGCTGAGCATCCAGCAAAGTGGGTGGTTAGCAGCTGAAAGTAGGTAGTGAAAATCATTTATTATTTGTATGAAGTAGGCGAATTCAGGATTTCTTTCCACAAGAAAACATCTAGTTTGGAAGCTTTATGGAAACTGTTTTTTAGTACAAACATATCTTCAGTATTAAGGAAGTTATTGCTTATATATTTTCAATGAGAGACTTCACTGTCAAATAAACTTAAAATAGGGGTTTCTTTCTACAAGAAATTGATATCTAAAGGAAGCTTATAGAAAATCTGGAGTTCTTTCTACAAGGAATTCATCTCCAAAGGAAGCTTTATGGAAATTGCTTTGTAATGCAAACAATATCTTCAGTAATAGAAGTTGTTGCTCATACATACATATATTCAATGAGAGACTACACTGTCAATAAAATAAAAGTTAGGATATCTTTCTACAAGAAATTAATCTCCAAAGGAAGCTTTATAGAAACTATTATGTAATCCAAACAAAATCTTCAGTATTAAGGAAGTTATTGCTTATATTTTCAATGAGAGACTTTACTGTCAATAAAATATTCTGCCTCCATCGCCCGCAACGCATAACATGTTAACTCTATGCTACCTCGACTATGAGTTTCTAAAGAGGCCTTTTATGGAACACCACCCTCGATCAACCCTCCTCTTATGACAATCCATCAACATTAATGTAGGTGAAGTCGATAGATAAGTGCAATATGTGCGATGGTGACCAACAAAACAATTCGCGCGCTATAAGGGAAAGAAACGACATCAACATCATATCACATTAAAGGCGTGCCATTCTACGTGTACGAGTATACTCAAATCTAAACTAGGTCATCACATTGAAGTAAAAAAATAAAATTTTATTAAAAAAAAATCTTACACAACTCTATTTTCAATAAATAATTCTTATACAAAAAAATAAAATATATAAAAATACGGATACACATTACACGTATTCCTAATTACTTGGCTCACCGACATCAAAGTATGTGCGTGTGTGTCCTCTTGATTCTTCTTCGCCAAAAAGATGCCTAATTAAATGTTTGCGATATGAGAACAAAAAAAAAGTCAAGACCTCCGCTCCGCAGGCATGACAGTGCGGTAGCAGAGACTTCGTCGGGAACGAACTTATAGCATTCTCTCCGAGGAGGTTGTGTATCGTTTCTACACATAGAGCAATAATTTGCCGAAAGGCCAAGACAACACTCGATATCAAAGTGTTTTTAATTTGTTTATCCACTCTCCAACTGATGCACAAAGAATCGCGCAATTGATCAAAAGATTTTTATTAGACGACCGACTGAGACACCAACGACTACGACACAACGACAACGACGATGAGGTTTGATGATGATGATAATGATGATGATGGAGACAACCAAGATGACTCTAGGAGGCAGTAGCGGCATCAGCAAAATCAACCAGACTCAAAAACTCTGTGTGTGGTGGTTCCTCTAGACGTTATTCTTCTTCTTCATCTGTAAATTATTTTTTTTGCGGTCCCCTGATGTTAGCCTTTGAATCAATTTTTGAGATACAAAAAGTTATCTTTAAATTTTTTTTTTTTATTTTCTATGTTTTGGTGGCAGAAAATTTAAATTGGCTGTGAAGATATCTAATGTAGGCTTCTTTATTATTTTTTGTTTTATTTTTTGTTTGCTCTTAAAGTTCGCCAGAAGATATAGACTGAACTATGAATTTCTTTGTGTGTTAAGCTCAAAGATTTTGCATCTTTCTTGATTTTAGTTATTAATTTTCTTTTTGTTTATTTTTTTTTTATTCTTTTGAGATTGTCTGTCAGAAATTAAAAAAAGAAAAATATACAGATAAATATTCAGTTCAATGGTAGGTAAGCATAGCAAATTAATTTGTACATGGGAGGTTCTAGATTTGAATTCTAGGATAAGATTTTTAGGCTTAAAAATTAATACGAATTATTTGATCATCAAAAGATTTCGCTGTTGAAAATAGGTTGTTCGTGTCTTATCTTATGAGGTCAGAAAGATTTTTTAATTCGAAATGTTGACTTGATAGGTTTGACATATCGATGTAGTCCTCCATTGTGCACAAATTAGATCCACTGACTAAAATTTTGTATGGAGCTGGAGCTAGGGGTCGAAAAAGTGAATTTTACGAAGGTTCAGAAGTGGGATACAGTTGATTTTAACTTACTGGACGACTGAAATCAGCCAGCATGAGAAACAAACATTTTGTACGGAGTTAAAAGTCAAATAAGTGATCTGTTACAAAGGTTCAGAACTGGAATAGAGTCTAACTAGATATAACCATGAAAGAATTGGCTTGTTTTGCTCTGATTTCGATCGAAACTGTGGCAATAGCATATTGGATGCATTGCTCGACTGCTTATTTTGAGGTGTAGATTCAAGCCACACTATATTAGCAGCATTCTTATCAATACACAGTTCAACCCGTGGGAATTCATGAACCGTATGCGAACATTTCTATAAAAAATAAGGAATAACTAGGTATTCTGGACAGTGGAGTCAGTTAGCATTTTGGGCAGAAATAACTTCACGCCGCTGCGCTGGCGCTGGTTCAATCTCTTAACCTTCCAATTGTATTTTTAAGGTCCGGAGTAAAAATAGGTGACGGAAAAAATCAAAGTATTGTAGGAAAAGAATAAGCCTCAGTGAATTATACAGCCGAAAAAAATAACGCTTTTCTTGGTTCCTATTTTAGACCTAAATGTCTACTTAGGAGTAGACTTCTGGCGTTTGTTTCAGCTGGCTACGAATATAATAAGTTCGTTTGTTAGATAATATGTCAATTGCGTTGGTAAGAAAACGCTCATGGAGCACGTCATAGATGCAGTACGTGTTCCCCGTGAAACAGCGTCACTAACCTGTCTCACCAGAGGTACAAGCTATTTTGTATGAGAGCAAGACCGAATATTGAACCTCGGTGCGGCGTTATTGAGGAGAGAGTCCGTGGTGTTAGCCAGTAGTTCTCTTGCGAAAACCAGACAAATATCGACTTTGTCTATATTCTCGCATTTTTCACTGCCCCATATTCAGGGTTTCCTCGGCTACCAGATACTTTCTTCATTAGTATTATGGATCTCAAAGAAGCATCCTGGAAAATACCGCTGCAGAAACAGAGTAGAGAAAAGAGTGCCTTTGCGGTGCTGTGAAGACCCTTGTACCAATTTAATGTTATGCCTTTTGGGTATTGTGCAATGCAGCCAAAAGATTATGCCAGTTGATGGACAAGGTGATTCCTGCACGACTAAGAGTACCATGCTGAAGGTCAGGGTTTGATTCCCAGCCGCTGCCACCTAAAAACAGAAAGATTCTTTTCCTAGGTACTGCCTTTTGCGAAGAACTGACAAACCCTCCAAGAGTGTACTTGTCATGAATAAGTGCTTTTCATCTAGCAGTTCGGACTCGGCAAAAATTGTTAGTTCCCTCCATTCCTGTCAACAACACGGACACAGGAATTGTTGAGTTGTGAGTCACTAGGCAATGGTTCTCCACGAGCTGTGTCGTCACCAAATTTTTATAGACCGAGTCTTCGTGTTTTCGTCCAAATGACTGGCTTATTATAGTGCCAGACTTCGAGACTCACATTGTCCTGATAGATGAAATTGCTGAGTGTTTGTGTAAAGCAAATCTCACCATCAACTTGAACAATTCCAAATACTGCTTCAAAGAACTAAAGTATTTCAGGTTCATTGTTGGCAGTGGAAAACTCAAGACCGATCCGGCGAGTTGGGGGCAATCGTTGATATCCTGGTTGCTAGAACACCTCGTCAGGTTTGCCGGCAACTAGAATAAGTAGCGTGGTACCGCAAGTTTATCAGAGATTTTTCGATTGTGACTGCTCCATCGACGACGGGCCTGCTGAAGAAAAAGAACGGCAAATTCCGAATGACGGGAAAGGCACTGGAAGAATTTAAGAATCTAAAAACAGCCCTACCGGACTGGTATAGTAACAGTATTGTTCCAAAAAACGGACAATGATAAAGAGGTTCCCATCGCTTAGTTCTCAAAAAAGTTTAACAATTGCCAGACAAACTACAGCGTGACCGAGCAGGAGTGTTTGGCCGCCGCCGTGATGGCTGTGATAAAATTAAGGCCACATGTCGAAGCCATGGACTTCACTGTAATTACCGATCATTCCAGCCTTCATTGACTGATGAGTATGAATGACCTGAGAGGTAATTTCGCTAGGTGGAGGTTGTTGTTGCTGTTGTATGTCTTCAACAAGCTGCATTGAAAAGGGTCGTTAAATGTGTTACCGGACAATCTCGGGTGCCTATGGAATCTCTGGTACATACTTGAAGAAATACCGCCTCTAGTCGATCTATACTCTAAATAATTTCAATCAGAAGAGTATAACAGTTCAATTGAAGTCCGAAGAGTTACCGCACTTGAAAATGGAAGACTGCTTCATATGCAATCGTGCCTTAAGATGAGGTAATTTTAGAGCATACACGGTTATTGTGGATACCATCAGGTAGCCGTGGCCCATTCACAGTTTCAAAGACGTTCCACAGAATCCGCCAACATTTTCAATGGCCCAACGTGACTGTCTAAATTCGTCAATAAATCTTCAACTGTCTTCAGTTTTAAAACAAATGTAACGCATACCAATAGTCCCAGTTTAAGACATAATTTAAATTCTTGTATGGGAATATCTCAGTACTGGCAGTCAGCTTCCGTACTTTAATCTACTTCCCCTATCAATGTCTCTCTCAAAAGAACATTTAACAGAAAAACGTGACTTAGTCACAACTTAATTGCCTTTCTACTTTTATTTTCTAATTATTATAAAAAAAAACAAGTTTTCGCAGTTTTTTGCGGGAGCTATTTTCACTGTCATTGCAATTTCTTTTTTTTTGCTTTCCCACTATTATATAGCACTGCGCTTCTCTGCTCCGCATATTTTTTTTTCCTCCGATACTTATCTAACAAAGCCACCCAGGAAGATAAACAACACTTTCCTGTCACTCTTCCATCTAATGTCTCTTTAGAAAAACAAAAACTTATAAAAAAAATAATCCCAGTTCCAAGACAAGACCATACCATAAAAAGAATCGATAAATGGAAGTAAAAGAGTGACTTGGTGAAGAAGAAGATGCGCCTTGACTTAATCGCTGTGTGTGGTCATCATAGTCCACATTTTGCGCCAAAGACTCATCAACCATCAGACTTCATCATAAGAGTATTATACACATATAGCGTTCTAATAACAAATGCTTGTTTTTTTTTTCGCGCGCGCAAAAAAAAATTGTCAGAAAGAAAAACAAAAGTAATGAAAGTGAACTGACAAACGAATAGACACATGATTAAGGAGCGAGACTAGAGACCATCGTGTAATGTACTTAGAGCTGGAACGTGATGGTATCATCGAGTTTATTTGATGATGAAGTTGACCTTTTATAATTTGTCATGTTTGCTTCCCTTATTTTTACACAAAAAAACGACTATGTTCTGGACTGGACATGTTTCACTGATGAGATGTTTTGTACGCAGAGCTATCATAGACTTGAACTGAGAACTAGTTAGACAGTTTCAATTAGTGCGGCGCTATTATCTCATCAGCAGTTTTATTCTATTTTTTTTTTAATTTTATCTGATTAGAAATTGCATGCAATGTTCGTGATAGAGGTCGTGGCGGTTGGTTATAATGGAGACCTATTTAAATTTTGACATGGCGTGCATGGCGGCTGTCTGGTTGGATGTTGTTGGTTTTTTTATGTATCAAAGTTGACACATTTGTGACATGCAATATTATAATTAGAATACATTTAAAAAAGTAGCTCAGTTAGAAGATATTGTATCTATATGAGTTGGGTCTAGAAATATGTTTTAGAGGTGAAAAAATGTAAGGTCTAGTGCTCCAGTTAAGATTTTGTACTTAAATGCCGTTCTTCATGCCCCAAGGCATGCGTACAAGAGAGGGACTTCGATAAAACTAGGTATAATTCCCATTAATCCCTCAAAAGAAAACAACTAAAATTTGTTTACGACAAATTTACGACGGTTGTTAAAACAGCCCTTTTTCTTTATTGAGTTCGGTTTACCCTATTTTGAGGAGTGAAAATTGTTAACTGAACTGTTTAGTAAGCATAACTCGGTGTTTACAAAACGTGACTATTTGTTTTTTTTCTTGACAATTTTACAACAAATTTACCACGGTATTTATTCATATATGGATGTTTATTCCTTTTTTCAATTCGGTGTAAGCTATTTTGAGAAATGGTTATATTAGCTTGACTGTCAAGCTAGCATATTTTTTTACGACAAATTAACGACGGTTATACATTGCGTTTTCTTTGTTGAGCTCAGTTATTTTGAGAGTTGATAATATTAACTTGACTGCCATAAAAAAACCGGGTGTTGAAAAAAACTGATTATTTGATTTATATCTTGACAATTTTACAACAAATTTACGACGGTATTTATTCACTTTTGTAAATTCCTTTTTCTTTGGATTCAGTTTGAGATTTGAGAAGTGATTGTATTTGCTTGACTGTCAACTAAATTTTTCTTTTACGCAAATGTATGACAGTTACGACAGTAAATTTGCCACGGTAATTATTGACATTTATTCCTTTTTCTTCTTTGGCTTTAGTGTACGCTATTTTGAAAAGTAGTTTTATTAACTTGACCTTCACGTAAGCATAACCAGAGGCTATTTAAACAAAAAACAAACAAATTTACGACTCTTTTAATAACGCATTACCCTTCCTTGTCTTTAAATATTCTCCCAAGCTTCTATAAACTCCTTCTTATAATAAATTTAAGTCATTTGTTGTAAAAACAAAATAATTTTCGTTTCAAGTAAATCAAAAAAACAAATCCTTTCATCAATCTTTTGAATTTCTATCTCTTTCGATATTGCTTATGCCTGAAAGCAAATTTCCATTTCGCACGTTATATGGCTGATTTACGGTCCCTGAACATTAACTAACTTGGGTCCTTTTCACAGGAACTGTCACCCAATCTCCGGGTTGAGCTGTCAATTTGTATAAACATTCGACAAGTCCGCATGTATAATTTTAAATGGCTTCTTGCAATATAACCACCACCATCATCGAAGAGCAACCACGCCGCAAGCTGCTTGCTCTTGGTACCTATCCTACCTTATACCAAGTGCTTCTTGCCACTTGAAATTAATTTGAATAACTTGAAAATGCGTTGCACATAACGCACCCCCTTGCTTGGTCATGATGACAACCGGCAAAGGCAATGTATTCATGCATCGAAGTATACCTTGCGAACTGCTTTAACCGACCGACTGACGTGACGCGACGACCGACGGACGTAAGGTCTCAACAGTGTCACTTGCCCATTTGCAGTAATTACATGCAATAAGAAGAACGTTAAATAAAATCACTCTGCTACTATACAACCTGCGACCTGCTGCGGCTTGAAACTGCCGCCCGCGTTGCATCGTGTAAACGCGTACAAAGCAGAAAAGAAAATACAAGAAATATGAACGAAACAACACCAGTAGCCATGTTGAGCATTGAACTAAAGACTGTATTCCGCATTTCCCACTTGAAACATTTCGTGCATAACAATCAGTCCCTCTTCTTGTTGTCGTCGTCGTTGTCATCATCATCATTATCATCATCACTTCTTGATGAAGAAGAGGGAAAGAATTGAAGTGGAACGTCTATGACAAATAATAAAAAAATACAAGAACTGTCAAACGCATTGTCTGACAGTTTGTCTATTTGCAATACAATTAAACACGCACTCAACAGAATAATAAAAAAAAAAATAAAAGAATATTTTCTCTCAGAAAGTGCGTGAACCTTCACAAGATCGATGACCTATCTCTGTTTCCCAAGGCAGGTTATTCACAAAATTTGTGATTTCGTAAAAAACAAAAAAAAAAATATATCCCGGTTTGACCGTATTTTGTTGTTGTTGTTTTTGTATATCTTATTCGTTCTTGTAATGACTTTTTAGTCACGTAAATTTAATCAAACTATAGCTTCATAATTGCAGGGGGAAGTCGTCTTCATTTCCTTCCCATTACAATAGAATTCCTTGATGATTCGTTGGCGGAAAGATGGGATCGACCAAACGCACATTGGACAACACAAAGGTTTAAACGGTGATGTTGTCTAGAACACGTCTCGTTCAAAAAAATAATAATTCGTGACTTGAATTTCGCGTTTGAAGTTCTAGCTGTATAAATAAATAGTTACATTACAACTGCTTCTCACTTATACTCATTCTCACATTAGGAAGCACACAACAAACGTTATTGAGAGGTTTTTATGGACGTTTTTTTGGACGTCAAAACAAATTCTAATGATTTCTTTTTTTTTGTTTGTTTTGCTTTCGTTGATAATAATGGGTTATTGAGAAGGTTTCTTTTTTTTTTGTTAAGTTTAATGGATGAACATTGTAATTTTTGTAATAAAATTATCATTTTATAATAAAATTCTCATTTTGTAATCGAATCACAATTTATAGCAGCAGGTGTCACAAATGGTCAGTTATAGAAATGAGCAAATGATAAAAAAAAAATACTAAATAGATAACTACCTACTTACCTTAATGTGTTTGGCGTACTGTCTGATCAGAAGTGGGATTTTCAAAGAAAAAAGAAACAAACGAATATTATTTTTTTATTATTTTATTAATGTGAAGGAAGTCAAATGTATGTATTTTTTTTTAAAGTTTTCATCTGAAAGTCCACATCACACCCTTACAATAGAAATTTTGATTCGGGTCCAGTTTATGTGGATGCGTTTTTAGGCTAATTCTTGCCGGAACGTTATTGAGAAATTCAGCTTCTGTACTGGGTAAAATTCTAACGAGGCATTTCCCCACTGAGCTAGAGCTGTGTAAATCGTTCATTTAAAAATGATCGAATCGTTCAAAAATCGATCACCAAATTGATTCGATCATTTCAATCAATCGATCTTTCAATCATTTTCATTTCACTGAATTTATTACCGATTCAATTTTCATTTCGATTTCGATGGAATCAATTTTTTCAGATTTTAACGAATTCAATTCAATACTGTACCGATTTTGACCAAATCCAAAACAATACAATTTGGATGGAATAAAAAAGCTCAAAAAGAAAATGAAATTTTCACAGTTTCTTACTGCTCCGGAAAAAAGTGATTTTATGTCAATAGGTTGACATTTGGATCAAAATATACTTCTTATGTGAAATAAAGTTTGGCACTAATCCTTCAAGACATCAACTGTCAAATTCCATTGATGGATGCCTGTGATGTCGATGGATTATAAAACCTCAAAAAATCTGAAATTTTTGAATAATTTTTACTGCTCCGGAATAAGGTGATTTTAAAGCAATTGTGTGGCATTTGGATCGAAATACACCTTTGCTGTCAAAATCTAGTTCATTCCCTATCTGGCAAGCAATCAACTGTCAAATTCCATTGAAGGATGGCTAAAATGGCATCTAAAAATTCACAAGTTTTTGAAGAGAAAATCGAGATTCATCGAAATGAATTAGATTGAGATTGGGATGGAATCGAGAATCATTGGAATGATTGAGGTTAAGATAGACAATCTAGAATCCTCAAAATTGGGATGGAAAATCGAAAATGAAAATTTGTGATTTCAATCATCAATACTTTTCGATGTCGCATCAAAGAAATCGAATCGTTCCTGACTGACACAGCCCTACACTGAACTGTCCTGCCTGTCTTGTTCTTCTGGTACATCATACTTAAAAAAGTCGGTATAGACTTAAATCACCCCACTTTTAAATGATAATTTATGTCTTGAAACTCTATGTTAGTCATTAAATTTCCTTTTCCTTAAATTTTAACAGGGGGAAGGAACATTTGATCCGCTTATCTTTGAAATCATCACAGAATCAATTTTTATAACATAAAATCAAGTGTTTTCATATCCGATCCAGCATTATATCAATTTTTATCTCCTTATTAGTTCCTCTCGTTAAAAAAAAAATAATGATGTGGAAAATGAGCCTACTCCGAAGTTTTAATTCCTATCATCAACATAGCAACACCGGAGTTTTTATGCATACAATAAAATCAGTTTTTGAATTGATTTTCCATCAGCAATAACAATTTGAATAGCCTCTTAAAAACAAGCCATCTCATCTGTCGCCCACATTACGTCCTATTTTTATTTTAAGTTTATGAAACTATCAGAAATGTTCAAGAATTTTGGTAACGTTGTATTGGCGAATTTCATACTTGCAAAATTAAGTCAAATGAATGTACACACAAGCATTAAGTTCCGTCTTACCGGGAGTCGAAACCTCTTTTGAAATGACACCCTATTCGTAAGCTATCACAGGCGAAAAAGCTAATTAAAAAAAAGATTCATGACTTTTGAGTCATCACATTTAATACCGATCAATCAGCAGATTTAATGTATTTAATAATTCAAATCAGAGCTAATAATGCTTCATTCAAAATACAAACAAAAAATAAAAATAAAAAAACTTCTAAAAAAACAATATTTATTTATTCTAAACATCAAACTTTCCTAATCGACTGTATTCGTATAATTTGTCGGACATTGAGATAGCTTATTATGGTGTATTTGGAATATTTTTCCCCTTGGCACAAACTAAACATCAAGATTTGGAGACTGTTAATTGTTTTTATTAGTATTTAATATTCTTGTTGATAGCTTTTTATTTATTAGTTTGATACAAGCATTTTTAGAAAGTACTCTTTGTAGAAGTTAAGGAGCCTTTTAGAAGAAATTTGTTAAAATTTTTAAACTAAACAATGACCCTACCAGAACTCCTGACATTGCAGGCCCATCTGCTAACACCCTCGAACTGTTCCTTACTTTTAACCCTGAAAAATACTCTATTAAGATCACACATGCTTTATTTATCGAAGCCCAAATTCCCATTATCCTTACCCTGAAATCGTCACTGCGGGTGATTCTTTGCTTTTCTGGACAGACAACAGCCGAAGGAAGTTAATATGTCGATATCTTTGCTGAGTTAAACCTCCTATGCCAGCTTGTTGACGAGCCAATTCGGATCCCTGACGTTGCAGGCTAAGCCGCCAACACCCTGGACTTGGTCCTTACCTCTGATCCTGACGCCTCATGTCATGTCTGCAAATTTCTCGTGCCAAAAAACCTCAGTTAAAGAGACAACCCCTAAGCGAACCGTTTGGCAATACGAGAAAGCCAACTGGGACTGTCTCAACAATTTCTTCGGCAAATCCAACTGGTCACTATGCTTCCTCGATAGTTACGTAGACTCCAGGGTAGATATGTTTGCTAATTTAATTCTTTACGGGATGAGAAATTTTATCCCGAATAGGATAAAACCTATCAAACCGAAAGATTCGAGCAGTAAAGTGGTTATCAAGGTTAGAGAAGTAAATTTCCGTTGTTATGGAGCCAACCCTACTGAGGAAAACTGGAATACGTTCAAACAACTTAGAAGGACCTGCCACGGCCATATCCAAAGAACCAAATTATTGCATGTCCAAAAATTACGGAAAAAAAATACAACAATGTCCCAAAGGTAGTACCTAAAAATTTTTGGTCATTTACCAAAAAACATTCGAAACACTACGTGCGCGGTTCCAACGCTCGTCTTTAATGACCCTCACTAGAAAAGCCAATTTGCTTGCAGCACAGTTTGTTGTTAATTCGAAGCTGTCAGAGATTGTTATGACTCCTCCTGTACTTGAGAGCACTAACGATGTCATGGGACGAATCTTCTTTCGCACTCGTGCATTTCCAAGAATCCTGAAAAATCTTGATGTACACAAATCCGCTGGTCCGGATAGTATCCTCTTACCACTTCGTGATCTTTTTCATCTGTCCTACTCTACAGGTGTCTTTCAGAGTTCCGAGTGAATGAAAAACAGCATTTGTCCAGCTTGTCGCTAAAAAAATGAGAATCTTCATCACCCTCAACTTATTGTCCAATTGCACTTACGTCCCTTCTCTCCAAAGTCATGGAAACGCTAATAAATTATCAGTTTTAGAAATATCTTGAAGAATGAAAACTTCTTATTGACCGGCAGTACGACTTTCGTAGAAATAGGTCCACTGGTGATCTGATGGTATATCTCACCGAGCAGTGGAACAAATCTTTACATCGTTTTCGTGAAAGTAAGGTCTGTGCACTTGATATTTCATAAAATGCGTGCATTTGATATCGATGAATCGCTTCTTCGTTGGATTAGAAATTGCCTTTAAGATCGCTCGATACAAGTTGTATTAGACGGGTTTAAGTCTGAAAAAAAAGTACTGGTGTGCCTCAGGGTTCCATTTTGTCTCCGACTCTCTTTATATTTATCAACGATCTCGTGTCTGAAATTCATTAAATTGTTTTGCAGTCGACATTTCCCTCAGCTTTTTATGTTTGTTTCAAGATTAATTTCTTCGTTCTCCTATGCCTGAGTGGCTCTTGCATCACGGAAACTGAATAGCCTTTATTTCGGGGTATGTGCATCATAGACCACCTTGTGTGGAATGACCACATATTCGATGTCGCCAAAAAGCTACCAAATGCTTTGGCTTTTTCTCCCCTTCTGATCTGGCTGTAATATATATAAAGCCTTTATTTGTCCAAAATTTAAGCACAATCCTTATATTTGGGCAGGTGCTCCTTCAACTTACTTCAGTCTTTTAGATATAATTAAAAAGAGAGCTTTGATTTTTAAATAGGCGAAACATTTGCATCTCTCGAAGCCTGCCGCAATGTTTCATGTCTTTCGTTATAAGATCGCTATTTTTATAAATAGTGTTGTGAAATATCCAGTCAAATTTCTTCCTTTATACAACTACACCGTAATACTCGCGCTTCTATGAATGCTCATCATTTTACCCCTGAGCCCAATTTTGGACGTCTGATAAAGAACAGAGATTCTTTTTTCAACAGTACTACATGAATATGAAATACTGCACCCAGCTCTATATCTCCTCCCCATTCAAATTAATGTGCATTGGTACTTCTTTCAAAACCTTCCCCGTTTTCCTTACGCTCGTATTGTGATAGGTAATCATTTTAAGAGTATTAATATCCCATTGAATGCTCGCATTTTGTAAACAAAATTGACGGACGTGCAGATTGACAAACGTACGGATTGACGGACGCATAGATTGACGGATTCATAGTTCGACGGACGCACAGATCGACGGACGCACAGATTGACGGATGCATAATCTGTCGGACGCATAGATTGACGGACGCATAGATTGACGGACGCATAGATTGACGGATGCATAGGTTGACGGACGCATAGATTGACGGACGCATAGATTGACTGACACATAGATTGACGGGCGCACAGATTAACGGACGCACAGACTGACGGACGCACTGCCGACGGACGTCAAGAGAAAACCGCGTTCTTTAGAATTCTCCATCACCGTAATTTTAGAATTGATTAAAATGTTGAAACTTATCCTAATACTTCCCCTTTAAGTAGAGCAAGTACAAAAATTTAATAAATTTAGAGAAAGTTTTGCATGCTAATATACTTACAATAAAGACTGCAAAGTCTTTTCATACCATCAACCTCCAGTTAGCTAATTAATGCTCTAATTTGAGAAAAACTAGTTTGTTATTTTACCTACATATCTATGGAAGTACGCGATTTTGTTTCAAACTTCCCTTTATAAAACTGAATACCTACTCGTAATTTAAATTGTCAAAATAAAATTATAAAAAATAATATACCTATCGACCTATGCCTCTCAGTGACAACATTGCACATCAATCTTAGCAATATAATTGATTTCGATAAGGAAAATACTGCTGTGCCTACATACATGCACATACATACAGATGTATTGTATATGCAATGCATGTATAAATGTATGTAGGTACATGAAAAATGTCATTCACAAAAAAAGAAACACTCCAGAACTTTGTGTCTATCTCGTTTATTATTTTCATTCCACTTTCTTCACCTCGTTATTATTGCTTAATTTAAACTTAATTACCAAATAGAGACCTTGAAAATGTTATCGCACCTTTTCCGACATTGCAGTCAGGCAAAGCAAACCCATATACTTGAACGTGTTCTGCTTCCCTGCGCTATGCATGAGTCTAGGTTTTTTGTTTTACTTCGCATTCACCCCCCGAAAAGTGCAAAAGAGAATTAGAAAATAAAAATCAATGAATAAGAAAAAATAAAAAAAAAAAATGAAAAAGGAAACTTAGTCAAGAAAAATATAGTAAAAAAAAGACAACAAAAACAATCTCCACGTCTAGCCGTGGGGCCTCGCATTCGTGCCATAAGTAAAAAAAAAAAATATCTCCCCAAACGCCATCCCTCCGCACCTAACTACCTACCCTTCTGCTAAGCACATTCTAATGATAGCCAGGGTGTATACATACTATTATATGAAGATGAAGGTAGAGAGGCAAGAATACAATATATACAATATGTATGAATGTGTGGTGTGTGCACAAACAAAGGAAACTATCGCCAATCTAAATCAGCTTAGGGTGGTTAGGTCAGAGCGGGGGTGGTGGCTCTCTACTGTATAGCTTTGGCTGTTAGTTGTGGTCATTCAGAAAAAAAGTATGTATTTATAGATAAATAAACAAAAAACAGTCGCTGACTGTGTGTTGTCGGTCGGTCGTCTAGTTGGCTCTGATAAATAACTTTTGATGTTTCGTCAGAGCTTAGTTTTTTTTTGTATTTTTTCTTTGCCACATCATTTGAATTACAGATAGACTACGAATGCGAAGTAAAGTAGTATTAAATTGCCTGGAAATCGGAATGAAATTAACTTTTTGGATTTTCTGATAAGGCAAAGGCGTTAGGCAATTATGTCTAAGAACACCCAAATCGATCTGGGAACGATGACATGACGGCCAAAACCAATTTGTTTATAAAAAATTATTTTAATTTTGAATGAAACGGAATGACCCTCAAAATAATAGGCATGTTCAGAAAATTAAAATATCAGAGACCTCAGCTAAGTTTACTCCGTCAAAAATTGAGCAAGCGGATTCAATATTTTTTCCTCCGAAATTTGACAACAAAACTAGAAAATTTTGCTGAAAAATCCTGTTCACAAGGCAAGGATTGCTGAGGTCTCTGAGATCTTATTTTCCTGATTATGCCTAATAATTTAAGTGGTAACCAAAATCCAAAATAGGAAGAATTAGGTATCATAAATCACTTCGAATTATTGAAATAACCAAATACTAAGGGGGGAAAATAAATGTCACAATGTGAATGCGCCATCTTTTTTGCAAATGGCGTCAAATATCAAAATGCTTTGGCATTTATTTTGTAGACAGATAGAGAATAAATAAATGGCAATATATCTTTTTCTCGTTCATTTCTAACCGTCAAATTCAAGACTTTGGCAAAATCACATTTAAGTGGCTGTCATTTGTCATTTCTTGAGGCAAACAAATATTAAGAATTGACATTTGTTTGAGAAATAAAAAATGATGTGAAAATAAATGGGTAAAAACAAAATTTAAAAATTTGAATTGTTTGCAAACTTCTTAATCAGACCGCCTCTCTTTTGTTTGCTTTGCAATTCATCTTTAAGGGCTTGATTACACGATTCTTCTTTTGCCTGGTATGTACCTTCGTGATTTACACACAACGAAAAAGTCTTAAAATTTTCATACGTGTTTTCGTTACTTCGTTTCCCCTACAGTTCTTCACCCCTCACCCAATGTGTCAAAGAGACGAATCACGAAAAGACCGAAAAAAGGAATCGTGTAATCAGACTTTTAGTGTGCCAAAGTCTTAGCTGTCACTTTAGAACTGACAATTTGGTAGACATCCCTATTTGTATCAGAAAAAAATCATCAATTTACAAGAAGATGTTTTGCGACCAGCAGTAATTCAAAATGCTGTAAAACGAACCAAAATGTTCATCAACTCAGGAGACGATGAGTGAGAAGTACCTTTCAACAAAAAGTTATTGTATGAAGCATACGTAAGAACAAAGCAACTGAATTTAATTTTCATTCATTTTCATTCATTTATTTAACAATAAAGAATTTAATTGATACTATCTTTCACATAAAATTCTTTTATCAAAAGTAAGCTTTAACCAAATTGATAATCAAAACATGAATTGTAATATTATTATACCCACTTTAAATTACCTAGGAGCTATATTTACTGTATCCAAATATGTTAAACAAAAATCAACATACAAACACGCTTCTTTTCTTTTTTTTTATTAATTTTTTTTTTTGCAAAATTTCATCATCGTTGAACAAATAAAATAAAAAAAATTGCAAACAATTTTTCAATCAACCGGTCATTAGCCCCCACTTACAAAAAAAAAAAACTTTATGTTCATATACATAACTGACTAGCTTTATGTTTGGCAAAAGTTTAAGGCCACTGTGTTTTTTTCTGTTTTTTTTTCTTTTTTTTTTCTTTTTTTTTCCAGTGGCTATAGTCGAATTCGTAATCTAATTAAAATTATATTAAGCTTCATTATCTGCTTTTGTCTATCTGCTGGTATTTATACACGCAACAATTCGTACACCATAGTCCATTTATTTTATTATATTTTTTTGTTTAATTATGCTCTTCAAGTTTTTGTTTTTGTTCGTTGGGAAGTATAGAGATAATAAATATTTAAAAAAAAAACGGGGAGGAATCAGAATACAATAATCAAAGTGCGAAAATCTAAATAGTAATTGAAGAGCTGCTAGACGCTTTGATTTTTTTTACCTGCGTTGGCAATTTAAAAGTTAATGCTCGGCATAGAAAATAACTACAGAAAACGAAAATACCTTCTCGTAGGGGAGAATGGAATACTTTTGGGTATTATAAAAATTCTTTATTTTGAAAATAATCAAGTCGATTATGGAACTAGCAATACTGGATACGTAGAATGTGCTCTCTATTCTCTCTTCTCCTTTTCGTGAAAAGGAAAGAGAACATTGCATTTTGATTCGCAGCGAATTCCATAATCGGCATGAATATTTTTCAATACTGTGTCACTTATTCCCAGTCTCCGATATTAACTCAAAACGAAATACTAGCGTAGCGGTGAGTTCCAACGAAGACTGGCTCTTTCCAATCATTGCTTTCTAGGGCTAAGAGGTAACTCCTCCTTTCAAGGAGATGTATGGGAATGCTTTTTAGATAGTCTATTTTGAGAGAGAAATTCTCAAAGAAGTAGATACCCGCTTAAAACTCTCTACTGCTCTACACCTTCCACACAGGCCAACGCTGATGAGGTTACAGAGTAGAATTTGTATGAGTTTTTCTGAGATCTTATAGTTCACACTCGGTTGGAACCAAAATATACGTAAGAACGAGAGTGAACATAAACAAAACAGATAACCGCCACCACCAAAACCCTGGTCACGTTTCCATCAATTCAGAGATAGTGAGTGCCAACATCGATGTAGGAAATTTCAAAAAGTCGACAGAACCTGACGGCATCTTCATTTCTGCATTGAAAAAGTTACCTTATATTATCATCTTCCTGTTGAGGGTAGTTTTTAATAACTGCTTGCAAAACCGGCTACTTTCCCGAAGCATGGAAAACTGCTAAGATTTTTCCAGTGCTAAAGAAGACCAACAGGAAAAAGATGAAAGGATACAGGCCGATATCATTACTCTGTTCCATAAACAATGTCCTTCAATTACTTTTTTACTGAGAAAGGTACAACATTTCAGTGGTACAAATGTGCAGTGTTATGGCCGAAAATGTAGCGAACCATATTTCTTTGAGAATGAGGATGAAACGCTAGAAACTATTTCCGGAGCTTCTAACAGAACAACGATCGATAACGTTTTGCGGCCAACAACAAGATGGAGTGACTGCGCATACTGCTAGGCAAACCTTGGGAAATACTGCTAGGTCTTATTTGGCCTCTCTTTTTTTGTACATGATCTAAATCAGAAATCAAGAATAAACCATATCAGCGCTGGAATACCTCAGGCTTCCAAACTTGGGCCATTTCTCTTTAGCATTTTCACTGCCAATCAACCGGATAACATGCCAGAAACGAAAATGAAATTGAATGCTGATGAATTCATTACATAAATACGTCTATATCACCAGATATTGCAGCGCGTAGAGTTAAAACCTTTGTATGAAGATACAACAACGGAAGAAATTATATCCAGCCAGAGATATATGAGCCCCAGAGCGACCATATATGACAGATTTTGGATTTATATGACAGATTCTGGATTTATATGACAGATTCTGGATTTATATGACAGATTCTGGATTTATATGACAGATTCTGGGATTAACAACGAAGAAAGAAAGTCTACGAACCAGCCGATAGAAGAAATGACAGGGGATGATGTCCAGGCATTTTATACTCATGTATTTGATTAAGAAGGATCTAATTCTTTTAAGAACTCAGGTTCCAAAGTTGAAAGTGAAAGCCAGCTTTTGAGTTTTAAGTTAGTATGTCACACTGTGATCTAGTGACTTCTGCTATCTCAGACTGAGCCTAATTGATTGACGTCTGCTATCTGTGATTGTGATTTAGTGACCTCTGCTATCTCACAACTGTGATCTAGTTAATAATCCCAAACACACTAAAGTTTGTTTCGTGCTTTGGTTAATGCTGCACCCGGTAAGCATACATCAGTATACGATAAAAAGTTTCTCACGATATCAGAAATTCTTATTGGTACATTGAAAGAAGGACTGGCCACGATAACAGAAAAATCTCGGTCTTGTTTGGTATCTGTATCGGAAATTGAAACAAGACCAAGACGATACCAGCTTCAAAGCAAACCATACACCGAGCCAATACCAAATTTTTGTACCGAAATTTATCGAAACTCTCGGTGGTTTCGTTATATTTTGAATGATATTATTAATATATTACAAGCAAACAATTGAAATTGGTTTCTTGGAAGCGGCTTCAACGGTTTGGATTGTTTTTTTGTTAACAGTTTGTTCTTTTTAGTAGAAATACCGCCCACTACCACGCCCATTTTTCTTATGCTGGTTTCTCAGTAAAAGTCTCTAACGATTTGGATGAATTTTTCAAAGTTGGTTCTGTTAAGCTGGAGGACGGTTAAGGTATTAATTTGAGGCAGGGTCATAGATATGTAAGTCTTTACTCTAAAAACTTATTTTTGGTTTATAACCAACCATAATACAAGACAAAGTACGGGGAACCAAGTCGGTCATTTTATTTTCCTTGGAAATCAAAAAAAAAAATATGACTAGAGCGAGGTGTGACTGAGATGAAACCGAAACCAGACGAGTTCGATACCCATACCGATCCATATCCATATCCATATCCATATCCATATCCATATCCATATCCATATCCATATCCATATCCATATCCATATCCATATCCATATCCATATCCATATCCATATCCATATCCATATCCATATCCATATCCATATCCATATCCATATCCATATCCATATCCATATCCATATCCATATCCATATCCATATCCATATCCATATCCATATCCATATCCATATCCATATCCATATCCATATCCATATCCATATCCATATCCATATCCATATCCATATCCATATCCATATCCATATCCATATCCATATCCATATCCATATCCATATCCATATCCATATCCATATCCATATCCATATCCATATCCATATCCATATCCATATCCATATCCATATCCATATCCATATCCATATCCATATCCATATCCATATCCATATCCATATCCATATCCATATCCATATCCATATCCATATCCATATCCATATCCATATCCATATCCATATCCATATCCATATCCATATCCATATCCATATCCATATCCATATCCATATCCATATCCATATCCATATCCATATCCATATCCATATCCATATCCATATCCATATCCATATCCATATCCATATCCATATCCAAATCCATATCCATATCCATCAGCTCTTACCCAAGTTTACTTTTCTTTAAATTCTTTTTCGGTTCTCAAGATTAAGACAAATTCATAAAAAAACTTTACAAAATGTTGTTAGTTGAATATGTTTTATGGTAATTTAAGGATGAATTTAGCTCTTCACTAATTTCACTAATTGGCTCTTAATTAACATTATTTAATAATCTTTAAGATAATTGCTTTAATTAAAACTTGGCTCCATATTTACCTTAGCTTATTTTTTAGTTTAACCCATTCTCCCCTACAAAAAGTAGGTAGCTTAATTATTTGTTTGTCTTGTAGGTATCTTACCTCTTTGTGAATGAACGCTTTATTATATGTATAGAAGCAAAAGCGATTAATGTGAATCCGCCACTTATTTACGCATTTCTGACAACAAGCAAAGCATGACCGGAAATTTTGCAAAAAAAACATAAAAAAAAACTAAACAAAACATGCGACAATGTATGTATATTGTATAGGTAGGTACTTCAGCGTATAATCGTATCTTTAAGTAACTATGAATGTTTGATTTATTTCATTTATTCACATTAATCCGACATTCGTCATTTATGTAGGTAGGTAGGTAGGTACATGTATGTATATGCAGCGGATACATGTCTAATTTTAAATTACATCACGAAAGCGGTAGTTTTTTGTCTAGCCATTTGGGTGTCCCTCTCACTCCAGTATAAGAAACAATTATCACGATCTTAGAAATAGAAATAAAAAATAAAAATAAAACAATAAAAGAAAGAAATAATCCAGCTATAGATCTTGGAACGGCAAGCATTTGAAATTAATCTATACACGCAAACTTTTTTTTTTATGTTTTGTTTCTTTAAGTTTACCTATAACTTTTTTGTAAGCTCAAAATTTGTCTAGACTTTAGTCTAGTATAAGAAGGAGTATGATTGATGATGATGATGTCTCGAGATTTTATTTAGATTTGTTGCCAAAAATATAAGTTAAATGAGAATATAAAGGTATTTTTTTCTAACAGTAAAATCGTGTTATGTATAAGCTTGATTTGAATTTCATATTTTTTCTTTCAAGACTTTATCGAAAAGATTCAAATGGAATTAACGTTTATTCAAAAACTACTTATATTTCAATTTTATTTCCCAAAAGTTAATAAAATTATTTTTACAATAAATTCCTATCGCAAGCTATTTTTTCACATATCGTAATCACACGTGGAAGCGATAATTTATACCAGCCCTTTGAAATATTTCTGTGTTTCGGAGATTGGAGAAAATTTTCGTTCTTTTTGATTCTCAATATTTGTAGGGATTAATTATTATATCATTTATCTTCGGCATTTCTCAGTTCATGTGATTTTACCTTTGATTCAAAAAAGCTTTTTATCACTTTTAGTCTACGAAAATTGGATATGACAAGACAAGGCTTTCACTGTCACTTGTAACTGATGAGCTCAAGTGAGAGTATGACATATGACAGATCAACGCAGCTACTTGCTACAAGCTTAGTTTGTTAACCCCAAAAGTACTCTTAATTCTCAAATTTGCAGATTAATCCAATTATAAAATGGAAATAAATACTTGTGCTCAGTTTGACCCACTTGGATGCCATCTTCTAAATGAAACATAATTCATAATTTTAGTTTATTTTAATCTATTGTAGGTTCATCAAATCACTTCAAAATTGAGAGAATATTCTGTGCGATGTGATTTCTGAGATTTTGGAAAACATAAATTTAATTTATCACCTTTAATCTCATGTTAGTTTTGATTTTAATTTTGTTCATAGAAAAATTACAACAAAATCAAAAGAAAATGCGCAAATATGTCTACTCATTAATTTTCAGGAAGTTAAGTGTTCCACTTTCATTGTTTACAGAATCATGTCACATTACATCGCACCCAAGGGTCGGTGATGAGCTGTCACCTAATATTGAAACTAAAAAAAGCAAATCTAAAAAACTCATCAACTGCTCTCTTTTGCAAATACAAACGTTAATTTTAGACGAAAAAAAACAACAACAAAAAACCAACAACAAATTGAATATAACGACCAACGATCCACCCCAGTTTGTAGCTTATATAGATAGTAGCTCTTGTTGTTTTTTTTTCTGTTTTTTGTTTTTTGCAATAAATTGTAGCAAGGTCAGTTTGTTTTTGTTGTTTTTTTATTTTTTATGTTTGTCCTCTTTTTCTCCATATAAACGTAATAAGCATCAACAACAACAGCACTATCATCATCATCATCATCTATCTTCTCCATTGTTTTACAGCATCAGTATTTTCAGCATCGTCAGCAACATCATTGTCTACGTCTATGTCTCCATCAGATTCACCAGAGATGCACCGTTTATAATATAGTTTCAGATGAATTCGCCGTATCATCCTATTCGTCGTCGTTGTTTTTGTTGTTGTTGTTTGCCCCCTTTTTTGACGATGTTGACAATTTTTTTTTTTTTTGCTTTTTTTTCAATTCTTTTTTGTCTACCGTTTTGTTTGTCACTGGAGGAATATATCTTCTTTTTTTGTTGTTGTTTTTGTAGCCATACAGATACATTATAGAAGATTTATTGTTGAAAAGTGAAAGGGAGGCGAGCAGGCAGAAAGACAAGAACTTTTTATTTTGTACGATGATTTTGATGAATGCTTTACCACTGGAGCGTAATAAAATTCACATATATATGTACATATACAACACTAATACTCATTTACTGATATATGAAATCTATTTTTAGTAAAAAGAATTCATAAATGTTCGTAAATCACGGATCTATTTAGGGACACTTTTGGCATGAAAGCGCATTTAAGTACATATTATAGCAAAAAATCAAATTTATTTAACCAAATATTCTCCGAAGAATCATTAAATATAATTTTATAGTTTGGGGAATAGCGTTGGAAATAATATTCAAAGTTATAAAGCCACCTGATCGTGAAAAGAAAATCCTAACTCTAAAGCTTTTTTGTTTTCAATTTGATCCCAGTAGAATGTATGTATGTAGTTCTAGGGCAAAATAAAAAAATTATCGAAATGAAAATTTATCTACGTCAAATTTAACTTCTAAAAAAAGAAGTTAAGCTTAGATTAGACGGTCAACTTAAACTGTCAACGTAGACTGTGTCAACGCTTGAAACATTGACGACGATCACACGACAATCAATGTTGTCCGAAAATGGCTTGTCAACGCACTTGGTACCCTCTGGTGTCAACGTATTGACACGTAAAACGTTGACGATTACACTACTTGACCACATCCAAACATAATGAACGTTGACGCGGAGTTGACAAGAGCAAAATTGAATCATTTTGTACGTTGACGATCACACGAGATTGACTGTAGTGTTGTCGAACAATACAATGTGGATGAATTAAAAACCTCTAAAAAATCTGAAACTTTTGAAGTTTTTTTCATGCTTAGGAAAAAGGTTAATTTAGGGGAATTGGGTGACATTAAAATCAAAATACAAAATATAGTTCATCCCCCATCTGTCAAGCCATCAACTGTCAAGTTCCATTGAGGAATGGCTACGGTGTCGATGGATTAAAAAACAGCTACAAAATCATCAATTTTTGAAGTTTTCTTACTGCCCCAGAAAAAAATGATTTAAGGTCAATTGGGTGCCATTTGGATCGAAATATATGTTTGCTGTCGAAATATAGCTCGTCTTTCATCTGTCAAGCAATCAACTGGCACATTCCTTTGAAGGATGGCTACGATTTTTTGAAGTTTATTTACTGCTCCGGAAAACGTGATTTAAGGGCAATTATGACATTTGCATCGAAAAAATATACTTTTGCTGCCAAAATATAGTTTGTCCTCCATCTGTCAAGCCATCAACTGTCAAGTTCTTTTGAAGGATGACTACGATGTCGATGGATTAGAAAAATATCGGAAATTTGAGAAATTTTTATACTGTTCCGGAAAAAGTGATTTAAGGGTAATTCGGTGACATATGGATTGAAATATACTTTTGCCGTCAAAGTATAATTCATTCCCCTCATCTAATTAGTCATCAACTGTCGATGTAATAAAAATACTCAAGAAATGCTAAATTTTTGATATTGAGAAATGAAGGTCAACGCAGGGTACGTTGACATGGCAGAAAAAGCCGCTGTGTCAACGTAAAGATACAGTCAATGCGAGGTTTAGTAGTCTGTCATAGTGTCCTAACTACGTTGACAGGGTGATTATACGGCCAACGAAAATAATCAACGCATTGACCCTTAAATTCGTTTAAACGAGAGTGTCAACGCATGGACAGTACTCTGCGTTGACGATCACACAACGAGAAAACTTTGGGACAGAGTTTTACATCATTTTGACGTCAGAGAGTCAACGGATTGACCATTTGCGTTGACCGTCTAATCATAGCTTTATTCTTTTGAAAAGAAATTGAAAAAAAATGGCGGAATACTAAGTTTCTCATTACACATGAGCTTAGTTATTAGCTACTAGACTTGAAAATTCCTTATCTAAAGTAAATTTTGATATTTCTATCACGTCATGCGTTTGAAGATCTATGACCCTGAACTTTGTAGAAAATTTGAGTTTAGTATTTTTGACAGTCACTAGCAGCACCATAAAATTGATTTAATTTTGAGAAATGTAACGATAAGCGATTTTTCATGACAAAATCTCGATACGTCATTTTTTATTTAACGAAATAGAAAAGTTATGATGAAAAAAGTAAAAAGTGACGAACAAAAATAAAATTAAAAATTTAACGTTAATTTTTATTTTTACTTTTTTCATCATAACATTTTTATTTCGGTACATAAAAAAAATAACGTATCAAGATTTTTCGATGACAATTGATTGCCGTAATATTTTTCAAAATCGAATCGGTTTTTTGTCCGATTTTTACTTGATTCATCATAACTTTTTCTATTAAGGTTAATATAGATTAAATGAGAATATCGTATCGAGATTTTGTCATGACAAATATATTGCCGTTACATTTTTCAAAATCTAATAATTTTTACGGCGCGGTGTTGGTTGGTGATAGTCCAAAAATGTTCAAGGTATTTTGTACGACACTTTTTACTTTTTTCATCACAACTTTTCTATTACGGTAAACAAAAATTTGAAAAATGAAGTACATATCGAGATCATTTTTACGGTGCTTGTGAATGTCCAAAATAGTTCAGGGTGTTGAATAGATAGTAGTTGGGTTAATAAAAATTGTATAATCAAGTCTCAGTGAACTCTTTTCCACAAGAGAGAGTAATGACGACGACGAGAGTAAATTGTTCACCCTGAGAGTAAATTTACTCTCATCGGTAGATATAACTAAATCCCAGAACAAATTTTCCCTCTAAAAATGCTTAATAGTATATTTTAACGTGTATAATAACAACGGTGACAATAAAAACAAAATAAAACGCAATTTGAAGTTATATGAACGAAAAATTAAAATTTGACATTTTACTCGTCTCAAATAACGTGCTGCTGAAAATAATTTATTTTGAGCTGACCGACACGATCGACAATTCTCGATTGTATCAAGTAACTTGGGTTTGCTGAATTTGCTTTCTTTTAAGTTGGCACCCTGAGCTTTTTGGGCACTTTCACACAGTTTTTTTTTTTATAATTTTCCTTAGACCAAAAGTACCTATCTGCCATACCAAATATTTAAACCAGAATTTTTAAATAATACAATCTTTTGTGAATGCAAATAATAAATTATGACTTAAATAAAAGATTGCATTCATTGACTTCACTTTGATGCTGCGAGTTAAAATTCTGCAATCACCATTCATTTGACATTGAAACGATTGCAATCATTTGTTCCCCCATTAATTTTAGGACAATCAATTGAATGCAATCTTTTGAGAATTTGTGAATTCTTTGCTTCCATTTAAACATTTGCGTTCTTTTGCATGGGAAAAAATTGTGTCAAATGAATAGTGATTGCAGAATTTGAAGTCAGTGTTTTAAAGTGAATAAATTTTGATTGAATTCAATAATGATATTTAATGATTGCATTCGAACATTTTTAAAACTATAAGTCTCTTGACGTACGTGGACCTAGTCGTGCATTTTGTTTTTATATTAATATCAGTCTTTGTAAAATCTAAACCTAAAATGCAACGCTCCCACCCGGAACTATGTTTTCTGTAAAAATTAAAAAAAAAAATTCCTTGTGACATTGTGTCATTGTAATTTATTTTCACACTATGATTGATGAATTTGCATTTCAACGGGTCGGGCGTCAATTCTAAGTTTTTTTTTTTAATTTCAAAAGCCTGGGAATTAACATACCGAGTATGGAATTGATATCATAAATCACAGAGGATAAATATCTCTGCGCTTATATTCAACGAACACTTATTATTGAGAGTGAATTTAAGTGTTTTTCCCTGACAATGAATTTATTATTGCGCAAGTAGTATATCGTGTATAGATAGGTAGGTCTATATAATCAGATAAATCGATAATGCACATGAAATATTGAATATATGTATAAATGTTGTTAACAACGTGAAAAAGATAATAATTAATCGACAGGGGGTATTTAAAAAAAATAATAATAACAAAATCACGAGCAGTAATACATATTTGATAAGTGATGTTTATCATCAGGTATTTATTAAAGATTTATTTTATTAGTTTAACAATTAGTTGCTATGCTAAAAATTTAGAAAATCATCTTTTATGCTAATGAAGTTATTGACCTTGTCAATATCAATATCACCTCGATCGGTGATGATAAAATTAAATTAATAAATTTCGTGGCGTGGCAAATGATGAGAACCAGGGCATTGTGAATGTAGAGAATGTATAGAACCTATTATTTTTTTGCAGAATCCGATCTGCTTAGATGAGAGGACCTTATCATGACAATAGATACTCTAACGGCCAATTTGTTCATAAATTCATCATTTGTTCATGTTAAATCCATAATAAGTTGCTCATAGGCTCTGATTAAAAGGTGCTTATAAACCAATATTGACTCAAACTATGGATTCATTGACTAAAATTGTGGTAAACAAGCACATTCGCACACAATAATCATTGAATAACGTTGATTAGCTGTGAACAAACTGTCGCTTCCTCGCAAGAAGCATTACTTCTGAAAAAAATATTTGAAATGGAAAAGGATGAGGTTCGGACTCGATTCTTGATGCTCATCAAACAAAAAAAAAAAAAAAAGCCGGCAGGAAATGTTTAGTTTCGGTGCTTAATTTGCAAACAAACTTGGATGCGCTGGTTCTGTGCATGGAAATAATTCTGATGAAAACCTTGACGCTCGTTCTGATGACGTATTTTCCCGTTGTTGATAAAATTGACAATTTTCAAAGAATGTTCTTCGGTGCATGCTTATTCTGACTAACAATTATAGATTTGACACACATGTCAGAACTTGGAAAAATCTTTGTACTTATAAAAGTGTACACGATTTGTTCATCAGATTCCGCACGATTTTTGTCAGAACAGATTTTTCTTTCAAATTAATTATTTTGTTTCAGCGTTCGTGAGAACTGATGTCGAACAATGACAAATGAATGAAACGTGTGTTTGAAAAAAAGCATTGACGAGATTCCATTACATTCACTGTAATCACCGCTTCTGACGAACAATTCTGAAGAAAACGTCAGAACATTTACTCGTCAGATTACGCAAACCGTAAACGTACAATATTCGATTAACAACTTAAACACCTCGAGGCTATTTAACTATCTCCTCCGTTGACGTATTTCTAAGAGTTCCTTTAGGGCTTCTGTCATTCCTTTTCTTTTATAATAACTCAATCTCAAGATATTTGTTGAAACTTGTTTTTAAAAGTAGTAGCCATTGTTGTAGAGCCACTCCACCTACCTGTTCCAATCATAATATTTGATCAGTATCTTTGCAAAATAAAAAATGCTGAAGACTGCCTTAAAAGAAGAATTATGATGAGTAAACAGATCAAGAAAAAATATTATAACAAAAATTGTATTGGGATGTTTTTTTTTCAGAAAGTTTGTAGGAATTTAGTGATTTTTGCTTTGATGTTCTTCCCCCAACATCATTCAGAATCGTTCACTTAGCTTCAAATGTCCACTCAAAAAATACCAAATAACATATTTTAATGCATAGAAATGTATATTTGATGTTTTTGTATGAAAAAATCCGGGTCGAAGGACCAAAATATTAGGATACTGTGAACTGCTTAAGCAAGAGCAGTCCAACTGTTTCTTTTGAAATGCTCGCCGAATATGTTGGGCTTTAAACTGTAAAGTAGGTAAAGGAACAGTTGAATGGCACAAAAAAGCATCGAATAGAGAAGCATCAAGGACAGTACAAAATTTACTGTCAGTGAGTTAAATAGACAATTTACCCCAGTTACCCCTAAATCTCACGTTGTAATTAAGTTGCACGTGTTGTGGAACTTCAATATGCTATCGCAGGAGCTATCTTACGTGTAATTAAGAACATTTTAAAACTTGGCAACACCTAACTGCAGCAATGTTCGTTCAAGTAACTCTCGTTAAAGCGTTTAAAATCTGTCGTTTCGTCAATTCACCAAATTCCTTTCCTTCGAAAAAAAAAATAAAAACAATTTAAAACTTGCCAAAATAATTTAAATAAGAATTCATCTATTTTTAATTTGCATTCCAAAAAGACACCGATAAGAGATGCCCTCTTCTTGGCAAAAATATTCTTCCTCCCCTCGACCGGTCTTCATCAGACATCAAAAAATACCACAGAATCACGCCAGTATAGTTAAAGTAAAGGCAACTTTTGATATGTTAATGGCTGCAATTAATATGTCAATAAAAGTCATTTAGTTGTGAAAATATTCAAGTGATCTTTCGGCCTGTTGCTGCTGAGATATTTGTGTCGCAGTTGCAAAGATCTTTCTATGCTTTGGGATGGTTATTTCAAAAAAAAAAACGCGCCACTTAAATTCGACGATGAAAAAAGAAAACAAAAAAAAAACTAAAATACCCGGAAAATCCACTAAATTTTAATGAAAATCCGCTCAAAGTTAACCTCACTTTTATTTTTCTATCTCATTTGTTGTTCTGTGTGTTCTTTCGATAAAATTTATGAATATATTTAAAATAAAAAAAAAATAAAAACAAAACCAAATGTCTGATGTTTGCAGGATGCATTTACTTTTCAACAAAATTTATGTTCGTAATTTTTTTTTTTATTTTATTTTCTTTCTTGTAATAGTAGGTACTATTGCATTTTGCATACTATTTTAAATCGTGCATAAAATTGCACCACACACATATTGCGCGTATACACTTATAGTAAACATGATGCGTGCTACAAACAAAACAAAAAAGCATGAGAGGACTCCCAAACAAAAACACACTAATGCTCAATGTTGAGTGAAAGGATATTTAATGCTGCCGCCATTGCTGCTGCCATTCGTTGTTATATTGGGTGGAGTGCACACTGCACATTGTGGAACCACGGTTTTTAGGATAAAATAAACATAAATCAGTGCAATTTATTTCGCAAACGCGGGTATGTGCCACCATTCGACACGGAACATCGTGAATAACAGCGTCAGCCACACGGCCGCGGTTGATATGACTGCCACAAAGTGCATCTCACCATCATTTTGGCGCGTAAACACTATCCGCCGATTGGAAAATAGACATGAGTTGAGTAGAGTGCAGAAAAACATAGCATGTGTTTTCTAACGCTGCTGCTGTTGGGCTGGTGATGTATGTATGTAGGAATTATACATATATTTTTTTTTTGTTTGTGACAAGCTAGAGGTGGACTACTCAAATGTCAGATTTAATGGAAATAAATACAAATTAAATTAAGTTTATAGCCTGTAAAATATATTATGTGGTATTACTTATATAGAGTAACTGTCAGTTGTCAAAAAATATTTTTAGTTAAGCTATGATGACGTAATGTGTGGGACATTTCCATATCAAAAACACGTGTATTGATTTTTCTGTTTTTTCAGGAGATGTAAATGAACTCAGTTAAGTCATTGTGTATGAATTTGTTCTTGGGACAGACGTTTAATATTTCTTCTTATGCTATGTTTCCACCAAAGGTTTATCTCAGATTAGATTTAATAAATCTTTTTGGTGTTTCCACCGCACAAAAAGATTTAAAAAAGATTAAATTTGACAGCACCTTCAAAAATGCAAATGGCGTTCCAATTTTTCTTATGAAGTGCGAATGAGACAGAATGTTTGATTCGTGTGAAACAATGAAGAACTGAATGCTAGTCTCGAATGAATCGTTCAGCACCATTTAAGAAAAGGTTAGTTCGATTTGTAAAACTATTTGTCCTAGGAAGATTTAACAAGATTAATTTCTAATCGTCAAGATTAACGAAATAAATTTGTATGGTAAATCTCCGAGATTTGAAGGAGATTTGAGGTAAATCTTATTAAATCTCAGATTAGCGTCAGGTGGAAATGAAGCATTAAATATTTTTTTTTTTTTCAGAATTAAACATTAATCGAAAACTAAACAGCTTTTGCCTGAGCTAAGTTTTAAGCTTATGATATCTTTGAAATTAAACAAAAAAATACATGACCGGGCACTTGTTATTATTATTAGGTACTATCAAAAAGTGTCCCAAAAATGCAAGTTTTCAGCAAATTTATAAATTTTATGTAACAACTTTAAAATAAACTGAAATAATTCCTTTTGACCTTTGAAACTGATGATTCAGTACTGTCCCAAAGTGTCCCAAAAATTCCATTTTTGTCGGGAAATTTCTGTTTATTAAGCAACAACATTAAAAATAAGCAGACATTATTTCCTGAGACCTTAAACGTTAATTCAGTACTGTCACAAATCGTCCCAAAAATGCGAATTTAAATCAATTGGTTCAAAAATCCACTCAAACCTTTCTGAAAATATGTAGACAGTTCTTTCAGTATGTACTCTTCTTATAGCAACAAATCTGGGAACTCTTCAACTTTTGTCGATACTATATAATAAGACATTTCTTATCATTTGAAGCATTCATAATAGTAAATTTGTATAATTGAGGACTGTCCCAAAATGTCCCAAGCACGCAATTCAATCACCATGTACGCAAAAGTTCAAGCAGAAAACTTTTATGAATGTTTGGAATTTGAAAAGACAATTTGAAGGCAAATGAAAAGGCTGGGACATAATTCCACATTTAAAAAGCTCAGGTGCCTAAACAAATTATTCGTTTTAAACATTGACAATAGTTTGTTTGTATGATTGAAGACTGTCCCTAAATGTGCCAAACACGCAGTTCTATCAGCTTGTACATAAAAGTTTAAACAAAAAACTTCTATGAATGTTAAGGAATTTTTAAAGACAATTTGAAAGCAAATGAAGATGTTGGGACATAATTCCACATTTAAAAAGCTCAGGTTCTTACCAATGCTTTTTAATGAAAAAAATGTTATCGTGTATCATATCCATTTCAGCTCTAAATGTAGTATGTTAAACATGTCCCATAGCATCTCCCAAATAAGGAAAACAACTTTCATTAAGCCTTAAAATATTGAATAAAGAATTAAACAAAAAAGCAAACATAAAACTTCTGTGAATGAACTTGTAGGCCTATATGCCATACTGGAATTATACATACATACATAATGTGCAGAAGCAGATATTCCTGGTATTTTATACAATTCCCATTAAAACATAACATACTATCTATACATACAAACAACATAAACACAAGACAACATATTTTCCCTTTCACTTAACACTTCCCGACATTTCCAAGAAGAAGAATTACAACAATAAATACAAAGACCAACGACTTTCAGCAGTGTGCCGCATGTTATTGTAACTTCTTCTTTTCCAGCTAATACACACACGAGTTGTTTTATAAAATGTCTTGTTCTTTGTTTTTTTCCAGTCAGTCAGACAGACAGACAGGAATTGTACACGCACAGTAATGCAAACAAAAAAATAAAATTAAACTTATTACTTTGCAAAAAAAAGAAGTGAAGTAAGAAGAAGCCTTTGAAAATTTACCTTTTAAAAAAACAATGACTTCGGTGTTGCGCGCTATTGCAAGACAAGCTATTATTTATAATTTGCATTATTATTAATGACAATGTGTCCGTTCGTCATCGGTTTTATTATTTTTTTTATTGAATTTGAAGACATGCGTGTTTTTGTCTTTTTTTTCAAGAATTTTGTCAGATAGCATTTTTTTTTGTTTAATTCTGTTTCGGAGAACGTGTCTCGTGTGTCGTGACTCGTGACTTGTAAATCGATATCCGGAGATGGAAGAAATATATATCTTCTTGATTTTATGATTATTGCTGCTTCGAATTGAACTTTTGAAATCCCAATCCCTCATAGATTACTATTTTTATTAATTTATATTTCCGTTAATTATGGATACAAAAGGTTTTCAAATGTTGTAGTCACAGTTGCAAAAAGGCTTACTATTGTACTGAATTCGGTACTATTGGACTTTCCCGAGTACGCAAGTACCACTTTTCAATTTTCAGTACTATTTGTACTATTTTTAATTTTTGAAAAGGTCAACTTTCATAAATCTCTAAAATCAAACAGATATGTTCAGACAGATTTCACCACATCTTCATGTAAAGAAGCTTTTAATGAAAGACCCATATTGTCAATAAACTTACTAGAAAACCACCTTCCCGTCGAGGAAATCTATTGCGGGACCGAAAGTGAAATTTTTACACTTCTAAAAATTTTGCTCAAAGCAAAATGTATAGCTTTAAAAGTCATGCACGGATGTTCTATATAGCTTTCCTCGAAGATGTGAGAAAAGATTTAGTTTTGAAGACATTTTTTTTAACTTGTTGCAACATTTTTCACAAACTTCAATTTTAGATGTCCAAGTAAATTCAATAGATTTTTTCCTGGCGAACAAAAGAACATTGAACTCATTAATAAAGAATATCGAGCTCTAACTGACTGCCAATACTTAAAAAATTTAGGAATGCTTCTATTTCTGAGTTCTGGGCTGAAATTGGCCTTGTGAAAAACGAGTTCATGTTTTCAAATATAAACAGAATTGTCCAGGGTGCTTTTTCTATTCCTCATTCTTCCGTAAACGTCGAAAGAATTTTTTCTTATCAAAATATTATTAAAACAAAACTAAGAAACGGAATGCAGGTGGACACGTGTTATGCACTAAAACTAAAAACCTAATTAAAAATTAATGCTGAATGTATTTTTGTTTTAATAAAATATTTATTTTAATTGTGTACGTTGTTTTATAATTTAAAAAAGTTCAGTACTATTTGGTCTTTTTCAGTACAATTTTTTTTCAGTTTTCAGTACAATCAACAAAAGTCAATTTTCATCACTGGTTGTAGTTTTGATTTTTGGAGAACAATTTTTATTTTAGACATTTTTGTATTAATGTCTCGACAAATATATTTTATTTTAATTAATTGTATTTTATTTATTAAAAACCAAAGTTAAGGTGTAGTCTGTAGGAAGGTCAAAATGTTGGACCCGATTTCGCCGTTTAGTGGCACGGCAGAATCTAATTTACAAATTATTCTCCAGTAACCCATCAATTAAACTGCAATATCTATTTAATTTGTATGTTAAAAAAGCTTTAAGAATTGCATATTTATAGGACGTTCTTGTTAAATTAACTGAAAATCATTTTAGAACTGCTGTCTTAAACTTCAATGTCTTTTTAGTTTATATTTTAAGATAGCTTAATCGATGCATATTTATAGGTGTTTCGTTTTTATTTAAGACTCAACGCTGAGAATCCTCCTAGAAATACGGATCTCTACTACAACTGCTCCCAACTATTTCTGATTTTTTTTATTTCCCCGATTTTTCGGTTCATCCTCTTATACTCTAGTATGTTCATTAATAAAGAACATTGCATACTTTTTGGTAGCTTATCTAGAAACTAATTCTTAGAAGTACCTAATATTTTTTTGAAAAAATAAGGACAAAAAATGATAATTGAAGATTACTGCACTCTTGTTGTGTTGCCGAAAATTATTCTTTTGTAACCGATTATTTGAACTACAATATCTATTTAATATTTGTTAAAAAAAAACTTTGAAAATAGCATATTTACAGGTGTTTTGTGTTATTTAGGAATTAACACTGAAAATTCTTTTAGAACTTCGGATTTTGTTTACTTCTACTCAAATGCGTTCTGATTTTTTGTTCTGTGTACATACTTTTCACTGATCTTTCCGCTAATTGAATTACGCCCTAGTATCTACACTAATATTCTTGCCGACAACACGCACACAGGAATGATTGAGAGTTTTAAGTCACTAGCCCCTGGTTGCGCCACTAAATTTATTTTTAATTTAATTAGGTACTTATCTGTACTAACTATAAAGGTTGCATACTTTCAGGTGGCTTATACTTAGAAGAAATTCTTAGAATTTGCATTTTTTTAAATATTAAGACGAATGGTTCTAAAGATACCTACTGTACTTTTGTTGGTGTTATTCATTCTATAAAGAAATTTTGTTCAGAAAGAGCAGTTTTCGAAATTGAGCTTTATCACCAAACATGACTCGAGACAGAAATGAGGAAGACATCTCTTCCTGAAATCTCGGCGTAAACCATGGCATTGTGCCTACCTATACCTTGTCCAACAAAAATTTTCAGTACAGGGCTAATGAAGATCTTTTTTCAAGTCATTGGTTCTTGTATATTCTACTAATACAGCACTCAAATAAGAAACCTGCCACTGAGATTCATAATTAACCACACTGATTAACATACAGGAATTGTTGTTGTTGTTCTTTGAAAAATTTTGTTCCTAACGTGACCGTCCTCTTTCAATGCCAATTGCCAAAAGCATTCTGATCGTGTACTCGCTTTCGCTTCTACCTTTGTTGCGTGAAATGAAACAAACACAAATCACAAGCAATTGTAGAGCTTTTTCCGTGGTTTTTATCAAAGAACTTTAGGTTTTTAAGCTTTTCAAAACAAAATTTATAAAAGTGAGAGCCAAAAGTGTTTTCGTTTTTATTGTCACTTTTTATTTTTACTTGCGATTATAGGTACTATAAGGCAAGTTTTGGATTCGTGCAAAAAAAAAAATTTTAGATAACAATCAAACATGATATTACGATGATAGAGGACACGAAAAAAGTGGGTGGCACAATTCTGTCTGTCTGTCTGTCTGTCTGTCTGTCTGTCTGTCTGTCTGTCTGTCTGTCTGTCTGTCTGTCTGTCTGTCTGTCTGTCTGTCTGTCTGTCTGTCTGTCTGTCTGTCTGTCTGTCTGTCTGTCTGTCTGTCTGTCTGTCTGTCTGTCTGTCTGTTCGACTTCAGCCTAAACGGCTTGATCGATTTTCTTCAAACTTGGTACATAGTGGTTTTTGGTGATTCTGCCGACACGTTTTTTTCATTTTTTTTTTTTAGAACCAAAAATAACGGTACCTGCCATACGATTTTTTTTTTTAGCAATTTTACATAATCGTATTTTTCTCAAAAACGGCTCGACAACTTTTCTTAAACAAAATTCAAAAAATTTATTTTAGTAAAGGCTTTGTTTAAGTGGAAAACCATTTTTCAAAAATGGTTATAACTGGTACCTCCCAAAGAACCATTTTTTTTTTTGATTTTCTTCAAAACGGTAAGACCGATTTCAATTATTTTTTTTATACAGAAGCTTCCAAAAAATATAAATAGTTTTGTGTACCAAAATTTGTGAAAAAATATTTTTTGGATTTTTAAAAAATGTTTCAAAATTTTTTTTTGGAAAATCAAATATTTCGAAAATAACAAGATCGATTTTTTTGAAACTCGATATTTAAGAGTTTTTTAGTACTTTCTAAAATATTTTTAGAAAAAATTTTACATTTATGAAAAAATAACAGTACCTTCATACAAAAGTTAAAAAACCACAAAAGAAAATATTTTTTTGCTTAAAAACGGCTCCAACGATTTTGATAAAACTTTTTCTATATACTAAAATTAGTATGATCTACTACAAAAAAATATAAAATTTTACACTTAGATACTATTAACAGTACCTGTCATAGAACGTATTTTTTTATTTTGAATTTTCTCGTTATCTATCAGCTAAACGGATTTAGATGAATTTTTTCATATACGAATTTCAGATAAAACTCAATAATATTGCATACCAAAATTTTCAAAAAAAAAGTTTTTGGATTTTTAAAAAAAGTTTCAATTTTTTTTTTGAAAATTCGATATCTCAAAAATGGGTTGACAATTTTTTTTCAAATTTTGTTTTTATATACACATAAATATTTACTTAAGATTTGCATACCAACATTTGTTCTTAAAAATGTTTTAAGAATTTTATATATAAAAAATTATTTTTTTAAAAAACCGCTCCAACGATTTTAATTTTTGTTTCCCATACAATCATATTCAATCAAGAATTAAGATGGCATTCTTCTTTTTCACCTCAAACTGTCAAAAGACTTGTTTTAGCCAATTTCAATGTCGTATTTCATGCTTCTCTACATTTTTCTCTAATAATTTCCATGTTTTTATATACAATTTTCTTTATCCCACAGTGTCTTGAACATAAGAGCAAGTACGTGCGACCCAGTCGTGCATTTTATTTTTGTTTCTGAAAGAGCCATAAAATGCAGTTAAAATTTGTTGAATTTTAGTCTTTTAAGCATAGATTACAGTTCCCATGCGAAAAACAATCAACATTTTTAAAACGATTTTCCACCTATTCTGTGTACCAAATTGAATAGGTAATATTCAAGGTGAAAAACGTTTGCCTTGGCCTAGGCCACCCATTGAGTCATTAATGTACCCTTAATTAATAAGCTTTAGGCCTAAAAAAAATGGAAAATAATTATTTTTGGATGCCAAAACCATTTGCATGCCAATAATGCCTTGATATGAATACATTTTTTCTTGGAAGTGTAAACCGACCATCAAAAAAAAAAATTATTCACCACACATTTTTTTCGAATGCAAAACAACTGTCGGTCCATTGTTTTGCATGACATTCCAAGGCAATAATGGTTTTTATTCAGAACTGAATAGTTTTTGCATGAAACTGTAAACCAATCATGCAAACAATTAATTTTGCATTTCACCTCAATTATTTTTGACATGCAAGAATATTTGCATAGATTTTTTTTGCGAAACAAGTATTTAGGTATAGTTAACAGTTCGCATGCAAACAAAGTCAAAATTTTCAAACCAATTTTCCACCTATTCTAAGGCCTAAGCCTCCCATTTAGTTGTTAGTTTACCTTTAATGATTATAGGCGCAAAAATGGAAAGCAATTATTTTTGGATGCAAACCCCATTTGCATTTTGCATGCAAATAATGCCTTGATGTGAATATATATATATTTTTTTTAACTGTAAGCTGACCATAAAAAAAAATTATTTTATTCACCACACTTTTTTCGTATGCAAAAATCTTGCCGATCTATTGTTTTACATGACAGCAATGGTTTTTTGTTTGCATGAAACTGTAAACATGCAAAAAATATTTTTTATTTCACCTCAATAATTTTTGGCATGCGAAGATATTTGCATAGTTTTTTTTTTAAACTAGGCTTTTGAAGAAAATAGTCATTTACGCGAAGTTTTGAAACATTCACGGTGTATTACGTGATCATATTCATTAAAAAAGGTGTGGTGTGGTGTGGTGAAATAAGATAAATGGATTTTATTAATATATTTGAAATCAGGCTATGGTCACCATATGCACATTGTTCTCCAATTTGCGGAAATTTATTAATCAAAGTATAGTTACCTACCCTTTGAGAGCTTTAACTTGAAACAGATGTAAGCAAACCAATAAAACCAGACTGAGAGGCAAACGTCCAATATTAACTGTACTGACAACTTTTGTTGGATAGTGTGCAGTGCCTATAACTAGATCAAATGGATGAAAGTCCAGATCCTTACGTCACATATTCCACTTCTCAAAATTGCAAGGTTTGTCCTGAAACTCCAAAGTACCCTGGCAACAATGTCTCATTCGTGACTTATCAATAGAATTTAAAAAAAATCCATTGTTAAAGATCAAGAGATATTTCGAATTTGCGGAACATGTGAATATCGTTTCAGTACATATAAATTGTCATTTCTTTCTTATAATGTAGAAATAATTCATGCCAATTCGTAGTTGTCGTAGTTGTAGTCCTCATTTATAATATTATATCTTCTTATTTATATTTTTGTATGTTGTTATATTTCTTGAACTTTCTATAAACTCTAATTAAATTTTTCTTAGATAGGAATTGTTCAAATTTTCAATGGTGAAAATTTCCCAATCACCTTAGTAACACTAGTAAAGGGTAAGACAACTTTAAAGTTATCGTTTATCATCCGTGCTGTTCTTCAGCTTCATTTCCCAATAGACTTATGGATGATGTGTGAATCTTGTACATCTGACAGTTAAGTGCGTCATTATACCCCACTAATTTCACAATTTTTACCTGAACCTTTTTAGTGAAAGGAAATACAAATTATTTGGATGCCTTTCTATTTTATGTCTTTCCAAATATTGAAGCTCTATTGGATTGAAGATTCCAAATTCACAAAAAAAAAAAATTGTTTAAAATGATTTTGAAATCAAATCAAAATTTGCAAATTGCATTATCACTGCTTTTACATATTCAATCTATTTTTATTTTTTTTTGCAAATCTTAATAATTTACATATAAACGTTATGTTGACTATTTTATTTCTTACTCATTTCAAATTTTTCGATATCCACTAATAAAATGTTATTTTTTTATTTTATTTCTAGGTAAGAAAACTTTGGAAAGTGAATTTTATATATTATGTGGAACAATAATATAAAAAATAAACAAAACATAAAATTGGAAATGGAAATTTCAAAAAAAAAAATCAAGGTAGTTTGTACATATCTTAAAATAGTTTTTTTTTGTGCAAAAAATTTGCATAATTGTTATTATGAATTAAAAATTCAGAAAAGTTGAAATCTGTTATTTTACGATTTTTGCGAAACAAGTCCCACCGCAAATTCAAAGTCTAGCTACCTGCATATAATGCAAATATATGTATAGTAGGTAAAAATTAAAAAAAAAAAAAAAAACAAATTATCAATAAACAATACAAATTATAGCGCAATAAAAAAAAATACATAAAAGTTTAATTCATATATTTCCGTCAAATATCGTTTAGAGTGATTGGCTATTTTACTGTTACTTAATCATTTAAAACATCAAATTATGCATTTATAAGTCTTAAGACTTAAATGCTTAGAATATAAAAATGGTTAGGATATTAAAATATCAATATATGCAATTTAAGCACATAAAAACGAAGGTCTATTGGGCTTTAATTTAACAATCATAGAAGTGACAATTGAGTCATAATAGGTGTTATTAATTATTTTACGTTCACTAAAACGAACTTAGGTAAGACATTATAATTATCGAGAAATTTATTTTTAAGTTGAAAACAGATAAATCGTAATATGGAGTCCCTTAAAGAAGTAACTTTAGTCCTGAACTCTTTAGAATTTTTTTATTATATTTTTATCGTTAGATTTAATTATATTTCAAACATTTGCTAAATTTGGTTAAAAAATACAGTCACCTCACAGTGAAAGTTTCTTTATTACTTAATTTATAATAACTTCAAGGCATACGTTAAGAAGAATGAGAGATAAAACCAACAAAATAGAGTTCTTCAAGGCAGTAATTTGATCCCAGAACTTTTCAATTGCACAAAAATGTGAGCTTGTAAAAAAGAGCTAATGAAGACATCAGCGCAATTTTGTTACTGTGTTTATTTTTTAACACTATACACACTTAAAAAAAAAATAAATTTGGCGGTGAGACAGATCGTGGAGAACCAGGGCCTAGTGTATTCCTTTGTGTGTGTTGGTGGAAGGAATGCAGGGGCCCTAAATTTGTTTGAGGAGTCCGAACGGCTAGATGAGAAGTACTTATTCATGATAATAGATACTCTTGGAGGATTTGTCAGTTCCTCGCAAGAGGAAATAAAATTTTTTTGTTGAGGTGGCAGCGGCTGGGAATCGAACCTAGACCTTCGATATGAAAGTCTTACGCACTAACCATTATGCCATAAAGTACTACCTAAACACACCTAGATCAATGACATAATTATAGCGACGGGACAGACCCATAGAAGTACAGACGCAGAGACGTACATACGCAGAGACGTACAGACGCAGAAACGTACAGACGCAGAGACGTAGAAACGTAGAGACGTTCAAATACAGATACGTACACACGCAGAGCTGTACAGAAGCAGAGACGTACAGACGTAGAGACGTTCAAATACAAAAAACGTACAAACGCAGAAACGTACAGACGCAGAGATGTACAGATGCAGAGATGTACAAAAGCAGAGACGAACAAACACAAAGACGTAGCAACACAGAGACGTACTAACGCAGAGACGTATAAACGCAGAGACGTAGGTACAGACTAAGAGACGTATAGAAGGCTAAGGCGTTCAAATACAGAAACGTATAAACGCAAGAGTCGTACAGACGCAGAGACGTACATACGTAGAGACGTACAGACGCAGAGACGTACAAAAGCAGAGACGAACCAACGCAAAGACCTACCAATACAGAGATGTACAAACGCAGAGACGTATAAACGCAGAGACGTATAGACGCAGAGATGAACAGACCGACCGGATGGTATCACAAAAACCTCTTTTTTAGACTTCAGCCTCATCCTAATGTTAGGTTTGATGATAAAGTCGTGATTTTTATTCACGCGAAACTAATACATACATAAGAACTCGCCCTATAGAGCAAAACAAAGTAGTTGAAAAAGATACAAATTTATGGCTTATTCTACTTGACAAATCATGCTCCAAATAATATCTAAATTTGTATATATCGTGTATTTACTCAAAAATACTTAATAAAAGCACACGAACAAAAATAAGATAAATAAATCCGTCAAGATGTCAACTTAACAGGCGCCCGAAAAACCCGACTCAAGAAAAAGGCCAGAAACGATATAATACAAAATGAAAAATAAATAAAAAAGAAACGAAAAATTGCAAACCAATTTCATTCGTTGAAATTTACGATGATGAAATTATTTACCCCCCTCATTCCCTTTTTCTTTGTTGTCCTTGTTCAAGGCTCTGATGACCGCCCACCACCCGGTTTGCCTTGTTTGTATATATGTTAGTCCATTCCTTCATGCGTTAAGTCTTATTTCTGTTTTCGTCATTTGGTTTTTTTGTTTTTATTTTCATATAATATAAATGTATCTAACTTGTGTACGTCAAGGGAATAAACTATAAACGAACCATCAAGGACGTTTCGAACTTTGCCTTTTCCTAAAGTCTATACAATTTTCCAAAGTGTTTAGAAGTGTGGTGTGTTATGGTGGTGTTTGTAAAGCGAAATTTATTTTATTACATTCATCGCAGACATTTTAAACAACATCTTTTTGACCGCAGCGCCGCCGCAGCTGTCACTCAAAATCACCCGACCGTCCGACGAAACGGCGTCATTCTCTTACATCTCTGTTCGAAAAACAAGGAGCAACCACTCGAACGAATACTCCAACTCTACAAACTTTAAATGAAACACAAACACACCCAATCCTTCCGCATGGCATTTGCATCAATCAAAGGGATTCCAAGACGGTTTTCTTACTATACCCAAAGAAACTAAGTTCTTACATACACAAACATACTTACAAATTCACAAGGAGGAAAACTAAGCGGAATGTGTAAAAGGGTGCACGTCTTGAGTCATGCATATTTCATGTAAATTTAGCCCCAGACGATATAGAAAACGTCAGTAAAACGCGCGTCATTCTTACCGCGCCAATCCGGCGGAACAAGGGTGGATATTATTTTATACAAAAGCTACTATGAAAACCATCATCAGTAATGGGGGCGGGGGTGGGGAAAGAGCCGCACACAAAAACCTACAGCAACAACGATTTCATGGAGCCACACAGCCAGCACAGAAGAGCCTTTTGTCTCTTTACTCTTTGTAAATTAGGAAGGGCGGATAGTTATGGTGGAAGATGTAAATTTGTGGTTTTGGTATTCATGCCACAATTACAAGAATTTCCTTTTTCTTCTTTTTTGCACAAAAACACAACATAGCAAACAACAGCAAAAAAAGGGTGTTCCTTTTCGGGTTGGTGGCTGATACAAAGAGAGAGAGAGAGAGGGAGAGGGAGCGAGAGAAAGAAAGAGAACCCTTTGTAGCTGAGGGCTAATGCTAGGAGTTTGACCTAAATTATTGTTGTTCGGCACGTGAAGTATATTCCCCGAAAAAAAATTAAGACATAAAGCTTAAATGGCAATCAGCAGGCACCATTCGTCATTCTAGAATAAATGCGTCTTAGGTTATGTTTATGGTTTTCATGTTAACATAGTGTGAGTAGGTGGTATTGGAAAATGTACGGTAGTATATTTCGTTGTATGTAATTACATACATAATATTAAATTTGGAAAAGAAAGGCAATCGACGAAAGTCTTATAATGTGTCTTTCTATACTGCGCATCAAGTTGAAAAGGAAACATGCGAACAAAAAGACCTTGACTCCTTGTTAGGATATCGAATTTATTTTATGCTTGTCATGTTGTTAATAAAAACAAAATTTAAGTGCCTTCAACTCTTTGTAACAATTAGGTACAACAATTGGAAGCTAAACAGTGAGAATAGGACTGCAAAAAACTACTCGCATGCTTCAATTTCTATATCGCCCAAATATAGGGTCATCCAAAACTAAGTGTCATTTTAAATTTCGCGCCATTTTTGAACTGTCAATATTCAACTGTCATTAAGATGCATTGATAAGTATACGAGCTCCTGATCCGTGAAAGGTCTCTGTCTGTGTTACATTGGATTTACATATTTCAATACCACGAGCACGCTGTCAGTCCTGTAATCCACAGGAAGCGCTTGAGTCACTCCGATAACTTGGTCCTTTAAGCGAAGGTTCAGAGTTCTTTGACTTCTCGAACCTTTAGGGTCTGGGAAAAGAATACCTTCATCGACGGAGTCCATTTACTATTGTTTATTTACTGGATTCACAATGAAGTTGACGTATTTCGACTTTTGGAAGCACATTCTTGCTACAGCTCATAGAGTTCGATCTTGTGTATTCTCCTCCATTCGCAATCCTCGCACACAAAACAAAATAACCTTTAGAAAGAGTCTAGTTTTAGTATAAGCTGGTTCTTCATTGACTGGGAGTTATGGGGGAATGTATAGAATTTTAAAGGTGAAAATACCATCTTGAAGTAGCCCTTAAGAACTCTAAATGATACTTATCGGGATTTTACAACATTTGCGTTGGGTGCCACTTTTTGATTTAAGCCAAATTAGTTTTTCATTACTATTCTATTATCTCGTTTATTTTGAAGTTGAGTTTATTCTTAAACTATTGATACGATTTCGCTGAAACTTGTACAATTTGTTCTCATTAATGACAAAAAGCTTTTAATAATGTTTTCAGTAAAACATGCCCAGTGTCACGCCTACATTTATTTTATTTAAATTTTATTTTAACCTCATAATGAAATATAAGGTATGCCAGTGATGCTTTCCCGTCTACTTAAATGTCTTATTTTGATCGGGAAAAATTAAAGTGCCATGCTTCGAGCTTAAGAGAGCTTAATTTCAAAATTTGAGCTTTCTAGAGACGTTAAATACAGACAGTTATTTGATATTCGTAATGAAGTGCCAATAGCAGCAGCGGTGGTTAGTATTTAATTATTATTCACGACCAGCAAAGCACTAAGCTTCATTGCAATAATGTTCACGCACACCATAGGCACCTTGAATTCCGAACCACCTGATCTCGACGAAGTGAAGAAAGCTATATCTAAGCTTAAGTCTAAGAAAGCTGCTAAAGCTGATGATCTTACGCCCAAGCTATTTAAAGCGGCTGGTGTTTAATTAGTTAGAAGTATGCACCAGCTCATCTGCAAAATATGGTCAAAATGGAATGGAATGGAACCTCAGCATTGATTTCCCGACCCTCTTAGGCGATCCTATGGACTGCATCAACTACAGAGGCATCAGTCTCCTTAACATCCCATACATACAGATCTGCTCTGCCCTACTTTGTGAACGCCTGAAGCCATTTGTCAACAACCTGATAGGTCCTTATCAGTGTGGCCTTAAACTAGAAAAGTCCACCATCGACCAAATATTCGTACCAATGCAGATCTTAGAAAAAACCCAAGATTTTCAAATCGATTCCCACCACCTTGTTATCGATTTCAAGTCCGCGTTTGCCAGCATCTATTGAGACGAGCTATATAGAGTAATGTCTAGCTTTGATATCCCTGCCAACCTCGTCTTTTTGTGCAGAATGACGATGGAGAATGCACGCTGCTCCATCAAGGTCGGCAAAGACCTCACCGAAAGTTTTGATGTCAAAAGAGGTTTAAGGCACTGACATGAGACTTCTTCAACATCGTTCTTGAAAGATTGGTGCAAAACTCACCACAACACCAGAGTCACAATTTTCCAGAAGTCCATCCAATTACTTGCTAACGCCGAAGATATTGACATAATCGAACGAAGAAAGCGTTATGTCAGTTGTGCTCTCGTGAGTATTGAGGAGGAAGCCAAAAACATGGGTTTAACGGTGAATGAAGGCAAGACCAAGCTGACAACAAAACAGGACACCCAACACCAACTTTCCGGACAGAAAGTCAGTAAAGACAGCTAAAATTTTAAGGTGGTCAGAAACTTTTTGTACCTAGGTTCCGCTAGCAACTTAGTGATTAATACTAGCGCCGAGATAAAACGAAGAATTATTGAATTGAAGAGCAAAACCCTCTCTAGAGCAACTAAAGTGTTCCTGTATAAGACGTTTTTCATCCCGTTCCTGATGTATGGTGCAGAGGCATGTACACGATTAACGGTGGATGAGAACGATTTAAGCTGTTTTGAGAGGAAAATTCTCCGGGTGACGTTTGGTCCCGTCTGTATAGATGAGTAATGGAGAAGAAGATACAACAACGATTTGTACGGGCCTAACAGTGACCCAGAACTAGCAAAAGGGAAAAACTAACGACTTACCAACCCCGTGGGATCGCGCAGTAGAGGTGGACAGCGTAACAAGTGGCGCACACAAGTGGAAGAGGACCTCAACCAACTTGGCGTGCGAAACTGGAAACAGCTTGCTAGAGCCCGAGCCAGCTGGAAGAAGTTTGTTGGTTGATTCCCTGCTTCACCCCGGACTGTAGCGCCACCTTACGTAAGTAAGTAGGCACCTAAAATCACATGAAAAGGAAACGTGTAAGTGGGTGGCAACCACTTTATTGCCATGCCTTAGGCTTTAGAGATGTTATTTGCTAAATGTCAGCTTTCTATGGACTTTGAATACGCGAAAAACAAAGATATTAAAAAAGTAAGTGGGCGTGGTAGTAGGCGGGCTTTACTAAAATCGCTTATTTGCTTCCTTCTTCTGTTAAAATCAATCGGTGAAAATTGAAACGAATTTGGTTAGATAGTTTTTGAATGAGCTCACCCGATAAACAAGACAGTACAACACCGACGATAAGCTTATGAGTATTTTTGGAATTAAGTTGAAGAATATCAATTGAACCCAAACCAAAATGATTGAAAATTAAATTTTCAATAACTTTCGTTGTGTACATTTATAGTCGTACGAGTATGTAATGTTTAAAATGAAAGAGTTATTTAACGAAAACCAATTTGCCTAAATATTAAATGGCGCCCAACGCAAATGGTCTAAAATTCCGAAACATATAGTTTAGACTCCCCTATCTTGGCGCAGTATTTCAGCGCTAGGTGAGTTAAAAACTCTTCAGTTAACCCTTCGAATTTAGTGAATAAACTCGATTTAAATGTTATTTCGGATTGAAAAACTGGGCCTTAAAAGACTCATATAACACAAAAATCACACTCTAAAAGCTAAAAACAAGCAGCAAATTTGACCCAATATTGTTTTTTATTTACGTATGAAAATAATCCTGAAATGTGAGACTCATCTCGTTTGTTTGCCTGAAACTATTATGTGCAAAATAAAATAAAAAAAAGAGCTTTTAAAACTCCTTTATTAGTTTGTATGTTTCAGTTTACGGCCACAGACAATATTAGAGAACATCAAAATAAAATTTCAAAACAAAGTTTCTTGTTTTTCTGTTTTTTTGTTTGCCCCACCCTGTGTTAAAAGAGAAATAATAATTCTACTTCTCTTTGTCTATGTTTTTGTATATTTCCGGCAAAGTTCAGCAAACAGAATTAAAAAAAAAAACAAAAACAACAACAAACTGAAAAACTGAATGTAGTCATCAAAATATCACGATAAAGGATATAGGATATAGAGGTACCTCTAGATCTATCTCGTGTATCTATGTATATCTCTGTACATTTCTATAACATTCACAAAAACCTAGAATAGGAAGGAATTTGGGGAGAAAGAGAAAGGAGATACAGTATTTTCATTACTCAGAAATAACCAGTGAAAACAAAAATGGTGGTGTCCTAGAATTTCCAAAACAAAAATACAAAAAAAAGTATGAAAGACTCGGGTACCAACCAACAGATAAAAATACGAATACAAATGATGATGCTGTGCCCCCCAGAGATAGATGGAAAGAGAGAGAAAGGGTGGGAGTAAAGAGGATCCACCACAACATAGCATCAGAAACAGCCAGCGCAGAGCTCTCTATTCACAATTGTACTTTGGCTTAGTGGAAAAAGCCCCTAAGGGCGGACTGGGGACGATGATGCTCAAACTAAAACAAAAGAAACTATATTTTTTTTTCTTGCATGATGCAAAAAACACCCCACTCAGAACAAATCTCAAGCCCCCACGTACACTCAAATAAAAGCCTCGACTTCGACGTCAACAGCAACCACGCCGACGAGGACGACGACGATGAAGGAGGATGATGATGATTCCGACTATTTCTACTCATCTCTTCGTTTCGTTCGGTGCAGTGGTTCCATAAGCCTCTAGACATGGTTTGGATGCTTCATGCTAGATGCAGCTCTCTGTCATAAGGATGGGGAATCCTCTTCTCTGTACATACTATGTATTTTCAACAACCAGCAAATTGAGGAAAGAAAAAAAGAAACTATCAACGTGTCGTCGTCATCATTTCCAAGCTATGCACAGAGGCTGAAACCAGCAGAGGGAGCAGCAGCGCACTTAAATTGGCACGACGACGACGACGGACGACGGGCGCAGGAGCTCGGAAGCATATTGCACAATGATATTTCTCTTCTTTTTTTCGTTGTTGTTGTTTCTTATTCCACAACCCCCCATCCACTCTATTCAATGCAGACACATCATGCATTGGACAGAAGAGTGGGCTCCTCCGACATCGTCATCGTCACCAGAGTCATCATCATCATGATCATCGTTATCATCATCATAGTCGGGCGTCTAGATATACAAATGTTGCTATCTGACCTAGTTTCATTCTTCTGCACTGGAAATTTGATTGAAAAAATAAAAAAAAAAGAAGAAGAACCACCACGGCTGTAGTTTCATAATATTAAAACAGAAAAACATACAGAGCATGGGGGGAGGAATGGCAGGCTGAATGCGGGTGAACCCGAGCTCGAGCATCCCCCAAAACAAGGGTGATGAAGTAGGTCTGATGAATGCACTTCTATATCCATCATCCCCCCACATAGTCTCTGATGTGCTTCTATACGTATATAAAGAGTCCTTGTCGGACGCTTTAATATTTTTGTAATTAAAAAACAGTACGGCACTACAACGCGGTCATGCAAAGATGCGGGTCGAAGGGGTTTTTGTTTGCATAAAAGCAGCCGGCATTAGAAAATGCATACTATGTATAGTTCTTTTCTAAACCAACACACGGAAGGAGGTTCTAATTTTTTTTTGTTGCGGCGGAATAAAGCCTAACAACGCTGCAGAGGAGATAAAGTGAACGGGAGCATCAGCAAATTCAAGGAGTTAACTTTTGGGTATGAGAGTCACCTAGTATCCCAGAGTAACATCGTCGTCGTAGTCATCAGAGGCAATGTGTCGTATGTAAGACTAGATTTCTAGGGCTATTGTTTCTCGAATTTGCTTGGGTTTGTGTTTTTTTTTTTTTTTTTTGTTAGGCGGCTTTTGGGTACAATTGCATATTTTTAGGCCGATTACATGCTTTAGAAATTATACTATCCTCAGACAAATTGGTCTATTTTCCTTTTTGACGTTTCATTGTGATTTCTTTCTTAATTTTCTGTTCCAGTTTCCCAGACAAATAAAAGCTTACAAGTTGTTGAATTTTATTTTTTAATTGGGATTTGATTAACGAAAAGATCTGAAGCCTTACAACCTTGTTTCTCCAGAGAAACAAAATGCAAATCATTTCTCATATTGATTTTTGGCCTGGGCTTCTATTTGGCAATTGTTACCATCAACTTTTTGCAGTCTTGTATTTTTAAAACCTTTAAACAAATCTTGACATAACAACTGTGGTCTTAAAATTTTGGTTGCAACATCCAGATATCAATCTTTTTTACTAATCACAAAATTCCGATCACGCTTACTTTTTAGGACTGATTTTTGGCAAAAATATTGATCTGGTGCAAAATTTCTATTTTGACAGCCTGTTCTCGAGAGAAATATTCAGCATAATAAGGTTCTTATAAGTAACTGTTTGCCACGCCCACTTTTCAGCGCATTTATGCCCTAAAATCATTGTCTACTTTGAAAAATTGATTTTGATCAAAATCTCGAGAATGACTCGGCGTACTCAAAAGTTTTAAAATATTTTGTATAAGGAATTTAGTTTTCCTTTAGTACCGGTACCAGAACTTGTACTTGTATTTTTTAAGTACTTCGTCGCAAGTACCAAGTGTTGCGTACGTAAGTACTTAAGCAGTGCTTCTTAGTACTGATGAACTCACTCTTTATTTTTTAAATACTTTTTTGCAAGTACCATACGTATTAAGTACTTCAACACTACTTTCAAGAACTTATCCAGTACTTTCAAGTACTTACTTACTTAAGGTGGCACTCAAGTCAGGGGTGGACCAAGTCCTCAACCAACAAGCTTCTTCCAGCAGGTTCGTCCTCTAGCTTGCTGTCTCCAGTTTTGCACGCCAAGTTGGGTGCCACCTTTAACGCTGTCCTTCTCTGCTGCGCTGCCCCACTGGGTTGGATTCAAAGACTTTTCGACTTTTGACCCAGCCACCTCAATCCCTGGTTGTTTTTTGTGGCTGTGCATCCGTTATATCTTCTTCACCATTCCCCATCCATGCAGACGGGACCGGAAGAAGTTTGCTTACAAAACAGCCTAAGGTGCTATAGTCCACCATTAATAGTGTCCACACCTCTGCACCATACATCTGGTGGGCCGAGATGATAAGTGTCTTATATGGGGACACTTAAGTTGCTCGTAAAAGGTCTTTGCTCTTCAATTGCCTCCCTAGCAGTAGTTTGCAAGAGTAATTCTTCTTTGATCTTAGCGCTGGTATTATTCACTGAGTTGATAGCGGAGCCTAGGTGCACAAAGTCTTTGACCACATTGAAATTATAGCTGTATTTGCTGATCTTCTTTTCGAAACGTCGCTCGATGCGCATATAATTTCGTCTTGCCTATATTCATCGTTAAACCCACCTTCTGGGCTTCCTTCTCAATACTCACGCTTCGCTTCGTTTGTCAGATTATGTCAATATCGTCAGCGTGAGCGAGTAATTGCACGGACTATTGAAGAACTGTGCCTCTAGTGCTGACGTGAGAGTTTTGCACTATTCTTTCAAGAACGATGTTAAAGAAATCGCATGCGATAGCGCGTCACTTTATCTTAAACCTTTTTTTGATATCAAGGGTATCGCTGAAGTCTCCTGCATAAACGCACGAGTTTGGAAGGGATGCCAAAACTAGAAATTGCTCTATACAGCTCGTCTCTATATTTACTGTCATACGCGGCCTTGAAATCGATGACAAGGTGGTGAGTATCGTTTTGAAATTCCTGTGTTTTTTTCCAAGATCTGCCGTAGTGCGAAAATTGGGTCGATAATGGACTTTCTTGACCTAAAGCCACACTGATATTGATATGGACCTATCAGGTTGTTGACGATGTTAAGGAAAATGTTGCTGGTGCAGTTCAGAAGGTCGCCTTTGTTGAGGATCAAGCAAACAATGCTAAGGTTCCATGCATCGAGCATGTTTTCCTCCGACCATATTTTGCAGATGATTGCATACTCCTAACCAACTCATCGCCAACCGCTTTGAACAGCTTGGCCGCAAAGCCATCAGTCCAGCAGCAGTATTGAACCCAGTAGAGAGTTTGTCCCATTGGCAACGCATTGGTCGGCACAACAACGTTCAAAAGCGACTCGTGACCTCCGCCACGAGGAAGAAGGGATGGCGAACAGAGATCGAGCCCAGGTTTCAAGGGAATAATGGTCTCTTGAAGACTCCTGACGTCATATCCAATAAAGGCAACAGCACCATTATTTGTGAACTCTTCAGCATAGAAACAAGGTTCCCAAATCCAGTATAATAGAGTTCATCGAAAGTGTCAGACGTGCGTCGGCATACGGATACTTACCTCGGCATACTTTCATTAATTGTGAGAGCACGCGTGGGAACTGGTGTCACCTCAATTGGTATCTCACAACAGTGCTTCATCTCAACAAGCAGCAGATCGGAGACATTACCACGACAACCACGAGATGTAGCTGGATGACACACCAATCTTTCATGCGAAGAGTGTGGTGTTACCAAATGCACTGTTGCCTTGATCGTCAATGCAGGCTTCGGTTCGAGCCTTGTAATCTTGGAAGGTTATTTTTACCTTTTGGTAAAACTTTTGAACTTAATTCCTGCAATAGCATCCCTCTATTTCCTCAATCTCCCGCATCTCATGATGCTTCTTTTTCCTTCTGAGCAGTGTTCCTCTCCATTTCTACTCGTAGAGCTCGCGAGCTGATCTGGTCCTTCTATGCAGCGCCATCTAGTTTGAGTGCCTGTTGCTTGGCTGCATTTCATTACCGGCATTCTTCTTCGAACCAGGGGTTTCGCTGTGATGGTCGCCAAGCCCGTCACAGGCTTCTTGACAATTCTCCCACTTCTTCTCGATGCTTGGAGTTAGCAGCATATGACTATTTGAGACTCGATACCCACTTGATCGGTTGATATAAGTTAAGTGGCTGCTGAGCTATTTAACAGAAGAGAGAAATAACTGGAGAAAAATGGACATTAATAAAGTGAATTATTTATTATTTTCAAATTAATTATTTTGTATTGCTGATGAGAGCCCAGGTTCCCGAGAGGGAAATGCTCAAAAATTGTATTTTTTTTATAAAGAATTGCTGACTTCTGCTTCCACTTTACTACAAAGTTTTCGAAAGAATAAGAGACTGGCCTCGAACACACTCCCTTTTTAAACCTCCAAATCTCAACTTTCAATGAAAACTTCACCAAAATTCGCCATCGGATTCTTCTCCACCTCATTCTTCACCATGTGCTTAATTGTCAATTGCAATAACTTCTGGTGCCGAATTACCGCTTTAGTGACGGAGTCAGTGATTAAATGAACGAGTAACCCTCTCAAAGCATGGTAATGCCAAACTCACTGCCTCAGTCACGTATTACTCGAAAAATGCTGCGGTAATTCGGTCCTGATTTCTTCTCACTAGTTCGGCGAGTTGTCAAATTCTTTCATTTTCTGTCATTCCTACCAATCTGTCACCAAATTGCGTAACAGTATATTGAGAGTCAATATGTGGCCCTGGTTCTCCAGGAACTGGCGTACCACTTGCGGGTATATTGAACTACTCTTACGTCTATATTAAAGGATTTATTAAAGAACTTTTAAAACGAAATAGTCTAGCCACTAAGGCTTTTATGATTTTTTTTGACAAAAGAACTATTATGCGTGATTACCCTTAGCTATTTTTATTGTAAAATGCAATTATTTTTATTTTTTCTATTAAGGAAAACGCTTTTCGAACAGGTAAAGAACCTTTTAGTTCAACAAATGAACTCTTTTGCACTCATTCACTGAATTAATCATCATCATTTGAAAATGCATTAACAAAAAAACGCTCGATTACCCCTTGCTAGAATAGAATCATATTTGATTTCAGTTTGGTTTCAATATATATTTCAAAACTTAATTTCGACAGCTTCTAATCGATTCTCTCATCTGAAGAGGGCATAACACACAACAAAATTACAACAAACACAACAACAACAACAAAAAAATATCGTATATTTGACCTAAAAATCATAACCAATCCCCACATGCACTGCACAAACACATTTAATATAGATATATATATTTTCTCGCAGTGCTCCATTGGTGTGTCCGCATTTCAAACTTGAAAACACTCGAATTCGAAATCGATTCTCGGGACCATAAATTGGTTGCTTTTATACTCATAAAATGGTCGAACACACTTGTTCCACTTCATGAGCACATATTACAGCCTCAGCAACATCAACAGCATACCATCAGCAATACATCAATACTTTGCTACTTTAACAGCCAATTAGAAATTCCTGGTTACTCGCTAATACCTCGGTGAGTGGCTTTGTCGACCATGCTTGTTCTGTACATGCATGAGTGCCGCGCCGTCGATCAATTAACAAAAAAATAAAAACCGTCAACAAAATGCCAAAAAAACAAAAAAATAATCCCAAAAACCTACTGACGAAATAAAACCACTCAAGCGCCTTAGCCTCTGACCTATTCAGCGTAAAAATAAATGAAAAGTGTATATCCCAGAACCAGATGTAAGTATTTATGTGCGGGGGAGAGAATGGGGGGATAATACCTTTCTTTTTATCTTGACCCCCAATTTGCCCGACCACGTCCACACCCTCGGGAAGTCACATCCATCCCAAGTCTCCACGACACAGTGCTTATTTTGATATGTGCCACGACCAGCAACAATGGCAAATAGCTCTAGCCCCCTTCCCCCCAGGGTATAACCCAGTGTACCCGAATAACACCCCGCATAATGATGACAGGCGACGGACGCAAAGCATTGATCCCTGCAAAGGTTAGGTATATTGCTGCCTTTGCCTCCGGGGAAACGAACGACGGACGGATAGATAGATGGATGGGGGAAGCTATAACATTGTAAACAGCTTTTGCTTTGTGCTTTATCGTAGGGACTGTCAAGTGCAGAGGGAGTGAGCAATGAGCTAGGTACTTAGCGTGTGGGAATGACCAAAAAGGAAGACAACAACGTCAACGACAGACGACTTTCGGCTAAGTTCCGCCTGGTTATAGAGAATTTCTTTTTCTTGGTCTTTATTCCTTATCGTGGAAAGGACACGTGTAGCAACGTATTTTTGTTTCCGTTCCTCCTTCCTGTCGTCGTCTTTCGGTTGTCGTCGATCTTATACATAAATATACTATGTGTGCTAAAAGTCGAACCTATGAACGAAGTTGGGCGTCGTCGTCGTCTTCATCTTCCTCTTGGTAAGGAATTTTTTTTCCGATTTTATTGTATGTCCTTCCAGAGAAAAAAAATGTTATTTTTTCTGAAAACAGGACATGCATTATGTATTACATAAGCGTCTTGGAAACAATCCCTATGTGTATACGTAGCGTAGGTAGAGGAAGCGTATCAATTTTTACAAATATTTGACGAGAAACTTTATTGAACAACGCAAGGCGAGGGTTTGTATGTAGGTTTTTTTAGGATCTAATTTGTTATATATTTTTTGTTTATTACTTCTCTGTCCGAACAAGCGTTCAATTATTAATTGATAAGGATTCAAAAGTACTTTGTATTGATGGAGAGTTTTAATTTGTGATTGTTTTGTTTTTATTTTTCTAGAATTCTTGAATTAAATGAAAAAGAAATATTGTCATCTCTTTTCATCTTATGCTTTTATTGTTTACTTGCTTATGCCGGATTTACACGATTGGAAAAAACTGCCAGTATAATGACAAAAGCAACAACAAAAGAATGGACAAATTCATTCTTTTTGTCATTATACTGGCAGCTTTCCATTCGTGTAAATCCGGCATTATTTAGCTCCTTGACCCCTCTGTGGGGGCATAGAGCATCAACAACCATTATGCGCCATCTTGTTTTGTTTCTAGAAATATGTTTGACCTCTCCCCAACCTTTTCTCAGCATTTGATAATCCTTTTTGACTGTTTTACGCCAAGTTTTTCTCTGGCCTCCAGGTCTAGTGACATCTTGAGTAAAAGGAACCCACTGCATTGCGTTTCTTGCAATAGAGTCTTCACCACGCGCGCGGTGGAGAGTGTCCAATCCACTGCCACTTCCTTCTACGAATTACGATGTCGATAGGTTTTTGATCAGTTCTCCGATGAAGTTCTTAGTTGGAGCTGGTGCTCAGTCAAAAAATCCTAAGGGTGTTTCGAAGATAGGTATCTAATCACAAATGTTTACAGCTCTTTTGTGACACAGGCTGGCACTTTCCATGTACTACACCTATATAGTAGCTTGGTCTTCGTACTATTGACGTTGCTACTCCAAACTTTTGACAGCATGCCGAAAGCAGCTTCTGCTTTGCCAATACGCAATTGCCATCTTCATCTGATCCATCAAAGTCTTTTGAGACAACGCTTCCAACATAGCTAAAGCTGCTAACCTGCTGTCTCGCAATGTCCACTTGAGCAGAGTTACCAGAAATCTTAAGGGTCTTCGTTTTCCCAGTTTTGATCCTAACCCCGAATTTATACGCTTCACTTTCCATGTTGCTCACCATCTAATGTAGATTCATGATGTTTTGTGAAAGCAAACAATCATCGTCCGTGTAGTCGAGATGTTGCAGAAAAGAAAACATAGAGCATCGGATTCCTCACGCTTGTTCGGCTAGGGCTGCATGGAGGATATCTCTAATAACAACCAGATATTACAATGGTGATAGGACTACGAAGTCCGGAGATACCCTTCCGTTATGCAAGACTTGATAAGTTGCACCCTCGCAAGTAGCCTTGATAATGGCAAAAGCTTCTTATTGAGAATATTTTTCCTGCGTAAGGCTTACCAAATAAAGTCTCGATTTAAACTTTCGAAAGTCTTTTCGAAATCGATAAATAAGCAGATGGAGAGGGGAACGGAAACTTCATTGCTCTATAATAATCCGTAAGGTATTGATATGATCTATGCGGGATGAGCCTGCCCGAAACTTCGCTTTCTCTTTGTCGAGAGTAGAATCCAGATGCTCTTTGATTCGTTGTTAGATTATTTTAGCCATTTTCTTTGCTACCGCATGGAGGACACAGATTCCCCTCCAGTTTCCGCCATGCGTAAGATTTCTCTTTTTGGGTAATTTGACGAACATCCCTTTTTTTCCCATTCAACGTAAAAACTTTCGCCCTCCGCTGATTGATATGGCTCAGCGGGAATGCCCTCTTAACCTACTGCTTTGTTGTTTTTAAAGGATTTGATTGCTGATGTTGTCTCGGCTAAACTGGGTGGGCTGTGAACTTGTTTCTGCGAATTGCCCATTTGGGTTTGAAACCAGTACACTACCATCACCACCGTCTCTAACTCTAGGTAGTTAAATACGGTGACAAAGTGTTCCTTCCATCTTCTGTGCTGATTTTCATCCGTTATCAGCTGGGTACCGTCTAAACTCTGAACCTTTGACGATATATTTTTTTCGGGATTTATCTTCGACCAATTCCTCGGTTATTTTGTAGAGGGCGCTCCTGTCGCACCTGGAAGCTGCTTCCTCCGCCTGTTCAGCGAAGGCATGCGACGTCGTTTGTCACACCTGACTCTACACTGCACTTCTTTTCTTTTCCTACGTAACTGAGATTATATGTCAATTCTCTCACCTTCTGTGGTTGCTGCAAGATGGGTTGGATCTCCCTCCTAGTATATGTGCACAGAGCCATGTGCTGTAGTTTCTTGGCCTTGTACCAAAACATTTAAGCGCCGCAGTTGAAAAGGCATTTTTCACAGTGTTCCAGTGTTTATCTGCGATTTCGGCGCTGCTCTGTTGATTGCTTCTCCTTCGGGGCGAGGCGGTCCTTGTATCTTTAGCGCACTAATGGATCCCGTAGTCTGTCGGTATTGTAACTGGGGTTACGGTATGGGGGTGGTGATCGCGAGCTGACCCGACACCGCACCGCATTTATTTTGGACGTCGAGAAGACAATTTTAAAGCGCTTGCTAATCACGAAGTGATCAATAAAGTTCTTTGTGCATAATGTTCCGTAGATAACCAGCTTATCTTATGCGAGAACAGAGTGCCTTCAATGACTAGCCCATTTGCTTTGTCATTGTCAACAAACTGCTCATTATTGTCGTTTCGTTTTCCAATTCCATGGTCACCCGGAACGTGCTTAAGTGCTGTGTTATCCTGCCGGGTTTCTAGGCTATAAGACTTTCACGTGCCTTTGGAGTCATCATCAGTCCTACACCGGAATAGTGGGAGCTTCCAGCTGGTTTCGCAGAATAAATTAATAAAGTGCTTTCTGAAAGGAAATCCACTTTACACGCGCTCCATCATCCGACTTTACTCAGTCCCAACATGTCAAGGTTGTATCGCAGGAATTCTCTGTCAAGTCTGTCTGGAGGAATCTGGCATTGTTGAGACCTTCTTCGCGGTTGTCGAGAAGAGCTTTAACATTCCAGAATCCAATCTTTGTCCTTGTTTGATAGCCAAAGGTCGTTTTCTTTAAATCAGTCCTTGTCCGATGCTCCGGTTGCGGACTCGAAGCCGTTATTTTCTATGCATGTGGGGGTTGGTGACATGCCACACAACCGGAGGGCTGGGACCTTATTTTACCTTATGATAGCAGGGCGGTTAATCCGCTACCAGTAGCCCATTAAGGTGATATGAGCGCTGCTGTTGGCCCGTAAAGGGTTCATCCGCCACCATCGCTTTTTTAGGAACGTTGCAAGTACTGAAAATCCTAATTGACCTCATCTCTAGGTATGCCCAAGAAACTCATGTAAGGTCTCTGTCTTCCAGACTTTAAGTGACACTGTTAATTCTATATATACTTAGTATTCATCCCCTCTTTACCATCCTTCTGATGGGCCCATCCAAAGACAATCGTTTCTGACATAGCATTGTATAGTGTTACTATTTTTGTCTTTTGCTCAACACTCGCGCTTATTAGTTAAGCAAGTCAAGTCCGGGAGGACAAGGCCAGTATCTGATGGTTACTAATTGAAGGTTAAAAAAGCACAATTGACGTGTAGTATTCGTTACATAACTAGACATCGCCATGTTGACACCACTCAGTGGCTACCCGCTGCCTACAGCCAGCGTCAAAAACCATTATGGGCTTATTAGCTATTAGCCAGCTTCTTCGTAATCGCTTGTATAAGAAAAAATAGGTATCCCCTAGCCTTTCCGATAATGACATACAAAATTGACTGTTTTGCCAAATTTCATACGAATCCTTCCATCAGTTCGATCGTGATCGAAGGACAAACATCCAAACCAAAATTCATTAGTTGCTTAATAATAGTGGACTAAAAATGGAACCCTGAGGAACCCCTATTTATTTTCTCAATTCCTACTGCTGTATTCAAATCCATTACAATTTGTTCTTTCTTAGAAAGCAAGGAATGCATTTTATGTCGAAGAACTAAGCAGATCACTACATCTATTTCATGACATAGTCGACTAATGTAACGAATATCATTATAATTCATCCAGTCGTTCGAGCTTCATTGAAGTACAGAAATCCAAACAAACATAGTTTCACATTTACAATATTTGTATTAATGCGATTTTAATAAACTATCACCATTTTAAACCTTTCCCTGAAGCAACTATACGCAATCTTCTTTTTACTGAACTCCTCAGGCTCGTTGTTTGATGCAACAACACAAGTTCAGCTTACTATATTTTCCAAACCATTGTCTTCTTTTTCGATTGCTTTAATACAAATTCTCTTTTGTTATAAACCAACCAGAGTATAACACCCGGTTGTCTGCTTAGGTCGCAAATACAATAAAGATTCAATTTTATAAGCCTCAAGTTCGCAGACTTCCGTGACTTAACAGGTATATTGTTGGGCCAACTGCTGCGCCCGCAGATTGGTGCAGCACCAACCTTAGGTATACAAACCGATAACAAAAGATGAAAAGAAAAAAAACCTCTTTAACACTGCTGGTGTGGTGCGGTGGTGCGCGCGCAGAGTCAATGTCGTCATTATGTTGCCATTGATTTTGTTTCTCTCGAACAAAGTATGGCTGGCGGGCCCTGAAATATCAGACAATATTTATCAGGAGACTTTTATCACAGTTAATGACCGAAATCAATTCAAGTTCAGTTTAAGGGGAGCAGCAGCAGTCCTATAGAGCACAAACATTGTATCCAAAGGAACAACCAAACCACCACCAACCAGCGTCAGCGTCTGACCGACGACGACCAACGATCGACAAACGACGATGGACCGCAGGGCACGGCCAAGGAACCACATTGGACACAATTTTCTGTTTGCTATTTGATTAGCTTGCGGTCAGATAAATAAGATATTTTTGTACGGGCGCGACTGTGCTATGGTTGTATGGTTGTATATGCTCAAGAAACTAAGGTCTAGCCTGGGTGACGACCGACGACGACGACGATGGCCGGCGACGCACGCGGTAATGATGATGGTGACGCTCGATGGAACAGAAAATTGCAATATTCTTCCGTGTAATCAATTTGATGTTCTTGGGCTTTCACAAAGGATACTTTTTCTTTCTCATCCTCTCCTCTCTGTTGGCATTGGTTGTTCCTATCAGTTGCGCAATTTTCCGAAGCGAGTCTTTTCTAAATGGATTGTGGAGCTGTCCATCTAAAGTGCGCTGGAACCTCCTTTAATGTACTTGGTTGTCGATCATGTACTAAATTACTTTTCTTCCTTATTTTTTTTTTTTTGTACTTTTTTTTTGACTGGGTGCATCAGTGATTTTGCCTCATTTACTCCTCCTACTCCATCAGCGGCACTACGGATGGTCATCATCTCGAATGGCAGCGGCTCATCATTATGGTCATCGACAAAATGACGATAAAGCTGAGGTGAGGGTACCCAACACTAACAACAACAGCAGCAGCAAAAGCATCAGCATCTGCAGATATGTTAATGAAAAGATTGAAGGTGGATTATCTGCACACTTCCTACTCCACCTTCAAAAGATTCCTTGTTCCAAGTGTCTCGCCGCAGCCGATCATAGCCCCGCTCTTATAACCACTCAATAGAATTGAAATTGGATTTTCCACGAGATTGGCATTAGATACAGATATTGGCTGATGTTGTGGCGATAGATAGATGGTGGGTGCGCAGGAAGCTGCGAGAACTCTCCCATCAGCCGGCTCCAGCTGCACACTGCACAGCCGGTAGTTGTTTTCTTGAATAGACGTTATAAATGTAATTTCTTAACATGGATAAGAATTTTATCGACAACAAGTCGCACAACGGCTACCGACTACGACCATGATGACGATGACGATGATGACGCTGCCGCTGCCGACCGACAACCGATTCGATGAGGTTGAAAATTGCATTCATTAACGTCTACTGCAGGCCAATTTGGGTGCTGCCACTGATGCTACTCGCCTCGCCATCACTACCGCCACCGTGCGTTGCCCAACTTGCTCTAGTGTTCGTCCAATTCGACAATGATGGTTATAGGGTTAATGAGTTTTCTGGTATCACGCTGATGGATGATGAATTCTGTTAAGCAATGTGGCGATTCGATACGCTGGCTGTTGATAAGATGATGATAGCCCAGTAGGAGATAAATTGAAAAATTGACCAGCTGGATGTAGTTGAGGTTGAGTTTAAATTGATGGTTCACAGTTTTTTTTTTTTTTTGTTGTTCAATCTCTAAAACAAAACCTTATAAACTATCAAGAGCTCTGATGTATTTGAAAAGCCATTCAATTAATGTTTATCAGTAAATTGGTCAGATTTTGTGTATCTAGATATAATTTGATCGATCAACAAACCTCTTAAATAAATTGATTCTACATAATTCAATTTATATGGAAGATTGAAGCTGAAGAAGCTTAGTGTAAAAGTGCGGAAGATAAACTTTGCTTTGGCTTGACTCTATTTAAAGAAAAAGAACGTAGTTTATTGGCTAAAGTGTTAAGCAATTGCACAGGGATCAACCAGACCATCAGACATTTTGCAGTTTTGCTCATGCTGGTTATTCATTTAAAAAAGAAAAATCGATAATTTTGGACCGTGAAAGCTCACTCAACGTCACACGCAACACACAAAAATTTAAGGGGCCAAGAATGAAAAAGATTGCAATCTTTGCGAATGCAGTCTTTAACAATCTCTCAATGAATTCACAATTGAAGATTGCATTCTTTAATTCAATTCAAAAGAATTAAAAAAATCAAAGAATGCAAAAAAATTAAAAAAAAATCTAAGAACTCAAAAGAATTGAAAAGACTTCAAAAGAAATGAAGGACTGCAATAAGTCCCAAAAGATTGCAATAAGTTGATGGTGACAAAAGATTGAAAAAAAAGATTGCAATCTTTTTAAGGAAAAAAAGAAGTCACATTCTTAAAAAAGAATGTAAAGAATGCAATCTTTTAATTGAAGTATTTTAAGATTACATTCGCAAAAGATTGCAATCTTTTATAACTCTGTCAGGGACCAACTAAACAACTGGTAAATAGTAGTTGCTGATTTTTGATTCAAATGGCAACTGAAACACCACTCAAGAGAGTTTTATTAAACCGAATCACAACTTAAAAAGCCGACATTTTGTAAGTTGTCTCCTGGTTGAGTGATGATTGGCTTTTGATATACAACTAGTTGTGATCGATAAATCCGATTGGTGAATGACAACACAACTTCAGTCGTTATTTTCCTCCCTTATGGGCATTCGTTTTGCTATAATAATGAAGATGTCTCATAAATTCAGTAAATATATTTGATATGTGATGCAATTCGACCAAAATCGATTCAGTAAAAGCAAAAATAAAATTGTATAACATTAATAAAGGAAAGAAAAACGATGAATCACACTCGCTCAAACTAATTCCTCAAGAAGAAAATATGTCTAATTTAATATAGAGGCCATATCAAGTCTTAATTGTTCCCATAAAACTATAGACAAGAGTGTAGAGCATCGGTATGCGGCATATATGACTATAAGAACTTTTATTCAAAACCATACACATATTTATAGAAAAGCATGCGTGACAAAATTCAATAATTTCGTAGAAGATTCATTTTTAAAATCACCACCAATATTGTCATTATGCATTTCGACAAAAAAAAAAGGATTGATTTTGGGGAAAATTTGTCTATGTTAGCTAGTTTACCAACAAAAAAAATATAAAAGAATTTTCCATAAAGTATTTCTTATAAATACAATAATATAGAGACAAATTTTGTCAATGATTTATAGACCTAGTGCAACCATGATAACGAAAAACAAATATGCAAATATTTGGTGTTTTGTTGGAATTTTGTTTAGAAAAATTTAAATAATATTATGCTACTGTTTGGTTTCGTGATGAAATTTTCCATTCATTCATTTTAATAAATGTGACAGCCTTCATGAGTCTTATAAGTTCATATTAAATCACTTGCTAAGTTGAAGAAATTTTTTTAAAACCTTTCCTCCAAAAGAAAGTTTGGTAAAGCTAAATTTATGTAAAGCATTTATTGCTTTGTATTGCCAAAAGCTTTAAATATTCGTAGCAGTGCAATATTTCAAAGAAGAAGCCTAGATTTTTGTTCAGTGGAACGATTCAAAAGTTAATGTTTAAGGACTGAGACAGGGAAGTAACGGGTGATTTTTTAAGAGGTTTAGAACTTAAAAAAAAAAAAAAACACAAAAAATTCGAAAAAATGAATGAAATATTTATTTGAATCGATAGTTTGAACCTTGCAATTTAATGTTTAAAGATAATTTCATGCAAATGTTGACCGCGGCTGCGTCTCAGGTAGCCCATCCGCTGAGTCCAATTTTGGCATACTCTTTCACACATATCGGCCGGTATCTCACGAATGAATGCATGGATGTTGGCTTCCAGTGCGTCAATCGAAGCGGGCTTGTCCCTATAGACATTAGCCTTGACATACCCCCACAAAAAATAATCTAATGGTGTCAAATCGCACGATCTAGGCGGCCAATTGACCGGCCCGAAACGTGAAATTAACTGTTCACCAAACTCGCCTCGCAATTGCGCCATTGTTTCGCGTGCTGTGTGGCATGTGGCACCGTCTTGTTGAAACCACATATCATGCAAGTCAAGAACTTCCATTTCGGGCAAAAAAAAGTTTGTTATCATCGCTCGGTAGCGTTCACCATTGACAGTAACGCTGCGATTCGCATCATCTTTGAAGAAATATGGCCCAATAATGCCGCCGGCCCATAAACCGCACCAAACAGTGGCTTTTTCGGGATGCATTGGTAGCTGTTGCAATGCTTTTGGCTGATCTTCACTCCAAATGCGGCAATTATGCTTATTTACGTACCCATTCAACCAAAAATGAGCCGACCATAAAATGGAAGCAGCGCGCGATGAACATTTCGAACCGAGCACGAATTTTGATAGTAAAATTCAATAATTTGCAAGCGTTGTTCATTTGTAAGACGATCCATGGTTAAATTGCAAACCAAACTGAAGCTGTTTGACAGTGACACAAGGTACTAAACACACGTCAGCTGTCAAAACCAGTGTTGCCAAAACCAAACCAGCTAAAAAATCACCCGTTAGATTTTGTTTTTTTTTTCAATCTTGGGGCCTTCCTGTTGTAGTCCAAGCACTAGGGGACATTTAAAGGAAGTTTCTTAGAGGTTAAGGTGACTTAAAATGTAGCTGATGCCTGCTTGAAACTATGGAATGAATAATAACTGACTGAATTGATGTACATAGCTGTAGTAGTTCTTATAGCTTGAATAGATACATATACACGAAAGTTTTTGAAAACATTCTACAATTTTATTTCTTTTTCCTAACCGATATTTTAAAATTTGAATTTCAAAATGCACGTTAACCGCAACCTTGAATAAGGCTTTTCAAATATTCTTCGTCTCAAAATCGACCAAATATCGTCTGGAAAATTATATAAAAAAGATGTTCGAAAATGACCCATGAATCTAGAAAATATTGATTTTGGCACATTTTCGTTTTCTACCGGTGGAAATCTTCAAAAAGTAATATTCGGTACCAATTACCCAACTCACAATTTCATTCCTAAGAAGCGTTTGGTTATAATTCATCTCACTCATAAAAGCATTGTATAACACTTGATAGAGTGAAAATGTGATATTTCTTCACTGCTATTGCATCTTGATGGAGTTTATTATTAGAGTATAAATGGGGTTGGGGTTGAAATTCTGGCAGGGTCAAAATTCTTTTTTCAAAATTCTGCTATCAAAACTCTGCTTCCGAAATTCTGCTTTTCAAAATTCTGCTTTTCAAAATTCTGATTTTCAAAATTCTGTTTTACAAAATTCTGCCAGTAATAAAAAGAAGGTTTGGAAAATGTTAAAAAGCGTGCGCTTTTTACTTTTATTAGAATGTTGTAAAGCAATTTTCACATACTTGTCTTATCATAAAATAGGCAAAATTTCTTGTATTAGGTTTTAAGGCTGCTCTTTTATCTAAAACAATAATTGAAACCATAAGCATAATTTACAGTTCCATGCGTAAGAAAACAACATTTTCTTAATAATTTTCTTCCTATTCTGTTCATAGTTTTGTATAATACTCAAGTCAAAAAATGTTTGTTTGTTTATTATTACACTATAGACCTGAAAACGGAAAACAATTCTTTTTGGATGCAAAAACCATTTGCATGCAAAAACTGTGAGGTGAATATTTTTTTTTAAGTGTAAACCAAGTATAAACAAAAAATTCCTTACCACACTATTTTCTCGCACGCAAACAATTGCCGGTCTTGCATGAAATTCCATGCCAGTAATGGTTTTTTTTGCATGAAACTATAAACCAAAAATCAAAAAGTGAAGAAATTGTATAGTGATTTGCCTAGAGCAGTCAGGCCAACATACCCCTGAACCACATGTTGTAGAAAAATATGTGCAGCAATCAAATAACATACAAAAATGACGAGCAAAAACATATTCTCTTCCAGATTGCAAGATAGTGTTGCACTGAATTGTCTAAAAATAAAGTTGAAAAATTACTTTTTTCCGTTTTTGAGAAAAAGCAGAATTTTATTGCATAAAATTTTATAAGACAGAATTCTGAAAACAGAATTTTGAAAAGCTGAATTCCAACAGACAGAACTGAAAAAAGCAGGATTTTGAAAAACAGAATTTTCGTGCAAAAACAGAACTTTGAAGCCAGAATTTTGGTCGTACTGTAATCTTAACAGTCGGTCGGCTAAAATGGATTTAAAATTTTTTTAGTACTACCTTGAAAGAACCCTATGCAGTTTGAACTCAGGTCCTAAATAGCAAGTATTGTCAAAAGCTTGAGCCTAGTGTCGAACCTGTCTTTGGAATTTTAGTTTGGAAACAGGGATCAATTGGTGACTTTCCAATTAGTGTAAGGATAAGTGTATTTAACCATTTCGGCGGATGTCAGCTGATTCCATCTAGATTTTAGTTTTCAAGGGTACTGCCTCCTGTAAAATCCTTGAAGAGTACAATTTGCCATCAAAAGTTCGTATCTTTCATTCTTAAGCTGGACTCGTAAAATATCTTTCGCGAATTACAAAATACGGAACTTCCAAGATCCATACAAAATAAAGTTCGTGAACGATAAAGTTTTCGATCTATAAAAGTTTAGCTCTCTCATGAATAAACTAACTCTCGTTCGTGAGAAATCTTATCCTTAAAAAATCATTCTTCATTAAAAATAATCCGCTCACTACGGTTGTGAATTGATAATTTTTTTTGAAATGCGGAAAGTAAAGATATATTTGAGTTAATCATTTTTCTTATGATGAAGAAGCTGGCGAATTGTCAAAAAATAGTTTGTCCCCTATCTATCAAGCCAACAACTGTCAAGTTCTATAGAAGGATGGCTAAGATTTCGATGGACTAAAAAACCTCTTAAGAAATCGGAAATTTTTCCAGTTTTTTTTTTCTTTCTAATTTGAACGGTTCGTGAATGGCTCTTCAATAGTTTCCGCATGGCAAATTTGAAAAAGAAATATATTTTACAGATCTTAGCAGATTTGATTCGATCGTGAAAACCGAGTTTTACATATTTTAAAGCGATCGAATCAAAAATAAAACTTTTTTTGAATATTTCACAAAACATATTTTATCGTTCTAAGAAATCTCGGCTTGCTATAGTCAAAGGCATCAACCACTACGCTCTTAATGTGTTGTTAATGAAGTTGAAAAAATTAAAAATATTGAACCTAATGGGTGCTAGAAAGCCAAAACGGTAAAATAAATCCATATTACCATTTTTGGTCTCTTTTCCATCATGGCACCTTTATTTCTCAGATCTCAATCTTAATTATATTAAGTGATTAGACATACCCTAACATACAGCTTCAAAGTAACGTCAAATAAAATTCTAACAAATAGCAGTTTTAATATTCCCTCGGTTTTGTTGAACGCTTCTGCCATATCTCAAAGCTAAAGCTATCTCTTGGTTGAGGAATATTCTCACTGAATTTCAAATAAATAATTCCTTCAAACCTTAAATAAAACGATTTATTAATTTTTATCCTTGTTGTTTCGCATAAAATACTGCCATATATAAATCGTTGTCGGATATCCTGACAAATGAGTAATGAATATTTTGCAAAGAGGTGGCTTTATGTTTTTCGAGTCAACAAAATCTCTTAAACAGACACAAAATTTATCCTTGGTTTTATATATAAAAATCTTATTTATGTATACCTACATTATATAATGATTGTGTCTCCAGGAGTAACAAATTTTCTTTCATTTCCTTTAACAAGAAAATAAAAATAATAAAGAAAAAGAAATAAAGTATAATTGATTGAAAATGACCCCCAAGCTTCATACTCCTATACACTACGAAACTTTAACACAAAGCCCTCTATTAATGTTGCTTCTTCTCATTCTACTCCTTTTACAAAAACAAAAGAGAAAACAAAAACGTCGCATTAAGAACTTTTTGTGCTCAAATTCACAAGTTTCGTCTTCTTGATGATGATCATGATTACCGGTCGGCTCGACAAAGGAGGGAAAGGTGGTGGCATTCGTCGGCATTTCTTCGCCTAAGACAGACATTTACTTTCGGTCTACAGTCAATTCCGCTTAACTGAAAACCTCGCTTATCTGAAACAAGAAATTTATAACGGAGCCTTTTTGAGCATTTTTCACACAAACTACTTCGCATAACTGAACTCCGGTTATATGAAAACTTCGCATAATTGAAACAAATATTTTCGTCTCAAATGCTAATTTTGCACTTATTCAACTTCGCATTAGTGAAACTACCATTGAACGCTGCCACTAAATCTTGAATCGAGCACACCCCTCGGATTTGGAATGTCAAAAACTAATTTCTTGTCAATCCGTACCTGGAGGGTACGTAACCTTAAAAAAATATTGACCAATGTTGTGGAAAATAACCCAAAATAAATGTAATATATTTTTTGTTGAATGAAATTTATTATATTATCAGTTATCCGAAGTTCGGTTAATTGAAAACTCTGCTTAACTAATACAAATATTCTGCAATTATCGTGTTCCAGTTAAGCGGAGTCGACTGTATACCTATATATATATACAACAATATATATTATATAAACGTATATAATGTATAAGAATGTATCTAAATTCTAAAACATATTAAATCCATGTCAAAAGTTCCAAGCAGACAGAAGTTTCAGTGAAAATTTTTCATTGCGAATACAAGATGAGTGAGGTTACCTTTGCCCTTAACGCCATCCATTGCCACCCCAAGGCTTTGTGTATTGTAAAGTTTTTCGTCTATATAGCTAACATTGCTATATATTTCTATCAGTTTCTACCTCTCTATATAAGTTCGCGTCTATACCCTTACTTTTCTTTTCTGACAGCATTATGTTTTGTGTCTGTTGGGTGTATTTTATCTTTTTCTTTTTCTTTTTTTGTTTATGCCCCAATAAATTTGGAAACCATTTTGATTTCAGAGATGCCAATTGCTTAAATTATTAGAAGAACTTTGAATTTTCGTCTGAAAGAGATAATGTTCACTAGGAAATGTATCGAGAAATTCTAAAATGTCGCACATTTGACAAAAAAAAAAATACATAAGTTACACAAGGCTCAGAAGTGGGATAAAATTTTTGAATTCCATTAAGTAGCATTGAATAAAACCGTCTGCAGTTTTCTTAGGTATATTAAACAGGAGCTGATTTAAAATTTAATTTTTAAATGATACATATTTGCAGCTTAGAGGTTTTATCTAGGTTAAAACCAGGGAAAGGGTGTGCTTAAAAATTCCAGGCTTCCTGAGAAAATGGGTCAGTTAAATTCTTCAATTTCAACAGTTTGAAGAATTTTTGAGCGTAGTTTCTCAAGGGCCAGTTTTTCAATGCTGAGTTAACTTTGAATTGAATCAGAATAAGTTAATTCTCCAATTAAGAACCAGTTTCTTCACAGAAGGTTAAGTCTGGATTGTGACTTTCAGGGGTTTTTATTGAAATTGGTAAGCTGTAATCAAACTTGAGTTAACACAGAAGCAATTTTTCAGTAGAAGACAAACTTAAACTTTCAGTTGTCAAAAATCTGTGGGAATTGAAGTTCGCTCTTTCACTATCGTAATCGAGATAAAACATAAAGCATCGCACTTCGATTTCATAAATTTTCCGGCTCCGTGAAATAGCCCCCCAATGAAATAACTCCCCATACTCATAGGGAAATAACACCCCAAAATGTGTATGGAGATGAGAAGTTTTTTTCATATAAAACAACTTTTTGAAATTGGGGATTTATTTCATGGGTTTTGAGGACTTTTTTAACTTTTAAATTGGAAGGTAATTTCATGATGAGGATAAAATAAGTCCCCGAATTTTTGTATGAAATAAGTCCCCAAAGATATTATGTTCAACGTTTTGAAATAGAAAAAAATCCGTAGGAAAGCTGTGGGCACTTATCTAATTTTTTGCTTGGGAACTTGGCGATTTATTTCAAAGTGCAAACAAGTATTTGGGGAGCTATTCAATTTTTGGTTTGGGGAGATATTACATTGGGGAGTTATTTCCCGGTGTCTAATTTTTCTCATGAATCTGACAGAGATTTCTGTTCAGTTAGTCCGGAGTGAACTAAACAAGTTTGGTGATTTAACTCGGGATCTTAATTGACTGTAGACATGTTTCAAGAGTAAACTTAATTTTACCCCGAAACTTAAATCCCATTGAAAAACTGGGCCGAAGTCTATCCAATAAAAGTTTTTATGGCTCAGACGTGCTCTAGTTTAGTTCATAAGGCTAATATCTTGACTTATGTAGTTAGTACATAATTCTTGAAGTTTTTTTTCTTCCTCACATACTGACGTTAAGGTGATTGCCTTGCTTTAAATCCTCAATTCAAAACCCTGCTGAATGTATTATCTTAAGGCGTAACTCTAAAGGTATCCCTTATCATGGCGCAATTGAGTTAGTAACAGTGTTGATACCTTCACATATTGGCGTTAAGATGATTGCTTTTATGTCAATTCTCAATTATAAGCTCTGTTGAAATCGCTAATCTAAAGTCTTTCGGGTAACTGCTACCATGGCGCAATTGAGCTAACACATAGTGTTGATACAGTCACATATTGGGGCTTTGATGATAACTTTAATGTCAATTCTTAATTATAAACCTTGCTTAATGTGGTATCGTAAGTCTTTCGGGTAACTGTTATCATGTTTAAACTGAGTTAACCCAAAGTATTGATATCTTGACATATTGGTGTTTAGAAGATTGCTCAAATGTCAATTCTCAACTATAAACTTTGCTGAAAACGTTATCAAAATCGTTTGGGTAACTGTTATCATGGCGCAGTAGAGATAACACAAAGTGTTCATACCTTCACATATTGGAAACTAGATAATAGCTTTAATGTCAATTCTCAATTACAAACCCTGCTGAAATCGTTATCTTAAACCTTCCCGGTAGCTGTTACCGTTGCACAACTGAGTTAGCGCATAGTGTTGACACCTTTACATATCGGCACTTAGATTATTGTTTTAATGTGATATTTAATTCCATTTTAGCACAAAAAAGAGGAAAATAGCTCCACAGTTTTTCCTTAATCCTGTCATATGATAGTAACTGCATTGGAATTAAATTAACGATCACAGTCTAGAAACCTTCAAAAATCCCATAGAACTTTTAATACACTTTTAGCATTTTCTATTTTAAACCTTCTTGAACATGATGCCTCAAACTAATTGGCCCACAATCTTCTTGGCGTAATTGAGTTAAGGCAATGTGTTGAAGCATTCAATTATTTCCGTTTTAGTGATTGCTTAAACGTAATTATAATTGGGTTTTCTAATCCAAACACACAGAAACCCATTTTGTTAAATCTCAAAATTCTAAAGGATGTAGATATTTATGGGCAAACATAAACCTTGCAAACTTTAACATCCAGAGAAAGGAAACCCAATTTATTTGAAAGTTCTTAAATTTCTCATTTTTTAACCACACCCTACGGCAACACTTATTCCCCATCCCCTATACACATCACAGCTATACCTACACACAGAAAATTGTCTTCATTTTATGTTGTTTTTGTCTTCACCACCCTCAGCCTCCTCCACCTACATATATATAAGTATATGTCTATAGCTTTTTTCTAACCTAGCAACTCGTCGTCAGCAGAGAAAAATGCTTAAAAAAAAAGTTCTAAATATACAGCTGGGTCATGCTTCTTCCCCCGCCGCAAAAAAAAAACTCCTCAAGCATCCCATCCCGCCCCCGCTTTGCTTCCCCTAACTTTTGAATGAAGAATGGGATGCATTAGAGTAGAATGATGATAAAGGGTGGCGAAGTGGAAAAAATGTTTTTTTTTTCCTCTCTGGCTGTCAGAGAGATTTCAAAGAATTCAAGTCATGCTATACTGAAATGCCAACTCAACCCATGGAGCCTGCCTAACTCATCCCCCATATCAATTCTTACAACCCCGTCCCCATTTCCCAAGTGATGAACCCTTGTTCATCTGTGCTTCTGCTACTGCTGCTGCTGCTACTTCTGTCAGAGCTCTATTGTTATCTAAAAATATGTACTTATGTACGACTACGACGACGACGACGACGACTAAATGGCATCTATCCGTGCCTAGACTTGGACTGGGAGTGAAATACAATACCTCGAGACTGGCATCGCAGTTAGAAGTTCCTTTGTTGTTGCTAGACACATATCCAATCTAAGTATAAAGTATCTCTGACTTTGGCTATATCTGTACTTCTCCATACATATTCATACGAAAAGAGGTATCGTGCCACACTATGCAAAATTGAGTTGAAATAATCAACATCAACCCCCTCCCACTCTCCAAATAATATATATATGTTCGACTGTTCGTATATGGGGTGTGCTTGTGAGTGTGTTTGTGTAAATGGAACGCAACCATTACCATCACAACACACAATAGACGAGCACCAGAGCGAGAGCAAAGAGTATAGTTTCGATGGACGACCTTCAAAAAATCAGGTCACCATGAAGTGGGGGAGGGTGGGGCAACATAATGGACATGGGCTCGGGTCGGGGATCGGTAGCCCAAGTACTATAAGGGTAGGTTTTTTTGTTTGGTTTGTTTTTGTTAAATTTTATTTTTTACACAAGAGAGGCGGTGTGGGTGTTTGGATTTGGTTTTTTTTTCTTGGGGATCTACTGTGGAAATCCATGTGCTCGATATGTAATCTATATGGCACCCTTACACGTTCCATCCAATTGGGGTTGAACGATGATTTATTGTGGCAAGTTTGCACTCAGTGCAGTGCAGTGGCAGTGGGTGGGGGAATTAATTTTACTGCAGTCGAAAGTTGGTGCTGCATTCTTCATTGTCTGTTGCCGGATCAAGTTGGAAACGGGAAGGTAAGGCATGGGGATTGTTGGAAATTTATTTTCCAAACCTAGACACATGAAGAGAAAAATTGATTACGTCAACAAGTCCGTACGTTGTTGGTTATGTTATGTAGTAGAGTCGTCGTCATCACTCTTCTCTACCCACCACCCAACCCCATTGGGCCACATGTCGTCGTTGTCAACATCATCACGGGCGTCTGTCCGGTGGCGGCCAGTATATGCATACGTAGGTATGTATATTCCCATACCTGCCTCAGAACAAGAACACTTTACCATCGTTATACCAACCAACATTCATTTGTATAGTTTTTTGTTTGTGTTGCAGTGTTGTTGTTTTTGGAGTTTTGTATAATGTTTTGGTGTTTCATATTATTTGATTAAAATTAAGTTGGAGGTGTTGTAAGAACAGCAGTATGGCAACATCAAAAAGTAACGTGAGTAACATGTATTGCTGTATACACCATCAGCTCGTCCTTGTTAGCTTGTTAACTTTTGGCATAAATTTGTATATTTTTGCAAGAACATATTTAGAAAATTATACACCTACACATGACGAAATCAAAATGAAAGGAAAAAAAATAGAAAAAATAAAAATAATATAAGGCTTAGTTATATAGTACCTAGTGGGCGAGGTTCCTTGTGATGTTTTTTTTTTTTGATAATACGAGTACACTCTGAAATTACACATTTTTGTAGGCTTTTATGTTGGAAATTTGATTAGAATTAAGATTAATGAATTAATTAGATTGTTTTGCGAGAAATAAGTAGATGATGGTTTCTATGACATAACATGTCTGTGAAAGTTCAGAATAGTTATTATCTAGGAGGAGTAGATAATAATATATGTGTAGAACTTTCTATTATGTAGAGGAGAACATAAGAAGCTTAAAATGAAAAAATACAGCTACAATCGTTTGAAATTACAGTCGACACGCAATATCCTACCTTGATGATTATTAAATCTTTTTTTGATGAAAACAAAAATTACTGTTTTCGTATTTTTTGTCATACACTGAACAGTTATATAGATAGGTATCACACATACAGGGTCTTCCAACAACAGGTTTGATTTTGAATTTAATGCCATTTTTATCTATCGAAATTATTCAGACTGTCAGTGCGATCTTTTTTATTAGTAACAACTATAGTCTGTCCAGCAAAAATTGTCAGTACAGGGCTTATGGGCGAGCTTTTTTCAAAACAGTAGTGCCTGTGTATACCATCACAACACTCAAATAACAATTTCGCCACTGAAAAAGATACTAAACCACTGATTAACATACAGGAACTGTTGTTGTAGTTCTTTGAAATATTTCGTACGCTCCAACATAACCGTCGTCTTTCAATGCCAAAAGCATTCTGCTCATCTGCTGATCGTATACTCGCTTTCGCTTCTACCTTCGCTGTGTGAAATAAAACAAAAAAATTTACATTCCAACAGAGTTGCCTTTGCCAAGTCGCAACAATACAACAGAGCTTTTTTATGAGGTTTTTATGAAAGAACTTTCAGTGTTGAAGCTTTTGAGAACATAATTTATAAAGGTGAAAGCCAAAAGTGTTGTCGTTTTGATTGTCCCCTTATTTTTAGTTTGTTTATCTGAATAAAACTATAAAATGCAGTTAAAATTTGTAAGATTTTAGTTTGTAAAAAGAAAAAAGTTATTTGCGCTAAGTTTTGAAACATTCACAAAGCGTTACGTGATTAAAACCATTTGAAAAGAGATGGTGTGGTAAAAAAAAGATAAATGGATCTATATTTTAATATGTTTGAAGTGGTATCCATGGTAACCATATGCACATTGTTCTTCGATTTGTGGTAATTTATAATTCAAAGTACGGAAACCCTGTGGGAGCTTTTACTTGAAATAGATGTATGCAAGCCAATGCAATCAGACTGAGAGGCAAACGTCCTATATTCCCTGTACTGACAATTTGTGTTGGATAGAGTATAGACGGTTATTAATTATAGATAGAAAAACAGTCGCACAACGTGTTGAAGTTGTGAAAATTAACTAAAAAAAATTGTGAACAAATCTTGGAAGCTCCACTGTCTTTCTAAAGTGTATTTAATCTATAATTAAATAGTAAAAATAATAAATTACCTACCTACTTTCTGCAGGACGACGGCGAAAAGTGGTCCGTTTGATGAATTTTGGCGACACAAATCATTTCCCTCGCCAATTGTTGATAGAAATTAATAAAATTTGGTGCATCTTTGGTGCTGATTTCAGTGGTAGTTACTGCCTTTTTTCCTACTTCAAACAGGGGCTTCACAATTAAGGTCAGGACATGGTCCAAAATTTAAAAGTTTAGAAAAAAATACTGTCGAAATAAGGTACAGAGTCAAGTTTATGCTTGAAATGTCCTAAAATATGTGCTTGAATCTATTACTTTCGTATGAAAGTGGCTCAAATATTCCAAAAAAAAAAAAATGAAATGATTATTGTCGCCAAAATTCAACAAACGAACTATAGTGCGCATTGGCACTGGAGCGAACGTTTAATCGAATATTAACAGTATTTTATTTTTGTATTAAATTGGTTTGGTGGAGATTTTCAACGTGTTTTTTCATTGAATAAATAAAAGATATTATTTTAGACAATTAAAACACTTATTTAAAAATGGCATTTCCTGTAAATTTTAGTCTTGGTATCCTTTTTTTAATTTAGCTTAGGACACGATTAAAAAATAAAATGCACGACTGGGTCGCACGTACTTGCTCTTATGTTCAAGACACTGCGAGTTTAAGAAAATTGTATATACAAACATGGAAATTATGAGAGAAAAATGTAGAGAAGCATGAAATACGACATTTAAATTAGATAAAACAACTCTTTTGACAGTTTGAGGTGAAAAAAAACTATGCCATCTTAATTCATGATGGAATATGATTGTATGAGAAAAAAAATTTTAAAATCGTTGGAGCGGTTTTTTTGTAAATTAATTTTTTATATATAAAATTCTAAAAACATTTTTAAGAAAAAATGTTGGTATGCAAATCTTAAGTAAATATTTATGTGTATATAAAAACAAAATTTGAAAAAAAATTGTCAACCCGTTTTTGAGATATCGAATTTTCAAAAAAAAAGTTTGAAACTTTTTTTAAAAATCCAAAAACTTTTTTTTTGAAAATTTTGATATGCAATATTATTTGATTTTATCTGAAATTTGTATATAAAAAAATTCATCTAAATCCGTTCAGCCGATAACGAGAAAATTCAAAATAAAAAAATACGTTCTATGACAGGTAGGTACTATTAGTAGTTGCAAAGTGTAAAATTTTATAATTTTCGGTAGTAGATCGTACTAATTTTAGTATATACAAAAAGTTTAATCAAAATCGTTGGAGTCGTTTTTAAGCAAAAAAATATTTTCCTTTGCGGTTTTTTAACTTTTGTATGGAAGGTACCGTTATTTTTTCATAAATGTAAAATTTTTTTTAAATATTTTAGAAAGTTCTAAAAAAGTCTTAAATATCGAGTTTCAAATAAATCGATCATGTCGTTTTCGAAATATTTGATTTTCAAAAAAAAAAAATTTTAAAGATTTTTTAAAAATCCGATAAACATTTTTTCAAAAATGTTGGAACACAAAACTATTTATATTTTTTGGAAGCTTCAGTGTAAAAAAAATATTTGAAATCGGTCGTACCGTTTTGAAGAAAATCAAAAATCAAAAATCAAAAAATGGTTCTTTGGGAGGTACCATTAATAACCATTTTTGAAAAATGGTTTTCCACCCAAAGAAAGCCTTTACTAAAATAAATTTATAGAATTTTTTTTAAGAAAAGTTGTCGAGCCATTTTTGAGAAAAATACGATTATGTAAATTTGCCAAAAAAAAATGTATGACAGGTACCGTTATTTTTGGTTCTAAAAAAAAAAATGAAAAAAACGTGTCGGCAGAATCACCAAAAACCACTAAGTACCAAGTTTGAAGAAAATCGATCGAGCCGTTTAGGCTGTAGACGAACAGACAGACAGACAGACAGACAGACAGAATTTTGCCACCCACTTTTTTGGTGTTCTCTATCATCGTAATATCATGTTTGATTGTTATCTCAAAATTTTTTTTTTTGCACGAATCCAAAACTTGCCTTATAACGGGTGATTTTTTAGCTGGTTTGGTTTTGGCAACACTGGTTTTGACAGCTGACGTGTGTTTAGTACCTTGTGTCACTGTCAAACAGCTTCAGTTTGGTTTGCAATTTAACCATGGATCGTCTTACAAATGAACAACGCTTGCAAATTATTGAATTTTACTATCAAAATTCGTGCTCGGTTCGAAATGTTCATCGCGCGCTGCTTATCGAAAAATTGTGTTCAGCGATGAGGCTCATTTTTGGTTGAATGGGTACGTAAATAAGCATAATTGCCGCATTTGGAGTGAAGATCAGCCAAAAGCATTGCAACAGCTACCAATGCATCCCGAAAAAGCCACTGTTTGGTGCGGTTTATGGGCCGGCGGCATTATTGGGCCATATTTCTTCAAAGATGATGCGAATCGCAGCGTTACTGTCAATGGTGAACGCTACCGAGCGATGATAACAAACTTTTTTTTGCCCGAAATGGAAGTTCTTGACTTGCATGATATGTGGTTTCAACAAGACGGTGCCACATGCCACACAGCACGCGATTTGCGAGGCGAGTTTGGTGAACAGTTAATTTCACGTTTCGGGCCGGTCAATTGGCCGCCTAGATCGTGCGATTTGACACCATTAGATTATTTTTTGTGGGGGTATGTCAAGGCTAATGTCTATAGGGACAAGCCCGCTTCGATTGACGCACTGGAAGCCAACATCCATGCATTCATTCGTGAGATACCGGCCGATATGTGTGAAAGAGTATGCCAAAATTGGACTCAGCGGATGGGCTACCTGAGACGCAGCCGCGGTCAACATTTGCATGAAATTATCTTTAAACATTAAATTGCAAGGTTCAAACTATCGATTCAAATAAATATTTCATTCATTTTTTCGAATTTTTTGTGTTTTTTTTTTTTTTTAAGTTCTAAACCTCTTAAAAAATCACCCGTTAGTACCTATAATCGCAAGTAAAAATAAATTTCGTGGGAGTGGCAAACATTTTTCATCATTTGTTTCTCAATTTAAAATAAGTAAAAAAAAAATTTTTTTTTTTAAAACGCCCCCAAAAGTGGGCGTGGAAAAAAGTTTTTTTATAGAAAAATTATTACAAGTCACATTATGTAAAGTTTTTCTTAAAATTACACCACTCTTTTTTATCAACTTTGCCCATTAAATGACCTATTCTAAAAAGTAGGTGTGTCAGTGTGTGGAAATTTTCTCTGATGATGACGTATGATATCCTTCATCAATTCATCCAAATCGGTTAACTGCTTCTGATTCTATAAGTAGACTTATTTTATTCGACAAAAAAAATGAAATGAGAGATTTAAATCCATATTTAAACTTACTTTATTAAATTTTGAAATTGAAATTATTTAGACCGTTATTGGTTCTATGCAAGTGCTGGAAAAGAAAATGTTTTCCCCTTGGTGGTATAGAAGAAGCATATAAGTATGAAGGGCTCACAGCTGTACCGAACCAAGTCATAATTTTTATTTTTTGTTTGCAAATTTTTTTGAATATTTTTCAACTCAAGTTTTTCATCTTTAAATAAAATATTAATAATAATCATTTAATTTATGAATAAACTTTAGACTTGTTCTTAACGAGTAAAATATTCAGCTTATTTACTAATCCTCTTATTATCATCGAATTTTCTTTTTCTGACTTGGTTCGCTTCAGCTATGAGCCCTCCATATGTACATATGGGTGATTCCTTGCCAACTGTGATTCTTTGTATCCAGTTCTTTTTTTTTGTTATTTATATAAAATTTTCGTATATATTTTTGGTTTGAATTGATTGGGTAAATGGCTATTTACTACAATCTACATTCCATATCATGACTAAATTTGCTACTTATACCACATGGCTTGGGAAAGTGTAGCCAAAATGTCAGTACCGTGGCATGTCCGCTCCTTGTTTTGTGTTCCGTACAATAAAAACTAAGTAATAACCCAGCACAACGAAAATGGTTTTCATTCAGAAGACCAGACTTCAAAAACGAAAAAGAGATAATTTTTTAAAGAAAAAGAGGGAAATAGAAATGTCAAGAGGTCAAAACATAACAGGCAATCAAGAATCTCAACAAAAATATGGTCAAAAAGAGAGAGAACAAATTACAAGTTAACAAAAATAAAAAGTGTCATTATCATCTATTCCAGTTTTAGTACATTTCAACATATTTTTTGTTTTTTCAAAGTTGTAGCAAAATCCTTTTACAGATTTGATATTCTGACTAAATGAAGCCACATATACAAAACAAAAATTGTTTCCAATAAGTTTTAATTTTTGATTTTAAATAAAGAATAACAGTTGGCAGAGAATCACCCATATGCATATAATTGGCTCATTGGTTATTTGGTCATTTGGTTAAATCCTAAGTAATTGAATCAGCTGTTCGTTAAACGTCAAATATTGAACGTAAAACGTGATAGATTAGATGTGTTCAGATTTCGAAGTTATTTTTAAGTAGAGAATCTCTGCCAAACCAACGTGAAATCGAGTCTTGGAACGATAACAAAAATGTAAGGGTTGGCCTATAGTAGTTGAAAGCTGTCGAAAGCTAACGTCAAAAACCACACTTGAGTGCACTTCACGGAAGTGAAACTGAAAGTTATTGAGATAGGAAAAAGGAGAAAGAGTAAATTATGGCTCATCTCTGATTTTAACTATTCATAAAGCTACTTTTCATCTGCTTCTGACAGCTTCCGTCTATTAAGGATCTCCCAAGCCAATGTGAATCATTCGTTGACGAAAACAACTATAACAAACAATAACGTTGTCATCAATGAAAACATCACGTTGTAGATGTAGTTTCGCTGTCGCCAACGAATGATTCGCATTGGTTTGGGAGGGATTTTATAATTCCGCTTTATTAATTTACGAAAAGTAGCTTTCGTAATCGTTGAGTAAATGTAGACGTATCTAATAAATATAAACTACATTTTAATTCACAACTTTCATCGCCAGCTAATCCCGATACGATTGGTACAGAACACGGTTAGAGTTTTTTTTTAGTTCTCTGAGATATCATATAAATCATATTTCTAAACACGCCTAGTTCTAAAAGTCACAATGACATTTGGATAAGTTAATTTTCCGCAGCAAAATCCTTGGGTAATTTTAGCAAAATTTCCTATACATAATTTGTACATTGAAACAATCGTAAATGCATTTAATTTTTTAAAACAATTTGAGATCATCCGAAAATATTAAATAGAAACAAAATTTAAAGATAACTTCTATGTCACTAATAAAAATAAATATAATAATAAATAGCAATGGCCCAAGATGGCTGCCTTGAGGTACCCCTGAAGAATAATAAATTGACCTTGAGTATTTATCATCAATAATGACTCTCTGGCTTCTTCCAATGAGAAAGGAAGAATTTCAGTTTAACAATGCAGTGTGGAACCGAAATTTATTTAATTTTTCAATGAGTAAATCATGATTAATGCAGTCAAACTCTTTGCTAAAATCATTATATTCGTTTATAGCATCTACCTGGTAATCTTTTTTAAACTTCTTTGATGATTTATAAAGAGAAGTAGGTATGCTAAATTGTAGATCGTCAAATGTCCATGCTGAAATTCTGAAATGTGTTCTTTAAAGTGAAACTCTAGTTTAGATTCCACGTTAGATTTACAAATTCCTCTGTAATTTCAACACAATTCATTGAACCAGATTCAAAATTGGATGTGGTAGTAACTCGTGGCGTAATAGTTAGTGCGTTGAAGGTTGAACTGTTATGTCGAAGATCTGGGCTCGATTCTCAGCCGTTGTCACCTAAAAAACAAAAAAATGTTTTTTTTTCCGAGGTCCTGCCTAATGCGAGGAATTGACAAATCTTCCAAGGGTATCGGGTTTTCATGAATAAGTGCTTCTCCGATATGGGTAATATGTTGGTTTGAATTAGAACTAGAGTTGGAAAAAGAAGTGGAGTAAACAGAATCGAAAAAGTTTGCAAATAAATCTAGTCTCAGTGACGTCGTTAGATTCTGAGTTTTTTTTTAATAATCATTGTTTTGGGTAAACCTGGTTGTCAATTTTCGTATGTGTAAATATGATCACGCTTTCACACCAAAGCCGGTTAAACGAAAAACAGAAACAAGGTCTGTTCATTAGATACACACAAGCCGCCATCTTAATGTTTCTGTGAGGTCACTCACAATCATGTCTAATTATATCCGTGTTCCTTTGGGAGTCGCAAAGTACTCATGAGTAACTGAAAACTATAATCTAGTACTTCCATCTACAACTGCTCTCATACGCAAGTAGATTGTAGATGAGCAGAGTGGTTAAGAAACGTAACTACAACCACAGGGCATCTGATTAGGTTAAGAGATTCTCCTTGCAAATGACTTTTGGTTTTCAATTTGTTTACAAATGAAAATACCTGATAATAATGAAAAATTCTATGAAAATTATGTACCTACTCGCATTATTCTGTAGTGGGCCATGGCTATCAATTAATTGAGATTGCCTTCTTTTGAATTCTTTCAAAAGAATATTCTACACACACTTTCTCAATTCATTGTTTGTGTATAAATTCGTGAAAAAATCCGTTAAACTGGGAAAGTGTGTTTAGTATTTTACAATATTGATTTCACACATTCATTATAAAAACTTGTTAATCACTTAAAATTGTAATAGATTGCTACTAACGAAGCAAATTTTGTGCGTTCCATTGAAAATGGCTTGTGTAGGACTCCTGAATACTTTGCCACCCCCAAAGGAACACGGCTTATGAGTGAGAGGCGGCATTTTTCATTTTAGTATTTTTTAGTACTCTATTTTTTTCTATACGAGTTCGGAAATCGTCTTGCGCGTGTTTGTTATGTGATGAAATGATTAAACTTTCTGAAAACTGAAATGATGTTTTTTTTTATTTCACAGTTTCCCAGTTTCTTAGTTTGAGAATTGACCCCCTGTTGATTACTTTTTATTTTTAATGAAAAAGTCCAGTCATTTTTTAAACTTGCTTTCAAAGTCTAAAATCTAATTTGTGTTTTAAAAATTTATTTAAAATCTCAAATTTTGTTTACGATTTTAGACCGCCTCGTCATACGGTGCCACATGCCATACAGCAAGTGAAACAATGGCTTTTTTGTTCAATCAATTCATAGAATTTTTGAAGAAAAATATTAAAAGCTTCGATATCTATGTAACTATAAATATTATCTGTGGTAGTATACAAAAAAAAATTGTTAGCACCTTCCATCTATACCTACCTACGGCTTCATGGCTTCATGAAGTTTTATTGGGATAATGTTCTAATTGCAGATTTTGAAGCTAGAGGGCTATTCAACTTGACAAAACTTAAAAGAAAAAATAGCTAAACTATAGGTACCTACTGCAAAACTCAAAAACGGAAAAAACTATAATCCAACATGTCAACTTAAATGGGATTATTATTTGCCTATTGGCAACAAGAATTATTATTTGCCTGTTGGCAACATGTTTGATACAAAGTAAAAAAAAGTCATTATCTATTCCCAAAGTAGCCATCACAACTATCCTGCCTGCATGGATCCTTTTAAATTGTATAAATAAATATTTAAAAATATACATAAAATACGTAGGTAGGTAGGTTTATCAAGTAAATTAAATATTTACTCAAATACCTATTCAACTCTTTGTAGGTTGCCGAGCTTTTTTTATTTTTTTGTTTCATTCATCAGCATTTACCTTAAAATTTAAATATAAATTTTAGATGAAAGTTGTAGGAAGGTATTATGTATATATTTTTGTTGTTGTGTGTTAAATAGAAGACTCTGTGCTATACAAATGCCCAAAGGATATTCAATCCCTCGCCACTTACTGCCTTGCTTTATAGCAGCTTAGCTTCTGTAAAACGTCAACATTTTCACTTTTGAATATTTAATGAATTATAATTTGACAAACTTTACACTTCAATTAGAGCAATAATTTTAAATGCATGCAGCATCAGCATCATCACCAGGCAGTAACAGTAGTAGCAGCAGCAGTGACAAAGTGACAGGAGCCATACTCATACAACTTATACTACGAAAGTATAATGTACGTACCTACAAAGTTCGGCTTAGATACACATGAAATTTTCCTGCTGGTGCTCATCTGGAATTCCGTTGAAAATCACTTCTGTCTAAATGTAATCTAACAATATGCGGCACAGTGGTGTGTTGTAGTTGTAGTGCCACTGGCACAGCAGTACAGCACGACCTACTGCCACTCCTAAAAAATCCTTCAATATCTATATTTCTCTCTCTTCCACTTACTCTCTCTCTCTCTCTCCCTCTCCCTGTGAATTGTCTATCTCTTTGTCTCGTATATGTATGTATGCCTTTGCCGTCTCTCGTTAAAATTGCAGACAATGAAATTAAAGTTCGCCTCCGAAAATGCCAACCTATATACCCTAAAAGGTGTCCGACCAAAAGACTGTCCGACTCGACGGCGACGTCGAAAGAGAAATCGACGATGTGGCAATGGATGGCGTCGTGGGTCTGCAGGTCTATGGGTCTACCACCCCCCGAGGCCAACCCCAACTGGCAGACCGACGGATGACGGGACACAAATTCCATTATATCAGTCCGACATGGTTTCCATTTCGCCTATTTCAGTCAATGCGTAAGTATACACACACATACCGATCTCAGTCCGTCCGACCGGCTCAGTTCGACACGGTGGCACAGGGTGGTAATGTTGTGTATCTTGTGAAGCAGTCCGCAGACGCTCCAAAAATGTACCCATATACATGCATAGAAACAGAAACAGTAGTAGTTTGCGTGACCGCCATCGATCAACGACAATAACAAAAGCCGCCCTGGAGCGAAAGGGGGTGGTTTTTGTGGCAACAACATTATACGCAGTAATTCCGCGCCCCACGCCATGGGAAATAATGTTGATGCAGGTTTGGGAGCCCGTGGTGGCATATGGCGGCTGACAATTACGTAGGTACCTACATATATACATTATATATGTATGTATATACGCCCGGATGTGTGTCAGAGTTGGTGCCGCATGATTCTGCCGACGACGACGCCGCCGTTGGGTGGTTGTTGGTAGATGGTGGCGGTGATGGTGGAAGTCGCGCCTGAGGGGTGGATTTCGAACAGGACGACGACGACGACATGAGGAAAGTTTGTTAAAGCTGCCGCCTCGCCCCGGCATGTTATGTAAAATTTGGGTGGCGGGCTTGGTTCGAAATGCTTGTTAACTTTATGTGTAGGTATGTATATACATATGCATGTAGGTATGTATATAGAATATCCTGATTTTGCCGGATGTGAGTCTTCGTTTCTGAACATGTGGTGGTGGTTGTTTGGTTTTTGCTTCTTCCTTCTACCTTTTGTGTCCTCTTTGTCGAAGTAGATGTAGTTGTTTTTGTTGTTGGCGGCTAACATTATGTACATGAGACGCTCAAATTATAGCCTTCCTTCCGACACCCATAATGTTGCGTCGACGACCCATTTTTGGTCCTTGCGTTTTGTTGTTTTGGTTTTATTTTTTTTTTGTAGGTATTTGAATTATTTATACACTTGAAAGGTTTTTTTTGTTATGTTTCATTTGAAAGTAAACACAGACACACACTTACAAATACAAATAATGTAATAGATGGGGAGAAAATATAGAGCAGGTGCAGAGTTGCCAGAAGGAGAATAAGGTGGTGAATAAATTTAATGTGAAAAGTTTTGTTAAAAGTATACAAAAATGGCTTCTTCTTGTTGTTGGCGGTTGTTGGTGTTAATATTGTAATTTTTCTTCTTCGTTGTTATCACTTAAAAATAAGGGAAGAGGATTTTTGTTGTTTCTTTTTTTTAATGTCAAACCATACATTGGTATCACCAGGTTTTATGGAAAGATATTTTTAAGTAGCTTTTTTTGCAGGAGACGCAATTGAAGAGCAAATTTAATTTTTAAATTATTTTTCTTGAGCTTAACATTTGACAAAATATGCAAAAAGAATGTATAGGTGGGTTCCCATCTACTTAAAAAAAATAAAAACAAGTGTCAAAACTCGCCCCACAAGTTTAAAGCTTTAAAATGTATTTTGAATTTCTCAAGAAAATTTCCCTTACAATCCGGTCCGGTCAGGATACCGAATCCAGTGTGCTTTTTGGCGGGGACTTTTTTTATGACTAGAATTCATTCCTTACAAACTAAAGATGAAATTTTGTTTGAAGTAATTTTTTAATCCTATCACTTGAACGCCATTTTGACAAATGGCTGCCAATCTGTAGTCCAATTAGGCAACATTTTCAAAAATGGCGCCCAGTCAGTGGAAAATGGTTACTTAAAAAGAAACTCGTAAATTATTTGAAAAATGTCCATGATCAAAATAACGATTGATGTTTTAAAAGGAGTTGAGTAGGCGCACCTTCGGATAAAATTTCAGTGTTGCCACATTTCGAGAACATATTTTTTTTTAGTCAACGTAGGTTCAACCCCACTTTTTTGATAATTTTTAATATTTTGGACCTGAAAAAGTTGCCGAAACGCCCCAGATGACAATGACGTATTAGGAAAATAAAGGTTGAAGTCTTAAAAATTAGATGTTGAGTAGAAGCAACTTCCATTAATACATCAGTGCTGCCACTTTTAAAGAACATCCTTTTTTGATGTCAAAGAGGGGGATTTCCACTTTTTGATAATTTTTAATACTGATTCAAAAAAGGGTTTAATGGCCTTTAATCCTACTAGATAATTGGCGTTTCGCCCGGCAAACTCACTTGGACTCATCACGTTATTTTCCCAATATGCGTTTGGCATCGGGAGATGTTTCTGCAATTTGTTTCATGTTCAAAATATTAAAAATTACCCAAAGAAGTGAAAATCCCACCCTTGACATAAAAAGAAGTATGTTCTCGAAAAATGGCAATACTGACATTTTACCCGAAGCTACATCTGCTTAACATTCACATTTTAAGACATCAACCGTTATTAAAAAAAAAAACACATTTGACGTCAGGAGGCATTTCTGCAACTTTTTGTTTTAAAAAAGAGAAAATCTCATTTTGATATCAGAAAGTATGTTCTTAAAAAGTGGCAACACTGAAATTTTAATCGAAGGTATGTTTACTTAATACCTATTTTTAATATATCAATTGTTTTTTCCCAATATGCGTTTGGCATCTGGAGGCGTTTCATGTTTTTCATGTTCAAAATATTAAAAATTATCTAAAAAAAAGTGGAAATCCCACCCTTTAACTTATAAAAAAAACTATGTTCTCGAAAAGTGGCAACACTGACATTTTACCCGAAGGTGCGTATACCCAATATTTTTCTTTTAAAACATCAACCGTTATTTTTATAACACGTTTGACGTCTGGGGATGTTTCCGCAACAACTTTTTGGACGTTAAAAATACCAAAAAAGGGAAAGTCCCACATTTTGACATAAAAAAGTATGTTCTTGAAACTTGGCATCATCGAAATCTTAGCCAAAGATAGGTCTACTCAATACATAGTTTTTAAGATATCAATTGCTATTTCCCAACACGCGTTTAGAATCTAGTAGCATTTCCGCAACTTGTTCCATGTTCAAATTATTATAAATTAGTAAAACAGTGGAGGTTCCTCGCCTTGACATAAAAAAGTATGTTCTTGAAACTTGGCATCATTGAATTATTATCCGAAGGTGCGTCTACTAAACATTTATCTTTTAAGACATCAACCGTTATTTTACCAACACACGTTTGACCTCTGGAGGCGTTTCTGCAACTTTTTGTATGTTAAAAACAACAAAAAAAGAGGAAGTCTCTCATTTTGACTTAAAAAAAGTATGTTCTTGAAAAATAGAAAAATTGAAATTTGAACCGAAGGTAGGTCTACTCAATACCTATTTTTTCAGATATCAATTGTTTTTTCCCAAAAAGCGTTGGGCATCTGGGGGCATTTTCGCAACTTATTTTCCTGTTCAAAATATTAAAATTATCAAGAAAGTGGAGATTCCACCTGTTCACATACAAAAAAATATGTTTCTCGAAAAGTGGCAGCACTGAAATTATACCTAAAAGTGCGTCTACTCAGAACTTTTCTTTAAAGATATCCACTTACGAGTTTTACTCCCGAGCGCTGCTTGTGAGTGGCTCACAGTCTTTTTACTCTCACATGGATAGATGCGTATCCATTAGATACTATTACTACTTATACTTGTTGAGGGCAAGAAATAGCTTTAAACAAAAAGTGAAATTATATCCCTCACAATATTTAGGATTTTCTTCACTTTTAGGAGAAAATAATTTCCCGAAATTAATTGATATTATTTTGTTATTGTTTTGAAAACTGTACATATTAGCTTTTTTTGATAGCCATTGGCAACACTCTTCTCATTTCTAACACTCTCAAATACACACTCATATGCACATATTTTAATACAAAACTCAACTGTTATTTGCTAGACACTCAATACGTCCTTATGTTAAGAATAATAAATTTTGAGGTCGACTCTATGTCAGCCAAAGATTACGACGAATATTCGAAATCCTCTAACAAAATTGCTTTTCTAATTCAGGTTGTCAGTGAGTGAGTCGATTTTGTCGAAGAGAATGACAGACAAACGGTAAGACAGACAGACAAATATACACAACTATACATCACTTACACTACACATACATACCGATCAATATATTTATCTATGTAGGTTGTGTCCTTTTTTGGATAAAATGTACGAGCATGTGCTTTGTGTGTGTGGGGTATTTTTGGGTGGTGTGGAAAGTAGGACGTGTGTGGTGGCTGTCCAAATGTCAGACACGTTTCTTAAAAGACCTAAATCTTCTTCTACAGTGTTGATTTAGGACGTGTTCCGTAGGATGATGTTGATGATGACGGTGATACAAGAGTATAATGTTCAATGACTAGAAATTTTCTATTGATAAAGTTGTTGTTGTTGGAAATTATGTGGAATGAGTGAGGAAACCTTTTCTAATATTTATAAGTATATGTGAGTGTGAATATATACCTATTTAAGTTTCTACATAAGAAAGACCATAATGGAAGGATTATAATAGTCTTGCACGGCTATTTTGCCTCCTATTTTTTTGGGTTATTATACATATCACCTGAGGGAATTTATCTTTTTTGAAAGCCTTATCATTCTATTCGACATCTTAGATCACGTCTTTCTGTCTTTTCAATGACTTCCCAACACATTTAAATGTCCGTAATGTTTCCTGTGTTACCATATAATTAGACAGTGAAATGAATTTCTAGTAGGTAGAAAGATTTCTATAAAGCAAAAGAACTGAAAAATAATTTTGCAAGTACAATGAAGGGCTTTGAGATATTGAGAATAGGAGTAAAATATATATCCCGCGCACGAAAGCAATCTGAGTAATAAATCAATCATAGAAGACCTCACATTGACAGGAGGGGCATAAAAGGGATACAAATAAAAACTTTGCTCCAAACTCTTGTCAGATTTTGTAAATTTATACTCTATCCAGCAAAAATTGTCAGTACAGAAAAGATAAGACGTTTGTCTCTCAGTCCGGTTGCATTGGCTTGCATACATCTGTCTCAAGTTAAAGCTCTCACAGGGTTTCCATACTTTGAATTAAAAATTGCCACAAATCGAAGAACATTGTACATATGGTTACCATGGATACCATTTCAAACATATTAAATAAATATCCATTTATCTTTTTTTAACCACACCACACCTTATCAAATGAATTTGATCACGTTACACTTTGTGAATGTTTCAAAAGTTAGCGCAAAAAACTAAACTAAACTAAGACTAAAATCGTGCAAATTTTAACTACATTTTATAGGTTTATTAGGAAATACAAACAAATAATAAGGGGACAATCAAAACGACAACAATTTGGCTCTCACCTTTATAAATGTTGTTCTCAAAAGCTTCAAAACCGAAAGTTTTTCATAAAAATCACTGAAAAAGCTATGTTGTATTGTTGCGACTTGACAAAGGCAACTCTGTTGGAATATGAATTTTTTGTTTTATTTCACACAGCAAAGGTAGAAGCGAAAGTGAGTATACGATCAGATCAGAATGCTTTTGGCATTGAAAGACGACGGTCGTGTTGGAGCGTACGAAGTGTTTCAAAAAATTACAACAACAATTCCTGTATGTTAATCAATGGTTTAGTATCTTTTTCAGTGGCAGATTTGTTATTTTAGTGTTGTCATGGTATACACAGGCACCACAGTTTTGAAAAAAGCTTGCCCAAAAGCCCTGTACTGACAATTTTTGCTGAACAGACTATAGTTACTTTTAGTCATATATTCATCACACTTCAAAAATCTTGCCTTGAAAGCGCTTACGATAGATTTAAACATTACTTTTTTAGTCACAGAAATGTCTCCCAATTAAGACTTATTCTTGTATCAAATGCCATGTTGACGTTTGTCAAACGTCAAGCCAGTTTAAACTCAAAAGACGGTGCTCAGACAGGCTTCACGTGAGGCGACTCATTGTTATGTCTCTCTTTTTTATCCCACTCTCATTTCTTGGAAAGACAGAGATGGCCAAGTGAGGCAGAAGTTTTTAAATTTTTTGGAAATTCCTGCCTCACTTGGCTATATCGAAATTGATGTTATATTAAACTATTTGGAGAAGTTTCCACTCTATTTTGACACAGAATTATCTGCTCTTACCATTTTTATGTACGGAAATGTGACAGTTGGGCTTGTTCGTGCTGTTGTTGTTTCTTTAATTATTACAATTGGCTTTCAGTGATTTTATTTTCCGTTTGTTTTTGTTCTCAATTTTGCAGTTGATGAAACTCTCCATAAATGTTTTTCCGCTGCGTACGTAGGTAAACATTACGTTGCCTTAATGGAGAACACAAAAAAGAAATTGTTTCACATCAGCAGCGTACTAGACTTTACCGGGAGACTGAGCTTTAAATTGAATCTAGAACTCTCCAAAATCCCTTACTTTTGTTAGTGTTAAATTATTTGGTCAATAAACGTTTAGAGTCAAAGTGATTATGTGGAATGTGGATTTGTCAAATTATCCTTCATTTTGTATTTCCATTTTTGCTTCTGATAAAAAGGTTTTAATACCAGCATTGCATTCGTAAAAATCTAATTGGAGACTTTTATCAAACTTGACATCAAGATGATGTGAAAAAATATCCTTTTAATATATTTAAAAAAAAAAAAAAAAATCAATTTAATTTCTATCTAGAGATTAGGTCAGTTATAATAATAATCATTTTTGTTTTTCTTTTATATTTTCAGGTAAGAACTTATGTGTTTTAAACATGACTCAAGTGGGACTTGTATTTCTTTGGCTTAATGCATTTGTAATTTGCTAATGTCCCTCCCAAGTAGAAAAGGTAATTTGTCCTCATTTATTTACAAAATAGCATCAGGACAGTCGAGTAAAATAATTTATTACAAAAGCAATAAGGATTTAATTGCGTGTGTTCTGTATCTGTTTTTTTTTTTTTTGTATTCTTCTTTATTTTCTTTCATCTATGGAATCATTGGTTCTGTCTGAGTGATAATGTAATGACTGAAACGGCCGTCCGTCGTCGTCGTCGTTGCTTAATGTGGAAGGGTGATGAGTAGGTACCCTTGAGTGTAATGGATTTTATTTTTATTTTTTTTTTCTGATGAGGATTTTTATGAAATTAATTGCTTCATTTCGATTAAACGAGTTTTAATTGTGCACTATGTGTCCTGGTTTGGTTTTTTTAATAATATACACAAATAGGTATCTAAAAACGTAATTTGTTAAGAAGTATTAACTTAATCAAGAAGAGCTAATGACGCATTAATGAAGTCTCATTTTTAGGGGCAGTAAACTGATGAGATGACATACATTTTAAAGGTTTTGATGAAACAATTTTAATTTTAAAAGAAATGGGGTTGTATGATGAAGTACTTCTTAGTGCAATGGTTAGACTATCACAACAGAAGAACTATATTGATTCGAATCCAGACTATTTCACCTAAAATCTTCAAGAGTATCACTTTTCATGATAAAATCCTCTCATCTTAGCCTTTCGGAGGTCATAAGGAGTCTTAATTATACTTTTCGAACTTCTAAGGGACTTATGTTGGGCGCCATTTTAAACTTTGCGAAAATAGGTTTTTATTAAATAAGTCGCTCTACTAAAAATTAATGCTACTTTGATATTTACAATTTTTTTCATACGACTGATAAATAAAATAAATAAATTGGGTGGCGCAACAGCTCGCGGAGAACCAGGGCCTAGTGACTTACAACTCTCAACCATTCCTGTGTGTGTGTTGTTGGCAGGAATGGAGGGGACCTACAGTTTTTTGCCGAGTCTGAACGTCTAAATTAGAAGCACATTTTCCTGACAAGCTTACTCTTGGAGGATTTGTTCCTTGCAAGAGGCAGTACCTCGAATAAAACATTTCTGTTCTTAGGTGGCACAGCTGGGAATCGAACCCACACCTTCGGCATGACACTCCGACGCACTAACTATTATGCCACGAGGTACTACGATTGATATTTTTTTCTAAAAAATAAGTTGACTATCGTATAATCTCATTAGATTGTGCGATGCGCTTTTGCTTTCCAGCTGAGGTTCCTCAGTCTCACCAAGTTCGTCCTGAAGAAAACACGAAACTTCAGAGGAAAAGATATTAGATCCTTAAAACAAAATCTTTTTGTTTTATTGCTAAAACAACTCATAAATTTATAACCCACAATATTCTGTTACTAAGGTTAACTGATACTTCCGTTAATTCTGACAATCGAATGATCCACGGGTATTCTGAGGACTTGCGCTTCTGCATTCTAGTCGTGCTGCTTTGTATCGGTTAATCTAGTTTCTGATGATTGGATTTTTTGGTTTAAGTTACTAAATCAGACGGTATCACGCTCTAAACGTTACTTCAAAAACATCAGGCTAAACGACTCTGGTACATCAGCATGTACTATACGCCCCTGGTGGCACTCAGAATAGCAGGCTAAGATGCTCTGGTAGATCAGTAGGTACCAAAGCCACTAGTGGCAATCAGGAAGTTTGACTTCGAACTAAGGCCCCTTACCACTGTTTGGGGGGGGGGGAATCTTTCCTATATCAGCAGGTACTACACCCTTGGTGACCCTTAAAATAGCAGGCTAGAACGCTCTGGCACATTAGCAGGTACTACGCCCCTGGTGGCACTCAAAACAGCATGATTAAACGATCTAGTACTTCAGCAGGTACTATGACTCTCATGGCACTCAAAACAGTAGGCTAAAAGGCTCTGGTACATCAGTATAGGTACTACGACTCTAGTGGCACTCAAAACAGCAGGCTAAAACGCTCTGATATCTCAACAAGTACTATGCCTCTGGAAGCACTCAAAACAGCAGACTAAAACGCTCTGGTATATCAGCAGGAACTCCCCTGGTGGCACTCAAAACAGCAGGCTAAAAATCTCTGTTACATCAGCAGGTACTACGCCCCTGATGGCACTCAAAATAGCAGTCTTAAAGACTGGTTCATCAGCAGATACGACGCCCTGGTGGCACTCAAAACAGCAGGTTAAAACAGTCTGGTACATCAGCAGGTACCGAAAAGCCCTGGTGGCAATTAAGTAAGCAGGCGCAAAAGTGCTATACCACATCAACAGGTCCTACGCCACTGCTGGCAGATTAGTAGGTACCGCGAAACAAATGGCAATTAGGACATTTGACTTCGATCGTAAGGTCCTTTACCATTGGTGGGGAAAGCTCCGAGAAAGCAAATGAAGCTTTATGACCGAATCGTCTGACTTTGCGTATGCCCGAAAGGGTAGTTTTCGTTCATCCAAGAAGATCCTCATCCCCATGTTACATTTTCCGTAAGGACTGAATGTGAACTATATAAGTGATGAACGAAAAATAAAAATTCTGTAGATTTGTCTGTTTCCTGTCATGTTTCCTTGGTGTTTGTGATTTGTATCAAAGTAAAATAAAATCAAGAAGCATGGTGGAACGCTTCGTTACAATTCTTTTGTTTTTTACTTGAATCTTTTTCATAAGTTAATCACTCCCATTATAAAACTTTTTAGCTTTATCCTTCAATGATACGCATCCTTTATCTTAACTACCTTAATGTGTAGTCAAACTTTTCAGCTTTTAAATGGGAATATACATAAGTCTCCACATCTGATTCTTGAAGTTATATCTCAGTAAAGTCTTATTTTACAGATTTCATCTGATGGAATCAGCAAACATTTTCATTTTAATATATATTCTCCTTTTTCCTTTTCCTATACTTATATATCTCTGATTCTACCAAACTTCTTTGGCCAAAAGACAAGAAAATACACGCTGTCTGCTCGTTATGCCTGTGTGTGCTGTACAATTCCAAAATGAATATTCTCTCCTACCACAGTTGGTATTTAAAAACCCTCTATCTTAATCACTAAAATTTGAATAATAGTTAGTTAGATATGTATGTATTTGTACATATTTTCAAAATGGATACCAACCCTCTAACCATCATTAGAGGTGGATCAATCTGGGAACCAAATTCCATACTTTTAACCTACTACCAGCACCGGTACCAAAACCTACTAACTGTATACAAACATGCTTAAAACCATCTCAAAAACTCATTCTCTAAAACTTATGAAAAGTTTTCAAACCACCCAGGACTCAATACATACATACGAGTATATGTATAAGTACCTACCTATATACTTATACATGTAACTTCCTTTTATGAAAAAAAAAATAATTCTTAACTTTTGCTTCCCACGTCTTTTCGATCCTAAATTCTCTAACTTTGCCAAAAACCCAGCCAAGCTTACATTTCATAGATAGACATTAAACCAAAAAAAAAAAAATGTAAAATAAAATAAGATTCACAAAATTTTATAGAAAAAGGACGAACAAGAGGCAGGCGGCAGAAAGTGGCGGCGGTGACAACCCTCGTCGAATTATAATGGTCTGGCACGTTTTAACCATTTTCATCTTGTTCTTCTTCTTCGTTGTCGTCGTCGTTTGCTGTAGTCTCTCTTCTTTATAATATTTTGTGCGCTGATGATGAAGTCTCCCATACATAACCCTTGTCTGGGGCGTTTTAACTTTTTGGGGGTCGACTACACACTTCATACACATATGTAACACTGGTTGAAGTGATTCCATTTAGCACCACTGATGCCAGCATCGTGGATGAAAACTGCTTTTTTGCGTAAGCTTTTTCAGTTTTGCCAGAAACTATTTTAAGTTGAAATAAATGGAAATTAATACGTTTTGAAGTTGCAGGAACTTCCTCATGATTAAGAGAGCAAAGAGCAAATGCATGAGTTGGTGAAGAAACTTACAATATCAGAAGTCCGATGGTTTGACGATGGTTAAGCATGATAAGGGTTCATTGTCAAATATAGATTAACGATTTCATGGAATTTTAAAAACAAAATGAATGACCTATTTTGAAAATCTGGATTTTCTGGACTAAATAGATGAACAAATAAAGCATATGCCAGTTATTGTCGAGTCGATGTTGACAGTCTGTGGCGGCCATGTTGATTTGGCGCCGTACCTTAATTTTTATATCAATTAGTTGAACCTACTTTACTTACTTTTGATGGCGCTCACTGCCCATGATGGAGTACGTCCTCAACCAACAAGCCTCTCCAGCCAGCTCTGTCCCTAGCTAGCCGCCTTCAGTTATTCACCGCATGTTGATTGAGTTTGTTTTCCACTTGTGTGTGCCACCTTTTGCGGGATCTTCCTGCTTCGTACACGATCCGAATTGGATTAGGAGATTCGTCGGGCTGGTGCGTTGCTGTCCATGCACTCCACGTGTCCCACCCATCTCAGCCGCTGTATTTTCAGCTTTTTGACCAAACCGATAGAGAGATGATGTGTATCGATTTGAAATTCCTGGGTTTTTTCCTAAATCTGTCGGAGTTAAACATATGATCGACGGTTGACTTGCTTGCCCGAAAACCACACTGATAGGAGCCGATTAGATCGTTGGTAAAAGGTTTTAGGTGATCACACATTGTAGCCGACAAGTTTTTGTAGACTTATTCCTCTGTAGTTGAAACAGGTCAGAGCATCTCCTTATTTGTAGATGGGGCATACTATGCCAAGGTTCCATTCATCGGACATACTTTCATCGACCTAATACTGCGGAGGAGTTGCTGCATGCTCCTTACCAAGCATATCTCCCGCTGCTGTTAATAGTTCGGCTGGGAGTTAATCCGCACTAGCAGCGTTGTACGATTTAAGTTTGGAAATTGCTAGCCGCATTTCATCAAGGTTGAGTGGACGGAAATGATGGCGTCCACGTTCAATGGAATGCTTTGCCTAGCAGTGGAGTGCTGGCTATCTTCGCCGTTAAGAAATATAGAAAAGTGTCCCTTCCAGATCCTTAGCACCGACTGTGTATCTACTACCATGTTCCGTTCTCATTTCGACAGGCTTCTGTTCTGGTCTTGCAGCCTTGGGTAAACCACCTCGACCTTTGGTAGAACTTGCGAACTTCACCCCTGCCGGTACAATTCTCAATAAACTCGGCCTCCTGCTTCTAGTGCTCTCTCTTCTTCTTCCTAAGAAGTCGGTGCTCCTTTCATCTTTTTTGTCCGTAGAGCTTTCGGACAGCTCTCTCAGCAGCTCTAGTTCTCGTCTGCAGCATTTCTTGGTTTGCGTCATTCTTAGCTGAATGCGCCAGCCGGCACTCTTCATCAAACCAAGAGTTTCTTTGTGGCCGCCTAGCGAAACCCAGCACATCTGTATGGGGGCACTTCTGATGGCTTGTTGAAAAATGTCTCCACTGGTCTTTTGAGAAGGGCTTGCTGATAGATTAAGAGAGACGATGTCGGCAAAAGGTCTGGTGATCTCTTGCGATTTAAGCTTCTCGACATAAAATCTTTTCACAGCATCTGTTCGGAGTTGTAGCGTCATGGATATCCACGTACGTACTTGAGATCATATAATATAGAAGTGGTCCATGTCAAATACTGGGAGCGTGTCTGGCGTCTATCGCGGTGTGATAAATTTTGGTAACGGTTTTTTGATCACAAGACCGCCAAATCCCTTTATGTATATCAGGTTTTGGAGTACTAGCTATGATGACATTTCGCCCCGTCGCACAGTCCACAATCCTGTGTCCGTTATCGAAAGTTTCGTAGTGCAGCTGTGTCCTCCGACTGCCAATCCAAAGTCTCCCAGAATAATCTTGACGTCATACTTCGGGCAGATATCGTTCGTGTTCTCCATAAGATCGTAGAATGCTTCCTTGGTTGAGTCTTCTTCCTTTTCTGTGGGGGCGTGGATGCAGATCAGCATGATGATCCTGAATTTGGTTTCGATGCAGATTGTGACCAGGCACTCGCCTATGCTTTGAAAGCCCAAGACTGCCTGCTCCTTATAGCATTTTCCATAGTAGATGGCACCCGATTTCATCCTTCGTTTGCCCTCTCCATCTCATCGCACTTCCTGGATAGCTGTAACGTCAGCCTTAAGTCTCGACCAATTTTTTCGGTGGCACGTGGGTTGCACATCCGAAATTCGTTGTCTTTATTTCGTTTTTATGGGGTCGTCAACATCATCCGAGGCTTGTTATCAGAGCCATGAAATTTGTACATAGTAGAAATGTTACCCCCACTCACAATCTCTATCTTGAAGGGCCAGACTCTTAAATAACTCTAAGAGTGGAGAGCCGGATAAACCGTTCCGTATAGGCCTGAGCTTAGAAAAGTGCAAGTAGCCCATATAAGGTGTTCACTAAGTAGTCTAGCCTTACTGGAAATGTACGCCATCGTTGATTCCATCTCGAAAATTCATCTGCTGTCATCCAATCGTTGGAGTGCCTTGTAGGAAACACTGTTTCGTTGCAGTGCAATTACTAGCAGCAGCCGACTCCCATTCTACGTGTTGACCCCGAGAGGCCCTTCTGCAGAAACAATTTCCGCGATCGCATAGCTCTAAGCTTCATCGTAGTAGTCACCGTAAGCCCCACCGCCCCTCCGTGGTGGAGAATAAGTTAGTAAATTAGTTGAAGGTGGTCTTAATAGGGAGTTAGGACCAAAGGATCGATTCAAGGAGCTGCACCACAGCCAATAACTAATGTCAATATGGTTCATGGTAAGAATAAATAAAATAAGGTCTAAGTGACTGCCTTGTGGGACCCCAAAGGTAGCTAAGAAAGAGCTGGAAAGCGTTGATCTGAAACGAACATTTTAGTAGCTGTTTATCAGGAAAGAGACAATCCATTTCAAGAGCATGCTCGTAAGTTGAGAGCTGAGGTTAAGCAGTTTCAAAAGTACTAGACACCAAAGTATTAGCTTGAGACATTTTGACAAAGGCTTTACTAAAATCGGTTAACACAACATCGATTTAATGCCTAGAGAATAAAGAATTCAATTTCATTTACATTAAACAAAGTCATGTTTTCTAAGGCTAAGATTTATATTGAAAGATTTCTTACGAAATACTTTCATAGATTTAATTTTAGCTTTTGACATTCTCAAATGTTATAAATTATATCTGACCACCATTTTGACATTTTTTTCATTTAAAAGGATACAATTTCAATAACACTCAAATCAGGAATTAATTCAATTTATTTTTTTTCATTTGCATTTTTGTTTTCCCATCATGACAAAGACTTGTTAAATTGAAACATTTGACTTCAACCACCACACACCATAAACATCGAAAGACATTTTTGAAAATTGAATTCAAAGCTTTAAAAGTCAAACCAAATAAAAACTTTCCCCTTTTCTGCATTTTGCAAAATGAAAAGAGAGTTCGTTCGTTTGGTTTCGTATAATTCTTTTAAAAGGCACAACAACAAAAAAAAAAATACAAACCATATAAAACAGAAACAGAACATGTGCATAAAAACCACTTCACCATAAAATCATTCCGCATAACCCTCATCCCACCCCATTTCCACCGTAACCTTTTATTCTTTTTGAATTGCTTCTCAAATCCAAAAAGCTGCATAAAAACCAAAAGAAATTATCGAAACAACCATCGAGTCCAGGGAGAGCACCAGAGCAGCGCGCACACACTAACAAAAATGCCAGTGGCATAATAAAGTATGATGCGAAAGGCATCCCCTTTATATTCCTTGTGAACTGAACGGGCAAAAATAAAAAAATTGTAGTAGGCTGGTGTTGGTGGCGCGGGGGAGAAAACCGAAATACTTTTCATTTTCATCTCGCGTTTGCTTGGTCTCTATACGCAACGCAAAAAAAAAGATATAAATAAAAATGGCCCCAACACAACATGAAACGAAAATCCAATTCCCAAAAAAGGACGAAATACATAATATTTCTACACAAATATACCTACCTCCATACTTTATACCATTATAACCAACACAGAGGCTCCAAAGGAACAGAATAAGCTACAACAGCAAAAAAAGAAAAAAACCGGCACGAGGAGGATACAAACAAACATTCGTCCTTCAACTCTTAGTGGCGAAATTTCTATAGAGATAGGCAAGGAGATATCCTTGGCAAGCGCACGTTTCTGTAGACGTTATTTCGAGGGAAATATATAGGTATATCGGTGTGTACACACGGGCCAGGATAATTGCATACATAAAAGATATCGTCCCGACGACAACGCCAACAACGACGACGCCGTTGTCTGGGATTAAGTTTTTTTTTTCTATTTTTTTATAGTTGTTTTTCGTTCATTTTCCTTTATTTTTGGGTGGGTCTGTGTCTGTGTTGACGTTTTTTTTTGTTCTGTTTGCCATATTCTACAACCACTACCAAAAGCTCAATTACTCTCCATCCTCGTTGTCGTCATCCTCGTTCATGTTCATCCTCCTCCTTCTCATCGACGTCGTCGTTGTTGGGGTGGTACACAGACCATTTGCCACAGACGAACATAAATTTTGAAACTTTATGGCAGGCAAAGGAAATAAGAACCCGGCATACCAGCAGTTTTCTTGCCACCACACCCCCGCATCTCCCCTAAGTATATCATCCAGCACCACCCTACCACCGCCACTATTTTTCGTTTGCCTTTAATGGCAAATGTCTGCGATAAGGAGTTTGAGTGGATCCTGTTTTCGTCGTAATGAACCTTTCGAACAAATCACATACAAAAACCAGGCTGCTGATACGTAGGTACAACTCGCGCGGAGAGCGTGGGAGCGAGCACTGGGGCTTAACGTAATGTAAGGGAAAAAAAAGGACTCGTTCCGTCGTCGTCGTGTCGTTTGGGACTTGGTTCTCTGTTCTGATGCAGAAAGATATAGAAGAAATATACGAAACTAAACGAAAAACCTTGTTTTCCATATGAAATCCTACTTCTTTTCATCCTCCTTTTCCTTTTACCCCCCAGCTACCTCTCACTCCCACAATAACAGAAGAAAAAAACAACGATGACGAAAATTGAGCAAAAGGCAAAATCAGTAGCAAATTCTGAATCCTTCGGAGGTAGATTAGAAGGTTTTCATGATTTGTTTCACACAAGAAAAAGGACACCAGAATTCCTGTTGCCAAAAAAGAAGAAATGATAAATTTAAATTTGCTCAAAGGAATTTATTTCAAAAGAAGAAAATCATTCAATCGAAAACTAAAACGTGATTTTTTAATACTCACTCGTTTGAGCAAATGGGCCTGAAGATAAGAGCTTTAGTGCTGAGCTATATTGTAAGTCAAAACGAAGAATTGCAATGTCGAAACACTTAGACCTAGGATTTCTACAATTTTTAAGTCATTTGTTAGATTTTCCCCACATAGAGGTTTAAATTAGTTTTGCTCCGTTAATTCTTCCATTTGAGAGTACTTTTAGAAGTAAAACTATCGAGAGTTACTCTCGGGTGGCAGTCCATTTGAGAGTAAGATATCGAGAGTTGTCTGCTGGAATTTTAAGAGTTAATTTGCTGGGAGTACTTTCATGACCGTGTCAGCTTGATAGCTTCATTTCTTCTGCTTGGTTTCGGTTAGAAGTAGTAAAAGTGAAATTTATTCTTACCCGCAGAAGTTTGCAGCTGTTTTATTCTTAAAAAAAGTAAAAAAGAAATAATGGGTTAAGCCATGGATGGACTTTCATAGCCAGTTCAGTACGGGGTCAACTCTTAAGGTGCGTATCCATTTGAGGGTAAAAAGACTGCTAGCAACTCTCAAGCAGCTCTCGAGAGTAAAAATTGTAAGTGGACACAGTCATGAAATTAGCTCACAAAGGGTTAGACAGCTATCCGAGATTCACTTTCGAGAGTTTTGTAGTGAAAGTGGTGAAAGGTGATTGAGAGTACTTTCGCTAGTAACTCTCGAAACTTACTCTCGGGTAATATTTCAAAGATTTTGGTATGGAGAGTTGCCTGTTAGAACTTGGAGGATTAACAATATTGCAGTTTGACATCTAGTGAAGTTGGGCATATCTGTTGGAACCACTATATTCATAAAGGATACAAAATTAAGGGAAGCCATAGCAGTACGTGAGGTAACACTACTTTGGTTTCTGGTATCCGGTAAAGCATTTTATGTGTCATCATCATCATCAAGTTCTGTAACCCCGGTTGGGGCATAGGGTGCCAACAAATCGTTTCCATCCTTCACGGTCTGCAGATAGATATTTTAACTGTGGCCACGTCTTTCTCTGGAAGTCTGCTTCTGCTAGAACTGTTGATTTCCATGTTGTTCTTGGTCTTCCAACCCGCCGTGCACCTTGAGGATTCCATTCAAAGGACTGCTTTGCAATTTCATCGTTTGGTTTCCTCAGTGTGTGACCAATCCATTGCAATTTACGCTTTCTTATGTCAACGTCCAGCCGCTCTTGACTTGTCCTGCGCCACAACTCCTCGTTTGATATAATTTGTGGCCAGCGAATTTTTAGAATATGGCGTAGGCAACGGTTCACAAAAGCATGCAATTTCTTTGAGATGGTAGTCGTGACTTTCCAGGTTTCGCAAGCATATAGCAGCACGGATTTGACATTGGATTCGAAGAATCTCAACTTTGTGCGCAAGGAGATTTGACATGATTTCCAAATAATTTGGGAGAGAGAACCGAAGGCTGCGCGAGCTTTATTTATTCTACTTTGAACGTCCAGATCAGTACCACCATTTGCTGAAACAATACTTCCAAGGTAGTTAAATTGTTCAACCTCTTCAACTGGCGTCTCCTGTATTAAAATACGCTGATTTGTGGAGCGGCCTATGAGCATTATTTTTGTCTTTTTGCTATTTATTTTAAAACCACTCGCCTCTCCTTTTACCTTCAGAGTTTGACACATCCCGTTCAGCCCGCTGATGTTATTTGCCAAGAGACATATATCATCGGCATAGTCTAAGTGACTAAGCCTTTCAAACGGTCTCCATTGAATGCCCTGCCTCTCTGCTGTTCCAACGCTGGCCGTCAAAACATCGTCAATCGCCAGTAGAAAGAGAATTGGCGATAGAACATCTCCCTGTCTCACACAGCTTGTATCAACGGGTGTAGAATACTAGCCGTTCTGACAGGGTCAGCTTTCAGGAACTCGGCTGGTATACGGTCAAGTCCAGCTGCTTTGTTGTTTTTGAGAAGATTTATCGAAGAATGTATTTCCAGTACTGTAGGGGGTTCGATGTCAATACCCCAATATGATCTACGCATCTCGTTAAGCTGGGGCACTTCAGCACTCTGCTCGACAGAATCCTCATTAAGCAAGGCACAAACAGCTGATCCTCGATTGATACCAAAATTTTATGTGTATAACTCATTTTTTTTTTATTTGAGAGCAAACTGAAAGCTCAGTTTTAAATTTGTATTTCTATCGCACAATGATTTATCAGTAGTTTCCTACATAGCTTCAAATGACTCATATCTCTCTATGAATCGATTCCTTTCCTCAAATGTCCATTGTTCTGGTATTTTGACTTTTGAAAAGCTACCTACTCGAAAAATACGAACTGTATTGGAATTTTGCGAGCTCGTCACCGATAGTGATAAAAAACATGTGTTTACTTGCGAGTAACTGTAACTCACAATATGTTGAGAGTAAATAGTCCACTCCCAGTGGGCTGATTCTATTTGCGATTTTGCTCTTAAAAGCTGCTCATGGCATTTTAACACTCAACTGGACGTGCACCTTTAGATCAAAAAGATTTTGCTAAAAGAAAAAAAAACATCTGGACTGGGTTTTTTTTTGCTTATAAAAGTAGCTTCTTGTCAGCGTTGTAAAGGGTATTCCAGTGTGGTACGTAGTACTGTGTGAAGGGTATTTCAGTGTGACACGTAATGCTGTCCTGTCAAATTCTGGCCAAAAGAAATTTTGTATCATCAATTAGTAGAGGTCTCTTTTGTCTTAATTGACGGAAATGATGCTACCAGCGGTGATGTTTTCGACAGATCCTGCCTTCCGTTGACTATCGTGAAACAGCCGACTGGGAAGGACGACCAAACCATGTAATCCGTCAAATGAGTGCGCATCGATGCCGCAAGAGGTCACGCATTTTGATAATAAAGTTTTATCATCATATGCTTTGCTGCCATAAACTGTCAAAATCTACACGTCACTATAGGGAACACGGTAACTTAGTCTATAATTTTGCAGCACTGGTTGAATTTGATAAAAACCTTAACCTTTCATTCATTCAAAATTATTCAACCTTAACATTTTCAAAATCTATAAAAATTGTGTCAGCTAAATTAGTTGTGCTTTCCCCCTTAAACGCCACTGTCATCCCCTTCTTTTCGACTTCTTCTTTCCATCATCCCTTATAACCCTGACAAGATTGAACTGTAAAAAAAAATACATATTAATTTATCTCCATTTCCAAGAATTAACTTGACATCTCAATATTTCGAAGCAGAAGTTTCAACATTTCAATTTGGTCCCATTTGGCTGTGCACAGCAAGTGGCATTGATTGATTAATCAAATTCTCTCACAATATCTTTAACATTCCACAATTTCAATCAATAGGTAGGTATGTAGGTATGTAATAATAATTTTCACTTCTTCAAATTGTTACGAATTCGCGCACATATGTATAGCAAACACGACCACGTAAAATCAATTTTCTAGAAGAGTATTGACTGGCGGCATATATACGAGTATCTTTGATATCGAAATGCTCAAAATTCTACTCGCCATCACCCCTGACAAAATCGTCGTCATCAAAAAGTTGACATGGACTTCAAAGTGTCACCCACGTTTAACGGCGTTCCTGTCAGTCGTTTAAAGAAATCACTTTGTCGCTTATCAATTTTCGATAAACCATCATCATTGACAGTGGCAGCGGTGGAATGTGGTTGTGGTGGCGGCAATGGCGCTGTCGTCGCTTTTTGTCTGCCATGTGTCCGCAAATAGGTTTTGTTTTTATTTCATTATCATTTTACAAGAACACATAAGTTTCTGCACACCCATTTTCTAGCCTTACCCGCACCTCAAAAAGAAAACATTTGTTTTTATGTTTCTCTACTTTTATGATTGTCTTTGATAAAAAATCAAAGTTAGTCTGACATTTGAAGAGAAACCTGAAAAAGCAACACAAAAAAATTCCTCATTTTGAAAACTTTATACCAAATGTGTCTCCACATAATTCTGTTGTTTTGTGAAGTTTATTAAAAAAAAAATCAGGAACTGCTAACTACCTGCCATTTTGTGAAAGGAAACGTATAGGGATGGTCGGCCATGACAGTTACAATCAAATCAAAATAGTCAACTGTATAGGACTGTTTGTTTAAACATTTTTTTTGTCCTCTCTTTTCCTTCTCTTTCACTACTTTGGGTGTGTGTGTGTGTGTGGTTTTTGGGGTTTTTCTGTTCGAAAGACAAAGAACAGAATTGATGGTAAAAACAGACAAAATCAAAATAAAAAAAAAATAAATTCCTTGGAAAATGTATCAGAAGAGAAAAATAAAGGGCGGACACGGACCACAAAGAAGATGTGGTAGGTTGTGTGTGACGACGACGGTTGTTTGGTGCGATTATAAAAGGCCAAAGTGGGTGGCCTAAGCAAACCAATGGCTTAAAGGTTTTACATTTTTCTTTTTTTTTTCATTTAATGTTCATCGTTCTGTTGTTTTAATTTTCTTTTGTCTCTTTATTCGAGTCCTTAGCAAATAAATTTTTTTGCTCGACTATATAGACTATGGCGGATGTAGATTGTAGACAGAAGAACAAAACAAATTGGAACGATACAACACAAGCATTAACCATTAAAGTTGCACAAGAGTCGAATTTGAGTTCTTGGGTTTTTATTCGTTTTTTTGTTCTTTTTTCTCATTCCCGTTCTATGTACACAAATCGAAAGTAGGATAAAACTGAAAGTATACTACTCTCTCTTGGATCGTATTCAATTTTATGCCGCATGAACAAAGAATACGAAAAAAATTGTAAAAATAAATAAAATAGAAGGAAAATGGAACAATGCTATAACCATTCCTTAAAAGTGTCAACCGGATAAATATGATTTCAAGCATAAAATCTGACAAGGACTTGGAAGACAATTTCTTAAGAAAAAGAAATAGATAGAATAGAAGTTGGCTTTCCGTTTTAATATTCCAAAAATTGTTTTATTTTTTTTATCTTATGTGTTTGGAATCCCAAATAAGAAATCCAGAACTATGACCGCAAGTAACAATCCATTTTTTAACAGTGAAATATTGCACCCAGTTTTCGTTGGATCTCAGTCCAGCTAAAACTAGGGGTATAAAGAAAATAATGCTGCTCAGAGTGAGGAGTAAAGTGCCTTATCCACTGCCGTGCTGCCCTATATACATATATATGCAAGCACGAAAATCTTTGAATAGTTTAACATTTTTAAATAAATTTTAGCAGGCTTACAAATAGTGGTTATCTTTCCTAAACGAAAAAACAAAAATTGAGTGTTTCTTTAGCATACTTTTGGGCGCTGAACTCAAATCTGTCATCTGTTTTCCACCATCAGCTCGGGATCTCAAGATCTTCTCGTTAGAAAATGATAATTTGAAGTGTTTACGTTATTTTTAAGATTATGTCAAGAAGTGAGGCAAATTTTTAAAACAAAAGTTTGCAGCAATTTCAAATCTTCCACTTCTATAATTCTTTAAGGAATTTCTAGTTGTATGTATGTAATTATGTAGGGTTGGTTGAAGACAAAAAATTAAAAAAGATTTTCTTTGAATTATTGGAGATTGTGGAAAGATTTGAAGTCGAGGATTAGTACATTGAGAAGTCGTTCCAAATATTGTTAAAAAATAATCTCGCATTGTAACATATTTTCCAAAAAAGAAGGCCTTGAGTAAGGCCAAATAATTCTGCTTGACTTATAATTTTCATAATGTCCACACTCGGCTTTTGTTTTTTCCTTTAAAAAAAGAAAAACTTATTACAGTATTCGTTTTCGATCTGCCTGCTTTAGCTGTTTCATAGCATCATGTGATGTCCCCCAAGGCAGCAACTTCTTCATCTTACTATTTACGATATTGAAATGGTCGTCAAACATTCCTATATCTCACTAAATGCTGCTGAGACCACGCGTAGCACGGAACAATTTTTTTCGAAATCATTTTTTCGGCACATTAATGTTCTCTTTCCAACAGGATGAGATAGTTTTTCAGTCGGGTGTTTGTCGAATTGAACTGAGGTCTCTAGGCCCAAAAAACACAGTTACCCTTATATGAGTCCAAGGACATCTAGATATTTTCGGGAATGAAATGGCGGATGAACTGACCAAAAACGGATCATCTCTTGATCTGAGCCAAATCGAACTGAATATTTACTCAAGATAAGCCTTAATTATCGCTCTCAGTTGGAGTCCTAATGGGCCACAATTCAATGCCAACCCACATGAGCAGAATTGTTATCAGCTCATCTGACTTATGTAGAGGGTGTCAAGATGAAGAGGTGGGGGGGGGGGGGGGTTTGGGTGCTCATCAAATTTTTACTTTGTGAATGGCCCAGTCTAGCCAGAACTAGAAAAGAAACCCTCGGAGAATACTTTATCGTCGAAATGGGTGACACATCTACCCTGCCACTAAAGAATATCCTGAAATTCACTCAGACATCAAGATGGTTCAAGGAGGCATCCCATTCCTAAACTTTACCTTGATCCCACACCCTTTCCCTCCCCACACATACATACCTTTATCCTGGGGAGCGCAATAGATCTACGGAGATTATGTGGATTACACACCAACCCTTACCTAACCTAGTCGCGTGTTTAAAAAACACAACGAAGTGCCAATCAATCAATTTTTCACGTTAATGCTGCAAATTTACTACCCCTTCTTGCCTTCTCTATAATCAACCCAAATCCATCGCTCAGTCGATTTGTGACGTTGCCAAATAATGTGAGAAAAAGTTTAACTTCGTCTTACATATCGTCCCCCTCATGCCAGAACCATGAATGTGCAAATTTGCCGATTTTGAGTTAATGATGTGGGTTGATTAACCTTTGGATAATCTATGTTACACCAAAACTTAGAATGCCACGCATACAAGGAAATCACAGTATTTAAAAATGTCAATTACATGAATGTAGATTTCAGTCTCATCAAGTTGAGCCAGAAACACGAATGTGGCACATTCATGTTTCTGGCTCCCAACTGATAGGAATTATCAGCACAAAAACCATGAATGTGCCACGTTCTTGGATTTGGCATAACTGTATTTGCTAGAAAAGTTACTTCAGATGTAAGAAACTCACATTCGTGCTCATTGTTACTAAAGCGACCAATAGACACCACACTTGTGTGGTGTGCACACCTGTGTGCAAAAAATCAAAATTCTGAGATTTTCTAGTGTCGGTGCATCGATCGGTGTTATGTGTATGGTGAAGTGTCTCACACTAGTGATCAAAAAACAAAACTTTTGTCGCAATGTCTCGCCAAAATCATCCCACGATCAAAACAATTGATCACAAATATTTTGAAACTGGTGACACAGAGATGGAATTTGATTTCATTCATTCGAAATTTGGAAAAAAAAAACTCAAAAAATGTTCCCGTGTACGTCCTTGAAGGATGGGCGCAAATTATAACAAGGGCACGTAACTCTCCTGAGTCTTTTGAAGTTCACACAGCAGTATTAGCCCATTGAGTTGACCAGAAACGTGCAAGGTTTTATATTATTGAATATGTTTGTTTGGCCCATATGCACTTTTCATTATTTTTGGTATAGCTCGCAAACTAAGCAAAATTAGATTTTCTATTGAAATGGATAGTTTCAAAAATGTATAATACAATATAAGCAGGAAAAGTAAACAAAAACGTACCTACCAAAAATACAAAAAATAAAAGATTTCTAACTTTTTTAATAAATTGTGCATAACTTTTTTGAAGCCATACATAGCCTAAATAAAGAAGAGACTAAGGACTTTAATAAGACATGTTCAAAAAGTAATTTTTGTTACAAATTGACAGATATGCCCATTCAAACTTAACTATTTCTTATAATTTTTCACAATTTTGGCCCGAAAGCCCCTTTTTTTGTATAATATGGCAAGTTTCGCATTCGTAAAAATTTTTCGAAATCAAGATTTTGATATAATATAATATTACGACTACAGAGAATATTAAAAAAGTATGTAAGTTCGCAATTTTGTTTTTCGGCAGTTTTTAAATGCTTTCTGACCTTTAGACAGAACGGCTGGTCCGATTAATATAAGATTTGGTTCTAATTGCAAGGAATGTTAAATTTCTCATGTGGTACCAAAAAATAGGTTTTCGGGCAAAAAGTGCGAAAAATGATAAGAAATGGTAAAGTTTGAATGGCTATATCTCTGTCAGTTTTCAAATAATATGTCTTTTTTAACATATAATTTGTTGGCCTTAAAACTCTACTTTACTTTGTTTATGTATGTTATGTTAAAGTTATGCGCTTTTTAGAAAAATAATTAAAAATCTTTGATTTTTCGATTCTGATTCTGAAAACGGGAACTAAGTGATTAGTAAATAATTATGCTTATCATTTATTGTTAAATAAACAAATACATTTGTATATGCATATGTTTATTGAATTTAGTATGCTTTTTTTAATTTCTCTTTATAGGAAAGTCCTTCTTATTTAAAGATGAATGAGATAATTTTTTTATTTTTGTTTGTGCCAGAAAGATGAATGTGCCAAAGGTCGGGGAAGGGAAGTGGTGTCAACATAAAAAATATATCAGCTTAACAAGATAAATGAGAAAGTAATTTACAAATAAATATTTTTTTCATAAACGAAACTTACTAATTTTACGAGAGCAATAAACATTCAAACATGATTTCTCAACATTTTCATTTTTGCACATTCATGTTTCTGGCATAAGGGGGACGATATGGAAGAGATAATTCCTGAAGCTTATCCAGCATTTGGCTTTGTGAAACGGTGACCCAATGAACTTGCCCAACCGTATGTGACCTGTTTCTTATGCATAACATTTGTTTGCCCCCTTCTGTCAAGTGTGGTCCCCTTACCAGAATATTCAGTATTCCAAAATCGAGATTACGTTCGTCGTCACTCGCTTCGATTTTCTCTTTTAGAAACATCTTGGAACAATACTTCGATCTTACATGACTGAATGCTTACTCAAGAAACCGAATCCCTTCTCCTTTTTGGTAGAACCTTTATTTATTGCCAGGAACTCATTTCTTACACACTAAAGTATTAAATTTAGGTTGGAAGTCATTTTTGTAATCCTGTCGTTTGGACGACATTTTGGAAAATGGCGCCCAATCTGTAGTCCGGTCATGAAACCGAAATTCCTGAGCTTTTTTTAGGTGGGGGGGGTCTTTTTTATATATTAATAACTTATTTTTGACGTGTTAAAGATGAAAATATGCTCGGGAGTCATTTTTGTAATCCTGTCGCTTTGACGCCATTCTTAAAAATAGCGCTTAATCAATCTAAGTTGATTAGGTGTCTGTTCGTTTACTTTTCAAAACTATTTTTATATTTGGGGACTTTTGTTCATGGTACGAATTCATTTCTTACATCCTAGGGATGAAATTTAGCTTGGGAGTCATTTTTGTAATCTTGTCGCTTGGGCGCCATTTTTGAAAATCTGTGCGTTAAATAAAAAAAACTAGTAAATTATTTGGAAAATATCTATGGTTTAATTGATGAATAATGTATCAAAAGAATGGTGTCGAGTAAACGCACCTTCGGGTAAAGTGGCAGTGTTGCCACTTTTTGGGAACACACTATTATTTATGTCAAAAGGTAGGACCTCTACTTTTTTGCAAATTTAACAAAAAAAAACATGCAAATTATTTTGCAAACATGCGTTGGGCCATCTGGAAGCGTTTCCGCAACTTTTTTCAGTTCAAAATATTAAAAATTATCAAAAATAATGGAAGTTCCACCCTTTGACATACAAAAAATATGTTCCGGAAAAGTGGCAATGCTGACATTTTACCCAAAAGTGCATCTCAACTCAACCTCTATCTTTTAAAACATCAACCGTTTTTGAAACCGTGGCAATTTCCCAAGTAATTTACGAATTTTATTTTATCTTACCATTTGTAACAGATTAGGCGCCATTTTTGAAAATGGCACCCAAGTGACAAAACTACAAAAATTGCTCCCAAGCTAAATTTCATCCCTGGGATGTATGAAATGAACTCGAATCATGGAAAAGCCCAAAAAACTACCACAATTAGCAGAAATCGTAGTTTTGAGAAGTAAAGGAGCAGACATCTACTTAACTAAAATCCCCTAGAAGAACGAAGAGTTATATCTGACATTTTCTTTATTCTTTGACTATTTGACCCACCTTCCGTACCTCTTATCGGTCCAACGAACATATCTCTCCTATACTGCGAGGTGTTTATTTAAACTTTTGGTTAAATTATTTGCAAATATTTAGGAGAAGCATCAAATTAAGCAAAAAAAGAAAAACAAAGAAATATTACTTTTTGCCCCGGTCTCCCCTATAAAATTATTTGTCATACTTGTAGAACATTTGTACAGTTTCCAACAACATATTCGCCATATGCATTTTAAGCTTAAAATTGTAAAAAAGCAGGTTTTTTAATAAAAACAAATTTGCCCAAAAATACAAAAATGGTGCCCAACGCAAACTTTAAGAGTATAATTAATTTTTTTTTCATACGACTTGAAATCCTCATGAATCAGTGTACTGGAGTAATAACATTAAATTTACGACAAAATATATAACTTCCCAAAGTAAAATAAAAAAAAAATTAAAACTTTAATGCATATGTATGTATCTACCTTCAAATGCCGTAGCCACCCAACAGTATTATCCTTCAAAATCATCTTCATTACAAATGAGAATGATAAGTGCATATTCATCAAAAAACAAACTCTCCGAAAAAAAAGAAAAAAAAATATTCAACCAAGTCGAATGCCAAAATACACTCTGGCGTATACGTAACATAAAAAATAATTCATTCTCTCGCATTCATCTGATATTTTTGTTTTTTTAATATTTTTTGAATGCTTAAAACTTCGAACAATTAAAAGTTCTGACTCCCGCATTAAAAAGCATCTTCTATTTTATATACCAAGGTTCACAATTTATTCTACTTGTAGGCTTAAAAATAAATTGAACGTCGAGGGAGCAGTGTCTTTTATTATAATTTTTGTTGTATTTTGCTGTTTTAAACTTACAATATTTCATGTTCATAGTTTTTTATTATTATTTTTTGAGAATTTTATTTTCTCTTGGTTGTTAGTACAAGTACTTTTTTTCACGCCCCGAAGGACAAAATTCCTTATACTTATGTGTATATAATGCTTGGGTACCATAGCCCCTTCTTCGTCCTCGATCCATGCTTTGTATTTTCATCATTCTCGTTGTCCTCGCTTGAGTGCTTCAGCTGATGTTGGCGCGCCTGCTAGAGATTTTTTTTCTATATGCATACATTCCTTGAAATTCCTTTTCTTGCCGTTTTGCATATTTTGTATGTGTATTTTTTTTTTTTTATTTTGCTGGGTCTTAAAGGATACCTATACATATTTTTACTTTCTTTTTTGAGTAAATTATTCCAGTCTTGATGTGTTCGTTGTTTTTTTTTTTTCTCTTTTTTTTTTAATGTAGGTACCTACTCCTTTTTCGTTAAAGCTTTTTAGTCATCGTCATCATCATCTCATCATTCTAGCTGTCGTCGCTTTTGTTGGTTTGGGCTGGGTGTGTATATGCTTCCGTCGTCATATAGTCGTCATCATTATTCTGCACTGTCGATTCGGGATCGTATATTTTTTTTTTTTTTTTGTTCGTCCTTATTCTCTGCAGAGCAGAAATGGCATCGTAAATTCTTTACCGACATCAGTATACGGTATTATGACACCCCTTTCCACTACAAAAATGGAGGCGAACGTCTTTCTCTTTGTATGCGAAGCTTAAGCTTATCTTCTTTCCTCTTCGATTGCTGCTGTTTCGATGGCAAAAGTGAAATTCAGCAAAAATAAAGTAGAAAGTGAAAAAGCACGATGAGTTTTTTTTTTTTTTTTGTTAGCAGGCTGGTAGGACTATATATATTTTTTTTTTTTGGCAGGATTTTCATAAAGTATGAAAAACTGAAGGAGTGACGTGCTTGAAGAGCCTATGTGGATTAACTTTCCTTTTGGGCAAAAGCATAAAAGAGGATGAGGTTGAGAAGGATTCTGCTGAAGCTTATCATCTCCGACAAGTGAGTGGGTTTTTGTATATTTTGTTGGTGTAGCTTATACGTCTCGCGCATATAAATGAGCTGAAGTATTGATTTTTATATTTGTATGTTTCAAAGTGAGTCTAGCAATTTTTTGGCAAGCATTTTTTTTATTAATGAAGATACCTACTCGCATCAAGAACTTAATATCTCTTAGGTTGCTGTTTTATGATGTTAGCAAATTTATAATCAGAAAATTCTTTTTAGCATAGGTATTTCGGTGAATTTTCTATTTTCGACTTTTTTGATGAAGGTTAGTTCATAATAATAAATGTATTGTTATAAGGTTTTGGAGAAAATTAAATATCCCTACAGATATATTGCCGTAAAATAAAGAGCCTCTGGTACACTGTTTCATTTTGAAACAAAATTTATTTTGTCAAACTTTTCTGACTTTTTTTGTACCAAGGATATAAATGTACGGTGAAGGAGATGCATACTATATCGCACGGAAGGAAAGCTTGTTATTAAAAAAACAGCAAACCCTACATATTGTTGATAAAATTCGAAAGTATTATATAATCATGACAAAAGTTGTTTCCACGGAAACTCTAAAAACACCTAGTGATTTTCGAACATCCTACAGATAGTTTTTTGAAAAAATTTCTCAGGACCGAAGGTTTTTATGATCAGTTTGGTCTTATTTATCTTTATTTTTGTAAGTTGGTCAAAATATTGGTTGGCCACCATTGAAGGGAAATTGTATATGTAGGTATACTCAGCATTTTATAGAGGTATTAAGTCATTCCTCAGTTTTCTGCACACGTAACTTTTTGTACTCATACGTGATGAAATCTATACTGACTACATGAATGCATTGGTAGCTAGTAAATAAATCTGTAGACTCATATTTCTAACATTTGTAGCGAAATGGTGATGATCATGTAGTGAGTACAGTCTATACGCACTATTTCTTGTACTCATTACATAAATAAAACTACATATATGTATAATGTGCTAATTCAATAATCCTGTGGTGGCTATCTGTGAGCTCATGATGCCGTCATTACAAAAATATAAAAATTTTGTGTACTCTTTACATGAGTGCATAAAACTTTGTAGCGAGTACAGTGTCTATGTTCTCGTCTAGGTTATTTGTGGTGTGTGACATGATGCCATGAAATGAATACATTTTGTTTGCACCCAAATTAAAAAAAAAATTCTATGTACTCATTACAAAAGAACTTTTTGGTTATTTGTTAAGAGAACTATTTAGTGAGCACAGTTCCTAGGTACAAGTTACATACGTATAAATTTCTTGTGTACTCCTTGCATAAAAGCGTGTCGGTCATAAAATATGATGAGTATTATGATACTTTACATTGAGTAGCAGCACTTATAACATCAATATATAACTATTCTATGTAATAAAAAATGATTGTCTTCTGGCGAGCTTCTGGTCAATTATTGATTTTACAAAAAAATCATCTTCTATTAAATCGAAAGGCCACGTAGAAAGGAAATATTTATTTTATGTAATCATTACAAAAGTAAGTAAGTAGTGGTTATCTGCTATTAAGATGGCCGGCAATATTTAAATATTTATGTACTCTTCCTAAATTGTACGGTGACAGGTCCAAAGCTATGTACTGAGTACATATCGTTTGTGTTCAATACACGACACGATTGTTTTCTATATATTGACTCAGTACACGTTGCTTGCACTCAGCACATAACTTGTGATGAATACATATTGGTTGATGAGCTTCACTATTGTATGTTATCATTACAATACATAGTCTGTATTCAATTGTCACGGTAAAATTTGCCGTGACAAAATTTGTTCTTTCAGTTACCCAAATCCTTTTTCCCGCCTTTCCGTTTCTTATTCTTCCCTACAGGAGTTTCTTTCAATATGCTGAGAGGGAGAAGGGCAGCCATGGTCCATCAGCCATCGGTTCTCTTTCTCAGTGTTTTGAAGAAAACAATATGGTTGATATACAAAGTGGAAGAGTTATCCACTCACTAGTTGACAGACGGGCGGTCTGTAACAATACCGATTACCGAAGAAGTGTGGGTGACAGTTGGTCCCCTAACCCCAAATAACCGATTACCAGACAGATGGTCTGCTCAATGAAAGCTCGGATGACACTTGGTCTCCGAAAGCGGATGTCACTCATTTGAGAATGGCTAACGGCCCAACATAAATAAACATATCTTGATACCTTATTAACGATGTTAAAAATGGAACGTTATTTACCAATCCCTTACTTCTCCCCAAATCTAACAAAAGCCCACCGACGTAGTTTTCTTTTTTTTTTAATCGCGTATTAGAAAATAGCTGCCAACTCTTCCCTCGAAAAAAAAAAACATAGTCAAAAATCGTCATTTACTCTGCTGCCATAAATTTCTTTTTATTTTTGTTTGATTTAGTTCGCGAAATTTGGAGGGGACAAATGTATTCAGTAAGTCAGAATTGGACTTTTGGATCATTGACATTTTGTTTTTTTGGTTTGACCTTCTCAAAAAAATAGTGGGAAATGGCTGAATGCGTTCATTGTTTTCGCCGCTCCTGGAAGTGAAACCAGCGATCGGCGAATTCAGCGATGACTGTGCATAAAGCCAGGGATATGTGCGAGTAAGTAGGACCGCTGGATTTCGTCAACGGTAGCGCTCTTCAGCAACTTAGCTGAGAGTAGCTTACAATGACGTGATAGAAGTCCGCGGCTTCCGATTGGCTGAAAGCACGGGGGTTGAGTGCAAGATGTAGTTCGAACAGACATTAAAAAATCTGGACGGGCACTTCTTGACAGAAGAGCATTGCGAAGAGTTGATTTTTAAAAGAGAGAGTTGAAGCGAAGAAGGAAAAGTGTCAAAGATTTGGAAATTTAATTTTGATAGTCAGTTGAAAGCGTAAAGTTAAATTTTTGGAAAAGTTGAAAAAAAGGTGAAAGTTGAATTGAGGTTGGAAAGTGAAAAGTAGGGAGAAATTTGTGAGGCAGTGAAAAAAAAAGGAAGGTTACAGAAAATTGTAGCGGTAGAAATGCAGAGGGAATTGTTGGCAGAAAATAAAAGATAAGTAGAGTGTTTAATTTTTTTTATAATAATTATTGTAGTTCAATTTTTTTTGTTCTCGTTATTTTTCTTAAACTCCAAATTGGGTTGATAATATAAATCGGTTGGCTTTTGTTCCGTTTAATTCTCGAAATTGCGAGACACGCGACCCGTTTAAATTTTTCCGTTTGGTTCTTTCGGGACACGGTGATAACGGTCCATTTTATTCTCTAAATTCCTTTGTTAAATTTTGTTTAAAAGATCTTGGGTTTTAATCCTACTTGTAAGGTTTCCCAAGCAATTCACATTTATTAAAAATCTCTATTTAAAATACAAATTCTTTTCTTTTTCTTGTACGTACTCCAAATTTGCTTTCACCGTCGGTTCCGCTCCGAAGGTTTGCAATTTCCTTTTTCTCAAAAAAAAAATTGCTGGCGCCCTTTTTCTTTTTCAGGTACTACGCCCCTGTGGTAAGCTTATCATTTGATTTGATTTTAATCAAATCGAACAAACATTTCAATCAACACCTAATTATTTCGATTGGTGAACCCACCCCCTTAATCGAGCTAGTCGTGGTGGTAGCATCCAAGTGCTACCTCGGTTGCAATTTCGAATTCGGTAATCGAATATCGCTTGGTCTCCTTTGTGTTGACATTCGTATTTCGTCCAAACAAAACAACATAAGTCGTATTTTCCTTCGTCGTGGTCGGTCGCGTTTCTTTTTAAATTAATTCGGTTCGTCGGAAAAATTGCAACACAATGAAAAATTTTGCTGTTGAATTTGACTCTTAGATTGCTTAGATCTCTGAGATAAAATTTTTCTGAACTTGCCTAATGCTAGGGTCGTCATGATAAATTTGTCGAAATCTGTCAATGTGAAAAATTTCATGAATATATTTTGCAAAATATGGCAATGAGCAATTTATTATCTTACCATGACAAAATGGCCACCGCAAATTTGTCATTGTATCTGACAATTATACAACTTGTAAATGGGGCCGTGAGTGCAAAAGTAGTGTGACCCATTTTGTTGGCAAAAATTATACTTTTTTCTCGTATGAATACATTTATACATCAAAAACCATCTAAGGAAACATTTTAAATTAATAAATATCTTAACTTTATGAAAATGTGACTTATCTTTCTTGAATCCCAAAATAAATTATATCTAAAATCGATTATAGATGAAAAATATGCTAAAAAAAAGTGGGTTAAACCAATCCGACAAGTTAGGTTATCATTAGTAGATCATACACAAATTTGTTTAGAAGAAAAACGGTCCTAAGTGGCTTCCTTGTGGGACCCCAGATGTTGCACTGATTGAGGATGATACGGATTGGCAGTTGACTTAATATTAATGAATTGAGTATTTGTATTGACATTTATGTAGGTGGCTATATTCCTATTAAATAATTAACAGTAATATGCCCCCATTAAATTCCCCTTATTTTGTTTTTCAAAGTTTTTAAAGTAAAAGTTTTAAGTGAGTGTTTTCACTGGAAACAGAAAACACAATTGAATTTCAATGAAGTCCCTAATTTAATTAGCGAATTTCTTTTCAGTGAAATGAATGCTTCTGTTATAAGCACAATACTTAATCTTATTCAATCTATCTATAACTTTTTTTCTCTTGTTCTCTAATTGTTTTCTTTGATTTAAACAATTTATTGTTCGTTTGGTTCTAATCGAGTTTTACAGATTGTGTTTAATTTTTTTTTAGTTCAACTTTACAAATACAAAATATATAATTAAAGTTCTAAAGAAATTTTCTGAAAGAAAAACAAGTGACATCCACCCCAACATAAAAAAGAGACATAACACACACACCCACGCACACACACTATATCGTCATGGGTTGAGACTTCTGGTCTAGGCCTAATTTATCGATTTACAACCCATGGCCATCTCATTTGTCTTTTTAATTTTGATTTTTAGGGTATGCCCCTCCTTTGGTACGGACAAAGATTCATTTGTCCTTTGCCTTCTTAAGTAGTTGTGGATGGCGTTTCTTTTTTGTCTGAGACTTTTATCGATTTTTTTTTAAGAAAAAATGTCATGGCGGGCAACTAAGATCAACAAAAAAGGAAGGCATCATATTCGGCAAATTAAAACATAAAAAAACTTCTAGTTTAAGTTTCTATCGAGTAAGAACTTTTGTCTGAATAATTTGTTCCTTTCAATATAGTCAGCGCGTATAACCATTCTTATTTATTTATTTTTTTGTTAAATTCCTTGCATTTCAGGACTATCTATCTAAGCTTAGAAAGCCATCTTCAATCAAAGGAATGTGGTTTTTTTCTTTCTTTTTGAAACATTTTGACGGAAGGTTCTTGTTTTTTTTTTTTTTTTTTTCTTCTTGCATTGTAAGGAGATTTATTTTTGTTGTTGTGTATTCTGTTAACAAAGTTGGTGCTAGAAGTGAGATCCTTCATTTACTTAAGCCCAAGGAAGGACATACATGAAAAATAAATAAAAGCTTATGGTATCAAAGGAAAAATTTATTTCACTTTATATTTTTAAAATCCTTAACAGAACCAAGAGGATTTCTTTAAAAGGATTTCCACTCATCTATTTGCGCAAAAAAAAGACCTTAAGTATTTTTCTGCATTTTTTTATTTTTATTTATGGTCTTTCGTTTATTTTTTCACATGGATTTGAGTGCAGACCATTCACTTAATTATTTATGTTATTTTATGTATAAGCTTAAAGTGAATAAAGAGCTAAATTTTTTTTATCGAATACATTTTAAATGCTTGAAGCCTAATTTATTTAGTAAATGAGTAGCTTGGAATTCGTGTTAATGAACTCATTTTTAGTTAGTACTTCCTTGTAATCTTTCTTGTTGCGCACAATTTTCTTAAAAGTATATCATTTCATGAGTACGTCGAACCGGTTTTAATGCAACTTCAACTTTCCACAATTATTTGCACTTTAGCGATTTTCGCAAAACTAGCAAAAAAACCTCATCAGATTTTGGATAGTTGAACAATAATGAATGAACTTATCTACTAGGCCAACAGCTAGCAACAGATTAAGATAAGTCTTTTCAACGAGGATAAAATTATGGTTATAGAAAGATTAATGGTTCGGTTGATTAGGTATTTACTTTAAGTTTTTTTTTTAATTAAATTAAATCCTAACCGTCCGAACTGGAGTGTTAGGCATGTGTTTTTAAATTAAGAGACCATAATTCTTTCTTTGACTGTTGAAATAATTTAAGTAAAGTCGGTGGTTTCTATTAGTCTATATGTCAAAATTCAAGACAGAATTGTTATCACAGTGTTCTTAAGGCTATCATGCCCGCACCCAACAAACATATACATCTTTAGACCTCGCCCTAGGCATATATGTAGTCTATATGTCAAAATTCTAGGCAGAATTGGTTTCGTTATCATAGTTATGTGAAGTATATCATAACCGCACCCGATACACAAAGAAGTCCTTGTGATACATCGTTAGGTTTTAACCTAGTCACTTTAAGTTTACAGATCAAAATTCAAGACAGAATTGGTTAAGTTTTCAGTTATTTTTTGGGTATCACACCCGCATCAAACACACAAAAAAGAACTTGTGATACATCGTTAGGTTTCGCTCAGTCACACATCTAGTCCACATATCAAAATTAAAAACAGAATTGGTAAAGTTATCACAGTTATGTTTAGTTAATCATACCCGCACAAGGCACAAAACACACAATAAAGAGCTTCTGATACATGGTTAGGTTTTGACCTAATCTCACATCTAGATTATATGCCAAACTTCAAAACGGAATTGGTTTAGTTATCATAGCTATGTTAAGTCTATTGTACCTACACCCAACAAGCCAAAAAAGGCTTGTGATGCATCGTTAGGTTTCGCCCTAGTCAAATATTTAATATCCAAATTTATTCCTTATAATGCAAAAGTTATCAACAAAATCGATAAAGATATCACAGTTATATTACCTACAAAATTACTTTTGTGATATGTCCTGATTTGCCAACAATATCATACACATTACATAAAATCTCACTTTTAAAACATGGATACATACAAAGTTTCAACAAAATGTGATATGTATTCTCGGTTTAATCAACAATTACTAAAACCACATTAACTTAGTTCTTGTGATATATATATTTTTTTTATTAATTCTAGTTGAGTTGCTTATAATAAAATATTTTCTTTTTTTTTCGTTTCAGGTAAGCAAAAACGCTGTATTGAAACATCAACAAAATATATTGAATATGTAAGGAATAAATTTAGTTTTAAATTTTGTGATATTTTAAATTAATCATTATTTAATGTGACCAATTTAGAAAAGTTCAACCACAAATCATAAACCCTTATCACTTTTGATAATAAAGCACATCAGAGTTTGCAATACTTAGTATTCTTCCTCCTCCATATAGTTATGTATTTATGAAAGTTAATTTTTTTTGCGCTGTTCGCTGTTAACAAAAGAAGGGTAAAACCATAACACCTGGCACCTAAAAGAATATACCAACAAAAGTTGTTAAGGTATCAACCTGGCGAAATCAAGACAAACGACCACTTCACTTTATTATTGCATTACGAAACTAATGATTACACTTATCTATCTAGCTCGCCGTTCGCCTTTTGCCGCACTCTGGCACTCTTTCTTCTGGCGTGTTGTTAATTCTGGGGGTAGCTAGGGCAACTAAGTGCCCATTAACCAGGCAAAAAGAACAGTGGTTTGGTCTGGTTGGTCTTCCTATTCTAAATGGATTTACTTCCTTGTTGTGCGGCGCTGTGCTGTGCTGGTGCTGGTGCTGCTTGCTCCTCTATATCTCAGCTTATAAATCTATTCCCCATTTACTGCCACTGTGTGTGTTGTTGGTTCGGTTTGGTGTTGCTTCAGCTATATATGTACACTTCTACTGCGGCTGCTGCTGCTTTTACTGGTGCTGTTGCTCCAGCTGTGATGGATTTTTACAATTTTGAACTCAAACGCAACATCATAATAACCTCCTTTGAGTAGCCGGTGGCATTATTCTACTATTGAACCGCGTCTATACAATAATAATGATAATTACATGCTTTTGCACAAAAGCCGGTGAAGAACTGGAGCAGCAATGGCTATTTGCAGGGAGGGCAGTGCAGTGTAGTATAATGTGCTGTGCATCTGGTGCTGTTAGCATTTGAAAAGAGCATCTCATCTAAGGAAGAAGAATCCACATTGTAAAGATTAGTATAATAATAATGGACAGCGATGACGACGACGACTACCACAACGACCACGATGAACAAAAGGAAGTTGCACTATACGATCTTTTTTCAACCATTTTCTTTTTTTTTGTGAATAGAGAAACAAATGGCGCCTTTAGGGAGCCAAATTCAGGTGGTTATCGGTATTAAGGCTCTGCCCCTACCGTATGATCAATATCCATTTGCTTCAACATTTATCTTTGTCGTTTTTTTTGTTGTTGTACTAGAATTGTTAAAAACAATAAATTGGCAGTTTGATTGCAACTGCGCGTGAATTTTATACTAACCCTTTCCTTTTTTATGTCATTATAATAGTTGATTTGCACAGGAGAATTATAATTAAATTTAAATTAGTTCTGGCCTCATGTTGGACTCTTGTGGGATATCATATTGATTAAAGCAATTTTTCCAAAAGTTTCTTATTTCAAGAAAATTATTTGGTCGTAATAAATTCTTAATTGACATAATAAATTACTAACACATAAGAAAATAATTATAGGAAACTATGGGGGTTCCGGAATTGTCTTTCAGTTAGAATTCAATTAGGAAGGAGCGATTTGTGCTCGAGCACATGCACTCAATGTTCTTAAATGAAATATAAAGAATTTTTACTTAAAACACTCAACCTTCAACAAAAAAGGTCTTCATACTTTTCTTTCTCAGACTGATCGATTAGATAATACAACGTACAAAAAATGTAAAGGGGTGAAAATGTCTGATCCGGCTCGAAGGACCAATGCTTAGATGACAATAGGGCTTTTGCAAATACCAATGTTCATTTCTAAATGTCAAACTCAGGACCTCGGCACGAATGACATTTAGGTAGCACCCATTTTCTTTTTTATTTCGGAGGCAAATACACTCCAATTCAACAGAATGAGCACACGGATTTTCATAGTTGGTTTGTCAATTTTTTTTCAAACATTGTGCATTGTCCGAGAATAAATATACACATAAAAACTATTTAAAAAAAAATTGTTTTACTTCCATCCATTAACTTTTATTACCAGTTTCAATATTTGAGCTTATTCAGTTGACACAAAAAGACTGCATTTTCCCTTATGGAAAGACTTTGAACAGAGCCGGAGGAAAAATAGCAGTGCTTTTTGAATTAATCTTTCTGTATTCTTTTCCCAACATCATAAACAAATAATAAGGATAATCAAATGATTTATTAGGGAAAATGTTAAAAAAAAATTGAAAAAGAACTTTTGAAAATGTGTGTCCCTATTCATTTGAAGTGGAGTGTAAATGTTTGGATTTTGATTTTTTGGTAATAGCGTCTGTCAAACGTGCCGAATTGTTAGCTGTCACTTTGACTTTGACAATTTGGTAGAGATCTCTATTCCCAACTAAGTGCCCCCTGCTTCTGGTGGGGGAAGTAAATAGAAAAAATGAGTTGATTTGGTTGCCGTTGCAATAGCAAGTGATTTTATTATTCAGAGCTTCCTACTTTTATACATAACCAATGTCGTTGCAGGTGTTATTGTCAGAAAGTATTTTATTTGTTGGTGGTACTGTTCTGTTATTGTGACAACAAAGTGTGTTTTTGGTTTGTGTTTTTCTCTACAAGGTAGAGATAATTTTTGAGAAGATGAAGAAATCTCTACAGCTCAAACAAATAAGGTGGCAATGGGGCCTTTTCTCTCCGAAATAGAACAACTGCACAGTGTTTGTAGAGTTTTATGGAGACTTGTTCATAGGCTGATTTTATCATAACCGCTATCTTGAATTCGATGAAATTTTCAGGTTTGATAAATAATAATAAAACAAACCATCAGAAAAATCATTTCCGCCCACTGCCACGTCCTTTATTTATAAACAGGGGTGGAATTTGTAAAGCTGATAGTTGGTTTTCAATTTTTTTGATGGTAATTTTTAAGATTTCTATCCGTATCGTTACTATTATAGGAACAAATAGAGAGGGCTATCATCAAAACAACAATCGTTTAATTGATCGATCGATTCAGTCTAAACCGATAGGGGCCCAGGTCATCTAAAAGTCCTGATCTTTAAAAATTAGGGTTGTGTTCTTTACGAAATTTATACATAATCTTCTATTCAGCAATTTATTCATCCATCCCATTCGGTGAATTGAATGTGGATGGCTCCTATCCTTATAATTGAAGCCTGAACACTGCTTGAACCTAAGCTAACCCGACGAAATCAGTGGATTCAAATCTTGATTCACGATCAAATTGGTGAGACATGCTTGTGCAACTAGTATTTTGATTGACCCGAAACTAAGATGACCTTGCACTTGACCTGAGAAAAAAAATACTAGCGGTAATTGGCAAAACTTACTTACTTACTTAAGGTCGTGCTACAGTCTGTGTTTGACCAGGTCTTCTACCAACAAGCTTCCTGTTTCCAGTCGGATCTGTCTCTAGATAGCTGTTTCCATTTTCGAGGTCCTAAACCACTTTAGTGTATCACTTGTTAAGATGTCCATTAGCAGCAACATAGCTGTGAAAAATGCTAAGATAGATTACTTAAAGGTCACACTAACTAACTATTGTTTAACTTTAATGCAGTTCCTTAACTTTTTCTTATTATAATTATTTTCGCCTTAAAACCCATTTTCCTACTGTCCTTTTTTTGGATGTTTCGAGTGCTCCTTTCTCACTCCTACTACTCCAAAGTTTCCATTTTTCATAGGAATGAAACAGAACGCAAAACCAAAGGAAAACGACATAAGAAATTAATGTTGATAACGCCTAAATCAATGACAGTTCTTGCGAAACATATAACATGTCATTCTAGCTACTGTGACACAAAAAATCATTTAATTCAGGCTTTTGACTGTGTTAACTTCAATGCAAGTGCTAAAACATTATGTGGGCTGAACATCGTTTTTAATTTACGAAAACGTGGTTTTTGGGCATAGAGCATGTAGTACACACAGTGAAGGTGATAAACGGGCGGAAAATCAAAGTAACATTCGATTTAAATTCCACTTGCTTTTAAAAAGATTTGTGATTGTAACGCGATATACCTACCTACCCTACATATTTCTACACTTCCAATAATAAAATTGCAAGTCCTTCACAAGTCACGTCTTAAAGTCATAAAATGTCGAATAAAACAACGAACTTAAATAAAAAAAACTAAGAATGCCCGCCTGCCTATCTGTCTAATTAGTGGGAGCCATTGTACACTGATGTTGTACTGAACAGCCTGACAGAGACTTTAGGCAGTTGACAATCATCAAACGGACCGTGTGCTGCAGTATAGTGATGCCATGTTGCACTGTGGCAATAAAATGTCCACCAATAATAAATAAAAGCCCCTAAGAGAGCGAGGGCGGTGGTTTGTGGCACGGTCGCTATGGAAACGGCGGCGGTAGTAGCGGCGAAGGACACAGCCCGAACTCAATAAACAAAACATACAGACTCAAAACCACTGCAGAATAAAAAAAAAGTTCGTACTTGTACATGGATATGCTTTAAATTGTATCTAAGAGATATGAATGTGTGTCGGTTGGATGGTATGTATAATAGCTGTGCGGTGCGGCGACGGCCATTTGGTGACAGTGGTTTGGCGGTGGCGGCGGTTTATGTTGTTTCTGCTACTACCATCGCCACCGCTGCTGCCGCCAACGCGTATTTACATGCTGCGCAATTAGCCGACTTCAATCAGTTAAGAGACAGAAAAAGAGACTTAGCTCAGTCCAACGCCACTTTAAATCCGCAGGCACCACCAAAACGTTATTATTTTTTTTTTTTTTCGAAAATTTTCCCCGAACAAAAATTCGCAATGACAGCGCGGCCGGCAGCTTCTGTCAACGATTGCAGCGCCTCCATCGTGTTTCATGAGTATAAGCATTAAACTTGAGATATGGGGAATGTTATTAATTTTTTTTTTTTTTTACATTTTGGTTGATTTTTATTTTGCGATGATGTGATGTTCTGCTTCTGATGATGATGATGATATGAGCCTTGGGATTTGTTTATTCTTTTAAAAACCATTGTCGTCGTGGTCGTCGTTGGGCGGAATTTATTGGAGCACATTTAGCCGACAATGGTCACGGTCTAGTCAGCGGCTTTTCTTTGAACTTGTACGATTGAATTGACTCTCGCTGAGTTTTGTTCCAGTGCTGTGTTGTGTTGTGTTTTGAGTTGCAAAAGGGCTTGGCTGATGTGATTAAGTGTCGGAATTGATGAAATCATGACAGATTGTGGACAAGCATGGTTTTCTTAGGAACTCTCTTAATGGACTTTGTAGTTTTCTACAGAATTTAAATGGGACGGTCAATGACGCCGCTCTGTCGTTGCCTCCGCTGACAACACCACGACCGAAGATGACGGTTTGTTTGGAAATTCAAATACGCGTTGTGAATGTTGGTTTTAAATTTATTTATTTTTTGCATTCAAAATGGCTTTTGAAGACTGTAAAGAAGATTTATAGATTTTGTTTTCTTAACCATGTCTACAAGCTGTGGGATAAGAAAAGCCAAATGCAATTGCAGTTTTTATTATTTTGAAAATTTTGCAAGATGTCTGTATATCCGATTTTGATACTTGCCTAACGAGCAGGGTGACCAGTTTTTATGTTGCAACATTGAACGATTTGAATAGATGTCGTAAAAATCCGAATGTCTCTCAGGAAGTGTCGAATAGTTTTTAACGAATGAGACCTCATGTGCTAATGGCGTTTTTAATTTTTCATGTTAAATCGTACGAACTGCTTCCAAGTCCTTCTGAGACAAATGTCTTTTTCGATTGGTCCTCTGAACGTCCTACTCCTTATGCACTCCATTTTAACTCCACTATACTCCAAAAACCTTCGATTGACTGTTCCTATTAATGTTTTCGGAGTCTTTTCTGTCATAAAAATCCGAATGTCTCTCAGGAAGTGTCAAATAGTTTTTAACGAATGACATATCATGTGCTCATGGCGTTTTTAATTTGTCGTATTAAATCGTACGAACCACTTCCAAGCCCTTATGAGACAAATGTAGTTTTCGATTGGACCTCTGAACGTCCAACTCCTTTTGCACTCCATTTTAACTCCACTTTACTGCAAAAACCTTCGATTGAGTGTTCCAATTAATGTTTTCGGAGTCTTGTCTGTAACCAATTTCAAGGAGGAGAGGATTTGGAACACACCCATCCATTATACAGCTTTTCGTTGGATTACTTGTCAAAAGTGATAAATGCTTTAAGAAGCCATTTTGCAAAATGGCGTCATTCGGTAGTGTGTATATTATGTTTGACAATACGATGTTTTCATATTCGATTGGAATCACAAAGGAGTGGAACAGTTGGAAAAACCAATTGAAAACAAAAAACTTTTCAATTGCAATTACATAGTAGTTCTCCTCCTGAAAATAAGAGAGAATTGATTATAATTCTTATTTCAGAATAAGAACGTAATCTCAAATAATTTAAACGTCAAAATCGTAAATGTATCGTAATGTTTAAACTATTTTGCTGTCACTTGCGTGACGTCTTTGCGCGAGTAAATACAAAATAGAAATAATTATTAATGCCAAAATATGATAATTAAACAAAATTCAACATTTTAAATTTATTATTTGCACTAATTTATTTTACTGTTAATTAGGTTTGTACTGTCATATTTAACTGGCGCCCAGAATTCATAGAGATTCCCAATTGCATTAAAACAGAGACACTGACAAAATTAAGTTGCCTTTCAGCTACATAAATAGATTGGCTGCAAAATATGTTTTCAAATCAATTTTTTTTTTTTATAGAAAACATTTTAATGCATAAAATACCTAATTGTCAGTCAATTAAGTAGCTTGTTACTGGTTGTAAAAAATTCATCTTTTTTGCAAAATTAACCAAATAATAAAAATTCCTTGTTAAAATTGCGTTGTTAGATGCATTAATATATGAGTCAATAAAATTAAGTAATAAAATGAGAAATTAAATTTTATTCTCTGTAAGTAGACTCTATAAAAGCTTCTGGCTATATACTTTTTTGCATGCGCATTTTTGTTTCTTTTAATATTCATGTTGAATATTTTCTAACAAGGATATAATTTTTTTATTGGGACAAATTAATGCTGCAAGCTGTAAAGTCGGTTCACTTAAGGAGCGAGAGAGAGAGAGAGAGTGAGAAAGAAAAAAATTGTCATTCGAAGAAACCATTTTGATTTAAATACGCGTTTCAGAGTAATTTCGCTATGAATATGATGAGTTGTAAATTATAGTGATATGACGACGCATGTTAGGTCTGTTTTTTTAATTGAGTAATAAGCATTTCCAATTTGTTTCGATGGAATCTACTGGAAACGTTCCGTTTAATATTTCCCATTTCGGTGGGACATAAATCCACAATTCGACTTGTATTTATGTCAGAACCAAGTGGGTCCATGAGAAACGAAAATGTAGTACCATCTGTAAAAATAGCCACCATTATTATTTTCCGGTATAATTATAAGAACTCTTGTATACAAGTAATACATGATTGGACCTAGCACACTACCTTGTGGAACCCTAACTTGAATCTCTTTTTCTACATAAGGAGTCTAAACTATGGTTTTTGTGATTTTTGTCAATTTTCATTGGGCGCCATTTTAAATTTGTAAGCAAATTCGTTTAATCAACTCGCGTATTTCCTACTTAAACTCCACCAATACTTTTTTTTACTTAATTGAAAATATGCAAGTACTGTCGTTTTTTTTTTTAAGTTTATTTTGAATTTGAGCTCATCTAAAAACTACTGAACCGGTTTGGCTAGATTTTTCACAAAGTTTTAAAAAGTGGCGTTGGTAACTTGGAAATTTCGTTACTCAACCACTTTTTTCCGACCTTTTTTCAGGGCTCATCTCCGAATGTTGAGCTTTGGCTGTTTTCAAAATGCCACGACGATGGTTTGATCGTTTTTAGAAGAGCTGCAATCCGAATTTTGGACGTTGGTGGTTTGTGAAATGTCTTATCGAGATACGGTCGTTTTTTCACTGAAAATCCATCTTCGATCTTTTAACTTAACACTATCAGCCTTATTTATAAACGAATTTTAGAGAATGCGTAAAGTAACAATACCTCTACACACTGAAATGTTATTTATAAAAGTTATGTGACGTTGAATAGAGCCATTTCATGCTAAATGGGATTAGAGTTTGAATTAGGCTATTTTAGTATGACATCTAAACGTAATAGATTTCTTTGTTTTTAACTTTATTTGGCACAAGGGCATTGAAAATAAAATGAGCAACGTTGCTTAAGAGCCTTAATAAGGGCTTTTACACTTCTTACTTATTCATCCGTTGAGAGGTGTTGTAGGGAATTCTAATGAATACGGTTGTGTAGCTACATCTGAATATACTTTACATTCATACATATTACTTCATAGTTAAATTATTGTTTAATTTCCAACTTTAGTCTGAAAATAAAAAAACATACATGACTCAATCCTCTTTCCAATTCCTTGCTTAGTCATCCAATGCATAAATGCAGATAAAAATGGCTTCTCATATATTTGTAAGTTGCCGATCTAACAAAAATAAAATAACAGCAAATAACAAAATTTTGAAACAAATTCTCACAAAAAAAAATATTCGCACGAGGCGCACACAGAAAATACTTTTGCCTCGGATATCAAATGTCAAATAGTGTGGCAGGGGCAGCACAAGAATCCCCACGATGACATTGCACTCGGCAGCGCGGCGATGAAAAGAGCGGCTCCAAACAAGACACTAGCTGTCACTCGGTGCAAATAACTTCCTCACTCATTCCCGTTGTTGTTATTGACTGCCTTGGTCTAGCTAGCTGAAGGCTGACTCTGGTCATGTCTTCCTCTGTAGTTATTCGTTTATAAAGAGCTGTCGAAAGTATTAAAGCAACATTTTGATATTTTAGTAGAGATTTTAAAATAGTGAAGATTTGTTTCGACTATATTCGCTATGTGTGTATGATTGGTATAAACAAAAATATGAATGCCTAAGTCACATTAATAGTGGAAATATTTATTTTCATTTGCTTCTACAGATTGTCTGATTATTCTCGAAGATGAGTGGAAGTTTTCTGGTATGTATGCAGACAAAACTTTATACAGGAGGTACTTATGTATTTTTATTCTCTTAATGGTATAAACTGGTCAACCCCTCATGTTACTCATCCGTTGTTAAAATCTATGAAACATTTTACCAAATATGCATGCTAACATTTTCAAACAGGACTGTCATAGAACTTCATTCTTATTTCTAACTGGTATAAACTGGTCTAATGCTGTTAATAAAACACCTTGCAAAACTTACATACTTTTTCTCCTTTGCTTTGAAGTAATTAGTACAAATAGTCAATGTTTTTCCCTACCTCTGAACTTTCAAATGGATTTTGCAATTATTTTTAAGTACATAATCATTAGATTTCGTAAAACGACAGCACTGACAACTCCATCTTCTTCTATACGTTTCACATGCTAAACAGATTCATTTATTTTTCATTTACAGTTTTTTTTTTTGTTATTTCTTTAAGTTTTATGTATGTCTTGCCTGTGTCTGGTGTGCTTTGGGCTGTTTAGTGGTGGACTGTTAGGTTGGTGGTGCTGTTATTTAGAAATTGCTTTTAGCCCGTTGCCATTGCCACAGACCGCCCTCTATGAGCAGCGGTGTAATTCAATGACGTTATTTAGCTGTGCGCCGCCGCCGCCATTACCAATTTCCTTTGTTGTTGTCATTGCTCTTCCGTCTTAACCAACCCCCACCATAATCCCCTTTCCACTCAGCTTTTGCGGTGGTTGGATGGACAAAAAGGAAATAGTCTACCTCTGTGTATTGTAGCATTGAAGCCGCTTTATTGCCGCCGCCTTTGAAAGCAGACACAACCAAAACCGCACTCACATGGCGTTGCATAATTTCTTCACTTTGGTTATCTTATGGTGGAAATAGCTTCATATGCAGCTAAAATGTGCAAAAGAAGAAGAAGGTTGCCGGTTGCTCTTTTGTATGGATTCATTAGCTTCGCCCAAGACATGTGGCGATGATACTTTTTCGTTTGTTCTTCTTTTTGGTCGCTGTATTGTGACCTTATTTCTTTCAACACCTTCTGCGGCTACCTCATGATGTGATTCGTCTAATTCCAGAACCAATTTTGATTGTAAGTCACTCAGCCAAGAAGCCGATTGATAGTTCGTTTTATCGAAGGCATCACATGCTTTGACAAAATAAGAAATAACACAGGATTGTGTATAATGACAGCCATGAAGACAACCTGTAACATCAGACATTCGCCGCCCATCTTGTTTGCCTTTTTACTTTAACCTGCAAAAGTCTTAACTGACTCGAACAAGTGATTTAGTTGTTTTATATATTTTTTCACTCACTTGGAGACATCACTATTTGTTTACGTAAATATTAACTCGGATTATATTTTAAAAGTTATTGCGCGCCTAAGTGTCTGGGGACATACAACAGAAACAAAAAAATATGTAAATTTAGCGAAGGTGCAACCAAAGCATTAGGTATTGAGGTATATTATATTTAGGTAATCATATACTTGAACGCCTTTTATGGGTTTTGCCAATTAGGTAAAGGAGGTATTGAAGTGCATTTCAATAGTTTTGCTTTGCTTTTTTGTAATTCGGCGTGCTGATGGCTATTCGTAGACAAACCTATTGGAAAGCTTGCTGCAGCACTTATCGGAATTCTTTGATAATTCTTTTGGCTAATAGCTGAAAGAATTTAAGTACACACAATATGTATTAAATTTATTTTAGATCGATTTCTATCGCAGACTCAAGCCTTAGAGGATATTAAATGTTTGTCAATAAAGAGACCAAACAAGTTGGGGAAAATAATTTTTTTTAATTCTGAAACCTAAGCATGCATAAGGAAACCTGCGATATTGAATATTCTATTTATCTTGTCGAGAAGCCATAGACTCAATCAAAGTGAATAATAGACTAATTGCAAAACCAAGAATTAAGGAAAAAGTAGTTTATACCATATTTTTATTGGTATAAACGAAATACTGCCTTACTTTTGATCATTTACACAGGTTAAGCGACTAATATACTGTAAAAATCTTGACCTTTTTCTCATTCAATTGACGCCAAAACTACAATGTGCTATTAGCGTTAGACCAGTTTATACCAATAAGGGGAAAATAAAGAGAAGCATGGAGGTATCTGTAATATTAAGAATGTATTCTCCTACGCGAGGGTCTTATATTAGCTGAAGAAGTACTTTCTAATTAAATTTTAGCTAAACTTATTTATTCTCTATGTACGTGGGTTTGGTATAAAAGACAAACTGCCTTCCTTTGTCTAAATTTGATCATTTACACAAGTTAAAAGACGCTGTTTAATAAAAACTTGAACATTAACTACCCATGGCTTATTAATTTATTCAATTGCAACTAAATTTAAAGTACGTTATTTGTAATAGACTATTTTATACCAATCGGGAGAAAATATATAGTGATGTGCACGATTGAATTGCTCTTACTAGCAAACAAAAATTATTGCACTTTGAGAAAAGTAATTTATTCCTTACGTCTAATCATTGGTATAAAACACAAACTGCCTTTCTTTGTTTGTTTTTGTTGATTATTTACACAAATGAAACAACACGGTTTACTAAAGAAAACATCTGTACGAAATGCATGTAATTGTTGCTATATTTTCTATTCGCTATATGAGTTAGATCAGTTTATACCAATCAGCTGAAAATGAAGAGACATCTGAAGGTATGATCAATTTTTATAATCCATTGTCTTAAGCGAAGAAGATGGACTAATCGAAGAAGTATTTTTGAATTGAATTTGACAAAAGGGATTGGTATAAACAACAAAGTGCCTTGCTTTTGCTTAATTATACAGGCCAAGCAATGGTGTTTTAAAGACGAAAATATTGCAATACGCATGACTTGTTTCTTATTGAAATGAAACTTTATTTACTGTTTGATATATGCTTTAGACCAGTTTATACCAATCAGTGCAAATTAAAGAGAAATAAATAATTATAATGTTTGCAATGTAGTTATTGTCTTACGTTGCACTAATTGATAAAGTTTTTTCCTTGTCTGCGTTAGACCGGTTTATACCCATTAGCTATAGACCAATTTACCTGCGTTAGAGCAGTTTATACCCATTAGCGGAGAAATAATCAGAAAGTTGTGCCTTCTGTTCTTTTGCGAAGAAGATGCTATAATCGACGACGTATTTTATGATTGAATTTTGATAATTTCGTAGCATTGGCCCAATGTGAGGTCCATCAGAATTACTTTCGAAATTGTCTTTTATAAAAGACTATACCAGTTTTTCGATAAAGTTAACAAACAGAGCTAACGAAACTGTAAGTAAATATTCGCTGTCAGTTTGTATTATTTGCGTAGAATAAAATCTTAGAATCTTTAAATAAACGTAGTAAACACCCAAACAATATATCCTCCCTTTACGGAAGTCATTAACATCAAATCACGTCGACAAGAGTCATAATTCTCAATTACAAGTTAATAGATCTATAAGTGCTAACAAGTTTTTGTCCGTCATTTATTAATAGGGCGTTAGATGTATATGTGTGTTACATGCCTCCTGTTTCTTGAAATTGGGAACACAATAAGACTGAAAACTGCCAAAATAGAGCTCTTTACCAAATAGCAACGTATTGCCACCTCGTTTATTTACAAACTTTGTGGGATATTCCACATTGAATTTTTGTATTTCAAATTGTTTTAAAATAGAAAGATTCTTATTATCAATAACACTTTGAATACAAAAATTTACCAAATACTTCATTAAAAGACTGCATTTTATTTTTGAAATTTTATATCTGACAGTTTCCACAAACTTGTAACTGTCACTTTTGAGGTTGAGAGATTTGTAAAGTTCTCCATTGAAGGTTTTTGTAGCAGTGCAAATGGAGAACTTCCAATATCCAATCGAAAATGAAATAAGAATACTTGGTTTGACAGTTTGTTTGACAGTTCACCAGTTTGAAAGGTAAAGCTAAGCCCAAACACTCACCTTTCGTAAAATGCAATACTTACGTACTTTTCAAAATCATCAGCGCGCAATGATTCTAGTCCAGTTAAGGCAGTTAAGTAAATGTAAAAAGTTTGACATTTGACAGTTGCTTAAAGTGAAGTTTACACTGACAGTTTTGCTTAGAGATTTCTTTGCTGTCAATCGGAAAGTGTACTAATTTTGCAGCAAAAAACGTTGTTTTTTTTTGCGAACACCGTAAAAGGTGCACTGTTTCAATGCCCGCTAAGGGACTTCATTCTTTTCCAAGTTCCTTCATAACAACAAACTTAAAGTCATGTTATCACACCAACTAATTGACTTGTCGCCCAATTAAAATTGCATCGAATTACGCGCTAGTAAGTCAGTTGCCAACAGGAATACCAATCATCATTCTCCAAGACAATATCGGGGGAAGACTCCACAAAGAAACACACTTCTTACAGAGATGAGATAGAAGTATGGCTCTATCTCTCTAGACATACTCGTAGCTTAGGACGACCGACATAGAGTAGAATGTACAAAAGAGGTATAATAATATGTTGACTGCTTAGGATGTTTGTGCGAAAACACCAAACGGAAGTCACGGCACTATCACCTTTACCTCATCTGAAAGCGCTGCATGCACCCTCTGAGATTGTAGAGAATCTAATCAATATACGAAGGTAATCTCGAAACCAACAAGAAGATAGAAGAATCTCTCCAGATTGTGGATTCTGTTGTGTTGCGGCAGTTTTCTTCTTCGTCGCGTAATGAAGTTAAGTGGCGCACGAATAACAAACGCATAAACGCGGGACATGCCATCACTAGGTGGTGACTGTGCTGCAAACTGCAAGGTTTCATGCTTAAGGTTGCGTTTTGGCGTCGCGTCGTCGCTATCGTCACTGTTGTTGTCGTGTCGGTTTCTGAACGATAGCTGTTGCCAGGGTTCAATTTCATTTGCTCAAGGAAAACCACTAAAGGGGAGACATCAGCGAACACCTTTAATGTCATACATTAGGAGTGGTTCTTTTTTTTTTTTAATAGAGAAGAGCATTGTGCTTTGAAAGGAAAGAAAAGCTAGATTTAGGAGCAGACTCTCTATATATCTCTAGGCTACGACTATCGTGCCGCGATGCAGCGTAAATAGAATGATAATTGCGGTGGTGATGGCGGTGGTGGCGGCGCTTCTGATTAATTTTTTATAATTTTTCTATCTTTTTTTGCTAAGGCCCTAAGGCTTTGAAAATCATTATCTGGGGTATAATGTGTATGCACTGCGCACATGAACGCAGTAGATCTGGAATATAATATAGGAATAGCAACCATATAGACAATGAACGGCGTCAAGTCCTTCTTCAGAAAGTGAAGAAGTGATTAATTTTTGCGGTTCGAGGTTTAGTTTTTTGCATAACCGACAAAAGTTTTTCCTAGGTTATTTTATGAAGATGTATCTCGCTGCACCAGAGAGAAAATTGTTGATTGGAAAATGCAATGCATTAAGATAGTTCTGTTTTTTTTTTTGTTTTTTTGCTTTGTTTTTCTACGTTATAAAGTTGCAATTATATAAATAGTGTGGTAGGGGTTTGAAGTTTAATTTCAATGCAAATTGAATTAAGCCAGTTAATATAAGACAGACAAAGAAAAAACTACACGATATGCTTCTCAAACGCAATTTGATTTTAAATTACAGACAAATTATTAATTGTGTTTTGCTCAACTTCCTTATACTTCAAGGCCTTCTATAAGATTCTCCAATAGGAACGGGTCGATTTTGACAGTCTGTGGCGGCCATGTTGGTTTGTCAGTGTCTTTCAAATCACGAATATGTTTGATTTTTTGTTTCACAGGAAGAAGTTATGTTTGATGGTCGGTGACACTAAGGAGATGAATATGTATTTACATCTATTTAAAACTTAATTATGAAGAAATACAAATAATAAATTGACATTCTGTAGCGACCATTTTGTTTTGGCAGCACCTGTCATATCTGTCACAAGCCTTTCTTATGGGTTTTCCAATAAAAAAGGGTTGATATTGACAGTCTGTGGCGGCCATGTAGTTTGACAGCGTCTGTCAAATCACGAACTTGTTCGATTTTTGTTTCTTCTTTAGAAGTTATGTATATTAGTCGGCGAATCTAAGGGAATGAATATGTATTCACATCTATTTCCAACTTTTTAATGAAAATTTCAAGTTATCAATTGACAGTCTGTGCCGGCCATGTTGTTTTGGCAGCACCCATCAAATCTGTCATTTACAAGCCTTTCAAAAAGGTTTGCCAATAAAAACGTGTCGATATTGATAGTCTGTGGCCGCCATGTTGTTTCGGCAGCATCTGTCAAATCACGAACTTTTTTGATTTAATTATTTCGCAGAAAACCTTATGTTTAATGGTTGGAGGCTCTAAGGGGATGAATATGTATTCGCATCTATATCCAACTTAATTATGAAGAAATTCAAATAATCAATTGACAGTCTGTGGCGGCCATGTTGTTTTAGCAGTGCCTGTGAAATTTGTCACTTAAAAGCCTTTCTAAAAGGTTTCCAAAAAAAATCGTGTCGATGTTGACAGTCTGTGTCTGCCATGTTGTTTTGGCAGCGCCTGTCAAATCTGTCACTTACAAAGTTTTTAAAAAGGTTTTCCAATAAAATGATATTGACAGTCTGCGGTGGCCTTGTTGTTTTGACAGCAGCTGTCAAATCTGTTATTTATTGTTCTGGCACTGATAAGAAATTCACCATGGCAAACTACACGTGCAAATGATAGACATTATTTATCAAAAAAGATATTCTCCATTCAGTCAATGGAGAGCTCTACCGATCAATTATAAACGGTTTCGTTTTGCCCACATCGGATGATATGGATATGAAAAATACGTGTCACATAGCGAATGTCACAAAGGACATTCTACTAGAAAGATTTGAGCTAAGGGCTATCTATTGCAGAGATGAATGAACCGTACGATTTGACACCCCAGGCTTATTCTAATAATTCGCAATCGACCGATACCCTTAAAAGTCAACAAAACCCAAGCCAACGCTCGAATTGAGCTAGATCTATGCGACAGAGTCGTTGAAAATTTTACCTATCGTATCAGTACCACTTTATGAAATTTCGTTCATAATAGCATACCTAGGCCTTCAAAAGAAAACTTTCCCAACCTCACACACAGCTTGTTTTATTTCACTTGAACATTGATCTGTTGATTTATTGGGAAACCCTTTTATTTGTCATTTGGAAATGCATATCACATTGTTGTTTGTTAAATTAATCCTTGCCCCTTAAAGAAGCAATTTTCTCAAACCTCCTACTCTCCACTATCCCAATCATGATTTTCTTTTCTACCGTATTGGCATCGATCCAAGTCAATCCATCTATCGTGACTGATCAAACGTTAAAATAAAAAAAAAATCCTCAAGTGAATATTTCACGCTCACATTCTCTATATTAATTGATCATCATGACAGTTCACGGTAATCCAACAAAAACCCAAGATGCGCGCCTTGTCAATGCAGCAGAATGCGCAATTAGTTTGCAAACATTGGCCACCTTGCTATACTTTGCCTCCCGCAGTCTTCTTCCCAGCCCAGCCCAGTCAGCCGCACTACACATTTATAGCTTCTTATTCAAAAATATCCAAGACACACATCATGATCAGTGCGAGCAATTACAATTTCGTAAATTTTTTGACATATGAAAACATTCCATAGCCGAAGAACTTGTCAAAAGAGGGGGTATGATGAGAAAGGATGTGGAGGGAGAGCAGAGGTGATGTTGGTCCCTTTCTTACACTGGTGAAAGACTGCCAAGCTTCTGTGCTGTTGCTGTTGCCACGCTAGTGTTGTGTGTCGTTCCCTCTGTTAATAGATCATTGATCATCGTCATCATGCGATAATCAACAACTGCTGCAGAAGCAATAGAAATGGCCAACTCAGCAAGGAGTAGGTACGCAAGTAGGCATACACACATCTACCACACAGCACAGCACGTCTGTGGTGCCAAAAGATACGGAACGCGTTTAAAGATCTACTCACAATAAATCATGTGCCGGGCATTGGGTGGGGTAATAGGGGATGGGGAGAGAGTGCCCGAATGATCTTTGAGGCTAGAGAGCTTGAGAATGTCATTAACCTGGAATTTTATGTTTTCGCGCATTATTTTCGGCGGTTTCAGTGCGGCAGCAGCGGTGGAAAGTAGTTGCAATTGGTAGCAGCAGTCAGCAGCAAGACAGGACGAGCTGCAGCAGTGGCAAAATACACGAAGAAGAGTTGTGCTGTGCGAACGAATAGCGTAAACATGATTTGCGTTAATGTTTACATTTCTACGAATACAAAATGCGGAAGTTTTTATTTTCAGAACGAAAATGACTGATTGTTCTGGTCGATGAGAGTTCGTCTTAAAGATTTAAATTTAGACAAATTTCACTAAAGTTTTTTTTTTCTAACGACTTCTTTTGATTTGTATGTTTCTCAGGAAGAACTTATGTTTAATGATCGGTGACTCTATATGAATATGTATTCTCATCTATTTCCAATTTGTTTATGAGGAATTTCAAATAATCAGTAGACCATTCAACTATCAATTGACAAACAATTGATCTTCAATCAGAATACATCACCAATTTTTTTAAGTTTCCAAAAGTGGACAAGGACCTATTTAACCAAAAGCACTTGGAACGTTTCTCCGTCTAACGTTACGTGCGCTTATGTGTCAAGAAGCAGTACTTCCACAAGTCAATGTGATATTATCGAATCAACGTCAGCCTTCCTGCATCAAGACTTGGATATCATTGCGTTGCGTCTGTCCGTCAAATTTGACGTGTGTAAACCAGATGATAGGAAGTCCTTCATCAATTTGCCTGATGATCTGATGTCCCGGACCGGAACAAAGTAATCACATAGAGTTAATCGATTTCACTGCTGCAATTATCGACAAACCTTCTATTTTCTTTTTAAATATAAAAATCAAAAGTTTTCAATATGTCATTCAACTGACTGACAAGCTTGGTTTCTGATGACCTTTTCTACTGTCCAAACGTCATATAATTTCGTATGAGAAAGTTGTTTTGACAATTCAAGTCTGAATCATTTCCAAACAAACAATTATTATTATAAGTCACCCACTTCTGTATATAATACTGTTGGCACGCTCCAAACAAGTTTCACCAATCAGACAAGAAGGCGCGACACTGACATAAGTGTGGCGGCACCCTCCAATATTTTTTCCAAACAAATTATTCATCAATTCAAATCCAAGTCAATTTGTATGGCACGAGAATAAGCCTCGAGGGCAAACATAAACGCCATCGACAGTTTGACGAGTATTTGACTTCTTCGATGTGTTTACATATTCAACCCTGAACCACTTTTTTCTCAAAAAAAAAAATGCTCTGAGAACGTTTCGCCTCAGCGGATTTCCTTCACAACTGATCTATCACATATTAAAAACTCTTTTTGAGTTTTTGTTTTTGTTGTTTTTTGTGTGAATAGACCATTACTAGTTGCGCGCTTGAAAGCTTTCATGATTCTGTTGGTCTCGTTCAAGGAACCCAATTAAAAGTTGCGCTAGAGGCATTTTTACGCCTTAATGCAACTGCACCTACCTATACTACTACTTCTACTACTAGGTATCACAAGCTCAAGCAAGGCTTTGATTTATTTATATTCGTATATTCTTTTTGTGAATCAAATTGGAACGGAAGTTGTACAAGGTTTCTCTTAAGATGTTTTGTCGTACCACAACGACAACTGAGAAGCGACGCTTTGGATTAAAAACTTCAGAAATCTGACAGTTGACAGAACAGTTTATTCGTAGAGTTTGACAGCTAAACTATTTTATTTTGTTTTTGTTTTTTCAACCGCCGCCAGAGGTCAGTGTTCCCTGCTGTGTGCTGGTCTTTGGCTATACCACCTACCATCTTGTGAGTGTAACTGTAGCCAAGCGAAGATAAATGATCCGACCATTCATCCATCTCGATCAAGCAAACACGGAGACAAGCGGAAAATACAACTACACCAAATGACATGGTGTCTTCGCGCGCAAAGTGTTCATGGAGGACAAGCAGATGCTTACAGGCGATGACTTCTCTATGGCAGTGGAAAATGTCATGGTGTCAGTACAACTGACAGACATTCCCCAACAAATGTCGTTCACAGACTTTTGCTCACGCTTTGATGCGGATATTTGTTAGGAAGTTTTATTTTTTTTTTTGTCTAAAATATGTTTAGTCTATTTTGTTTTTTTGTTTACTACAAAAAAAAGATGTTGACAGAAGCTGAAACTGAAAGAAAAACAAATCAAGATAATGGTTTTGTTTTAAACTATTACTGGAATTATTTCGTATTCTAATTTAACGAAAATTCAACAAGTAAAAGTGGTCTCAATCTCAATGGAACTGCTTTTATAGCTAAGTTTTAAGCGGAAGAACTCTTAACGCTGGACATAACTTTGGCACTTGATTGTTAATAACCACAGTGAGATCAAATCACACGGTCTTAATAGACAATTGAAAATATCATAGCCCTCATTCATGAAGAGCTGATTGATAGCCATTTTCGGAGAGAAAAAAATGTGCCTAAATAAATATACAGCTTGAAAGTTGAACGTTTTGTTACCTGCGCCCCAAGAAAAGGAGAGCAATGCTTTCATTAGTTCTGTTTTTTTTTTCATGTTTTGGCCTTAAAGAAAAAAAATAAATCTGGGAATTTTGCTGCCTTCCTAACTGTTTTGGTAATAACGGTAGAGAGTTGAGCTTTTGGAAAGAAATGTTCAGAATGTAAAGCGTCTAATCAGATTCGAAATAAATTGATTTTTTCAAAAATGGAAACTGGGAAAGCGCTAGGAAGAAAAATATGCCAACATGTTTACTTTATGTTTTAAACATTAGGACACGATAGTCCAGCCTTTAAAAAATTTCTGTGACGTTTTCCATCTTTTCTTCTTTTTGAGTAGGTAAGCCTTCTAGTTAATCACTGTCCTAGCTTTATTTTATTTTTTTCTGCTTTTTTCTATTCTATTCTATTCTATTCTATTCTATTCTATTCTATTCTATTCTATTCTATTCTATTCTATTCTATTCTATTCTATTCTATTCTATTCTATTCTATTCTATTCTATTCTATTCTATTCTATTCTATTCTATTCTATTCTATTCTATTCTATTCTATTCTATTCTATTCTATTCTATTCTATTCTATTCTATTCTATTCTATTCTATTCTATTCTATTCTATTCTATTCTATTCTATTCTATTCTATTCTATTCTATTCTATTCTATTCTATTCTATTCTATTCTATTCTATTCTATTCTATTCTATTCTATTCTATTCTATTCTATTCTATTCTATTCTATTCTATTCTATTCTATTCTATTCTATTCTATTCTATTCTATTCTTTTCTATTATATTCTATTCTATTCTATTCTATTCTATTCTATTCTATTCTATTCTATTCTATTCTATTCTATTCTATTCTATTCTATTCTATTCTATTCTATTCTATTCTATTCTATTCTATTCTATTCTATTCTATTCTATTCTATTCTATTCTATTCTATTCCATTCTTTTCTTACCTTAGACTTTATCCATAGGAATTCTTTTTTAATTTACAACTTTTTTCTGGTAACGATTATTTTCATCATTCAGCGCCATCTTAGTTTCAACCTCACGAAACTCTATCTCTCAACTTTTACATCAACTCTTACATCAACTTTTTCACTGCCTTATTTTTCGACACTTTTGGGTTTATTGTTGTTTACCGAAGGAAATTTTACTGTGCTAACTATTTTTTTTTTCCAATAAAACACACCTATCTAATATACTTTCGGCTTTTAAACGAAACTTTAAGCGAACCACAAATGAACTAACAGATAATTAAATACTAGATCCTAGTTTACTTAAAATATAAAAAGACTTCTTATTAAAACATCATCTTATTTATAAGCTTAAAATAATCTTCAATTAATTAAAGCTGACAAATTTTCTTCCTTTTTTTCTTCCAGGTATGTTTCATCAATCATATTGGGAAGGAGATGCACTTTAATGCCTTTCCTATTAGTGTAAGTACTAAACACCTAGCACGTCAGCTGGTTCTTCTGTGTTGTTTTCTTTAAAACAACAACAACAAAAACCACAACAATAAGTATCTTTTCTTAATTTATAAAAACAAGCGTGCTAAGCAATCGTAAATGTCAAAATGAAATGAATGAATATTTAGCCACAGAGCCAGAGCCATCTGTTGATTAATTTAATCTTTCATTTCACAAGTTATGCGGAAAATATTGTTCCTTCGCATGGCTAACCATGAGTCTCGTGTGCATCAACGACCTTTATTTTTAAGATCCATATCAAAACGAATTTCTTGATTTTTTTTCTAATTAAACTAAAAATGTTACCTAGATTTTTTTTTTGTCTCTTACTTTTAAAATCCACCATCACTATAAACGTCGCTTCGTCGTTGTCGTAGTCTTTGGTCGGTGTAAAGAGGCAAGCTGATGGACATTAGTTGGAAATCCCAGTGCTCAGACACAACATTAAAATAAATGTTCATTAGGTTTGCATTATTTTTCCATCATAATCATCATCATCGTGGTCATATCTCTCTGCTGGGACATCTACATTCCTCTACACACAGATATATCAAGAGTGATTAAATTGCAAACGCCGGCAATGTAAGCGGAGCCTTATTTTTAAATAATTTGTGTGCAGAAGTTTACTACAGTAGATGTGCAGTGCATATACATTATGTAAACCAATACATGAAATATTTAATTTTTATAAAAATATTTTTCTTCTTTTTAAAGGGTGTTTGATTTTAAGGTTTAATAAAACTGACATTTGAAATGTCACTTGTCAAATTGTAAAAGAATCTTTGTAAACTCTTCTTCAGGTAGTTGTCACACATTTCAAAAGATAAATTAATGGTTTTCGATAGTTTATTTTCAACTTCTGACAGATTATGGTATTCTTAATTGTCATTTGCTGAATTTAATTTCCATAACTTGTGTTTTCAGTCAATTTAAATAATAAGTTTACTCGGGGACTAAACTGAGGCAATTTTCACTATGGCGCCATCTAGACTTCGATAGTAAAAGATATTAAAAAGCTTTAGAAAGTGCAATTTTGGCGCCATCTTGATTTCAATAGTAAAAGGCATAGTACGGTGATTTCCATAGATATTTGACAACTGAAAGATATAGTTAATCCACAGCTGAAAAACAATTTCTGAGTTTACTCGAGGTTAATTTATTTCCAGAATTAGGTAATTGTGATCTAATTCATTTCAGGTTTTGGAGATACTTTCCACACTATTCAGTACATTAGCAGTTACTGACAGGTGCTGTCAGTGTCATTTGCACTAGGCGTTTTTAAATTTAAAGTATAGAGCCAGAGCTGTCAAAAAAATTAATTTTAATGTTAACTCAAGTTTTAAGCTTGAAACACATTTAACCTAGTGGATTACCACTCTCTTGCGATAAAATGAGAAATCCCCAAAAGACGTCCAGTGTGACAGTTCATGGGATCACTTACTATTATGCCGAAAGATTTAAGTGGTTCAAAGTTAACATTTGCCTAAAGTCAGAGAATAAGAATCTTCCAAATATGCTCGAAAATAGCAAAATAAAAAATTGTTGTTCATCCTGCTCCCAATCCATGAAGAGTCGCAGCCTGAGACACGGCAGTCTTCCATTCTCTACGATCCTAAAGCACGCTGCTTCCAGTCATCTAGCAAAGCTTTCTGGTATCTGCTGTGACTTGGTCTTTAAACGAGAGGTCCGGTTTTCTCTACAACCTAAGGGCTTGGATTCAAAGACTCTCTTGGCTGGAGCATTATTGTACATTCGCTCGATGTAGCCAAGCCAATGAAGTCGACGTATTTTGACTTTTTGGACTACATCGACATCTTAATGCTGCTCATAGAGTTCGTGGTTGTGTCTTCTCCTCCATTCGCCCTCCTCGCACACAGTACGAAATATCAGTGGAAGAATTTTTCTTTCGAAGGAGCCCAGTATCAGCTCTCCATTTTTGCTTTCCACCCTACACTAGGTGTCGTAAAGCAGGACTGGCAGTATAAGGGTTTCAAAGAGCGTGCATTTCGTATTTCGTGTGCGGAGTTTTGAACCCTTCTGCTGCGCCAAACCGAAGTAGCACCGGTTTGCTTAGGAAGTTCTTCGTCGGATCTCCACTAAGATGTCGATCGTGGGATTAATGTTTACTCCAAAGTAGATGAACTGCTTCACCACTTCGAAGTTTTTGCTATTAACATTGACGTTTAATTCTAGCCGGTTGACAGATCTTTCATTGTTTGTTGATAGCATGTCTTGTCCTCGTTAACTTGAAAACCAACAAGTTTCGCCTGTTCAGAGTGGCCGATGATGTCGATATCATGGGCACACCCTAGAAATTGGACAGATCTGTCAAAAATAGTGCCTTCAATGTTAACGCCTGCCCTGCACACTAATAGCTCCAGAACGAAATTGAAGAAAACACATGACAACGCATCTCCTTGCCGAAACCCTGTGCATGCTTGGAATGGTTCGAAAGAACTTTTCCCCAGTTGCACGTTGCATCGCCTATTTTCCAATAACATGCGACACAACTGGATCAGTTTTCCTGGGATCCCAAGTTCAGCCATCGCCATATAGAGCTCTTGACGATAAGCGGCTTTAAAGACGATGAACTAATAGTGAAACTCGTTAGTCTTTTCCAATATCTGCCTAAAAGTGAATATTTGGTCTACAGTCGATCTGCCTGGTCGGAAACTACACTGGTACTTGCCGATTATAGTGTTGCAGAACAGCTTAAGACGCTCACACAGTTTGCCGTTCGATAAGATCTTGTATGCGACGTTTATCAGCGGGATATACCTCGATAGTTCTTGCAGGACACAGGGTCGCATTTTTTGAAAATAAAAGATTATAAAGGTCTCATTTTTAGAAACCGCCAAACTACATATTTCGGTATACTCGTACTTGTACTAAAAATCGATCTTATACATTTGCTTTGTACGCTAGAAAAGTTTAATATCTTCCACACACACTTCATAGTCAAACTTGAAGAAAAAACCTTCAAAATGCAATTGTCTTCCCTTGTGATCGTTTCAGTGACAAATCGATTCGCCATAGTAGTGCATTTATTCGTTGGGAAATAATAAATTACTTCTTTTTAATTGATTACTGGATATTGGTTTGGCATTCTATATGCTTTTGTTGTTGTTTTAAATTATCTTTCTTTATTACATCTCAAATGCTGCAATTCTATCTATAATTTGTAAAATTTAAGTCAAACCGAAACAATTACAACGTGGGGTTCACCATCGCCACTGTGAGTCGTCGTCTTCGCGTCCTCGCCAGTATTTATTTAATAGTTATCTTGTAAAACACAATTGCTAACATATTGGAACAAACAACCTTTATCTAACGACTTTGGTGCCACCGTACATAATTTCAAAAAAACAAAATGTGGGCTTGTCTCCATACAAATAGAGCTAAGAGTCTTATTTGGCTATCGCTAATCTATCTACGCTCACATGAGACACCACCCCCATATGCCCATGCTCATAAGCCTCCAAAGTGCATCAACCTTGAATGTAGTAAAAGAGAAAAAGATTTTATATAGTCTTTCGACTTTTGGTGTGCACACACACATCACTACTACGCACTCTGCGCGCTATACGGATTCGATTTGCAATTATCGCTTAATTATTTAACATGCTCCCCCAGCGCCATAGTCGCGTTTTCGTATACTGAAACGTAATTATACTTATTACTGTCGTGTTTTGCCAGTTTTCGATAATTAATGATCTTGCGGTGCGCAGGTAAGATGAGGTGGGGTAAGGTGGGGGTGCTATTATATAGACACAGCGAGTGTTTATTTGATTAGATTCTATTCATTCAGAAATTGGGAGGCTTGTTTAATATTTATGACACACTTTTATGAGGTTATGGGCGGTTGCTCTTTAACGACAAGGAGATAATTATAGGGTTTTAGAAATATGCTAATAACATTGTTGCCTATATAAATAATGTTTTTTTTTGAGGTTGAAAAGTTGTGATCGTATTTTAAGATCGCTTATTATTCGTGAACACCACTTGGCTAAAGTAGAAGGTTGTTAATTTTTCTTTTTTTTTTTGGATTAAAACAATCGTGATGAAAAACCTTTTGTTATTAAATCACGTTCGTGAGTCGCGCAAAACAATATCGTTCGCGTAAATTTTTCGTGTAAACGCGAGGAAATTCTTCGCGTGAACGCAAGTACAGTCTTCGTGTGAACACGATCATTGACTTTATCCGAACACTTCCTTTTCAATGCAATCATTTTCGGAACGCATCCAAAATCGTTGCCAACTTCGGGTGCATTCTATTTTATTCTGTCATTCCATTTTTTGTGCTGGTGCTAACAACTATTATTAATACTTAGATAGTTGAAACTTTTTTTAATTTAATATATACAGACAGCCCTATCAATAAAAAGTGCTCAGATATCTTCTAATTCACAAATTAACTAAAGCGTCGATCAGAAGTTATTTCACGATTTAATATTTCATATCAATACAAATATAAACTGCTAATCTACGCTAAGTTAACAATCTTAACGAAAATCTACTACAATCAACCAGAACTCTGCTCTTACCAAAGACTTATGGAAATATGCACATAAACTTTCTCACTAAATGTGAAATTTGCACAAACACTCTCTCATATGAGGTTGTAAGTAGCATGTGTGTTACTAGCGTCTGTTTCCTTTTATTTCTAGTTTTTAGCAACAATGACAGAAGTATTATTAACTTATTTACTCGTTTAATGTTCCTTCTTTGGTGAATTAGTTTATCATCTTGAATTTTGATTTATTGATAAGATTTGACACTTAACTCGCTGACTAAGATAATTCGTATTTGATTTGCTTTTATGAATACCAGTGATAGTTTTTTATTTTCCACAGTTGGATTAAAATAGCCACCACAGCTGGCTATATTGGTGACCCCGACACGCCGACGTGATGAAGTTTTAATTTTAATTTTTATCAGGAGGAGAAGAGTTGTTAGCACAAGCACAAAAAATGACAGAATAGAATGCACCCGAAGTTGGTAGCGATTTTGGATGCGTTCCGAAAGTTATTGCATTGAAAAGGAAGGGTTCAGATAGAGTTAACGATCGCGTTCACACGACGAATTTACTTGCGTTCACACGAAGAATTTACTCGCGTTCACTTAAAGAATTTACGCGAACGATATTGTTCTTTGCGACTCGCAAACGCGATTCATTTTCAAAAGGTTTTTTTATCGCGATTGTTTTTATCGAATGCATGCCCGGTGCATGGTTGAGTCGCAAATCAAAATCTCGCATTCGAAATCTCGCATAACGAAATCTCGGAATTAAAAAATTCCGCTTTTCGTCATCTCCCAATAACAAAATCCCGCTTTTCATAATTTCGCAATAAAAAAATCCCTCAGAGTACTATCAGAAAAATCTAGGGAGAGATTTTAATATGCGATAATTTTGATTAAAAAAATATATTTATTGCAATGCAATTAAATTTTTCGAGATATGTATCCTACCTACCGAGTAGCCTATCCTATACCGATTTAAAATTCTATATTTTCTTTTTTAAATGTCCATAAATCAAATCGAAGATTTTATTTTCTTCCCAACAGGTGTGGTTCGCAAAATATAATTCATCAATTTATATTTTTTCCGCCCTCATAGATAGATAATAATATCGCAATAAAATTTACTCATGTAAAACAATAAAGATGCATTATAATGAGCAAGAACATTCAATAAAAATATACATATAAGTGGGCGGGATAAAGAAGACTATTCAGAAAAATGATCACAAGAAAAAATAATGTATTTTAAACCACTTCGGCTAATTTTGTATTTATTGTTTGCAAAATCTCAAGAGAGGACTGAGTCAATAAACAAAAAGGTCTCTTTATTCTTTGCTATTCAATTTTCTTGTCTTTCTATAATGGTTGCTCAGCAGGAACGGGTCCACAGAAAGGGGACTTACTCTGCGATGAGAGTGTAATTTGATTTTTTTCTGTACGTCTCTTAATAGCCTTTTCACACCGAATTGAAATCTAGATTTCTAGATCTCGAGCGAAAAGCCACAAATCTAATCAAAATCAACGGGATCTTCTTCTCAAAATCTCCTTGGCCCATTCACAATAAAGATTGCTTTTCTGTTTAGGAAAGGAAAAAAATTACAAAATTTTGTTATTTTGTCTGTCGGCCAAACCTCTTTTGCCAAGGGGGAATTTACCCTCTTTAAGGGGTTTTGAAAACGCGGTGGCTTCTTTTCAATCGTGAAATATTTTAACTGTCACGAACGGTTTGATATCTCAGATTTTAATCTTTACCCTTTCAAATTGAATAACGGGTTGGTAAAAACCACCAACACCCCTCCCTTAATCCGTCCTTGCAATTGTTATATATTTTTCGATTCAAAGAACATGGTTGCGGGTGAAGACGAAATTACCATAAACCTGCAATGATGCAGCGGTAATTAATAAATCAAAAAACCGCTTTGCAACAAAGTATCATGAAAGATTTATTTAGCTACCAATTTTTTTTTTTTTTTATTTTTCGTTTTATTAAGTTTGGTGTATTTGTAATTTTTATTTTGTTGTTCGTCTCTCGTGTGGGGAAGAAGAGATCACAATCTCTGATCTGCAATGGCGACGCGTTGTGCGGTACGGCCTAAGTGGCATAATAGTGTAGTGACTCAACCGACAACAGCTCCATCTGTTTTATTTTTGTCAACTGACTGTAGCGGCGGGCGGTGGTGGTGGCGATGGCGGTTGCAGTGACGACCGGCACGGTGATGGTGGTTGGATTCTTCGTTTAATTTTGTAATTCAAAGAAGAAACAAAAAAAATCGTCACATTTCGCCTTGTTGTCGACTTCTTCTTTTAGCAGGAAAGAGACCAAGACGCGCGAGACCACACCAAAGATAGTGTCCCGCGCTTTACAAACAGGAAAGCGAACAAACAAAGGCACAGAAAGTGGAACCACTGAAGCAGCCCACTCCAAAGCCACAGCAGCAGCAGAAACATCATCATCAGCAGCAGTAGGGGAAGGGGAAGCAGGTATATGACTTTAAGAAGGAGAAGAGGAACTATGGTGCTGCTGGAGGATAAGAGCGATGACCTTCTACGCGCCTGCCGCCGCCTCTATGTTTACCTTGCCTTTTTGGTTAGAGTGCTTCCTTGAGTTTTGTATTTTGTTTTGCTTGGCAGTCCTTTTTGGCGGGGATCCTCCGCCCCGTGATCCCTTTGTTGGGACCAGTTTTTGTGTCTCCATATAGCCCGCCATATGAACAAACAGACACGGGCTCGTCTTGTTTGCCTTGGTTTTCCAGTTTTTTTGGGACTTAGCTTTATTTCTTTTTCCCTCAAGTGATTCTCCCGCGCGTCATAGTGTTGACGACAGTACTGCATAAAAGTGCTCTTAGGTATTTTTTTTTTTTTTTTTTTGTATTTTTGGGTTTACCTGTTTGGTTTTTTTGTTCCCTCTCGGTGTGTTTGTTTCGTTAAATTTTCGCGCGCGTTTCTTCTTCTTGATGTTGGGTGAGATGAGGCTGGACCTCATCTATAGATACCTACCTAGCTATAACAGCTAGGTATAGATATACGAGAAATCGGGTTTCAAAAGTTCTTTACGACTTGGATTTTGGTATATAAAATAAAGTCTCTGCTGGTGATGTCTATACAGGACGTGACTTTGTAATCGCATTACGGTGTTCAGCTTAAAGATTTGGTTTCTTTTGAGGTAGTTAATGGGTGGTGGATGTGCCTCTTCCGTGTTTGTTAGTTTTTTTTTTTTTCCTTTTTATATCCCAAAGCTAAAGCACGTGCCAAAAATGAAGAAGGAATTTTAAGGATTGGGCCAGACTTTGAACATTGGTCGGGAATTTTCTTTAAATGTTTTGTTCGTTTGCAACTTTGTTGCTTCGTACTAACCGCAATAGTGATGTTTATTTTTTACTTTTAAGTTAAATGCTTTCCGGGCAGCAATTTGTTGTGGTCGCAGGTTTACTATTACATTCGGGAAATAAAGTATTTACCAACCAAATGTGTTTAACAACACTATCAAATATTTGAACATGCTTTAAACTAAATGACAAGCGGGAGACTAAAGAACTAAAATTACTATATAGAAAGCTGGGAAGGAAGTGGTTGAAGATAGCAGTAGTTTGCAACTAACAAGGGTTTTGGATTGGGTGTCCATTGTCTATTTTACATTGCTATTCAAATAGAAAGCTATTATTGTTACTCTGTGTTTATGGTTACCCTATTACTTGAACTAAACTTTCAAAATGTCGTTATTTTGTAGCGAAAACGAGGAGAACAAAGAGGCTTACTGCAAAAATTTATCATTAAGACCTCACTTAAAAGGTTTTTACTTGAAAGTTCTCTCTCGAAGTGATCTGTTCATTTTCAATCAGCATTCATGAGCAGAATGTCAAAAAGAGAATCATTGACATAAAATGAAAAAAGTAGTGGACCGAATATGGATCCCTGTGGAACTCCACTTGTGATTGTTTCAGATAAGCCATACAGCTTCAGACGAGAAGTTTATCTGAAAGTAAACTGTGAGCAACAGTGTCAAATACTCTAGAAAATAAAAAAATAATTTATAACTTTAATATAAATTGAGACATAATAAGATTTTGTTGGCACCTAAGTGGCCTAACGGTATACATTGATTCAATTGTAAATGCAAATAAGACTTATATTTTGGTCAGTCCCGGTTGTCCAGTGGAAGTATATTTATTAAGGGTGCGGTGGAGTTTGCGTTTAACCACGATAATATGCTGACCGTGCGTCAGAGTAGAATGGTACTGCTTCATCGTTGGTTGTTAGAGTTATATCCAGGATCTCCATAAGCTTAGGTACCTTGGCTCCGGATGTCTTTATTGGCTTATCATCCTTCTCATCAGTTGATTAGGGTGGTTGGTGCTCTTTCTTGTATTTTCCTCTCGAATATTTGCAATTCTGATCATTGTTCTCAAGAGTTGCTTATAAATTACAACTCTTGTCTGTTGGCTTTGCCCTCTTTTTAATCAGCGGGTAGAGGTGGTGGAAAGCCAAATTGCCTTTTTTTAGGGCATTTTGTGAATGTGGGTTGAATTTCTAATCTCGTTGAAGTTGAGGACTAGTTATTTGGCGCTGCTTTTGGCTGGTAATCTGGTTTCTTCTGAGAGTGCTAATGTAATGCTTCTGCAGCTTCCAGCTGAACGACCGCGTTGATCAGGATACCCCATTTGGTGTAAAATTGGAATCATTTGCGGATGTGAGCCTCGACTCCTCAGACAGCTGTCAATGGAGAGAATGATGAGCAATATGTAAGTGAGTCATTAGCGAAGAGAACGTTCTCGCATTGACTTGAAATTATTTGGTCAGAAGTAGTGATTTTGTAGTTCAAGTTTCGACCCTTGGGCAACTCCAGCCCTGCTGCTCTTCACTGTCGAATTGTAGCTCTTCAGTTCCAAAGTTCCTGGAAGAAAGAAAAGATAATATAGTTTTGATTAGTGCTAATGCTTTTCCGGGAAACCGAACTGCAACTGAACTGTCGGATGATCTTGTTTTTACCGCAGAACTTCTTGAGATTCCTGAGTATGAGCACATACAAGAGCTTACTTAGACCTTTCACCTTTTTTGGGAATCCCCACGATTTTTCCAGTTTTTCATTTCTGGGGAAAGTATATCTGTTGTTGATGCAGTGCAGTTGTTGAAGATGATTGCTAAAAACACCATCATTGTTTGTGGAAGCCTTGTCAGAAAAAAGTTGGATGGTCTTCTGTTGCCAATAATCTCAGCCATTTCCCCTGGATTGCTCAAGTTTGGGCTGTCGACTGGATCCCTTGCAGGATTGGTGTCGCTAAACATTGCTCTATCCAAGTTGGGCATCAGTGTCTGCTGGATTAAAAAAAATTAACATGCGCCTTAAGAAAATCACTCATATTTTTTTGTAAATACCCTGTCAGAAAAATTTTTAAAGAAAAGTTAAAATTCAAATTGACCTAAATTCACTATGCTCAGCATTTTCAGGTATCAGAACCTTCACCTTCCAAAAAGAACATCAACATGTGAACGTGTCATAATTTTTGCAAATGGCGTCAAATGTCATTGTGTTTTGATTATTATGCTGTAAATACATAGAGAGTAATTCTAGGTTTCCACTTGTCATTTACCAACTAACGAAAGATACATTTTTTGCGTCACTTTACATAATGTCAAGTAGAAATACATACTCCAAAATTATGGTTGTCTTTGAACTGTCAACCACTGTTGGTCAATAAAAGGCAACAAATTTGAAAGACAAGTGGAAATAGCTCAATTGACAAACGAAGTGTCACTTTTTCTTTAACTGACAAAAAAAATTGTTTGGTAAACGTATTTTAATACTTTGTCAATGAGAGACACTAATTTGACAGCTTATCCAATGCAATTTGAATGTGATTTTGAAAATTTGGCCGATTTTGTAATCAAAAGTGTGATGACTAAAAAAATATAACATTGTGAAATAAGTGACCTCAACACATTAGCAATCCTCCATCTTTTTCAGAGGATAGTAACAATCCTGACAGCAAAAATAAAAAGAGTCAGAAAGTCAACTCTGAAGTGAACAATGGTAACCAACCAAAGTCGCTAATTTAAAAGGCTGCTACCAAAATTCGATAATGTTTGGGATTCAAATCACAAATTCTATAAAAATAGACAGCAAAAATAATTCTTCTCACTACTTTACACACATTTCATTGCAGATGACTGACAGCAGTGCAAATTTGCTCATTGACAGTGAGTGTCAGTTCATAAAAGACGAAGCAAATAGAAATAGCTGTCAATGAATTGACAAAGACGTTTTTCAAAATTTGTTGGTTTTTGTAAACACCAACGATTTTGTTTTAATTAAAGACACAAGTAGAAATGAACTGGCAGAAACCGTTTAAATTTAAAGACTAGTGGAAACCTAGTATAAACTAAAGGAGAAATCACCAATTTGGAGACAGTTGCAACTTTAATCGTTTTTGTTTATTTTTGCATTTTGTTCCATTCGTATGAATACGGAAAATTTGAAGTAGCAGGAGTGAAAAAAGAGTGCAGAAAGAGTACTCCAAATATCCCAATCTAAAACGACATTAATGTCATCAATGGAAACCTTCTAATAAACTTTCTGTAAAAATAGAGGATAAAGAGCGTTTTTCTACTAATATCAGACATTAGAATAAGTCTTTATTTCATTTTACTTCCATTGGTTAATATGTATATACATGTTGTCAAAACAAAAATTTTTTAATTACTAAAATATGTACAAAATCAAAATGTTGTGCAATTTTGGTCACTCACATCTTTCTGCTGCATATTTAGTTTTTATGTAGTCGACTGCACTGGGGAAATTCCTTTTTTTTAAACTAATATTTGAGTCATGAAGTATATGTACTTAAACAAGACCAGATTCAATCAATTAAAATAGCTCGAAGGTTTTGTCATTCGTTATATAGGTAACCAGTTTTTTTTTAGTTTGTACCTACCGCATTCTGAATAATATCTTACTGTTTTATTTTACCAAGAATCATCCAATTTAAAGCTTACACATTAATGAATTGGCGCCCAAATCAAAACTTCTAAGAAATTCTTAAAAAAAAAAAAAAAAAATCATCCCGGAAATTGTGAATCCGCATGTTATGTTTCACACTTGAACAAATTTAATAAATTGCCTGCAGAATCAAGTCCAGAAGACCCTTCAGTCAGTGGGCTATAAAGCCCAACAATTTTACTAGGAAACGCATAAAAAAAAACCATTCGCAATGGAAACACAAAATTAATAACAATCGTCGTTTCGCTTCACCCGCCTACTACCTTTGCATGTAAGTAAGGCTATACGCACTTTAATTTTTTATACGGTTTGGGTCGTATAGCAACTCTTAGGATTTTTTTTAATGGCCGCAAGATAGTAGGTTATGTGATCCCAAAAATATATGTATCTCATGGTTTGGTTTATTCGATTAATAAAAATGTTCGAAGCTTTTATGGGATTTTTATTTTAGGGCCCACATCATCGTCAGATATCCAATGGCAAGTTTTGGTACCTGGATACAGATACTATAGTCGTACCTGCGAGCTAACCGCACGTTTTGGTCGTCATGGTAGAATTTCCGATTAAACCCTTCACTTCTTGCGATTCATGTAAAGTTTGGATATTTTAAGAATTCACATTACAATTTTACCCCACATCCTTACGTTGATTTAAATTGAAAAAAAAAATATAACATGGTCCCCAAAAGAAAAAAAAAAGGATCTCCAGGTATGCGAATTCAGAACAACAAACGGCTGGCATTGTCTGTCAGTGAGTTTTTTGTTCAGCCCGTGTCCATTTTTGGATTTCACTCTTGCTGTCACTAAGACGACGACGTCGTTGCCGTCATAAGAAAAACAATTCTTGGAATGAATTCATGGGATTAGAAGTTTGAGAAGAGAGAATCCCACAACAATGTATGTTTCCTAGAAAAGGAGCAACTTACAAAAACAAGAATAAAAAAAAAAAAACAAAATAAAAAAAAAACAGAAACCCAAGAAATACGAGCAACCAAAAAAGCATTTCTTCAAAATAAAACACACATCGACAACATCACAGTTCACGGAAACGAGGATGTTGTTGTGAATGGAATGGATTCAATATTCTAGGCTAGGCTTTTTGGTTGTCTTCTTTTCTTAGTTTGGAGATTGTTAGGAGAGTTGGCAACGACAATGACAGACGGGGAGGGGGAACAAACGATGCGAAGACGCTTTTTGGACGTTCGTTGGTTGGTTGTTTTGAAATACGAGATTGTGGTAAACAAAATTCCATTCACACAAGCTGACGGAGTTTTTTATTTTTATTTTTTTTTTTTTTGAAGAAGTGACAGTTTTGTATCTGTTTTCTAAAGCTATAGTTCGTTGGTCCCCATCAATAGGAAAGAGACCTTGAGAATGTTGTTTTGACGCTTAGTCGTATAGGAAGACTTTTTATAAATATTTTTTGCGGTTGAGCATTTTTTTTTTATGGCATTCGCAATTTGATGTTTGGAGATACAAAGTTTGTAATTGATTTCAGAAAGAAACACGTCAATCTAAGTTCGGTGAGTTATAGGTTTTTGTTGTCGATCTGTCAAATTTGCAAATGCTGGTGGTCTTAAAGTTGAAACATTGAGGCTTGTTTGTTTCTGTGCCGTAGATCAAGTGTTAAGTGCCTTTCACGTGACCAACGCGAATAAATTTGTTTAGGCAATTCCAAGTGCAAATATCAACTAGTTAATTTGTTATTATTATTATTTGTTTAAACTTAACATTTTTTATTTTCTACGCGACCAACAATATATTTTCTGCGAACTGTCAAACGCTAATTCGCAATCCACATCATCAGAAAGTATTCATTCCACAAAGCTGCGAATACAAAATTCGATCAAATTTAACCTCACATTTTTCCAATGACAGTTCGTTTCTGTCAGCGACCAAAAAATAAGTCATGTGAAAGAAATGCCAAAATTCACGACCACTCACTATTCGCGGTTCGCTATGCGCACCTCATATGCAAGACACTTAAAATAGAAAGTATCATCTGTTCAAGGCCTTATGTCAAACCGTGTAAATCGAAAAATAATATCTCCACCAAATACATCCCAAGAAATTCACTCTTTGGTGCGGATTTTGGTCTGGTTGCAGTCATTAGTGGGTCCATCTTCCAAAACGAAACTAACACTTCCATAACCGTGACTGTCCTTACGGAAAACCCTTTTACAGCAAATCAAAGCTTCCCCCAATATAGTTTTGAAAAAAAAAAAGCAAAACATATTCATGCCCCTTATGTGTGTAATGAAAGTCCTTTGACGTTTGTCAAAGAGTAAATTGTCTTTCTATGTAGTTTCTAAAAGTGGTGTCAACCTTACTCAAAAAATCTAAAACTCCATCCCTTCACCCTGCAAAATAAAATAAACATTACAACATAATTTAAAATATCTTTTTCGTCCACAGGCCATCTGGTTTTCACTTAAAGAAAACAAAATAAAAGTGCATTTTATTTTTATTTGTTTTTTAAATCATAAAAAAGAAATTTACTTGCAGCTGTCAATAAACCAGTTCTCCCAAAAAAAATATGAAATGAAACTGTGCAGAACTTGTCATTCCATCATGCACCTTTATGATTCTAAATATAAACGTCACAAAAAAAAACTAATGTCAATATACTCGCAGTGCAGTTTTTTTGTTTTCGTTGACTGTCAAACGGGTTATGTGCCAATTTGAATGAAGTATCAACCAGCAACAAAAAAAATACGAGTTTGTCGTTAGTTTCAAGCGCAAACGTCAAATGAGGTCTTTTGGGTTGAAATAATGTAAAACTGCGTGTAATAACTGTCAAAACGGTAATAAATTTCACCTCATCTTCTTCTGCTCTGCGTGCCTCACTCCTTTTCATAGGCATACATAGGTACACTCGCAACTTAAAAAGGAAGATCACAACTTTTAAAACGCCACAAGGGGTGTGTAACTGCACACACACGCACTCGCACAAAAGATATACGAAATCCTTTTCGCTTCATTTGCAATTCATGTAGCATACATATGAGTATACCTATAAAATTCAAAAAGAAAAGGCTTTTACTTATCCGAAAGGTGTTGAATCCTTTTGTCTAAAAAATGAAACCCTAAGCGCGTTTGAGTTAATCGAGTGTGGAAAAAAGAAAATCTGAAATGCTAATAAAAATTTTAACTTTACGATCAAAATAACGTGATGAATATAAAAGAACACGCTTCATTCTTCTACTTTTGCCCGTCGTCGTCGATAGTAGGTAAATTTTGAATATAGGTAAGTGTTTGGTGGATATGCGCCTTTAGGCAAAATACATTTTCAGAGTCACACTTAAGTGCAAAATTTATCTACGCATTTAAAATAGTTTTAGTAATAAATTTTAAGTGTTAATCATTTTTTTTGTAATTTGGTCATTTGGCTGAACGCAGCAAAAAAATAAAAACTTGGCATTTTTACGACGTCTGGTGTTTGGTTGAAGTTTCAATTATTTCTTTTCCACTTATGACAGTTGACGTAGTTAGGTTTTTGAATTTACTGGTTTCGGCACATGGAATGACAGCAATATCCGTTTGTGATGATGTAACACAAAATGAATTTGTTTGCAATTGCATTCACAAACGTCAAAATCATAATTGTGTGGAATCTGTCATGTTGAAGAAAATGTTGAATTATAGTATTTTAAATAGTTTAAGAATATTGCAAGATGTTTGTAGATAAAATTATAATTACTGCATCAAAATTTAGCCTAAACTTCAATAAAGATAAAAAATTGTCTTTTTTCATTTTGCAGTTTTGAATCTGACAGTTCCCACAAAATTGTAACTGTTACTTTGATGTCGACAAATTCGTGAAATTTCCAATTCACTTTTGAATAAAATAAGGGATGTGTTGGAAACGTATTGGTATGCCTTTCCCATGTTTGATAATGGTTAGAATGAACTCTGATATGCAGATTGAGTTTAACAATTGTTTAACCTTAATGCAGATCTCTAACTGCTCCTACAGCCTAAATTCTTCATAATAAGCGTCGTATCTAAACCATTTCCTTAAAAGTTAAATGTGAGCACGCCCCAATAAATGACAGACGTCATACGAGTAATAGCCATTCCACATTATCCCACTGAGTATTAACACATGTCAAAAAAGTGTGAAGGAATCATGTATAATGTGGAAACAAAATATGAAATTTCATCACACACAGCTTGACAGCGCATCCGACACGATTTGACATGTGTTAATACATGAAAATATTTAGGATCGGTTCTAAAACCATCACACTTTCTATCCCACTTGGGCGTTTGAGGTTATGGTGAAACTAATTTTTTGATGCAAGTGTGGAAGCAAAATATGAAAGTCAGCTACATCACACAAATTTGACAGTCGTATGAAATTTCTTCCCACTTTATTCTGACATGTGTTAATACTTTGTGGGATAGTGTAGAGGCACTTTAAGTGTGTCATTTAAAAAATAAACTCATGACTTTGACGGCTTTAACTTTAATGCTGTAATTTTAATACTGTTGTTTAAATAAAAATAAGGTTGACTTGTCTTTAACTTACGCAATCGTCAAATTCACCTAGCGCCATCACATTAAAATTATTTTACTATTTAGGAAGCTTCACTTTAATTTTGTGCCATTGCTGAGAGATAATTTTTATAAAAAAAATAGTCATAACCGGTTCCTAAATATACGGAAATTTATCAGAACAACCTTCAAACGGTGTGCGCTAGTGTAATGTCAATGTTAAACGTCAGTTGCGCTTGTCAGTTTTGTATGACTTGTAAATCTTAAATCATTTATACGATGAAGCCATTAATCTTAAGAAAATGAAAGAAATTATGTCAATCCTCTACCTAGATATGTCAATTTAGTGTTTTCACCGAGAATGACATTTCGTTCATTTCTGAGAAAACTTCACTTCTGCTGAAACTATCTCTATCTCTTTCTTACTTATTTTGACAGTTAATAAAAAGATAACTCAAAATACTAAAATAGCTTTTTTCCGGGTGACTGTAAATTTTGTTTAGATTTTTCAGAAGCTTTTTATTCAATTGAGATCGTGCCGTCATCTGTCAGTTCAAGGCAATAGATGCTACCAACTTTCAAGAAACTATTGTATATATTTAAATTATTGAACTCAGAGCAATCTTATCACGATTTCAACAATCTGGGGACAATTCCGCAAGAATGAGTTTTTTCTGTGTGGGAAAATAGTGTCCAAATCAAATTTTGCAATTCCGTAAGATTGAGCTAGAAATTTTTGACAGGTAACGTGTACACTATCAGTCAAATTTATTCACACCTGTTTTGGTCGTGAATAGAGTCTGTAAACCGAAATCATTCAGGCTTGTGGAATTGGCCCTTCCACCTTATATCCACCTCAAATACTGAGCTTAGTATATCTGCTAAGATTTTTGACGGCTCAGTGGAAAAATTCTAATCTTTTTTGAAACAAAAGCTGAAACAAGAATTTTTACTTTATTTCGTACATTTTTGTTGAGCTATAAACTAGAATTTGACACAAATCTGCCATAAAATTGACTGATGAAAGTGTTGGTGGTTTGAAAAATGAATACAGAAAACTATAAACTAATAATCCCTTTTAGTTTAAGATTTCCCTTGAATCATTATAAAATATCAGATTAAAATAATCATTACTCATAACGTCATAAGAAAGAAGAAGAGAAAAAAAGTCGAGTGTAACATAAATCCGCCCAGCACATCAGAAAATAAAAAAAAGAGACCCTATATACACTGAATGGGCCCATAACAACAACACTCTGTGTGGTCTGCTTGCTATATTAACCCATGTCCCTCCTATATCCATAGAATATACAATTTCCTGAATGCAAACGATCCATACCAGCAGAATCACCTTAATCACTGCATCAGCTTATAAAACATCCAATCATTAGCCGCATGATTCGTCGTCGTTATCGTCGTTGGTCGTGTCTCTCACCTTACTATATAGCTCGAACGAACCTCATGCGCCTCTTCACCTGGTGATTTACTATTTTATATTTCTTTGGCTTTCAGTAGGTAAGTTTAGTATGCAGTACTTCCCCCCTCCCCTCTTTGGGTCCCCTCTCTATTTTCGTGGCATAAACATAAACGACAGCAGCAGTGTCAGCAGCATCATCACCTTCACAGCAGTCTACTTGCCCCATATAGGACCGAGCGTCATAAATAATCTCCACTCTCTCGTCTTCTGGTGTTGTATCTAGCTATTCGCACGACAACGTCGACGACGACGTTGTCGACGCGACTCTAGAACCAGACAGTCTGTCTATGGGGTCATCTAGGAATGGTGTTCATTTAATCACCTGCGCCTCGTCCCAGTGCCCACCTTAACGACTGCTCCACGAAAAGCGCATTCAAATGTGATTCACCCTTCCGACGTCCGTCGCCGTGTCGTCGTCGGTCGTCGTCTTCATCATTTACATTGGTAGGTTGTTTTCTACAGTCGATGGTGGCTGAGGATGTAGATGAGGAGTTGCCCAGCTTTCACCAACTCCTCGCCAAAGCAGTGGCGAGTTGCGGAGTGTTGAAAGATGGTAGTGCGATGATATACCCTTTAAGTCCCTGCAGACATCTGTGGGTGCATTAACTGCAACAGCGCACATCAATGCCGACATGTCTATATTTTTTTCTATTTGGGGGTGGGGTGGTAAAGCTATAAATTAGAAAAACATCCATCTGGAATTACTTCAGTTTTTTTTTTCTTTTAAATACCCTACTGTTGATAGTTCTTCCGTTGAGAATGTGTTTTTTCTGACTGAGGGACCGTGGGAGACATTTTTACTGTCTGACAGATTTGAAAAAGGGGCCTGATGAGGCGAAAAGCACAATGCTTAACCAAATGGAGACTAATGTGTCCCACAATAATGGCCAGCAATAAAGTTAGCTGTCTAATATGTAGAGGCACAAATAACTGTGTGACACTTTAGCCAGCAACCGTTACAATCGACGACATTTTAAGATTTGAGAAAGAAAACTATTTTCAGTTTATGGGTTATCGACGTGTTCGGGAAAAACCATACAAAACAATAATGCATGCCATGTGGGGGTGAATTTAATAAGTTTTGAAAAATTTAGGACACTCCTTGGACCCGTTGACAGACAGAGCTATAAAACTTAATTCCAGACAATTTTGTCGTTATTAAGTGTCAAAGGGGAATTTTCAGACGTGACACATTAGTGTTGATATTTGAATTGGTTGCAAATGACACACTAGATTTTTGTAGGTAATAATAAAAATAAAAATGAAAATAGGAATACAGTGAACTCTCGTAACCTAAATTAGTTTTGACATTTGAACGTTTCTTTTTTTTTCATTTCAGCAAATATATTTTTTTTTTCGATAAAATAAGCCATATTCACCGCGAGGGAAAATATAGTTGCAAAAATTACTGTATATATTGACAGACTGTGCTATCATTGATAAACAACGATTTTGAACGATAAGTTGAATTTATCATTAACTTTCCAATAAATCATGTTGGTTCCTCCAGTCAAATCATTAATTTTTGACATATGTATGTCAATGTCATACATGATATAATATGACAGTGTTATTATGCCTGTTTGGTGAAATTTTCACCAAGTTTCCCAAACTTGTTTTTTTTCCTATGGCTTCTAGCAAATTGTGAAAATTTGCTATAAATTTCACGTTACCAAACACACCTATTATTGTTGTTTGAACAAAGAAGCTTTTCGAAATGAAACTAATTGGATCTGTTCCAAACATTGTACAGAACTTGTTTGGTATGTCAACTTGACGTAAGTCAGATGTCAAATTAATAAAAAAAAAATACCGAACATACCTATAGTTGTTGTTGTTTGAACATAGAAGCTTTTCGAAATAAAACTCTAGCTGAATCTGTTCCAAACATTGTACAGAAAGTGTTTGGTCTGTCAAATGTCAGGTTGGCGAAAATCAGATGTCATATCATTGAAAAAAAAAAAATGATTTACTGTTGTGGCAGAAAATTGTTGCCAAAGGTTGCCACCAAACCGTTTAACAATTTTCTTCTCTGTGAGATAATTTCATTAATATTTGGCAGACTGGCTTATTTAGCTCAAAAATCCTTAGAACAGAGCTTATGTGTCACCAAATTTTGCCAAACTTTTATTTCCAAACTAGTCTGTCCCTATCCTTGGATTTCTGTACATTTGTGTGAATTTTAGTCCAAAGTCTTCTTGACAGTTCATAAAAAAATATAATTGACAGAAGTTTGGACTAAAAATCACAGAAATTCAAAGTAAAGGAACAGGCTTAATATTTACTGCTGTGATAAGGAGGGTTCACATGGACGAACATTGCTTGACAGCATTGCTTGATTTGATCATTTGAACGCAAGAAACAACCGCTTGACAGCCAATGTTGTATGGTTCTTAAAATATTTTGAATACTTGTTCCATTTCCATCAAGCGTAGCTGGTCCATGTGAACCCCCCTATAGAAACTGTCAACAAACCGTTCCACACTTTTTCGTCAATTTGTTTTTCTCTGAGAGAATTTCATCAAAGTTAAAGCCTACAACAGGTTTTTATACTGAACGAAACAATGCCCAACAGTATAAAGCCCCAAAAAAAATAAACATTTCTAAGAACTGTTTCCTTACCTAATTTTATTTTGATTTCAAAAAAAAATAAAAAAAAAATTTTAGCCCCGCAAATAACATAATTCCCCAAATATAAGTAAGGCTTCAAGTTCTTTTAACAATACTCTTTTCTCCAACAAGAACAATATCCATGCTTATAAGTACGTCCCGTCCATTGACCAATAACAACAAAAAAATGAAGTTAATTCCTTTTGACATCTCCGAGGTTGTTGACAGAAAAACAACAGGAGCAGCAGGTACAATTATTATTATTGTAGGCAGGGATAGGTAGGTACTCGGATTACATTATTGTTGTTGTTGTTTTGTTTGGACTATACTATTCCTTGAAGTGGGTATATACCCTACGTGTGTTATTAAAAACAATCGAACTCAAATGACCCTTAACGAGTGTATGTATAATATATGTATGTTCCCGAAAGTTCCCACAATACGGGATTGTTTCTGGACTTTTTGTTTGTACTTCGGCTTGATGCTTGCAACCACGGCTTCTTTGTTCCTATCTCGAATGAACGATGACGCGGATATCGAAAATATAGGATTACACAATTCTTTTATCCTTTTTTTCCCGTTTTTTTCTGTACTTCTTATTTTTAACTGAACGTGTGTAAATATAATTTTTTTTATGTATACGATTTGCTGAAAGCAAAAGACAAAAATACCGCCGCGCCCGCCATGTTGGTATAGTCGATGAACCCAAACATGTTCCAGTTAAAGGGTCGTCCTCGGTAACATGTTCCTGTGGTTGTTGGATTGTTTTGGAGAATCTTTCGATAAAAAAGAAAAAAAAAAAACACCGATTATATTTTATCCTTGGCAGGCCTTTTCAAGCAGGCTATTGTTTGGTTGTTTTTGATTTTTTTTTGTTGCTGGTTCAAAGAGGACCAACGGATTTCGCGGACAACAAAATGCACATCCGAAGAAGAATTTTTGCTACACGTAAACATCTTAATTTTTTTTTTTGTTATAATATCTGCTGCCACATAAAAGGCTATTGACCTGAGGGAATTTATGTTGTTTTCATAGAAATAATATTCACGTGAACCGGAATTCCAGAAAATTCCAAAAATTCAATTAAACTTCCGGTCACGTTTGCAAATAGTAAAAGAAATTGCGTTATTCGTTTTCTGTTTTGTGTATATTTTTGCTGTTGTCTTTTATTTTTAAGGTAAACTAAAATTGAAAGTTTTCCATCCACCAACGCAATACGTTCGAAAATTTTATTTGCGTATAATGTTTATATTTCTTCGAAATAAGGAATCTCAGTATTTTTTTTTTCGTTCTTTAGGCGAATTCCTTAGACGCAGTATCTTTTCTGGCAGACATAAACATGGCGTTAATGTTCGAGTTGTGTTTGGGTTTTACTAAATAAATGTCTGGGTTGTTCCTTTCGTTTTTTTTTTTTTTGTGTTTAAATGATATTTGCGTAATCATGTCTGGATTATTTAATTTCTGGTGTTCATTTGATTGGAAAACGAGAATTCATTCGCGCGTTTGTTGGGAGCTAATTTTAGCAGGATCTTCGATTGATTTGGTTTGGATTTTTGATTTGGTTTTGTGGAGCACGCTTTTGAAAAAAAAATATTGTTTTTCTTTTAATGTAAACAAGGTCAATGTGAATGAATAAGTGATGCTGATAATGTTAATGTATACATGTTTCTTAACTTTGAAATGTCAGTGTTTTATTCCAGTGATTACAAAGAATGTTTGGCATTTATATAGATGTAATATTTATTGGCAAACAAAAACATCTCTCTTGATTAACAAAACTTTGAAATTAGTAAAAATACGAGCTCAGATATCAATTTTGTCTCTACAGGATATTTACTCTGAATCTTTTTAGTAAAAGTAAAAGCCTAAAGTTCTTTTGAGTGCTACTGAGGGTCAGTTTTTCAGTGCTGAGTTTACCTTTGAGCTAAGACAAAGTTGACTAAACCTTAAAATAAATTGACCCCGAGTTAACTCAAGAAAAATTTTTCAGCTGAGGGTTTACGGTAGTGCCCAGCCAAGTTCGCGGCACTACACCCTTTTTACAGGAACAAACTCAGGCGATTTTCAACCCCCCTCTAACTTCAGTACCAATAAAGTCAGAAACTTCAAATTCGCAGTATTTGCTGAGCTGATCAAACACAGGTGGCTCACCAAATTTCAACTCTTTAGCATTAGTAGTTCCCGAGATAAAGGACTTCAAAAATCTTAAAAACCGTAACTGACTGACTGATTCACTGACTCACTGACTCACTGACAGTTCATCAAAATTATGGAGCACTTCCCGACATCGTAGAAACTTGAAATTTCGCACAACGGTAGGCCTTGTGGTACATACAAAGGAAAAAATCGAAAATCTGCAATTTTCTATTCAGGGGGCGTGGCATCCACCCACTTTCTTAAATAATCTATAAATTATATGGAGCCTTTCCGATTGTTGTAGAACAATGAAAATTGGTAGGTTGGTAGGGTTTGAGGTACTTAGAAAGAAAAAAATTGAAAACTTGGAGTTTTCTATACAGGGGGCGTGGCATCCACCCACATTCTTATAAATTCTTATAAATTATATGGAGCACTTCCGATTGTTGTAGAACGATGAAAATTGGTAGGTCGGGAGGACTTAAGGTACTTAGAAAGAAAAAAATTGAAAAATTGCATTCAGGGGGCGTGGTATCCACCCACATTCTTAAAAATTCTTATAAATTATATGGAGCACTTCCGATTGTTGTAGAACGATGAAAATTGGTAGGTCGGTAGGCCTTGAAGTACTTAGAAGAAAAATAATCGAAAAATATGAATTTTCAGTTCAGGGGGCGTGGCATCCACCCACATTCTCAAAAATTCTTATAAATTATATGAAGCACTTCCGATTGTTGTAGAACGATGAAAATTGGTAGGTCGGTAGGACTTAAAGTACTTAGAAGGAAAAAATTAAAAAATTGGAATTTTACATAGAGGGGGCGTGGCATCCACCCACATTCTTAAAATTTTTTAAATTATATGGAGCACTTCCGATTGTTGTAGAACGATGAAAATTTGTAGGTCGGTAGGACTTGAAGTACCTACTTAGAAAGGAAAAAAATCGAAAATTTGGAATTGTCCATTTAGGGGGGGGGGGGGGGGGGTGCCATCCACCCACTTTATCAGAATTGCTATTATTTGTATGGAGCACTTTCGGTTGTCGTAGAATTATGAATTTTTGTAGAGCGGTAGGGCTTGACTTTCACCTGGCAAAATAAATCTTTGCAAAAAGGAGTGAAATCACAACAAAAACATAAATGTCTAAAAAGGAGCCAAGTTCGTAAGTGTACAAGAAACCTGTGCGTAAAAAGCCAGCCAAAAAAAGTAATGAGATCTAAAATATATGCCAAGTTTTAAGTTCATGAAGTTTAATATCAAATATCTTAAGTAGAGTAATATCGAAACAATTCCAAATCATGACAGAAATTTGGTAATAAATGATTACTGATTAAAATTTGGTGGATTTACTTGGCAAGTTAAGAACTTTACTTTACTTTACTTTACTTTACTGTACTTTACTTTACTTTACTTTACTTTACTTTACTTTACTTTACTTTACTTTACTTTGCTTTACTTTACTTTACTTTACTTTACTTTACTTTACTTTACTTTACTTTACTTTACTTTACTTTACTTTATTTTTCTTTACTTTACTTTACTATACTTTACTTTACTTTACTTTAGTTTGCTTTACTTTACTTTACTTTACTTTACTTCGTTGAACGTAAAAACCCTTCTTCTCGGCACCGTTTTCAAAACTCACAAAAGCTCCTCCAACATTACGCTTTGATCTTCCGTTTATGTCAATAGTATCGCGTCTGCGCTTGAGAGTAACTAAACGGCCTTTTGAAAAACTGTCCCTCTAGTTTTAGTGCAAGAGTTTTTAACCATTAAATACATGAAAACGACAATTTTACCTTACACTCCAGTTCGTTGAGCTAGGTCTTTATTTATAAACGAAAAAAAATCGACTGATTTTGTATTTGATGGTAATGGATCGTTCGGATTAACCGTTGCTTAGCACTTATCCGTTGAACCATCGAACTGCGATTCGGTCGATTAGGTCCTTATTTTAAGAGGAAAAGAAAAATAAAAAAAAACCTGAACAATTTTTGTTTTAAATTTTTCAGAAATAGAAACTCTTTTCTTAACAAAAAGTAACTGAAATAAGAAAAATAATTTATTCGAGATCTTTTATGTTGCTTATGTATAACATTATGTTCTAGTTTTACGAACTTCTAAAACAATAAAACTCATTGCAAACAGTACAAAAAAAATAAATTAATCACCTTGAAATAATAACATTTTATGTTCAGTGATTCTACAGTTTATTTGTTTATGTAAATGGCGCCCAATACGAGTTCAAGTTGTTTTCTTTTGAGAGCCTAATAAAACAAAAACATAGTCTGCAACTTGTTCCTGAAAGGTAGTAAAACCCATGCACTAATCTTTTCACAGGAAACACAAGCGTCAATCAAAAACCACAAGAATACATCTATGTGTAAACCTAACCTTATAAATTTCCCCCAACTCAAACTCAGCAACATATTTAACTTCGTACTCTTTATAGTTTGCTTTATATTTAAATTTAATGCATATCACATCAAGATTGCACAATTTCATGCAGTTAAATGCCATAACAGTCCTAAAAAAATGATGACGACTAACTGCTCCTGCGCTGTTGCCACAGAACAACACCGTTACAATTAGTTCAAAGATATATAGTACTGGCTGATGGCGCGAAGAGCGCAGGGCAAAACTTCTTAAAACTAGCTACTATACTCCAATACTAGAAGTAATTGGGTGCCCTCGAGCTACATGGGGCAGCAAACCAACCAACGAACGATCGAATGAACGAACGGATGGATCATTAGAATATTACAACTTCCCGGAGATGTTTGAGGCGGTTTTACGATCGCGCCACCGCTGCTGGCTGCTACAATTCGTCTTCGCCTAAGCGCCCAGCCAGCTAGCCAACCAGCCAGCAGTATATCATTGCCCCATCTAGCGACGGAGTGGAGATTTACGACTGAGCGAAAACCATCTAATTATTACTTGGCGAATGATGAAGCGATTTTTATGTCCACCACTTGCGCCACGCCGCTGGGCTATTCAATTGCAACAGATAATAGCAAATAGCGCAGTGACTGAGAGAGAAGATTATGTAGATAGGGAGAGATGGGCGAAAGGGAGCATGGCTGGAATGATTTCAGAGGGCGCCTTCTATGATTGGTTTGTTAGCTGGGTTATTGTTATACCCAGCTCCCGTGTGGTGGTGGCCCTCCAAGCAATTTTTCATTTGCGCTGTTTAACATGTTCGATGCAGAAAATTAAATCGCAGAGACGTGTTATTATGTCAGACCATTAGAGACTGCAGAATCTATGAACGGGGCACACCGGCACGCTGCTGTTTTATTATTCGTCATCGTCATTCTAGTATTTATTCGGGATCAAAATGATTACACAAAAGCAAAGCAAACTCTGTGCTGTGGAAGAATATATATCCGGCTTGAATGCCAATTCTATAGTTGATTTTTTGTTGGAACACAAATTACAGGTCCCAGCTGATGGGAGCGTATAGCGTAGCGCAGCGAAACGCGCTACTGACGTGCGTGCTGATGCAGTGCGCGAGGTGAAGTGAAGTGAACACCTTTCAGATGAACGGACTCGAATTCCGTTCGGCAGCAGCAGCAGCGTTGCAGGCGTTTCTTCTAATTGCATCTCGAGCTGTCAGGAATGGAATTGCTTTGTCCTAAGGCGTGAGTTTCATTTGTATCTTATTCGAAGACTTACAAAAAAAATCTGGTATTATATCTTTGACTGATGGTGGAAAAGCTAATCAAGAAAACTAATTTTTTCTTTCGTTTTTTTTTCTTATTTTTTTTTTATATTTTTTGATGAAGTATAAAGAGTAGTTTGCGTCTTTGTTTGCATGTCACGAGATAGATATACGACCATAGTTGGAATTCAGTTTAATGAACACAAAAGTGGGGTCGCTTCTAATAAAGCTATTAGAACTCCAGAGATAATGACTCTGAAATGATAATTTAACAAAAAAAAAAGTTACTGTGAAAGCATTAAAATGTAATCCATGTTACATTGCATGTAAAAAAGTGTTTCTCTCTGTTCTGACAAATTGATGAGCATTCTTGGACCTGTGTGTGGTGTTTTTTGTTTGCTGACGCTGACAGTTGGACGTGTGCCAAAGGTGTTGAGATTTTTTTCCGAAGAAGCAAAACAAAAACTAATTCCGGGATGAAGAGAATTGGTGTAATTATCAGCCAAATGTGCTGAAAATTCTTTGAAAAGTTAGGTGCAACATGCAATCTGCATACATAGAATATGAAGCATCATAACTTCAAGTTGTTAAGTGTTTAGACGATGCGATCGGTTTTGCAACCAAACTTTAAAATGTTCATTGTGTGAACGCATATCAAATTGTGTGAGACGGGCTATCATATTATGTCAGATGAGCTGTCAGTTCTTGTGTGAGGAGAGATGTTTAAACCTAGTAAGTTGCTGATGTGAAACAAAATTGTCTGTGGTCTCCAAAAAAAATAACGAACTGCAAATGAAAACAGAACAGAACAAACAAATAATCATGAAGAGTTTTACACATTGAAAAAATAAAAACGGAAATAAACTTAATAAAATCTCAAAAAAATCATCAACAATCGAAAAACTTAAATGTAATTTTTCGAATTAGTTCTAAGAAAAAGAGGAGACCTCTCCAAATAATCTGCGTTCAGTATCAATTTCGTTCAAACAACAACGTTAAGCCTAGTACGCTGCTGATGCTAATGAAATTTTGCTGCGGTCTCCGATAAAACAACAAAATGCTTACGAAAAAAGACCGGAGAAATTTTCATGGAGAGTTTCACCAATTGCAGAAATAAAAACAAAATCAAACGTAAATAAATTACAAAAAGCCAGACTGTTATAAAATAAACAACAAAAACAAACGTAACATTACAAATTTCATTTTTCTGATTAGGTAATTCTCAAAAAAGAGTGGAGACTTCTCTTAATAATCAATTTCGCTAATCGAACAGCTCAAAACTTAGTACACTGCTGATGTGAAATGAAATGTTCCTCGAGTCTACAAAAATATAACAATATTCTTACGGAAACACACCGGACAAATATTAATGGAGAGTTTGACCAACGCATATAAATAACAAGGCATTGTTGTAAACAGTGGCAAAACAACAAAATCAAAATGGAATAGATTCACATTCAATTAATGGTCCGGCTAGTTAGTTCTGTGCAAAACAAGAGTGGAGACTTCTTGAAATAATCTTCTACAACTATCAATTTTGGTCATTTAACAGCGTATAGCTTTGCACATACTCTGCTCATGGAAAACTAAATTTTTCTAAAGTCATCAAAAAGATGATAAACTGCTTGTGAAAACACAGCGAACAAGTATTTTTGGAGAGTTCGACTTATTGAAGAATAAAACACAAACAAATGTTTTAGTGCAGTAAACAACAAAAAGAAAAAATACCGCATTTCCGCAAACAATTAATGGTCCGGGTAATAAATTCTGTCAAAAAAAAGAGTGGAGACTTCTACAAATAATTTTCTTCAATTATCAATTTCACTCATCCAACGGCGGGTACTGCAAAACGATATTGTTTGTGTATGATTTCATTATGTCATTATTGTAGGGGATTTTTCGTTTCGAATCCATATAAAAATGAAACAAAAAAATGATGAAAAAAATTACTAACTATAGCAAACTATTTCGCAAACTCTAAATTAATTAAAATTAGAAGAAACCAGTTTTAAAGACAATAATTCCACTTTAGAAGGTTTCGTATGTTGGACTTAGTTTGTATTTCTTAAAATAAAATAGTTTAGTTCGGGAATTCACGTCCCATATCTATCCTGGTGGGTTTGTAAACCATATATTACTCCTGTTTCCGTTTTCAAAGCAATAACTCTCTTTTCTTGTTTACTTAAAAACAATTTTAAATGCAAATCCCACCACGTGCATTGTGCATCAGTTCTTGATCCTCCTTCCACCATTACAATTTAAATTTAAATTATTCAATTGTTAATGTCGCCTTTTCCCAGAGGGACATAAAAGTATTTTTTTTTTTAAATCAACTCTTTTGAAAAGATACTCAATGTTCTGTGTGAACAAAATCGTATATTCTCGTAAATATTTTGTACTCAAAGGACAAAGCACAATTTTTGATTGCATAAGTACAACGCGTATATAATGATTTCCTTGTGTGTGATATCTTGCCTCTAACTTCAACTCCTTAACTCAAGAACGACCAAGACTCAAACCCTCAAAGACGAAACACGATAAAAAATAAAGCTGATTGAAGAGCAAAGGTTGTGGATGATGCGGACGAGTATACGAGATGAGGATGGGATATGGTTGACTCCTCTGGCGTTGTCGTCCGAAATAGTATAGTACGGTATAGAGTATGGTAGTATAGTAGGTACGAGTGAGTACCTACAACATAGTACAGTATAGTATCGTATACAACAACGAGGAGCGATATCCTTTGGGATATTTTATTTCTCTGACAAGAGTAATTTTCCAAAGTACCCACTTCAAATAAACTCTGAGCTGTTCTGATGCAGTATAGCGTTAGCGTTTGTCCCCCGTTTTTTTTTTTTTTTGTGTTTTTTGCAATGTTTCTTTTCTTTTTGAAGAATTTCTTTTATTTTATTTTATATTTCTTTTAATTTTCATTTTTTACCCCCGGCCCGTATGGGGTTACTGACCACATATATCCATTGTGCCTGGCAGCAGCCAGCAAAGAAGCAGCTTTGCTTAAGTGCCAGAAAAAAAAAATAAAAAAAAGGAAAATCCTTTGGGGGATCCATCCGCATATAACCTACACTCAATGACGACGACGACAACAGCAGTGTTAGCAGTCATGTGTGAAAGAGAGAAAGAGGTGCAAATACTATAAAACGTCTTTGTTTCAAAAAGTCTTCAGAGTTTAACTATGGGTTATGCAAAAGCGGTTGAAATAGAAGTCTATATGCAGCGGGCAAATGAAGGATTATATATAGGGTGTAAGCAAAAGCCTTGCCGCTTTGAAGTTTACAAGCTCTTTGATGTGTTTTGTTTTATAAGTCCAACCGAAAGAGATGTAGGGAACACCTAATTTGTAAAAGGGTGCATTTAAAAGTAAGTTTTTTTTTTCTTCTAAAATAAAGCGACAAATGTGATGTTTGTTGTTCGATTTTGATTGATTGTTTAAAAAAGGGATATAAGTTTCTTTAAGGAGCCTTTGAAGGCGGATATAGTTACTGCTACTCAAAGCGACAAGCTTATCCATCTAATCATACCTTCACTTTTGTTGCATCTACCTTCAAAGGAGTTTTTCTTTCTTTGAGAAAACTAGAACCCTTTGTTGTTGTTCTATAAAGGAAATTCAACTTAATCTTGACTCATGTGATGGGGTGTGTTTAAAGTCTTAACGCAGGCTCCAACATTCTATTTAAGTTAAAAAAGTCAAACACCTACTAACTTAAGGTCTGTTCCTTGCCGACTTTCAAACAGTTTGAAACCGCCAGATTTAGTCCGAAGTCGTTCCACACTTGAAAAATTGTACTGGTCCGCACCAAATCTGGCGGTCTGAAACTGTTTGGGACTAAACCATGGAACAGGGTTTTAATATGAAACTTTGACTTTTACAAATGTCAAAAACGCTGTATTTGTAGGTTGCTAACGAACTTTTACTTTTGTATGTTTCTTTATCTTAATACTACATTTACACCTAACACTCTCTGCGATTAAATACGATATTCCTCAAATCTTCTTCAAATCTCGAAGACAAGAATTTAATCTTATTAAGTCTTCCTAGGACAAATAGTTTTTAAATCGAACTAACTTACTCTTAAATGGCGCTGAAGGATTCATTCGAGGCTGCATTCAGTTCTTCATTATTTGACAACTATGAAACATTCCATCTCAAGTATGCAAATTTTCGACCGCAAATAATTTTTCATAAGATATTGAAGTTAGCACCACCTTTTTCAATTTTTGTTATAATATTAGTAATTTCATAAGCATTTTCTTTTTTGTTCAGAAGCAAAACTGAAAAACTGTCAAAACCAAAATGGCGGGTCCTATGTCCCTTCACTTGTCAAATATCGACATTTATTCTGTGTCTACGTGTACTACGTACTCCAATACTAATATTTTTAATTTCTGACACCTTTAATCTTGACAACCTTTAGATTTGTGTAGGTAATGTGATGATAGAATGAGTTGAGCACATTGCAAAACGACTTTCTTTTTAAATAAAATAGAAAATCCTGGTGCTGACTTCGCACACATAAACAATTTCATTCTTTCTAATGAAAACCTATACTTTTGGTTGGAATCTGGGTTTGTTCGTTTGCTAACCTTTCATTTTCAGTTTTGGAAAGTAAACGAATGGATCTTTTATTTAATTCCGTTATTCTCAAAACTTTTTTTTTCAAAATTTTACAGCTTTTTTCTTTTTATATGAACTTCTTGATGACGTAAGCGTGATTAATTGGTGGAAGTTGGATGTTTTGAGCAAGTAAACGAACAAACCTCCAAACTCCATTTGTTAACATTGTTGTATTTGTAATTTCTATTCATGAATTACGAGTTGTTTGTTAAGGTAGAACTTTAATAGTCGGAAGGGCACTGAAGCTAATGTCAAAAACCAACGAAAAGTTGCTTTCCATACCGAAATAGGGGAACACACCCATAATGTATTTATCATCTTTCTCTTTTAGGGATTCCTATTTCACCAAATGTCAGTTTTACTTCCCGAGTGCACCTCACTTCCGTAACCAAAGTTGAACGAAACTTGACGAAACGCTCCACTTATATTCGCGTCATATGCTTTCCGTGTACTCGCTTGTTTTCTGCCGACCACTTAAGTGCCCCTCCGAGGATTATAGTTCTAGCCTTAATAATTTGCAAATCTAATCAATGTAGCTGTTCGTTTCAGCTTGTAGGTGAACCAAAATGGCTTCCTAGGCTTGCCATGTTTATTTGATAATCTCTGGTCAGAACATCGATTAGAAAAAAACTTAAAAGAAAACTACAAAATGTTCCGCATTAAACCACTTTTGTGTATAAAATATCAAAATCGAAAAAATGAAATAAAAATAAACCACTTTTGTGTATAAAATGTTAAAAACCAACTTTTAACGACAACAATCATATTAAAAGTAAAATTATAAATTTCACAAGCTATTAACTATTCACAACAAACACACAACAATCCAAAACTTGAAGCGAAATGAACTGACAACTGTAAGAACTTTCAAGCTCCCAAACTGACCTAAAAATAGTAAATCAAAGTTAGACTACATAACGCAACAAATTTAATTTTCTTTAAATATATCTGCGGTCTCACTTTGTGTTTTTACTTTTTTCTATTAACATTCAAAAATGTATAAACTAAAGTTTTATATCACGTCTCAGTTTCCAAAAAAAAAAGGATTTTCTTGATTGATGACAGTCTTTTTACTTGACAAAGAAAAGAATGCATTTTCTGTATATAATTTCACTTTTGTTTACAGAACAACAAAGTGTCAAAATATTATTGAAATACTTTACTTAAGTTGTCAGATCAAATTCGTTCTGTTTGATTTTTCATACATACATATATGTACACTTGACAGTAGATGATTCAAAAATTTTGTTATGAATCCTCTGTCTCTGTGTTTCTTTGTGAATTATTTTGCTTGTGTTTAAATCAAGTAGACAATGACGCTTAATAAACTTAAGCTAAGAATAGTATTATAACAGTTTATTCATTGTTTTAGTCAAAAGAAAAAAATACCTACTTCAGACAAACAGATTTATTTGCTTTGTCTCTTATATTTAAAATGCAAAAAGAACCTCCTTGATTATTTTGACTGAAAAAAAAAACACTTAAATGTTCACCCACTGAGCCTAAAATTGTTCGAGAGTTCAACTTTAAAACTAGCAAAAGTGTTGAAACTCAGGTGAGACAGTTTCATTTGACGGTATCTGTAGATGTAGACTGGCACATTTATTTAATGACTCCACCGCAAGATTTTTGTATTCTTTTATTGCAGAAAGAAACATTTAAATTGATTTCATACATCATACAAAATTACAAATACTATGTCTGTTCGCGTACCTCCCAAAACTACGAATTTCTTCGAATTTAGCCTATAGTTCTGTCAAAGCTCATATAAAAAAAAAAAAATTGTTGAAACTCGTGGTTTTGGGAAGTAAGTACACGAACAGACATACTAAAAACGAATTTTCTGTCAGTTTTGTTAGATCTGTTTATTTACTTAATCGAAAAACTGGTATATATATTTTATGAAACATAAGTTCGTATGCAATTTTTTTGTGAATTTGAAGTGATTTCAGGTGATTTTGAAACTGCTGCAATAAAAAGAAATTGTGCATTTTTGAAGATAATTATATGAACAAAATTCCGAATTTGCAAATTTACAATACGTCTCCATCAATATTAATTTTCTCACATTTTTGTACGAACTTGAACTTTTGTTGACTGTCGGTCGTGTCGTCTTAAATACGTAGACATTTTTAACATTTATGCAAAATTTGTATATTAATAGCATTAACAATAATATTTTTTTTCTTTTCAGGTAAATGCAAAACTTCTACTTGAAAATCCAATGGTTTTGGTGAGTTTTTTTTATTTCTTCTGAACTCACCTCCGGAATAGACCCTTACGTATGGAGCTACCCATTTCTTATGAAGAACAATATTCTTCAAAGTAAAAATTGGCACATTCGCATGAAAGTAAACGTTTATCTGATCTAACAGGTGCCTTACGATACTAGCGTAAGATTTAAGTCACTTTAGGACGAAATGCTGCTGAAATCGAGTTAACCATCATAACATTTTCTATTAAAATCCTCGAATACCTATTTTATCTTTTTATCTTTTTAGTATAGCACTAGCTTCATTATGACACTTAAACCATTACAAATGTCAAAAAAAGGTGTGTTTGGCTAGTTTGTTGTCTTAAACTGTCACTTCTCTTATTTGGTATAACCGCAGTTTTTTCATTCCATGGATTCTATTTTAAAACAAAGTAATTTAATTAATAATGTCAATCTTTTCAAAACCATCACATGCTTGAATATTGAAAATATGGAAGTGTTGTCCATTCCACATCGGAATGACAACGAAACTTTTCCTTTTCTGTTTTTATTTGTTTGCTGATGTTGACGTTGCATAGCGCCAGTGCGATTGCTTTCATTTATCGCCATGTAAATTACTTTTTGTGGGCGAAAGCTTAGTTGCCGCACAATGGGACCTCATGTATGGAGAGCGTGCTCAAAATGCAAAATTGAAACTAACGGTTTCGTATGAAATTTTAACGTGGATTCAAAGTTGACATGATTGCTTATCAATATGTCAAGTTTTGAAGTTTTGGGAGACAGAAGGGTAATAGAAAATAAGCGATAAAAGTAGCAGTTCGTGTAAATTCTAAAATCCATTGTGCAGTTGTAGGTCATTTGAAAATTTGAAAAAAATAAATTTGTGGTGAATACAAAAAAATAAAAAATATATTGGCATCAAATGAAGGTCAGTGGAAAATGAAAAAATATTTTTATCAAATTAGAACAACATATTTCCCTTACATTTTAAAAAAATTGAAAAGTTACGTAGAAAATATTCAAAAAATCTTATTTCGGGTTTGCGCACCATGCTCTCACTTTTGACTTATGTTTCATATAGAGGAATATTGATACTACTAGACCACATATTCAGTTTTAAAAGCATCGTGCGCAAAATCAAAAAAAAAAAATTTGAACATTTTCTACGTAACTTTTCAATTTTCTTAAAATGCAAGTGAAATATGTTGATCTAATTTGATAAAAACATTTTTTTTATTTTAATGACCTTCATTTGATGCCAATATATTTTTTATATTTTTGTATTCACCACGAATTTATTTTTTTCGAATTTTCAAATGACCAACAATTGCGCAATGGATTTTAAAATTTACATGAATTGCTGCTTTTATCGCTTATTTTCTATTACATTTCTGTCTCCCAAAAACTTCAAAACTTGACATATTGATAAGCAATCATGTCAACTTTGAATCAACATTACAATTTTATTCGAAACCGTTAGTTTCAATTTTGCATTTTGAGCACGCTCTCCATACAAGAGGTCCCAGTGTGTGCCGTTGCGAAAGTTTTGCTATGGTTAAGGAGAGCCTTAAAGCTTCAACGAAACTAAACACAAGGGTTGTTTGTTTTGTTATGATAAATCTCAGCTCAAAATATTGTGACTGAAACAGTGTTCTATAGCCATAAGGCGTTTTTCTTTTTTAGCTCTGAGCAGAGCATGGAGTAGAGCTCGATCTATCGGAGTTAGCTCTGAGCAGAGTATGATCAGAGCTCTCCGATATAATTTTGAAACACACCTGAGCTCTGAAATGTCATACTATTGTGATGCGTTCAACTCACCAAAATTAAGTAATAACTTAATTTTCATCGGACAGCTGGCCAATCAAAAACTCGAAAAATTCAAAATTATGAACTGAAATTGATGTGTCGAACGCGTCCACTTGAAATGAGTGAAAAAAGAGTGAAGTTGGCTATTTGCTCCATTCGCTCGGTCTTTTTATCCTGAGCTCATGGAGCGTACTCCGAGCTAGCTCTGATTTAAAAAAGAAACACAAGTTGAGCGCTTTGAGTACTCGGAGCTAAAAAACAAACACAGATCTTTTTTTGAAAGCTCAGTGCTATGCTCGGAGCTAAAAAAGAAAAACGCCTATAGCTGCTTTTGGGAATTCTCATCAGTTTACACTTAAGTCCATCCTCGGACGTACTGTGGAGTACAGAGATTCTTTCTTTGGCTGCACAACAATAATGTGGAATGCTTAATCAGGAACCAATGTGCATTGGTACCTGCTGTTACATCGTTCCGCATTTTCCTAATGCTCGTACTGAGCATGATCGTCTTAAGGGTAGTCAGAACCCCTTTAGTGCGGCCAAAGTTAAAAAAAAAATAAGGATAATAAAAGCTAGTTTATTGATGGTTTCCCCCTGTGTGTGAAAAGAGAACTTAATCTGAATAGCTTTATGAATTTTTGAATCTTTATATATTTTTCTTTTGAAATGGGATTTTAACCACTTTAAAAAATGTAATGCACTCTTTTTTTTCTGGTCCTGACAAACGTTCCCCCAATTTTTGCTCGTAATATTCCAACACTCTGCCAATTATACGTATTAATTTTGTATAATTATAATTTTTGGGTCTTTTTTTACAAAATCTCAAACGAAATGGAGTAGAGGAGGTACCCGCATCACTCATTCATGCATTTAAAAAGGAATAAATATTTTAAAAAAAAGTCAAATTCCATTAAATTCCTTGCAGGAAACGACACCCCCGAATGAGAGAAAGTAAACCCAAATAAAACTAAAAATCCTTTTCATATTAGGTACATAGAAACAAACAAACAAAATGAATTAAAATAACTTCATTGCTGAATCAATATAATATAATGTCTACCTATATGCACAGTTGGGTTGAATCCTTATTCCCATCTCTGCTGCAGCCGCATTAATGCGCCAAGCCAATGGATGATGGCTGGCTCCCCTTGTACACATCGTTTCGTGCTTAATTTAACGTAATTAATCCTTTTTGTAGATTTTGTGTTGTCATCGTCGACATCGTTGCCGTTGTTGGTTTTTTTTTTTGTATTTCAGTTCATAACCGTACCTATACGATATGGCAGTCACATTTGTCCTTCCTCTGGATGTCATTGAACTACAACACAAGAGTACAATTTTCCACTAGAGTCCTTTTTTCTGTGCACCTGCACTCGTTTTCAAATTCATCTATACCCATACCTACCTGCTGTATACTAGGTATATCCCCATCACATCTCAATTTCATTCTCATCTCTCTCTCACTCTTCGCACTGAATCCTTTAAAACATTCGACGTAGTCCTGGAAAATATTCCTATATATCCAGGAATGGGATAGGAAACTTTTTTTTTCCCTGCAGTTGTAGAAAAATTAAAAAAAAAAAACAAGAGAAAATATAATTGAGTGGGAATCGTGCATATGAATTAAACCAATTGAATTCCGGTGGTGGACGGGGCTAGCCTGGCCACCTTTATGCTGGGAAATGGGAATGCACTTGGAAAACTCATATTTTGTTTTTGTATTTAGTAAGTATATTTGTTTTTTCATCATTTAGATGTCCTTAAAACATTTTTTTTTTCATAAATTGTTTGCTAGGTTATTCAAATGTCGAGTTATCGAGGCATGTCATTTCAAGTGGGTGCGGAGAAAAGTTTTCGAACGAAAGTATAATCATGAACTTTTCTCGTTTTTTTTTTTTCATATTTCTGTTTTTTTTTTTGTTCAAATATCTTTAAAGGGCATTGTGATGGTTTGGTTTGTTGACCTTTTCAAAAGAAAAGTTTTCCTTGATTTGAGTTTGTGTTGGTTTTGAAAATAGCAATGATGATGATGATAAATATGTATGTTTCCGGAGGAATTTTGAAGTATGCTCTCCTACTTTATATGACACCCTGGGGATTTTTGCGAATCATTTATCTGTCTTTTTTGACATATTTATCAGTTGAAGTTTTTGATCATAAATTGATGATTTATTTCTTTTTGAACAATTGGAATTTACATCATCAAGGAAATGAGGAGTGAATCGGGTTTCTTTTAAATTGTGGAGGAAAGAAAAAAGTTAAAATCTAAAATATAGAATGATGTTATGCATCGGGTCTTCCAGTAGAGACTTCCAAACTTTGACAGTTGATAGCGCCCATATTGTTGAAGCTGCATACATCTGTCAAATTGACTGTCATTTATTCAGTCAGTTTCTCCAAATTACCTTAGATGGATATAGCATTCAACAACACGTGCAAGTGTAGAAATTATTTTATCAAAACGGGTGTTCTGGGTGTGTTCAGGCAAAGTTCTGCGCTCATTTTACGTTCGCCAATCATCCTAATGGATGAATGGGTATATCAACAAACAAAATTATGGAATTTGGGACGATATCAATCCACATGAGATTCAAGATCGTCCTATGCATCTCGAAAAAGTCACTGTTTGTTGTGGATTTTGGGCTGGCGGCGTCATCGGTCTATATTTCTTTGGAACGACTTTGGACAGGTCATCAAAGTCAACGGCGAGCGCTAAAGGCGCATGTGGTTTCGACAGGACGGTGATAAGTGCCAAACAGCTCACATCACATTGGAAATTCTACACGAGTGAAACAAGAGCATGGTCATATCACTTGGATGTGAACTGGCCGCCGAGATCGTGTGATTTGACCCATTACACTTTTTCCAGTGCGGGGTTTTCTGAAGTCGCAGATCTATGCGAATAAGCCACAAAACACAGCGGCCCTCAAAGCCAAAATACCCCATGCCATTGAGGGCAAAGGAAGCGGGAGCAAAAATGACAAGACAATGTTTCATATTCGATTGGAAATCGAAAAAGACTGAAACTGTCAAAAAAAAAACAATTGAAAACGACACCAGAAACATGAACATCAAAATTTCTCATGTCGTTTTCGATTGGATTTCTGACTGTCCTGCTCCTTTTTGATTCCAATCGAATATGAAAACATCGTGTTGTCAAATTAACACACAAACTACTGAATGACACCATTTTATAAAATAGCGTATTCAACCATTTATGACTTTTGACAAGTAGTCTTGAAATCGGGAAAAGAAAAAGACTCCGAAAACAATACTGGGAACAGCCAATCGAAGGCTTTTGGAGTAGTAGAAGTAATGTCATTTTCGACTGAATTTTCTGACCAATCGAACATGAAAACATCGTGTTGTGAAATTTATACACACATTACTGAATGACGCCATTTTATAAAATGGCTTCCTCAAGCATTTATCACTTTTGACAAGTATTTCGTTGAAAAACTGTATATGTATGCGTGTGTTCCAAATCTCCTCCATCTTGAAATCGGGAACAGAAAAAGACTCCGAAAACATTACACTGAACATCTAATCGAAGGCTTTTGGAGTAGTAGTAGTTAAAATGGATTTGAAAAGTAGTACTTCGAACGTCCAATCGACTACGACATCAGTTTTGCTGTCAAACATTCACCAGAGTTTTTATTTACCTTTTGACATTGCCCACCTTTAAAATACCAAAAATGTAAAAATTCCCCTTTTGACCATCAGGCATGTAATTCTAGCGGCTCTTAGCGCCGCCCAATCTAATTACACCCAAAAGGATGAACAAACGCCGACTTCCATTAAAATCCCAAAGACATATCCACATCACAAACTTAAACGAAGAGAGATGTTTTTGCTTTATAAGATGCCACAAGATAAATTGCACAAATTCAAATAACCGATTTTAATAGCGGATATCTACAATTAAAAATGACACAAGCCCCCGGACAACGACGACGGACGGTGTTCTTCTTCGATTTACCCCTCCTTCCTAAAGAAGCCGAGCCGAAGAAGCAGATAATAATTCTCACTCTAATGAAAGATATCTTCTTATAAGCATGTTGTATCTATAGTGTCCTATAGGCAGCAGAACCCAATGAGGCAGCACACCACACATGTAATTACTAAACGCAAAGCAGGAAGAAGAATTTCTCTTCTGCCTTGGCTTGGCTTTTAATAATATCATAGGCTGACCAGGTTGCCATCACATGTATCCCGCTGTGAAATTGACAACTGCAACACCTTTCTTGCCACAGCAATAGCAACCAGCAGCAGCAGCAGCAGCAAGCAACAAAATCAACGACAACAACAACAAGAAAACCATTGGCCAATGGTCACTTGGGTTGAACTAATAACGAACTGGCTGGCATTCATTATAGGCCTGTCTCCCCGTTGGAGACGCGTTCCTCTACCAGCTATTCATCTGCATTTCTATCAGTCATCCTATCTTCCATCATCTATTCAGACTGCCTTCATCTGGATATCGTCGTCGTCGTATACAGTCGTTGTTGTCATTGCCTATCTGTCCATTGGGTGAAGATGGGGCATGTCCGACTGGCGCTCGCCGCACAACCAGAAACGCTCCAACTAGGTTACACAGCACAGATATTTTGAATGAGTGAATCCTTCAGTCTCGGTTCTCGTCGGTCGTTGTAGTTTTCGTTGAGATTTGGTTTTGTTTCGTTTTTATCATCTGATCACATCATAATATACATTTTCATCCGCATCTGCCGGTTTGATGATGACGACGACCGACGACAAGGACAAGAACCGATGGCGACGCACGACGACGACGCATGCCGAGGAAGAATAAGAGATACCAGATTCAAATGGCGACAGGAACCTGCATCTTACCATTTGCAAAATAGTCATGTTTTGCATAGGCCCATACTGAGAAACCAAAGACCATTTTGTGACTTTGACTGACACAAATCAATCTAGGAGGGGAAATAATTTATTTGTTGGTACAAAAGTCGAAATTACATGTATTACAATAAGATGTCTTGGGCTTGAGGGATGACCAAGGTAACAATAATAACTTTACATATTTAGTAGTGTGCACCTGACATCCCAAGTCGGCATTTGACTCCGGCCCTAATAGGATAGGTAAAACTTAAAGCCTTTCTTTCTTGTATCTTTCTGTCGTCTATTTTGAAGACGTTTTTTTTTTTTGTTTAAGGATCGAACAAGACAAATAAATGTGATCAGATCACATTCGAAGAGTTTTTACTTGTCGTTCTCATAGCCACGTTAGTTATTTTTGTAAGCTTTAAGTCTTGAGAATAGCTTGAAAACATAATCTTAACCGTTGTGACAAATTTTAACTTCGATTACATATTTGATCCTGATCAAAAGCAATTCAAAGATTTTTGATGAGTTTTGGTGTTGTGGTTGTTTAACTAAACTGAAGTTTATATTGTTCGAAAATAGTTTAGTAAATAAATAAAAAGTATCAGCCGTATTTTTGTTCTTATGCGTAGCTTTTGAAATAGCCTTCCAATTCCAAGAGTAATAAGCATTCACTGTTGTCTAAGAGTTGTTTAACTTAGGCAACGGAATTGACTGTCTAAACCTTGATTAAGTGACATAAAACTTGATTAAATAGAACATATTTTCACCTTTTCAGAACTATTTTGTCATTTTGTAACTACATTTAACCTTTTTTAAATATTGCCTAAGAGTTGTTTAACTTAAAGGACGAAATCGGCTGTCTAAACCTTGAGTAGAGTGACATTTAACTTGTTTAAATAAATTGTACTCCCAACTGTTCAAAAACTATTAATTCCTTGTCTAACTAGTCAGCATCTAAGAAAAATTTAATAAAATCAAGGTTTCAAGTATGTGCTAGTAGCCAATTACATGCTTGAACCATTGTTGAACTCCAATTAATCCGCCAAAATCGATGAGTTAAAATTTTTGGACCAGGGATCAAAATTTGAACCACGTTTGTGCAACAAGTTTGGCAAAACGGAAAAAACGATACAATCCTGAAGGCGGCACAGAAAAATTTGTTATTAATTTGCTCAATTTTAAAGATCTACCAAAAAGTCAACCCAATCCCGGTGCTTTCATGTTTGTCTATACGTCCAGCCATGCTGTTGACATCATTTTGTTTGCCCTCATTCAACCCCATCAAAAGAAAATAAAACTTTTCTTTAAAGCAGATGATTTTTCCGTGGCAAGTTAAAAAATTACATATGTACGTATGAAATTCGTGCATTTAATGGCAATATTCTTGACAGTTAAATTTTATTTGACAGCTTTCTCAGAGTAAAAGGTCAAACGCAAAGTTAAAGGAGCAATTGACACGTTTCTTAAATTGGATTCTCAGCAGGATAGGATTGGTGTATTAAAAATTTATTCAGATACCTATACTCAATATTCAGTTCTCAAATAAAAAACATCTACTTCATACTGACATAAGGTCAATATCTCAATGATACTTAAAAAAAAACATTCTATTGTGAATGTTACAAAGGAAGTATTTGACATTTCGAAGAAAATAATTTGACTTCTCTTTAAGAATGAAGTACATATACATTTGTACCTATATTTTGCATTGATATTTGGTTTATATGTAGGTGTAATTTGACATGTATACTAAAGTACACAAATAAAACGCACATGCTTCGATGCACAGTAAAGAGAGAGAGATTTTCTATTTTCATCAAGAGCCCTGTTTGTCACCTAAAATTCACATGACGAAATCCATACAAAACAAATTCCTATACATTCTTTATCTTTAATTACTTATTGTTTGTTTCAGTATGAGATGATGCTTCGGCTTTCATTTATTTAATATTTTCACATAAAATTAATTGCAGTCTGTGACATTTGATAAATAAATTTAAATTTCTATCAATCAACTTTTTCATATATGAATGTATGTGTCATTTGAGATTTCCAAAAAATTAGGCACTTTTCGCTTTCATTTACAAAACTTTGCACAAAGGAGGAACACAGAGGCTTTTATCTGTCTGGAATGATACAGTATATAATTGCCAAATTTCCAATTTTAAGACTTTCACAAAACGTTTCCCACGTGCTTGAGTCGTAAAACTTATACGACGCGACCTTTAAATTAATGTCATTTTATGTCGTTTTCGACTGGACGTTCGGAGTACGCCTTTTCTACTCCATTTTCACTCCATCTACTCCAAAAGCCTTCGATTGGCTGTTCGGAGTACTGTTTTCGGAGTATTTTTCTGTTCCCGATTTGAAGAAGGAGTAGATTTGGAACACACGCATACACAGACAGTTTTTCGTTGCATTACTTGTCAAAAGTGATGAATGCTTGAAGAAGCCATTTTAAAATATGGAGTCATTCAGTAGTGTCTGTGTAAATTTGACAACACGATGTTTTCATATTCTATTGGAATCAAAAAGGAGTAAAACAGTCATAAAATCCAATCGAAAACGACATTAGATTGGATGTTCGGAGTACTCCTTTTCCACTCCATTTTAACTCCAAATACTCCAAAAGCCTTCGATTGGCTGTTCCAAGTAATGTTTTCGGAGTCTTTTTCTGTTCCCGATTTCAAGAAGGAGTAGTTTGAACACACGCATACATATACAGTTTTTCGTCGGATTACTTAAATGGCGTCATTGAGTAGTATGTGTGTAAATTTAACAATACGATATTTTCATATTCGATTGGAATCAAAAAGGAGTAAAACAGTATGAAAATCCAATCGAAAACCACATAAAGATTTAGACCCGTTTGCTCATACGAAACTTAAGCATTTATGTTCTTATTAAAAAGCTTATCTTCTACTTTTACCTCTGCGTAAACTGTCACATAACCGCTTATATTCTACTTAAATATTTATTTAAGGTTCGTATCAGCAAAGCTCAGTTGAATCAGAGGCACTTTGGAAGTCACTCTTTCACGATTTCGATAGTTTTTGACATACATCTGTCAGAAATATGTTAACTCACTACAGCTGATTCGGGATCCACAGCCAATTCGCTGATCGAGTTTAAACCGGGAACTAAGATTATCTCGCACTGAAAATTTGAGTCTTATCCCACTATCTTATTTTCAATGGGTCACTCATCACTGTCGTTCATTGTGACTGACCGCAGAAATTTCGTACAACCTTTGACGGTGCTCAAATGAGCTTGACGGAGGCAACTCATTTTGAGCCACTGTTTTTTATATCACTTTTATTTCATGGTAAGTAAGAGATGGCCAGGGAGGCAGGAATTTTCAAAAACAAAATTAAGAACTTTTGCCTCACTTGGCCATCTCTTTCATACCAAGAGATTTGACATCTGTGTGAGAAAAAACAAAGATGTTAAATTGAGTCGCCTAATGTCAAGCTTATTTCAGCCTTGAATTAAAATTAAAATGCTGTCTAAATGTGTATAGAAATGTGTTGATATTTGAACACTTTTGCAAAAGAATAACAGTTTTGAAATTTGTTTGTTTTAAAAGACTTTGCCTGAGAGCTCATGCGCATTAAACTTTCCGAGTCAGATATTTTCACAAATAAATAAGTACCTACACAAATCTAAGGTATTATACTGCATACGTTGTCAAAACTGGAAGTGTCGGAATTAACAAATGGCTCCGAACGTGATGACAAAAACACACGTAAAAACAATAACAAATTAAAATTGAGATTGTAAGAAATAAAAAATGGATGTGAACGTGATGACAAAAACATACGTAAAACAACAATAAATATTGACATTTGACACAAATTTTGATATATGCGCAGAACTGAACAAAAATCAAAACTCTAATGATACTATCTTTAATATGTGTACTGTGGTCCGAAATAATAATCTGACATAACCTTTACTTGCCCATTTAATCACCAAAGTGACAGCTTAACTATTACACTTGATTAGACACTCAAATGTTGTCAAACTGGATCTATCACTACGCTCACTGTTCAAATATTATATTAATTTTATTTAGTCCCTCCGAAAATAATACAATTTATTCATTATAACAAGAACAATGAATGTTAACAAATTGAATACATTTTCTCCACATACAATGTTGCGAGAGTGTCACACAACAAACAGTAGCAAGTTGATCTAATTGAGTATCATCATCATCATCTTATATTTCATCTAGAAATTCAATACGAATCGAGAGCCACTAACAAAACATGTGTATTTGTCAACACATACTAAATTTTATTTTTAGTTACCAGGTACAAGTTGCAACTCTGACAAACCAAACCACCACCGCGATGACAACCTAGAAATGTCAAAAATTCACACAAATGACGACATTGTACGAAAACATGATTCAATTAGGAGAAACTGTAGATAGATATTAAAATAAAATCCAAAAACAATGTCTAACGAAGACAATAATATTAAATTACTCACAGTGTCTCAGTGGATAAAATATCATTTTCCACCAAGCAGTTTTAACGATGCAAGATCCAGCATAACACGCATTCATCCAACCGAAGCCAATTTGAAGAGTCTATAACAGCAAAAAACAAAAATTGGCGCGCTAAATTACCCCGCAGTTTTGTTTCTCCATCTCATTTGAAATAAAAATCGTTGGGCAGTATAAGAGTATACTTTAATCTGAGTGCGTTCAGAGAAGTACAGTGGCAGCTGTCAGTCAGTAAATATGAAATAGACATTCGTTAAACACTTCGCATGGATCCAGGCGAATAGGCATGAGTTTTTGCACTTCGTTTATGATATCAAATCTCCTCGAACTGCAAAAATTACCACCATTATACTATGTAACAATCTCTTGGCCAACTATAATGCAAGCACAAGACATCTGAGACACAAACGAAGAAGTTTCATGGCCTTGCCTCTAATACTCATACTGACGTTTATGTATTTGACGGTTCTGGCTTTCAACTTTGATGGATCGCTTTCAGGTGTAGAGTTGGCTGGATAGACTTATTGCTCTGCGGTTATAAATGATCATCATTATAATAATGCAGTTGGAGTATTATGGCTTTCAGAATTGTAAAGAACAGAGTATATGACGTTTAAGTGTCAAACTTGAAGTTTTTGACTAATTAAATCTACGATTGTGTCCCGTAACATCGTTTTTAACCGGTTTTTATTGCTTTGCGTTTTCATGGTTGTCCTCTGTATATGGAAAAGAAACTTAAGAATTGCATGGCTACGGCTAGCCATAGTCGCGATTGACGAGCAACTATATACTATACTATACCTACAACTGAGAATAATTTATAGGTTTGCAAAGACGAATGACATTTGTAGACTACGTGTAAAATTAATAGATGACTGTTGCTGATATGTAGAAGATTTTTCTTAAACTGCGTTTCTAGGTAGTGTTAGGAAATGTAATTAATTGTGAAGTAGTAAAATGTGTAAGAAGATTTTTTTCTTTTTAGTGAGGTATCTGCGTATTCAATAAATAAGGTAGCACTCAGAGTTGAGAGAATGTGGTTCTTTCATGGGGTATGAAATTAATTTATTCTGACATTTAAATGAAGATGCTTCTAATTAATTGGTATAATTATTGATTGCATTTTTAAATGAAAATAAGTAGATGCTGAATTTTTTAAATACTAGTCTATTTTGAAAAGAAGAATAATGTTTTTTTTTAATAAATATGTTATTACTTAATTAAATTTTAAACTACTTTTCAAATAAATACAGTCGATTCTGCTTAGCTGGAACATCATAATTGCGAAAAAAAAATTTCAGTTTGTCTCTGTTAACCAATTTAATTTTTTTAAATAATTGGATTGCAATTAAATATCAGCTGTCACTCGAAATGATATGTGTTACGAAATTATCTGAGATTGTGAATTTGTATTTGAAATTTTGTAAATTCTTTAGTTAATTTGTTTTTTCTTTCTGATTTTGGTTTTTCATAGATTGAATTTAGACATTTCTACATAAAAATTATGATTTAGAATCGAATTAGGAAATGGAAATTTTCTACGAAGTTACCTTATTTGTCCTGATGAAAACGTTACGCGAAACACTCGAAATTAATGACAAAAAAGCTTTTGCTATTCACACTGCGTTCTCGTTTGTCATCATTATAGGCAATTTTCATTTTTAACTCTGAGCAGAGCATAGAGTAGAGCTCGAGCACACATTTATACTACGTTTTCACCGAACACTAGACCGAGATTTATTAAGATTTAACTCAAATCTTCTTTAAATCTCCAGAATTTACCATACGAATTGTTTTCGTAAAACTACAAGATTAAAAATTAATCTTTTCGAATCTCCCTGGAACAAATAGTTGAAGAAATCAAACTAACCTATGCTGAAGGATTCATTCGTGGCTGGATTCAGTTCTCCATTGCTTGACACAAAATAAACATTCTATCTCACTTCCACTTCATAAGAAAAAATAAAACCATTGTTGTTTTTGAATTGTGCTGTCAGAGCTTATCTTCTTTTTATTTTTGTCATCCGGTGGAAACACCACATGAATCTTTTTTCTTAAATTCCAGATAATTTTTTGGTGAAGACGTAGTATTAAGCACTGAACTGTCATACGATTGTGATGCGTTCAACGCATCAAAACTACCTAAGTACTCGCTTTTAATTTTCATCAGTAACTCGAAAAATTAAAAAAATGTGAACCGAAATTGATGTGTTGAACGCTTCCATGTGTAATGAGTGAAAAAAAGAGTGAAGTTGGTTGCGCTTAGCTATTATTTTTCTGAGTTCATTGAGCGTACTCCGAGCTAGCTATGACTTAAAAAAAAGGAAATAAGTTGAGTGCTCTGAGTGCTCTGCGCTAAGATAGAAACAGGTCTTTTTTGACAGCTCATTGCTTTGATCGGAGCTAAAAAAGAAAAACGCCTCATGCCTGTTTGGTAACGTGAAATTTTCACCAAGTTTCCCAAATTTTGTTTTTTTCTCCTATGGTTTCTTACAGCAAATTCTGAAAATTTGTAAAAATTTGTAAGAAACTTTACATTCACAAACACACCTTTTTAAATAAATATTGACAAGCGAAAACTTCGTCGTTGTTTCGTATGTTTTGCGTTGGTTGGGGAGAACCTTAAGCCCTTTGCGATAAGGAGAAGATTGATAGTTCTTGTTCTGTAAAAAAGACCAAATGTTTTTATTGAATAGGTCTCCCGTTCCGAATCGAAAAGACTATAAATACTATGTTGACACTTAAATCAAATCATAGAATCTCAAAACTTGAAGTGAATTGACCGAGAAACAAACTTCAAGCTTTCAAAATGGAATTTGAAGATCAGAAATATTTTCTTACATTCACACAAACAGGGTGGGGTAAAAGAAATGTCATAATGTAAATTGGCTGCAATTCTGTTAGAAATGAGAAAAATTTGGCTCTGTTTTCACAGAAGGTTTATTTGAAGGTTTGACATTAGGTTGAAAAAATGATATTGGCCAACTACTCTACGTCCTGAGCTTATGCAAATTTGTGCTCGTTTTACTACACTTTGAACTGTTGCCTGCAAAAATATAGCTCCAACTTATTTGGTTGGTTTTTGAAGTCTAAAATGAAGCTATCTTAATTGGAAGGCAATTTTTGACAGGAGACTAGAAACTTGTTTCACTTTTATGTCCCTTATGTCGTCAGAATGTAACAATTCTCTGGTGTCTACAACATAAATGTCAAAGCACAAAGAAATTTGACGCCATTTGCAAAAATTATGGCATATTCACATTATGACATTGTAAATGTTATATTATTTGATTTTTTGACATTACATATTTGCAATCATGTGCCCCTAGAAACGTTAGTTATTATCACTATCAGCACTCGCAAACAATGCATTTACATAGTAAAAATTTTCAAAAATGTCAAACCACATCTACGTTAAATCTATTAATAGCTTTGACATCTATATTTCGTCTGTCAGAATTACATATGATAAAAGCAAAATTTTGTTTAGCTGACTAGTTTCTCTATAAGTATATGTAAATGTATGTACATTTGTAAAGTTGCAATAAGTATTTGTTGAAGATAACTAAACTTTTTCACTTCTTCCTTTTTTGAAACCCTACTCTCTTCACCTCAAAACTTTACCATCCTGTCCCTGCCAGTCACCCTTTTTTTGTATATTCTTATATTACCTACTTAATAAAAAAAATTCACATAGAATAGAAAAATGTTCTACAATTACAACCACTGATATACGATAATGAACTCATCTAACGTTCGTTGACACCTGTCAAAAGTAATTTGTTCTCGGCTTTCAAATAATATTGACACTACATAATCGTGTGCAACATACAACAAGAATTTATACACAATACCAACATCTCTAGAAATAATTATTATATCTATCAAGTCCATCAAGGAAATGCAATAAGAAAACTCTTGAGTACTATTCGCACCTTTTATACACGTTGACATCTGTCATTTAACTCTTCAAACTGTGTACGCTGTGCAAGAGGTACATTAAAAGAATGAATCAAACGTCGCTCTTTAAACAATATCATCATTTCAAGTCATTCCGTTTCTTACACTATCCAATTCAATGTTTTATCAGTGACATTTATCTATGATTCCAAGAGAGACGAAATCTTTTAGCCAAAGCCGCAAACTGAAGGCTGAAGCCATCTAGAGAAGACCCAAAGAATAAACACTGAAGCTAGGCTCAGTAGGTATACCTAATATATGTATGTAGTAGAATCTATATGTACATCGGCTGACTAATGACAGACCGCAAAAAGAACCGCATGCCGAGGATATAACTAGACACAGCAGATCTGAGGGGGAGAACTCAGGACCGCGATATATGCGCACAAATGATGATTACGAAAATGACTACGATCCACGGCCATATGGCATTGATCACAGCAAGCAGGGCAGCTCACGCTCACGGTCTAGCCATGGCTCGATCGACTCGTATCAGCGGTGGCATGGCAGCGGATAGACGCGATGACAGCGAAGACTTAAGATCGCTTGTCTTACTTTAATGTACCAACGACTTGGCGATTGTCGTTGCCTATATATTTAAATGGTATCCACAACAAAAGATGACAGGATGGGCTCCGGCTCTCTAGACCGCCGTTCTTATACGTGCGGTCATAATATAATATTTGCCAACCCCATTTCGGTGTACAGATGCCTGCAACCAGTGCCATTTCACGAGTTGTGGTTGTGTTTACACGAGATGACTCTGAGGGGTTATTAGTTTGATTGGATATCACAGGTTTCGAATTAAAATTGATTTCATTTAATATTAATTCTAATGTTGGATAATATTCAATTTGGGTTTCAAAGCTCTTCCCTTGGTATGGTTGTCGCATTGTGGCTTCCCACTACCATCATCCATCCTTATAAGCGATGCCCATAAAATCCCAACTAATGGCGGGCAATGCGGAAGGATGCTTGTCGTCGTTGTTTGCTGCTCCTGCAGTTAGTCGTTACTGTCTTCGTCGTCGTCGCCGTCATCATGCTTGTCGTCGATCGTCGCAACGCTTCAACAACGGAGGATCCAAGAACTAAAGTCTGGAGAATATGACTCCTCTGTGTCCCTCCAAAACTGTGGCTTCGATATAATTGGTGTTGAGCGATTCTTTTTTAACCTGTTTTGGCTGAAACGGCTGACGATGTTTACCTTCTCTAAGAAACCAACGTTCGACTGTTAGAAGTGCGCAAATCCATACTGCTGCTGCTGTGCCTGTGCCTGTGCCTGTTGCGGTTGTTGATTTTTGGTCGTTGCCGGGAACATTTATTGGACACATTAAATTTTAAGATTATGGCATGTCTTAGAATGGTCATGTGATATCCCCGATAAATAAAAGGGACAATTTAAATAAATTTTCTTTCCGTTTTTGGTATTTTACTGGATTTTATTATACCGGTCTTTTACTCGTATATAAATTTGTATATGTGTATGTGTCGGACTTTATGGGTGCAGAATGTAAAATTGGTTTGAGATTAAGAAAAAAATTGTAAAAAACAAAATTTTATAACAGCAAACCAACAAGTATTAGACTTTTAAGTGGTTTTATACAGTTGATACCTTATGGAAATATTTTATAAATTTCCTTAAAATGTATAATGAAACAAGCTTATGTAGAAATTACCTACATCACTTTTAACTGTTTCCTAGCAATATGTCCCTAGCCAACTCTTTCATGCAATTGGAAAACGATTTCGTTCCACTCCATATTCTTTTTCACGTGAAATTTAAAATTTTGCGGTAGCGAAAAGTATAGGAAAGGACTGAAGTAGCTTCAATAAGTTTGTTTTAACTATTTTTTTTTTTATAGAATGTAGAGCAGCATAGATATTCAAATATTTAAAAAGTAATTTCAAATGGAATCAAACTAAAACTTATGCAGCGTGGAAATTTGAATAATGAATGTATGAATTCCACATCCTTCCTCCCACCATATCTCCAACTTCAATGATTGCGACCACATCATTACTCAATTTTTCAATTAAATAAAATTTACTGAATTAATCGGTGTCCACTTTCTTTAACTTTCGCATCTATAAATTTGGACACGAAACGATGAAAATTGAAACAAAACACATGAGTTTTGAAACGATGAAAATTGAAACAAAATACATGTTTTGTTCCATTTTTCATCGTTTCTCGACTGATTTTTTGGATACAAGAGTTACGGAACGTGGACACAGGACTAGTTCTTATGATAGATGTCAAGTAAAAATTAATCAATTTTTACGTTTTCGATAGTTGTTTCGGAATAGTCTCTCGACCAAAACTGCTGATTTTATGATAGACCGTTTGAAAGAGGAAAATTTAAGTGTGAGCTAATGAGAGGGGTATCTTCAACAAATCTGTCTGATATAGGTGGACGGTATCGACATCATTGGCCGCTCCCAACTTGCCGGAATGGAGTTTTTAACTGCGGTGAACAGGTGTAACTTGTTGGCCTTGAAATTAACGAGAACAAGCGAGAAACAAATATATTGACTACCTAACCTAGTACAAAACAACACTACTGAGGTAATTAAGGAGACCACGTGAGTGGATATCTAATTCAGAATCATCCTAATGTCGTTTTCGATTGGATGTTTGGAGTACTCTTTTTCCACTCCTTCTACTTCAAATTCTCCATATTCCACTGGAATGAAACAGAACGCAAAAACAAACAAAAATGATAACTCCCGCATCATTTAAATTATTCGAGAAACGATGAAAATTGAATCAAAATACATGAGTTTCATCGTTTCCCGACCAGTTTTATCAATACGTGAGTTCAGAACATGGTCACAAGTTATTGAAGTTCTACACCTCACAACCAGACTATGCTCAAGTTGTCTCTCTAATAATTGACACTTGATGACATATCAATTTGCCTTACCTCCAGTATAAATAAAAATAGGTTCATATTCCTTATCAAAAATTAGCAATTTACGTTTTTAAAATCCCTGACCCGTCATCAGTATCAGTTGTTGTGTGTTCAACAACCACTTATCTCGTTTCAATAAGCTTACACATACAAATAACATCAATGAAATCAAAATGTCTATAATTTACAAAAATATATGTATGTAGGTAGTCCGTAGAGTGAAAAGTCTGAAACCAATACAATAATAAATGCTGATTATTTTATCAATTATAAGGCCTCCTTATGACTCTACTACAAATTCAAATTGAAAAAACACCATTTTAAAAACATTAACACAAAAAATTTAAAACAACAAAACTTGTTATTTTTTTAAATCCTGAAAAGTTATCGTACAAAAAAAGTCCTACAATTGAAAGCAAATGAGACGTGAAGCAAACAAATAGGAGAGAAACTTCATCATCCATTAAACAAGAAAAATACACACCCACTTAGGGGCGTTAAGAGCCGATGAGTTTTTTTTTTTTGCAGAAATCCCCCACTTTTCCCAACGCAATCATATTCCTTTTCTCTATTGTTTTCGCACAACTCGAAAACACTCGCGCTGTACAATATTTTATGCGTTAATTAAAAATTCACTTTGGAAATGGAACAATATTTAACGAAATGCCCCGACCGCTGACATATAGACAACAAAAAAAAAACAACAAAACAATTTAACGGCAGCCATTTATAAACGGCAATGGTGGTGTGGTGTCCGTCCGTTATATTTTTGTATGCGAATGCAAAATATAATTAATCGCGATTAAGTGGCTTATGAGCATGAATGCGCGAAATGGCAGATCCACAAGAGATGCAAAATTATTATTATTATTCGCTTCGTTTAGTGTCGTTTGGATTTAAACTCAAATATATTATCAAAATTGACTAGGCAACGAAGGGGGCAGATAAAGATGATAATAAAGAGCGCTCTTTTGCTGAGCCTCTGAATCCAGCAGTCGTGGATTGCGGTGGTATAATTTAATTTGAATATTCTATGGGAAAATCCAAGGCTTATCGGAGGGATTCGTATCGAATCGAGCTGGCATCAGGATACCCATTGCCGTAGCTCGAAAAAAAGATATACATATAAACTAATGACTGCTGCACATGCTGGGAGCTTGATTTTAACATTCTTTGAAGTTTACCTGCCTGCAGCGCCAGTGGTGTGTTTATTTGTATGCATATGAATTCTATTAGTAAAATGGTAATACGAAAATTAGTACGATGATTGCCAGCTACTGGGTATTGATATGAAACCTGGCTATCAAGATTGCCTTAGGCCTTCCGTTACTGGCAATAATTGGCATGAATGTTTATATATGTAAACACATTTGATTCACTTTCAGAGATGGTTTAAAATGTCTGCATTAGCTGCAATTTTTTAACTAGAAAAGACTATGGATTTGGATTGCGGTTCTCCGGACATACAAATGTATAACATCGTTTGGCAGCACTGAAAACAATCAGCAACTGTCAATCTCAAACTGAACGAAAGGAAGAAGAAACTTTTGAAAGGGAATGGGTTGGGAGTTAAGTAATGGTTACACTCTAAAAGTAGAATTATAATGGTCCGTAGGGCACTGAAGCTAATGTCGAAAACCAACGTATAATCAAAAGGAGAAGACACCCATACTGTACTTATCGTCTTTCCCTTTTGGGCATTCGTATTTCACAAAATTTCGGCTTTACGCTCGGGAGCGCACCTCACTTCCGAAAGCAAAGTTGAACGAAACTTGACGAACTGTTCCACTCCGCAAATTTAGCCCCATCATATGCTTTCTCTGTATTCGCTTGTTTTTTTTTTTAAGTAGCTTTCAAATAGCTCTAAATTGCTTTTAGTCCTTCATAATTGGTGTTTTATCCTCCTTTGACTGTTGGTGTCCTTTCCAAGACACAATTTTTTATTAAGTTCAGTTTATTTTAGGTGTATCGACTTTTCGACAATAATGCAGTTATACTATAAATCTTCTCTATTGAATTTTCTTATTAATTAATTTTTTCTGTTTTTTTTTTTTTTTTTTCTTAGGCTGAGCTTGACGAGACGATAATCGCAGCACCACCATGCAAACGAGAACCTATAGACATTCCATCGAAAAAAGTCAAGAGTATCGATGAAACGTCAGCATATCAACTCGACTATCAGCGATACCAACAGGCACTTATTTACCACTGTGCCCATCAGCAACAGCAGCAGCAACAGCAACAACAACAACAGCAGCGTGGCCAAATGTCAGCGTTTCGTCCTTGGGCGCCAAAGGCGTTTCTACCATTGCCATATAGTTCTGTAGCAGCCTTGCCATATTTGAGTCAAGAACCGCCGGTATTGCAAAATCCCGAACGTGTAGTGCGCAATACCGAAAGTGAACGATTCGAGCGTACTTATCAGCCGAACGTGGCGCTGGCGCCTCGAAAGAGCATTCTTTCTAAAGAGAGAGAAAAGGAAAGAGAACGTGAGAGGGAAAGAGAGCGAGAACGAGAACTTGAACGACAACAAACGCAACATGCCGCCATAACAAATCTCTGCGAAGCTGAGCTTCACATCAAACAAGAGCGGCCTAGTTCCCCGGATGATATAGCACAATCGCCTGAGGAGATTCGCATGCCATCGCCTACACCTCTCAATAACAACAACAAAAGCAATAACAACAACCTCAACAATCGACGTCATTCGATGCACTCACCTCAACAACGACCACCACCATCCGCGCAACTACATTCACGCCATTTGCACCACACCCCGCCGCAACCAATTAGCCCCGAAGAGTTTTCCGGTTCGAATGAAATCACTTCATCGACATCACCAATCCCCAACAATAATACTCACAATAACGGTCCTTTGAGTAATACATCACCGAGTAGCATTCAACAGCATTTGCAGCATCTGCAGCTGCAACAGACCCTCCACCAACACCACGCTGCTGCACATCAGCCACATCGAATTCACCAACACCAACAAAGTCCTCATCATCCGCACCAATCGCAATCAATAATCGCAACTATCAATCAACACACTAAACTACTAACAACTGCCGACAACAATAACGTTTTATGTTTACCGAGTCGTATTCGCATTAGTAAGAATTTAATAAATCAATCAAACATCGTTCGATCACCAACACCGCCGCCACTTGCGCCATCTGCTGCCAATCATGAGCAATATAATACTAACAAAAGGCAACATCACCAAATCCAACAGCAATCGCCATCGCAATCTTCCGCATCATTGTCTTCCAATTCGTTGTCGGCGCAAGCGACCGGTGCAGCGGTAGCTGCTGCTGTCAACCTGGTAACAGGGGGTGTAGTCACCAACACTGTCGCCACTGGGGTATTAGTCAAACCCCATCCACACCTCAACGGTGGAGGAACAGCGGGCATCATTGGCAACTCGGAGTTCGAACTTTCGACGGACACTGACGACGACAGCTTAAATGGTGAACCCGACAGTCAAAGCAACATTCTGGCACCGTGGGAACAAGCTGCGGATGCTCTTAAAGACACTCGGCCCAAAGATCGAGAGAAAATTCTGCAACTCTTGCAGAAATTAATACACGATAACAACCAAATACGTTTTGATAACCTGCAACTGATAGAAGAGGTCCGTAAGCGGGACGAACAGATCTGTGATCTGCAGCAGGAACTGCAGCACTATCGGCGACAGGTTGCGCTTCTATCGCCCGCCATTGTTCACCAGAAAGCCAACAGTAGTTGCAGTAATAGCAGTACAAGTAGCACTGGTAGCAGCAACAGCAGCAATGGCAGCGTAATTGCCAAAACTGACAGTTGCAGCAGTCAAAATGAAATGTCAGCATCAACGCCAATACCAACAGCAGCATTATTATATCAGCAAGAATCGCAGCTAACTAAAACTGAAAATGATAAGATAAAGGTGCCGTTAAAGAAGTCAGTGCGTCGCAGTCCCGAAGAAACAGTCGTTGTGTTAAATCAGAATGTTGGCAATACTGATGATATGATGTTAACGACACCTCCACAATCTATTGCAAACGAGGTCAAAAGCGAATCAAAACAAATGCCAAATTCAGTGAATACAACGAACGGTGAAGCGCCACCTAAATCCAATTCACCGCAATGCGCCTCAGCGTCGTCATCTACAGCACCAACGTCAACGTCTCCGATGGATTCTTGTGATGATGAATCACACAAGGAGACAAAGCCAATGGTACCGTCACCCGCTTTATCCTCCTCATCTACATCATCATCCTCGTCGTCGTTATCAACCGCCACATTAACGCCATCTAGTGGGTTTACACCTGCGACGATTAAAACAGAGAAATAGCCCTTAAATTTAAAAGTTTATGTTAAACATACAAACATAGGCCAACTGATAAATCAATCACAATAATTTTGTATTGTTATTCTTACTCATCTAACAAAAAAAAAAAAAAACAAGAAAGCAAACTCAAGAAAACCCTCCTTCTCATCCCATTCGTGTATATCATAAGAATTTGCTTAGATTTTTAAAATCAGCAGTAAAACAAAATGTTGAACAAACAAAAAATAACATAAAGATAGTCAACTGTGAGATTTAAATTATAGAACATTAAATTATTTAAATTTTTTTTAAATAAGTATTAGACAAAAAAGAAAAAAAAAAAGCTATTTAAAGTACATAACAATATAAGTTGTAAATATGTCTAATAACAAAAATGAGAGTTTATTGTTCGTTAAACAAAAACAAAATCATTAAATTAAAAAAAATGTAGAGCTAGGCCATTGTATAAATTAAATTATACATTTTTGGTTCAAGCATTGTGTTTCCAACTTAGTTTAAAAAAAATTATGTGTGGATTGAAAAAGAATGACGGATATCTTTTCATTGACAGATCTTCAATGTTGTTTTCCCTTTAAACTGTCAATGTTTGACAATAGGATCTTGTGTTCAGGTGATAAAACCCGAAAAATGTAATTCATTCAGTTACACCATAGGGTGTCATTTTTGATTTTACAAATCACCAGGAAACTGTTGAAGCCTGACTACACCATTTGTTTCTTGGTCTTTTCGTGCTTCGTCTTTTTGACACATTCGGTGATGACTGTAGAAATATACGTATAGGCATTTTAAGACTTTTCCCGTGATGTAAATGATTTGACAAATGAGTATAAGCGAGGGATGCTTTTAAACTATAAATTATGAGCTTTAAGGCTCCCCCAAACCAAGCCTAAATCATAGCGAATCATTTGCAATGATACAAAATATGACAGACACAAAAAAAAACTGATTCGCTTTATTTAAAAAAAAAAAATCTAGTCAAATTAAAAGCTCTCCCAAATCAACGCGAAATAACGGTCGTTTTCCTGTCAGAATTAATTTTTAAGGCGAAAAATGAGAGCGACCACACTAACGCGATGCGATCAACAACAACACCTATCGTAACTTTTATGAGCTTAAAATCACACTAAAAAGCGTTGAACGATGCAAATAGTGTAACAGAAGGCGTTCTTCACAGCTGATTTTGATATTTAAGATTGATGCACAAGCCCCGATTGCGGTTGTCGATTAACAATCGGATCGATGTTTGTCAGTTGTCAATTGTCAATTGGCTTCCATGTTGGGTATTGTGTAACATAATCGAATGAAAAATGCTCTATTGTGAATAATCCACTAGAATATTGCAAATATTACCAATTTGAAAGTTCATTTTTGTACCAGCGTTTCAATTTCCAAATATAAATTGTGTTCCTAGGGCATCCATCAGTAAATTACGACCGACAATTTTCGATTGTAATCGATAATCGAAAAGATTCGTACATCGATCAACAAATTGACAACCGCAATCGGGGCCACAGAGTTATTGTCTTATGCTACATTTCCACCTAACGCTAACTGAGATTTACTAAAATTTACCTCAAATCTTCTTTAAATCTCCAAGATTTACAATACAAAATTATTTCTTAAATCTTGAAGATTAGAAATTAATCTTGTTAAATCTTCCTAGGACAAATACTTTTACAAATCGAACTTACCTATTCTTATATAAGAAGATTCAATGGACACAAATCTTATCTTGTATGTACCTGCAAAAAAAAGTATCGCCCGAACACAGAAGAAATATTGACATTTGGAATGACAGATGCGCAGAACTGAACACGCTAATGGTATTTCCTTTAGTATATATGATTGTATCATGAGATTTTTGTTTTTTTTTGGCAAGCCCGGGGGAATCGAACGAAAAAAACGATATCATTACAGAAAAAAATGGAGTTTCCATGCAAACTATCGATAACATGTGTGATATTCATGTCGGTAGCACAGTTTGTATCTGGGCTAAAGTAAAGGCCCAAAAATTCTCTGGGCTTAGCTAAGCCCGAAGGTGCTTATTGTTGTTGCTTTTAACATGTAAAGTGCTTAGCTCCGACGTCGTTTTTTTTGTCCAAGCCCATTCGGGCAAGGAAAAAAACTCACCTATGGTCTAAGAATAACAAGGTATGCTTGACAGTTCAGGCAACTGAATCGTGAACCGTGACGTCATTGCGAGTGAATGATCTCAATTGTTTGTCATTAGAAACAAAGTAAACAATAGGCGTGTTCAGGAAAATGAGATCTCCGACGGCTCAGTGTCAAAAATTGAGCAAGCGAATCCAATATTTTCTTTCCTCAGTTATTTGACAGCAAAATTTCTGAGGAATCCTGTTCACGTTCATTTTCGTTCATTTTCCTGAACTCGTCTAATAAATTATTTATGTTTTGAAGCATTTGTTATTAAAACTCAAGGTTAAACAAAAAAATATTTATGTTTTGAAATTATATTTTGTTAAATTTCAAGTAAAACAATAAATAATTTAATTGTTTAAGTTATGTGTTGGTTAACACTCACTATGTAATGTGACGTCACACAAAACAAAATATTGCGGCCTTTCATCTCATATACAACACACCTTGTATTTGTATGTAATTGCATGTCCCACCTTTGGTGCGTTTATTTTTCTACACAAAAGTCATAGGTGATGTGTCAAAAAGAAGTGACAATGTCCTTGTTTCCAATCAATTTGCCACTGACCACTTCATTTACAAATTAACTTTAATCCTTGTGATATGAAATCTGAAGAAAGCATTCGTGGAAATATTTGGAGGAGTGATTGTATTGCTATGTACTGAGTGACTAAGATTGCTTCGTTAAGCTTTCGGCATATTTGTCAGTTACGTGCTAATCAACCTATTTGATGTTTGCTTCCGGGCAAATACGCCTTCTGTGATATAACGTGACAAAGGGTCTTGTGAATAAACAAAAAACTTAAGCTACAACTTGGATTTTTAAGTTACAGATAGTTTTTGTGTGATTGAAAACAAGCTTACGCTAGGAATTAAGAGATCTCTTCTAGTAATAGCTATTTTAAAATTGCCAAAGCTAAATTCATGTAACTATAGCTTGTTTTTCCAGCTTAAGCTTAAGCTAGAACTGTCTAGCTTTAGCTACTAGTAGTAGCTATGACTAGCTAGGTTTAGCTTTTCCCAAAAAGTCCAAAAAGGACGTGTCAGGCACGAGGTAATTTGAAAATGTAATCAGATAGAGCAGAATATACTTTCTAGCCGCAGAAAACACTGCATCGCTTAAGTATTTCTTTGATTCGTACTCCCTTTGGTTAATGTTTAGTAGGCTCAATAGAAATTCAATTCAATTCAAAACGCCTTTGTCTCTGACTGTTCTAGTTCCCAAAGTTGGTCAAAAATGTTGAAATTCGTTGAGATGTATTAAAAACTTTAAGCTGTAGACTAATAATTTACAACTACCTAAACAAATATCGCTTAACCACACACTAAACTTATCGAAGCTTTTTGACATAAAAGAGAGTAGGTACCGGATCTAGTGCAAAAGGTTGTTTTTTTAATATCCTTAAGTTCTAGCTTGATTTAAAAGCTTTTATTTCCGCTATTAAGATCCAAGGTCTTCATTTTCGATTCCGCATGCCCTAATATTTTTGCTTAAACATTACCTTTTTTTTCCTAACTATTTACACCCAAATAACCAATCGGTTTCTCATGTACAAGATTTTTGAAATATCTCTATCTATGTATACTTAGTCAATTTTCGATTAAATATATTTTTGTCTCTTGGAAACCAAACAAAAAAAAATTAACAATTGACCAAGCCTATATACCAAATTATAGCTAAAAGCAAAAAATAATATTTATTATATATTAACACCTAAAACAAACATTTATTTTTATTTCCCTAAAATCTGTTTCACTATTATTTTTTTGTAATTTGTTTTTGTTTTTTTTTTTTTTTCAAAAATTGACCACCTCAGGGATTTTGGCTTTCATATTTATATTTTAAATAAACAGTTAACTACATAATGTAAATTTAACTCTTAAACCAATCAAAACACACGAGAACATTGTTAATGTGAAAAGTCAGTACAACTCCTTTGTCTTTCGTCTATCACACCATGGGGTTTTTTTCAAATATCAAATAAGACTATAATCAATTACTGTTATAATTAAGTTAAAAATACAAAAAACAACATACAAATATGTGCCAATGTAATTCTCTATTGTTAAAAAAAAGCTATGTATATGTAATCCATCGCTTCTTTAGACCCAGAATTTGAATTAGTTTTTCTACCTTACTTGCATCTTGTTATCGATTAAATCAATTTTTTTTTTAGTTTTAAGATTATTTTTTTACAATGAAACCAAAGCTTTAAAAAAATCTGAATCTTAAGATTTATTTTAATTTAAGTTAAATATTTTTAGTGTTTTAAAAAACAAATGCATAATACCAGTTAAAAATTTAAAATGTATAAATAATGAATTAAATTTAACAAAAACATACTTGAGGCTTAAAAATCTTCAATAAAAGGACAAAATAAAAATGTTTAGCAAGATGCAATTTTTTTTTATAAAGACCCACCAGAAACAGAAAATAAATTATTTAATTTGTTTTCTGTTTTTCTCTTTAATTTAAGTTGTAAATATATTTAACCCGAAAAAAACAAGATTAAATCTTAAAGTTCTTAATTAAAAAACAATACTTAAAAAATATACAAAAGAATGCCACATAAATGTGGGAGTTTAAAAAACATTAACTTAAGTGTAAACATTTGTAAATTTATCGAGAAAAAAAACATGTTTAAGGTATATATGTATATATACAATTATATTGACACTCACTTTTTAAATATCTTCAATTATTATTAAATAAAGAAAGGTTATTGAGAAAAATAAATGGAACTTCGTTTGAGATATATGTCACAAAGTGACGGCTTTTATAATATTTTTTTTTTAAGAAACTTCAACAACATGTAAAAAGAAATTTAGACTTTAGTTTAAATTAAAAATTATAAAAGAAGAATTTAAATAATTTAAATGCTTTTTGCTTTCAAAATAAAAAAAAGAAACATATTTTCTTTCTTATTATTATTAACAAAGTTGCAAAATAAATAAAACAAACAAAGACATTAAAAAATATTTCTCATAAATAAAATCATTACACTTAAATTAAACAAACAAAAAAGAGTTATAATAAAATATAAATTATATTATAATAATCTATGAAAAACAAAAATACATCAAACACACAAAAAATACACGAATACACAGTAAAATTGTTTAAAAATTTGTCTTTTTGTAAAATTATGGAATTCATTCTTTTAAACTTATGTATGCAAAATTATAATTATTACAAAAAAATTACGAAATTAACACAAATATCGACAGATATATATACCTATTATATATATATATATATATAAATCAGTTATGTATTTAATGTACACACAGTAAAAATAATGTTCGTCTTGTCATAATATGAAAAAAAAAAAACAAAAATAGCTTTCTTTCTTTTTCGAAGCAAAACAAAAAAAAAATGTTTAAAAACATTTGTATCGTTAATAATTCTTATAGTAGTAAAAAAAGAAAAAAAAAACGAGTAAAATATATAAAAGAAAAACATACAACAGATATTTCATTTAATTAAAACAAAAAACACAAAATGTTTATATTATATATAAAGCAAAATACAAATCTAAATATATATATACATACATCTATTATCAGGTAAATATTAAAAATATTATATATAATTAATATTACCAACAAAGCGAAAATAGTTTTTTCTGTTTTTTTTTTATCTTTTAAAATTTGTTGTGAGAAATAATACAGAAAGAATTTAAAACGACAAATATATAAATAATACATCAACTGATTTTTTCCAGTTGCTATAAGAAATTAAACTAATATTAGACATTTTTATTTGTTTTTATTTTGAAATTTGTACAGACAAGTTTTTTTTTGTTGTTGTCATTTGCAGTTCCGAGAGAAAGAGAGTTTTTCTTTGGAAAATTTGTAACAGAAAATAAATAAAATAGTAGAATGTTTTTGTTTGTATTATTTTTTTTTATTATTGAAATATAATTATTGATAGAGGATTGAGAAAAGAAAAGTATGTGGAAAGAAACAGCAAAAAGGAAGGAAAATGAAAAATATTATTGAATAATGTGAAAAAGTAGTAGATACTGAAAAAAATAATAAAAAAAAAATAAAACAAAAATAATTATAGAAATAAAAAATCAAAATCAGTTAAATACTTGTATGTTTTATTTAAAAATATAAAGAGATAATTGAATGGTTTTATGGAAATAAGCGTAAGTAAACTCCAGATATACATATTTCGATGTATCCATCCATACCATCTTCGGTTAGGTACTGATGAACTTATCTAAATTGTTCACTTATTGAATTAACCGACATGTTCACGGAGGAATCAATACGTCCATTTTTTTGTCCACTTTTTTAATCTTTTGAAATCTTAGAGCGCCGAGATGTGAATTTTGGCAATGTTTATCTAAACTTTATTAAATGTCAAAATAAGTTTCAATAATGGTCTTATTTAAAAAATTCGACAACCTCAAGTTTATTAAAATGTAGTGACTTTCCGCAATAAACCGACGATATGTTATGTTTCATGAGAACAAAATTCGGAACAGGACAGCAACAGCATAGATTCGAGAAGAGTCAGAACAAATTAAGAAAAAAGAAGTTGCACATATACGCAGTCAATAGAGAAATTATTTCATGAATTTTATGATGGTATTCATCCTATCGAGTTTATCCTTCATTGGGGTAAGAATTGATTTATTTAAATGCAAGAAATTGAGTTTCCATACAAACTAACGATAACAAGTATGAAATTTGTGCTGGTAAAACATTTTTTGTCTGGGCTAAATCTTAAGCCTAGTTTAAACATCAATGTGAAGAGAAATTGAAATCCATGTGAAATGTCAAAAACTTCGAAGTGAAAATAATAAACGTAAATCCTTGTGAAACCTATTTATACTTTTCGATCAATGATTTTTCAGTTTCGTCTTTATTATGAACGAAGTGAAGTTTTTGAAGTCCGAAATTAAAATGAAGTTTCTGTTCAAAAAAATCAATCTTTGATAGTTGAAAATACATATGTATTGGAATTGCTATAGCCCGCGCTACAGCTCGATTAAAAAAAAATAATTAAAATAGTCCAAATGAAATATGAATATGTATTTATTAACTATTTTCTTCATATACATATTGTAGTTCTTCCATGCTTCCATAAACAAAGTTAACAGTTTATGTAATAAATATCTTCATTGGCCTTCATTTGCATCACATTTATGTATCTCCTTCTTTCAAGCAATTGGTGGACTGCATCGGGTATGGACTGTACCGTTCTTGTGACTTCATCTCTTTTCGAAGGCTTGAAATAAGAAGTATTGAAATTTGTCGACAAATAAAATCTCCAGCCTTTTTTATTGCATAAGCTCTACAAAATCTTTTTCTTTGTCCAAATTCCTTATTTTTGTATTGCTCTTATGAGGGGTGATCCCTTCCTTCTTTTTCGTGAGGTTACCGAAACCGAAAGAGATACAAATTACAGGTATTTGCAATGTCTTGCAGAATATTCCTTTTGATTTTTTTTTTGACACGACAAATACGAAATAATTTTACGAATAATAGATTTCAATATATTTTTCGCTTGCTATTTAATTTTCATTTAATAATACAGGAAGGAAAAAGCAAATGACAAGCGAAAAGTTTCGTTCCACAAACAATTATCTCGCATGTCACTTGGGTTTATAGCTCATGCTAAGTGAAGTTTTTGTGGAACAAGTTTTCACGATTGGGAAAAATCATTTTTTTTTTTTTTGTATGAGAACTTCACTTCGGTTGGATGTATAAACTAGGCTTTACATGTAAATTGCTCAACCCCGACGTCGTTTTTTTCATCCAAGCCCATCCGAGCAGAGAAAAAAACAACTATTAATTCAAAAAAGGCAAGTCGGTGTCGAGCAAGTTGGAAAATTTCCTATATATTTGTAAGTCGCTATACTCGCTCGTCTGACCTGAGGGTTTGGTTGTAGGTCGAGGCACAAACAGAGAATTATGCCACCCACTTTTTTCGTGTTCTCTTTCCTCTTATGATATTTACGATTACATTTGACTGTTTTCACGATTCCAAAACTTGCCCTTTAGTGCCTATATCGCAAGTAAAAATGACATTTTTCAGAAATCTGTTCTGGCCAAAACGTTGCATCGCGCCCGTCGCGACGCGTCGTCGGCTTAGAGCATTGTTACTACTAACCCAGCGGCTCCACTAGCAATTTTTGAGCCAATAAATTGCCTAACTCATTGCTATTGCCTTGAACAATGCAAATGGAGACGCTTTGTCAATGGCAATAGCAATATTGCCTAAAAGATGAGATGCAATTATTGATTTCCATCGTCGAGGCAAAATGGGGTTCCCCGTGATTTTGAATGGATTTTTTCAATTAAAGCGTAGAATAAAAGAACGCACATGATAATATATAGTAAATTAAAACTCCATTGAACGTTCGACTTGATTGATGATGTTCTGCGGTGTCTGAAAAAAAATTTGCAGACGCTGTGACTCCATGTCCATTGGCAATTGGAATGGGAAAAGGTATTTATTGCTTGGGTGGGCATTTTCATTGCCAGGCAATTTTAATTATAAAATGTGTGTATAGAAATTGTTCACTGCGAATGCTCTTGTACAGTTTAAATATTCTGTTTTTGATAATATGGTATTTTAAATCACTATATTTTGTCATGTACATTCTCATATTTACCCTTTAACTTTTGAATTTCAGGGTAGAATTGATGAAAAAGTCATTTAAAATCACGGGGAACCCAATTTTGCTTTAATTTATTGCCTCGGCGATGGAAATGAATAATTGCCTCTCATTTACCCTTAGGCCACACGAGCAAGTACTTGCAAGCAAGTTGGCTACATACACTGCCTGTCAAATTCGTAATTTGCATTCCACTTGCCTCCCACTTGCTTTCCACTTGCTTGTCTCCCAACTTGCTTCTCAACTTGCTTCACTACTGGCTTCAAAACTTGCATGCCAGTTGATAAGCAAGTTGCTTGCGTTTGTTTGTGTTAGTAAACAAATGTGTATGTATTGCAACTTGCTTGCCAGTACTTGCTCGTGTGGCCTCGGAGTTATTGGGCAAATATTAGGTGTGTTTTGTTGACCTCCTTAATGTGAACATTAAGATACGTTCCACATTCAGCCATAGAGTTACTGGAGTTGAAATGTGAAGTTAACGTGTTGTTGGAATTTGCATTGGAAAATTTGCCTTAATGTGAAGTTTTTCCTTATGTTCACATTAGGCGTTTTCCTTTGGAGGTGGCGAAGTACTTGCAAGTACTTTGCCAGCTTTTTTCAATGGAACACATCAAACTGCTTTCCCATGTAAAATGTATCTACTCGCGCATGAGAGCATGTGCAGTTGGTAGTACTAGATTAGGGTTTGCATCTACTCGTAAGTACTTCGCCACCTCCAAAGGAAAACGGCTATTAATGTCGTTTTCGATCGGATTTTCTGACTGTTCTACTCCTTTTTGATTCCAATAGAAAATGAAAACATGGTATTGTCAAATTTACACACACTACTGAATGACGCCATTTTATAAAATGGCTTCTTAAAGCATTCATCCCTTTTGACAAGTAGTGCGACGAAAAACTGTATGTGTATGTGTGTGTTCCAAATCTACTCCTTCTTCAAATCGGGAACAGAAAAATACTCCGAAAACATTACTACGAACACCCAATCGAAGGCTTTTGGAGTAGATAGAGTGAAAATAGAGTAGAAAAGGCGTACTCCGAACGTCCAATCGAAAACGACATAAGGAAGTCAACAAAACACGCCCATTATTGTCATTGACAAGCATCTCCATTTTCATTATTCAAGGCAATAGCAATGATCGAGGCAATTTATTGCTTTACCCTGAGGCCACACGAGCAAGTACTTGCAAGCAAGTTGCAATACATACAAATTTGTTTACTAATACAAACAAACCCAAGCAACTTGCTTATCAACTGGCATGCAAGTTTTGAAGCAAGTTGGGAGACAAGCAAGTGGAAAGCAAGTGGAATGCAAATTACGAATTTGACAGGCAGTGTATGTAGCCAACTCGCTTGCACGTGTGGCCTCAGGGTTAATTATTGCCAATGGAGTCGCTTGGTTAAATAATAAGGCAAGCTAATTGACGAGCTGGCTAAAAAGTGTTATAGGGTAAAACAAGAAGCGAGTTCAGAGCGATATTCTGTACATAAACCCCGAAGTATTTCCGAACTCCTTATGAGTCAACATTCATGAACACATCCCAATACATTCCAATAATTTTGACATTTCGCCGACTGACGTGGGCTGTGTGCCGATGACATTTACCAAAAATAATCGTCAAATGTACACACTTGTGAATTTTTGATAACAAAAACTTGTAATTTTAATGATGAAAGTGCAGTAAAATTATTTGAGTTGGTACCGCAACAATAAATTATAATAAATGCAACTTTGCCCAACAAGGGCATTGCATTTATACTCACTGTTTTATTCAACTATTAGCCAAAATCAATGTAAAACACTCACATCGAACATTGAAACATCAACTTTTCTTGTGAAACAAGTTAAAATTAGTAAATAACCATGTCATGTGGAGTTCATAAAGCCCTCTGGGTGTTTATCACCATTATGATATCAGTCTGTGATTTTCTTGACCTGTGTATTAGCAAATTGAAAGCATTCTGTCTGCGGTCATATGACTCGCTGCGCCATCGTCATGGCTCATATTATGAAATTGATTACCTAGAACGTTGTAAGCCAGAACTCACGAAAATTCCAAAACATCTCAGTATCATTGTGGGGCCTGACAATGACACCAAATTAGAACTGCTCTCAAAGATTGCTGCCTATGCTCTGGTTATGGACATCGATTACATCAGCTTTTTCGATGTCAGAGGCAAGTTTACCCTGGACAAGGTGCATGCTCCAAAATTCATTTCAAGTAAAAAGATGCAAAATGGACATTTCTTATGGTCCATGCCAGGTGATCGAAGCAAAACGGCTCAGTTAAAATATAGGAACGGAATGGAAAAGTCAATAGAGGTAGGTTTGATTTAAACTTTAGTATATTGCTGACTATCATCATTGCATTGAAATCATAACAGGTTGTTATTCTAAATAAAAATGACGGGAAGCCCTTAATCGCCGAAGTATGTAGAGAACTATTTGAAAAGCGTGAATCTACAGAGATTCAAGAAGCCCTTAAAGATCGGGCAAGTTTAACTAACAAAATCACTAAGTCGCTGCAAAGGAAACTTAACAACATGACCGATCCAGATTGTGCCATTATATTCAACAAACATCTGTGCACATTTGGACTGCTGCCTTGGCACACAGGATTTACAGAGTTTCATTTAATAAAGACTGGTAGTTACTTTGATGTTGAAACATTTGCAAGTGTTTTGTATCGATTTTCAAAGTGCGAACAGCGCTTTGGCCATTAGAGGTTATAATACCTATATAGATGCAATTTATGTCCTGTTCATAGAAATAAATTAAGAGATTTGTAATATATTAAATAAGTGAAGAAATTTAAATTTGAAAAAAAAAAAAAATATGCTTTTTGAATGGAATCAATTTTCATGACATGAAAAGATCGAGGTTAAGCCAAATATTAAAAGATTGGATGGAGGCGATTTATAATTATTTGTCTTTTTAATCAGACCCGTTAAAGTGAAAATTTGCTATCTTCTATATGGTATGGAATATTTAAAATACTTCCTGTCGAGAAAAACTTGCAATTTTAAGTTAATTTTGAAAAGCCATTTATCATAGAGAAAATTCAATCTTAGAAATTCAACCAGAATCACAGAAGACATAACGATTGATCTTGGTAACTCCTCGAAAGCGTCCTTGGTCTTTTCTACGTCCCACCAAACCCTTCTGCAAATCTCGCAGACTGCTTAGCAAAGAATTTCAATTTCAATTCAATCAATTCAATTTCAAGCAGATATTTACATTAATTTTCATAAAACAGTCAATTAAGTTCCTAACAGCTTGCCAGGTGTTTCACAAATAGATTATTATTCGCCATAAGTTCTTTCCCAGTTCGTACACCAACCATCCACCAAATTACAATAAACTGCAGATTGGCCTTTCATAAGAAAATAAGCAAATGCTCTCAGTTGGAAAACAATATTATAAAGCAAAATTTTGTGATACCTATGGTTAGTATGTATGCATGTAATTTGATTACTATGGGAATTACCTTTTCTTTTGTTAAATAATTCCCGTTTTTCTTTAAAAAAAAAACTAATACATACATTAATAAGTAGTAGTTTCTGTAAATTTCAATTGTATTCATGGCCTAAAAGCACAAACAAATTTGATAATTATTGTTCAATTTTGAACTCACGATTTATTTCAATGTTCCCCAACGAAAAGTATGCATAATTTATTGTAAATATTCTTTTTGTGTTGTTGCATGAAATCATGATTTATTTCTTTTTAAAATAATTTTTATTAATACAGTTTTTTTTTTAAAGTCTAAAGAATTCACGTATCGAAGATGATTACATTTTACGTGATTAAACACAATCTTTGAGAATCTTCAAAAGTAATTATTATAATAAACCTATTATCAACTGCTCAAAGAAATTAAACAACATTTAAAATCGAAAACGATGGGACGATATCGTTTCCACCATTTCTATCTTTGAAACGATTTTCGATTGTTTTTGTTGTGAGGAGGAGACAAATCTCAGTAACTCTTGTCATGATCGATTCCATCTCATCTCCTCCATTCTTGTTGACTAACAACATCACGAGCTAAATGGAAAGCTCAAAGAACTTACTGTGAGAATTTATACAGAATCCCAAATCTTAAATATTTCCAGGAATATAACGAGTAAATAAAAAACAAAACAAAAATAAAAATTTTATTCCAATCACTTCCATACGGTTTTTTGGTTTATTTTGTCTACAAATTCTAGTGATAAAATATTTTTTATTATTTGTTATGGCACACTCAAATCCAAGTTTCTTACATAATATAATGCTTTTAAAAAAATCTTAACAAGTAGTACAATTTAGTCAATAATCTTGAAGGTATAGTTATTTCTGTTATTATAAAAAATAGTTCATATTGAAAACCACCATCGCTTTTCATAAGACATATGAAGGATCTCAAATACTCTTTTGTGTGTTTTGTTCTTTCTTAAAACTCTATTACATATCTATATTCTACCACATTACGAAGCATTCCTTTTTGAAAGCAAATTAATATCGGTTTCGTATTCGTTTCTAGGGATATTATGAGGTCCAGGACCTGTATTAGTTACTTTTTCGCTGATCTCATGAAAACTACCACGAATCTGTTCCAGAGCATCACCCAGGCCAGTTTTAATTTGATTGAATTCTTGTGTGATCAAAGACAAACGCCCAAGCAGGTAGTTCAAATTTGAGTCTACTTCCATCATACGACTTGTGATCTGAGAAACCTTGCCTTCCATGCCGTCCATTGTGGCAAAGGTACCATTTACGTAGACTTCAGTTTGGCCGGTAAGCTTATTCATTGCGTCCTTACTATCAGCCATCTCACTGTGCATGATTTCAATCTGCTGCCAAACTTGACTTAACTCTGATTCCATTGTCGAACTGATGTTTTGAAGGGATTGCAGGTGATTGCTACTGATTGCCTCATCGACATCATCAAAGCGTTTAATCACAACTTGTTGAAGTTCGAGTTGCTCTTCTCCCAAAATAGCAGCTACCTTTTGGCCTATTTGATGTGTTCCGAATTCAACTTTTTGTTGGGTCTTCAAGATCTCATCCGAGTTTGATAGCAGAACTTTGTTTACGTTTTCAAGACCACCAATTAATGCGGTATGGGTTGTGTTTAATTCTTCATTCAATTTCTCCAAAATTTCACTTCTATTTGCTATGTGTTCGCTTAACTTTTTAACACTGCTATCGATATGGGCTTCAATATTAACTTCAGAGTCCTTAATGCTAGATGAGGTCTTAGCCAGAGCTAAAAGAAGAAACTAATATTAAACCAACAAAAAAACTAAAGGAACTACTTAGTATCTTACCTTTGTCTGAGGCACTCAAAGTATCAATCTTGAGATTTTCCAAAGCTTTCAAGGTATCATTAGTGAGTCCCGTAATAAAGTCCTTATCAGCTTGGAGAAGTCCAGTAGGTGCTGGAGTCTCCGGCTTGAAAGCCTTCAATTCAGTTATATTTGACGCAATGATCTTGAAGGAATCCAAGACTTTATTTTCAAATTCGGAATTATCAACTACAATGGGAGCTGGAGTTGTGGACGGTGGTGGGACATAAAGGTTGATCAATGTATTCTCCATTCGATTAAAGAGCTCTTCAGTTTTGGGATTCTGATTAGCAATTTGATCAGTTTTCTTCATCAAAGAGTTGGAAATTTCATAAAGTTCCTTTACGCTTAGAGATAAATCTCGAACTTCTTTGACCAATTCCAAGTTCATTGGGGCCTCAACAACGACAGGCTCCTTGATCACAACGTTGGAATCGGTGCTTTTTTTATTATTCTCATCCATCCATTTGATGAGCTTTATTACTTCATCGATCTTTTCAGATTGCAAACTGTACTTTTGCTCTTGCTGAAATGAAAATCGTTATCAGATATTATTTAGCTTTTAAAAGTATTTTTCGTTTAACTTACAGCCATTAAAAGAGTTTCAATTTGGCTAACACGCTCATCCAGGCGGCTAAAAATTCCCTTCATTGGTTCCATAGATTTTTGGCCCATTTGCAGTGACTGTATACCTTTTTTGAGAAGTTCACCCAAAGCTCGTTCTCGATATTCATGGCGTTCGAGTTTATTCTCTAACTGATTGTATGATCGCACCAACGATAGCAGCTGATCGTTCCTGAAAAGCAATGAAATTTGTTATATATTTAGAGCTACATGAAAACCTGTCCGTTCAGAAGACATGAAATATTTAAAACTTATCATAAAGTATACCAATGCTAATGCTTAAGTTGCTGCATCAAATTTAAACCTTGTTACCTATAGAAAATGTCACCAAAACCAAAACTTGTCAAAACCCTTTTAAACTACAAAAATATAGCAAATTAAGATCGACCCCTGTTTGGCTTTGAGCCACAATTAGTATTTTTCGGGCACTGTCCGAGTAACCGACTTTTGATTTAATATCGATGCTTCAATTCGAGCAGATTCCCTAGCCTTTTGCTCAACGTTTGTTTAACACTTCACAAAACAAAACTTCATTAAGTTTTAAACACATACATAAAGGATTGTCTGGTGCATATTTGTATTTATAAAACTTCGGCTAAAAATGTCTCTTCTTTGGATATTTTATTTAAAAATATTACTAATTTTATTACTGAACAAAAATATTGAAATACAATTCTAAATAAAAAGGTACCGTTTCGCATTCCCATTTGTAACTTGATTTCAGCACTGGAACGACGATTTACATGACAGCTGGAATTGCGCTTAGTGCTGCCAAGTTTGATCTTCCATCAAAGTTAAAAGTCTTAAGGTGCGTATGGACTTTCGTAAAAGAAAACTACAAGTGTCTAAAAATATTTTTAATAGGCGTGTTTTGTTGGAAAAATTAATGCTAGCACAATAAAAATTTCCTCAGTGAAAACCGAAAATTCCAAAATTGTCGATGAATAACGCAGTATAAAAGTGGAAAGTTGAAACTAAGGTGGCGCTTATCTAAGTGCTAAAAACTATTCGTTGCTTGAAGGTTCGTAGCCTTTGTTTTTCTGTTAAGATTTGTTTGAATTTTCGATCGCGAATACTTTTGATATTTGAGATAAGAAACAGAGTGATGAGTATTGGTGCTTGCATTGCAGTGTTAGCTACAGTGCATTTAATAAGCGTGTTTTGTTGACCTCCTTAGTATGAACATTAAGAAATGCTTCACATAAAGACAAATCTTAATATGCAAATTCCAAAAACAACAAGTTAACTTCACATTTTAACTTCAGTAACTCAATGGCTAAATGTGAAACGTACATACATATCTCAATTTTCACATTAAGGAGAGGTCAACAAAACACGACTAATATTGATATTTATGTCCAATAACCCAAGATATCTTTTTATATGCAATTATAATAGTTTATTATAATATAATAAGTGGAAGAAAAATAACATGCTGGCTCCACCTGCCATGAACGATGCCAACACTATGAATATGTCTAATAAAAATCCAATGGAGCCAGAAAAATCCATGTCTTGTCGACGACATGTCGAAGAAAACCAACTTTTGAACACGACATGTATGCTCTTCAAAGCTTGGCCATGAGATTTGACGTTTCACGTGCGTGGGAGTTTTTTCTGGTTTTTGTTTATTAAAAAAAGTCTCTTTACTGTTATCGGGTGTCTAAAGGGCGTGAATATTGCAAAAGATAGAAGTAGTGGTGAGATAGAAATGAAACGACATGACATGATTTGCCCACCGAAAAAAAATCTGTTGATTGTTGATTGGATTGTGGTTGTGATGTTGGCGACATCTGTATGCCCTGTAGAGTTGGTGTGTAAGGGTATTCACACATGCGCGTAAGCCATTGAAAACTTAGTAAAGTTTTAAACTTCGTAATTCTGTCACAATTTGCAGTTTACAACTTTATTATGTTTACGACGACCTACGACCTAGCACTTTTGCTTGAATGCCCTTAATATCAAAATGATGATTGCAGAATTTCTAATATTTGAATTCTGTTTCATTCACATGAAATAACGGGAGCAAGTTTTTGTTCCAAACGTTTTTTTTATTGATTATATCATATACTAGCTGGCCCTCCCCAGCTTCGCACGGGTAGACAAATCGAAGTAACGTACAAAATTAATATAAGAAAATATCAATAAATATTACAGAAGATACCTGTTATTAATTTTTATTTTTCTTAATCCTGTACACTAAGTTGTTTGAAGTAGGTTGGTATTTTCTATTTTTTTAATGAAATCATTCTATATCTATTAGGTACCTATACAATACATTTTTGTTTTTCATCTTTTACATACATACATTGCTATCTAAGTCTTAAACCTACTACATTAAACTTACCATGTGCGAAGCGAAAACCTGTTATGCATTGATACATTGAGATTACGACACCTACAAATGTATTCAATAACTTCCATTTACACACCTATTGTGACTTGCATGTTGCTTGAAAAATTTTGCGAATGTGACTTTTGACTTTACCGTTTGAAGCTCGCCTAATAACAATTTCTTAAAATCATTTTTCCCCACATTAATTTTAGATCAATCAATTGAATGCAATTTTTCATTTTTCTTTTTTCGTTTGCACTCTGCATTCTTTTAGCATTTTGTTTGCATTCGTTGCATTCTTGTCATTCATTTGCATTCTTTTGAGGATTTTATTTTAATTCCTTGCATTCATTTGCATTCTTATGTTTGTTTTTTTTCTCAAATTATCTTTTGCATTCTCTTATAAAATCTTTTGAATCACATTTAATTTTTTCGTTTGCCTAATTCGTTAATTGCTCTTAAATTCTAAGGTGAACATAATAATAATGAATATTGAAGTCAAAGCCTCAAAATGAATGCAATCTTTTTATTGAATTCAATAAATGATTTTTAATGGTTGCATTCACAAAAGATTGCATTATTTAGAATCCTGATGTACCAGACACACACAAATCAAATAATAAAAATTCGTAATTTTTTGACTGACGGAAGTATTTACTGGGTCAAAAATTATTGCTTGTGCACGATTGACTCACCTGAAACCAATATTAATACATGGTTCGGGTTGGGTGGTGAATTAAATTCTGGCCATTTTAATTTCATCAGCTGTATCCGCTTGTTTTCTTTTTAACCGACCTTTTTCTTCTAATCATTATACATTTTTCTCCTATGTTTCTACACATATCCACTTAATCTTGCCTTTTATAAGCAGTTACATTCATAAGATAAGTTAACATACATGCATACATATGTATATATGTACATATATTCCGTTCTTCAATTTCGTTATTTAATTTAACTTTTTTTGTTAACTTTGTCTTGTATTTTGGCCTATATTTCTTGGGTTGCCATTAAATTTTCATATTTTCACCTAAAAAATTATATTTTGTATCAATTGCACAAATATGTTAAGTTATAGGTTTATGTATACCTAAGATAATTGTTTCTTATCTTGACAGCCTCGAACAGGAGTATATAAACTATTTAATTTGCTGACATAAAATACAGCTCTATAGTTTTTAAAATAATATTTTTTTTTCATATAAAAACAATGAATTTTTCTTTTTTATGATAAAAGTGCAGTGGCCCTTATTAAAAACTTCTAAAATTACTCTTTAAACCTTGCCAGTAATTTTTTGAATATAACCCATAAATTTGAGCTCAATCCATCGTGTAGTACTGGAGTCTATAGGTCATACACAGACAAACATTCATTTTTATATATATAGATTATATATATGATATCTTTCCAGTATTTATCACTTCACCAAATTCACCACTTCATCAAATTGTGGTGAGATTCTATACATGTGTCACATGCATGCACTGCCCAACGAAGTGTATACTGGCAGTGGTAGACGGTCCTATCACACGTGTGCGTGTTTGTGTTAAGAAGTTATCCGTTCATTTTACGCATAATTTGGCGAGTTAAAGTTATCCGTACGTTAGCACACGTCACAGACTATTGCACATTTGTAAATAAGGATTACAAGTTAACAAATGTAGCACATTGCTATAAGCCGTTTATTAATATAGGGGTTAGTAATTACAAACTAACGTTCTATATCAGCTTTTTCATGATGACTTTTGAGTGATAAATTTTTTCAAACATCGACAAGAGTCAGTCAGGCAATTTTATGCACGACGCACCGGGTAGTTGTTTCTTTTTCGTAATCGTTATGTTTCGAAAAGTGTGATGAATCAAATGTCCTAATTTTATAGCAAACCGGAATAGGTATCTGGTTAGCTTGAATCTATCTCATGCAGATACAAATTCTATAAACAGTCGCATAATATTTCGTCATAATTACTCTACAACAATGATGGATCACCTATCACAAAAACACTCGTGAGCATTTTGTCAAATTTAAAAAGAATTTCGAAATAAAATATTTTCGAAAATAGAAAATCTCCTCTAATATCAATGGTAAACTCATCACATTTAAATGCAAATGTAAACGCAAAGAGCTAAGAACGATTATCATCAGCAAGATCATTGATCGAGCTAAGGCCATTTGAGATGTGTACCCTGTGCGTAGGCCTTTGCACTTTTAATAACATAGGAATTTTTGTTTTATTTATTTTTACTCGAAATTTATTTATTTTTTTCTTTTGAGATCTGTTCTTATCTGACCCTGCAAGACTGCTTCTTGCCGGTTTGCCACGCTATAAAAACAAGCCATGCATTCCAAAAATAGATTAGAGTGTGTTGTAGTGTGTAACGCTTAAGGGCAATTCGACCATAAATATCGAAAACCTAAATTTGAAGTAAAGTTAAGCAACTTTTCGTTTTTGATGGTGACGCAGCAGTCAATTTTATGCAACATGTGTACACGCACTATAATGCAGTAACCCAGAGAAAAAGTCGTATATCTTTTTAAGTGTCACACTTTTCGTGATTCATCCTATGTATATAGTAATTTATTGGCAAATGCACTATGGGAAAGTGTTACTTAATTTTTATACTTTGTTGTGCCAAAACATATGTGCGACATGTCAATGTACTCTTTGGACTTCAACATCATTCCGTCTGCTGAATAATGAGAATAATGCTTCCAGCATAATTATGGATAATTTTTCGTACCTACTCTTATGATGCTTGGTATTGCATCATTTATGCACATACATATACACATGCGTATGAAATAATTTTTAATTGGATTTTGCTACTGAATTGGTTTATGTGCAATGCATGACTCGAAATTCAAGTAATCAAATAGATCTCCAAATTTAACTCACGATGATGGTCGAAATTTTGGAATATTTGAAATTTTGAAATCATAGCACAGAGTATATCGCCACTATAAGTTTTTAGTGTTTGATAGAAACTTTGCCAGAAATTAACGGCTAAGTTAACTAGATATCTTTTTATGTATGCTCTGGCTCAATTCAGTATGCATGCATATGCAATTAAAATTTGTGGAAATGGGCTACGGGCAAAATTTTAAATCCTTAAAAAGCATTATTCCTACAGCTTTGTTAATTTTCAACATTGAAAAAGCCTTTGATTCTGATTTACATCTATATGTGAATGATCACTGTAATTATATACATATTTTTACTTACATGATCTCTTTGGCTGGGGCCAGATCTATTAATCCAAATCCAATTAGTGTAACGAATAAAATTCCAATTGATTTCCTCATGATTGCGCGCTGATAGAAGTTTATTGTACGTATAAGCGGGATCAAAAGGTTCAGTCTTCTTAAAGCGTAACAGTGGTGGCTATAGTCAAGAATATCTGCGTTGCGTCTGGTATAATCTGCAAACAAAACAAAATGTAGAAGAAAAAAGTAAAATTGATGATGTTTACGCAAATTAAGGCCACAGCGCTTTCAACAACTTTGAATAGAAGGATTAAGTTTTGTTTATTTATTTCCAGATATAATTGGAGTTTCTGCAAATAGCTACACTCATAGAGCATGTTTAATCAAAGAATTTCTTTCAAGGCAAACATTTTACAGTAAGTGAGCTAAGTCTAGTGCAATGCTTTGGAAGGGGGATGCATTTATTTTAAACGATTTACTAAGCACTTGATGCTTAATAAAGAAAGAAATATTCGACATTGAATACAGAATGCTTCCGAGGTTTATATATTATAGCCTTAAATAAACTGACGAAAAGAATTTATATGCTCTGCATTATTCAAAGTGCAGCTCTGCATGCATAATCTGCATCAAATTCAAATTTAAGTTACTACTGAACATTTCATACTTCTTCACATGGCAATTAGTTGTTCAGTTTATATTTCTGGCATCACCTGAGCAGACGATTTTTTTCTTTGGTATTTTTGATTGTCAAAATGGGGAAATTGTCTGAGTCCTCAGAATTATAAACTGGAAAAGTTACTCCAGCGCGAGTGGGAGTTGGTTTTATGGGAATAAACTTTGATGAATTTCAATATGAGCAACTCAGGTGGAAATAAATTACTTTTCATTATGGAAAGTCATATTGAAACTAAAAAGTAATTATTGAATCTGGGCATAAGATTTTGGGAGCACAAGTAATGTGAGCATAACTGTCATCCAAGATCAGCAGTACATAACGCTTATAAGAAACTCAAAAATTGCATATTATTTGTTCCTTATAAACGAATTTTTCTTATATCCTTAGAACGGATACAAGAAATTAGTTTCTTATACGGAAATAAGAAACAAAAAAGAACACAAACTCAACAAATAACAAATTCAATGTCAAAATGAAGACTGAACTGAACTTCTCTTCAAATGTCAAATTGCGTCATAAATGACATTTGCATAGTTTGCTTTGAAATTTTTCTTAAAGGTATGTGCATGGGTTAGTAGTTTCGTGAGTTTTTTGTAAGTTTCTTAAATCCAACCAACTTTACATGGAACAAAGAAAGTTCGTGCTTGAGAAATGTTTCTTTTATCAGTATTTTTCTTATAAACACACAATTCAACATTAAAATATATGAGAAAGTACACGGTGATGCTTTTGTTCAAGTTTCTTCTAAGCGAGGTTTTCGTATAAGCGTGTTGCTTATAAGCGATAAATACTGTATTTCGGTAATATGGTATTAAGTAAAAACCTTATTTCACAGATACATACAGATATTTTATTTAATCACTTACCGCATCCACCCAGAGGAATAAAGTGGTAACTTTTCAATTGACAGGCGCTTTGGCATTAAAATTTTGGTTGAAATCGGTAGAGCCGTTAAAGAGAAATACGAAAATCAAAGAGGTTTTCCTTTGGTAAATTCAGATTTCAATCTAAAAATTGATTTTTTTCGTTGCCAATGGAATGCGATTTCAAATAAATTTTTTTTTTTGCAAATGTATTTGTGAAATTTCATGTGTATCTCATTACTCCTAACAATTTGCATCCCTTGGTCCACTTTTGGTAGAGTAATATTTAGCTTTATGAATTTACCGATTCATTTAAAACAGCTTCCTTTTTAAATTAAAAATTATTGCCTTCATGTTTTGGCACAATTTTCACAACCAAAATAAAATAAACAAATCAAAAACTACATTTGCAAACTGACAGCTCAATATTGCTTTGGTATTAGTACTACTATAGAGGGGTAAGCCTACCGAAGAATTTAGATCTGTTAAATTGATTTTAAATCAAAAAATACATCTTTGGTTTGCCTAATGGAACGCAAAAATTGATTTGGATATGTCAAAATGCTGATTTTGGCAGATCCAAATCAAAAATAAATTGATTTATTTTACCAATGGAAACACCCAAAAGAAACCGTTAAGCGTGGTACACATTATCAAACCTGAGTGTCACGCGTGTTGGATATCAAACCTGCGTGAAAAGTTTCGCGTACACACTTATCGGTTATGTTGGGCGTCAGGCAAAGAAATTCCACTACTTCCAGAAAATTGTTTCTTTTTATTTTGAGGCTATTTCCGCCACGAATCGTGTTAATTCCTTTTTTACCTGACACACACAAGCTTTTTCTTATTTTGTTTGCACTTTTTCCACTGATTCGCTATAAAAATTCTTGTTTTGTTCCGTGAATGACGGCTCATGAATGAAATTGTGTACACATCATCGAGCAACCACCCAACAAACCGAGGGTTGTCACCCAGTATCAAAAAATTTTGTGAGCAGGCAGTTCTGAGTGTCAAACCATCATTCAGCGTGTACACATTAGGTTTGTTCGCTGTTCCCTGACCCAGGGCGCACTGGGGAATGTCATTCAAATGTCAAAAAACTGGGGGCTGCCCGGGTTTTGATTTCACATCGAACACCTCAGTGCTACTTTTGTATGATAAAAATGTTAAGGTGCTTGGATACTATTTTGTGCAGCTTCAAAATCTTTATGCAAACACTAGATATCCATATATTTTCCTTAGCAGTGTATTTATTAATATATAAATTAATAAAAAGTAACAAAATAGTATACAAAATATTTCACATTTATTATTTATATCGTCATAAAAATTCGCAAAGTTAATCCTTTCCCTTTGACATTCAACTTTTACAAACAGCTGATTTTAATTTCGCAGCTCTGATTTCTTTCCCTGACAAAAAACCTGGGGTGCGTAAGAGCGAGTTCAGTGCTCGCCCCGAACACACATCGAACACAGTGCAAATAAACTAGGGTGAAAAAAGTGTCACATAAAACACATTAGAGCGAGTTCAGGGCGACCCAGTGCGCCCCAGGGCTCACATCGAACAAACCTATTGTCAGTTCGGTTTGATATCCAACATGGCTGACACTCAGGTTTGATAATATGTACCACGCTTTACACGACAGATTAATAACACTCTTTGGTATTTTTTCTTTCTTTTTTTTTTTCTTTACAAAAGATACAACATGTCATTGAATTTCTTCTTTTAAAATTGTTACAGATAAAAATGAGTTATGAGATAAAAAATCCTATTCCTTAATGATTTTATGGTATGGCAAATACCGTTGTTTTTGGAGCTAAGAAAAAATTTCAAATTCCCCTGTAAGGAATTAACAAACACCTTAACTTAAAAATTTGAAGAAAATCGCTTCTATGTATTTTGGCTGTACGTCGAGAAAAAGAGCATTTAAGTGAGAATCAAGCCTCTCAGTACAAGATTTCCAGTACTTAAATAAATCCAGAGTTAGTTAATCCAAATCAACCCAATGTTGTGAAGTAGTTTTCCATTGAATAATTTGTTTTGAAACCGAGTTCGTTGCTAAGAATAGAGACCAATTAGGCAGCTAATTAATTTTCTAGTAAAGCGAATGTGAATAATTTTTATTCAATGAGCCTCAAGGAAAGCAAAATATCAAGTAACTATTTTGCTATAGCTATGAGCCTATGCAGCTAATGATGTTTTGACAAGCAATGACACTGGAAATGTCAATAAAAGTTAAGTAGCAAAAAAACAGTATCAAAGTGTTCTAATCAATTTCATCAACTATCTTATGTCATTTTTGTTTGGACATTAGGTTAGGTTAGGCTAATGGGCTGACAATTGGTCTTGTTACCGTCACACTTATGTCATGTTCCATTAGTTTCACTCAAGAAGACACTCATTCTGAATCCATTGGAACAGTGCATGTTACTTCTACTCAATTGTGAAGTTTTGTACCTAAATTGGTGAATCATTAAATATAAACTTTTTTCCAGCACACAAAAAGTGAAATAAAAAATAAAAAATTTTCGACCGCGTCCGGTTTTGGAATAGCACCTTTTGTGGTGGGAGCAGTACCATCATATTTTTTTCTATAACAATAACTATATCTCAAATTTGAAATAACAAGTAGAAAATATAGATCATTCAACAATTTGAATATCTTCATTTATTATATACCAAAAGATCTAAATATTTATATCAATTACCCAAATACTTAATATAAATATTTACATTAAAGATTGTTTTCCATTAACAAAAGAAAAATATTTTTCAAACTTCCAAATATTAATATATTTTTATTTATGCATATACTTCTACATGCATTTTCCTCGCTAAAGCTTTTAACTAAAAGTAATAAAAGATATTCAAAACAAAATTGTTTTAAAAACGCAAAATTTTATGAAATTTATTTTTGTTTTTATTTTAAGTAATGTGCATTTATTTCTTTTGTCAGATGGTTAACCGGATGCGGGTGCAGGTTCTTAGTTCTGGCCTTAAGGATAGGTATGGCTATTTGCTATATATTTTCTGTGTGCCGCGTCAATGGACTTCATTTATATAAACAAATAACAAATACCGAACAAAGTAAAAACAATTAAAAACAAAAGTATTTGCCTGTAGACGATATATTATTCTACCTTCTGTTTAAATAGTATAGTGCAACTGAGAACAGAAAAAAGTTGGCGCCGTGACAAAGCAATGAACTAGATTTTCCGCGTTTTTAGAAAATTTATATCCGATGAATATGCACTTTACTTTCAGCTTGGAATTAGTGCCGATGTGGATTGATTTAGGCAGGCAATTTAAAAATGTTGCTTGGGTTTTCCACTTGATTACTTGCATTATTTTATTATTTCTTGTTTACAGTTTACAGAAAGAGAAAGAATATTTGAAATTATATTTAATTGAAAAAATCCATTAATTCATTGCCTGATGCTTGAAAATAATCTGAATGTTAAACATTATAAACAAACATTTAAAGATAAATAATATTGTTGTTGAAAGTTTGAATAACGGTGGGTATATTGCTAATTATCTTTTATTCTTGTAGATAAAATAGCCTTTGTTTTTTAGTGCATTTTTATCTTTGCTTAAAAAATTTTTCATATGTTAAATATACCAAATTATTGTTGTATTTTTATAGGATGTTTTTAAGAACTAAAAAAAATGCGCACTTAAAAACACACCTATTACACATACATACGTCAAGAAAGTTAAAATTATTTTCTGATGCCGAAGCCAGACTGTACTTTTTTCTCAAGGTGTTTAAAGTACTGAGTTTATATCGCCGGTTCAAAGGTAAAACTCACTTACTAACTTATTACTCTTTTAAAGTAAATTTAATTGAAACATACTTTTTAATGTTGAAGTCACGTTCCGAAAATTTTTAAATAAAGTTCCCGGGCATACCTCTCAATATCCCTATAATAACCGTGCAAAATGAGACTTTTGGATTAAAAAAATGCATTTCACTCCATTTTCTTGAACATTTTTTTCTGCACTTAGTGAGTTTTATCTCTGAACCGACGATATATAACCCCAAAATTCCTCAATCACGCAGGTTTGAGATATTGCATTCTCATATAAATTTATGTAAACGTCCGTTGGAAGGTTTAAGAAATTGCATCGGAAAGCTTTTTACGTTGCATGAATGAATACCCTTATGAATTTTTAGTAGTAGAATATCTAAAGTAGCAGAAGCAGAATCCGAGAAAAATAGGTGGCTACAGACCGTGAAGGACGGAGACGTTTTGTTGAAGCCCTATGTCGCAACTGGGGCTACAGAGAGGACATAATGATGAAAATATCTAAAATAAGCACAGAAAGAAGGAAACCTTAACGATAGGTTCTTAGGCTCTCCCAAACCAATGCGAAGTTATAGCGAATCATTCGCAAAGATAAATTTGTTGTTGTTTAGTATGTGTATCTTTCAAATTTTGCATTATTGTGAATGATTCGCTGTCGTCGGCAAATGTTTCGCGTTGGTTTGGGAGAGCCTTTAGTCTTTAAGTGCCTTTCACATGAGCTGCGACCTACGGTTGCAAATAGATTTGTTTATGCAATTTCTAGTGCAAATATCACAAATTCTTGTTTTAACTTTTAGACAAAGTGAATAAACGATCCTATTTACATTTTTTAAAAGTAAACACGGCCAAAATAACGTTTAAATTGTAAAATTTTATATTTTTAAATTTTCTACGCGAACAACAACATATTTTCGGCGAATTGTCAAACGCTTATTCACAGTCCACAACATCAGGACGCATTTTACAAATCTGCGATAAGAAAATTCGCTCGAATTTAACCTCAATTTTTTTAACTCCCATTTTACTGTTTTATTCTTAATACAATACGTTTGTCAGCGACCACTCATGTGAAAGAGATATCAAAAATTCACGACCATTCGCAGTTCCCAATTCGCAGTTCATATATGCAAGACACTTTACCAAAACTGACATTTTTTGTTAGTTTCAGTCCAATTTTATTTATTAAATTTGACAGAGCATTGGAATTAAAGAATTAGAAATGGACAGCTTTGGGAAGTAAAAGAACAGAGGTAATATTTTACAAGAAATTGTAAACAATGCCTTCTTCGATATTATATAGGTTCGTTCATTGAAGTTTACCCAGGAATTATTGTCAAAAAACCTGGGATTTTCCTATTTTAAAATACACCAAAGGAGTACTTTCAATTGTGTTGTTGAGATAAGCAAGAGACAAAATTTAAAAATTAATGAAAACAAACCACAATTTCCATTTCCATTTTCTACTTCTATTTGTTATTATTAAAGTAAATTTGTGTACTCCCAGCATTTCCGTTTTAAAAACATAACATAACTACCTGAAGCACATGCGTGAATCCACAACAAACAAAAATGCTTCAGAAACATGTCGCTTTGACAGTACATACAAAATGTTTCTGTTAAAGGGTTTTAAAGTAAGAATTCTTTTGCATTATTCCCCAGGTGTGTGGGAGATCATACAAAACAAATTCGGCTATTTTTCGAACCATATTTTTTCATTTATACGACTTATTTATGTATGTTCATTTGCTTCTGGTTAGCTTCAATGATTATTTTAATTGAACCAAAACAAGCACTTATTTAAAAAAATAAAAAAAAAATAAACAGTTCTTATCACCAATTTTTTGTAAGCTTATCTTTGCAACTACAATGACATTATAATAATCGATTTCGGAAGCATATACAAAACATATACAAATACCTGCAATACATACACAATACAAATGGTTGTTTATGTGCAAAAAAATGGGAATTTTTTTTAAAAGATTAAACGGTAGCTACGTTCATCGATCTCTTTCCAATTGGCTATAAAAGTTCCGATTTATGAAGAGATCATAATTATTTCCTCAATCCAATTAAAACTCAAAAATAGCTTAGGGGATTTTGATTAAATATTTAACTGGACTTTTAAAAGTGAGTTGTCTGATGTGTGTGGTCAAGATTTTGGATTCAAATATACATAGTTATCTCGAGAGATAGTGTGAGACTTTAGTTGAAAATCACCATTGAAATTTCAGTTTTTAATATTCAGACACTAAAAAAAATCAATGATTATTTTGATGCCAAAATAAATCCAATGAATTAATTATAGTTTCTTGCACTTTCCCATTAAATGACTGTTTTCAAAAAACAGTCGTTATTGAAAAATTAGTTTAATCATTGAAACGATAAGGCTAGGACCGCACTTGCGATTTCAATCCCGCGACTGTTTAGTCGCCAGAAATATAACACATGAATTTGAATAAGAATGAGCGCACATGCGACCAAGAAATCGCGACGATTAAAAGTCGAAAATTTGCTCCATTTTTCCGGCGATGCGATTGTCGAAATTTAAAATGAAACAAACGAACTTAGATGATTGTGCTCACACTTGCGATTTAAAATAGCGCGACTAAAAATCGTAGTCGCAACTAGAAAAAATCATACACGCACTTGTGATTTTCAATCGTACGATTTTTTAGCCGCAAGAAATGAAACACATGGTTTTAAATGTGAATGCACACACACGCGACTTTAAAATCGCAGCGATTAAAAAAATGGAACCAGATCTATTTTTTTGAGCGTTTTTTCTGTCGCAAAATTAAAAAGACGCATGTGCGTGCATTCATATTAAAAGCCTTATGTTCTATTTCTTGCGACTAAACAATCGCGCGATAGATAGCCGCAAGTGAGTGCATGCCAATTATTTGTTGCGATCCCGATTTTTTAATCGCCCCGACTGAAAATCGCAAGTGCGGTCCTAGTCTTAAAGTCATTTTGTGCGGAAGGTTGAAATCTATTGAAATAATAATTAATTTATAACCTTTAAGGTAGAATTATTATAGTCGGAAGGCCACTTAAGCTATCATTCGAAGCCGAGCTAATACAGGGAATTCATACTTTGCGCCCATAATTGCGATTTGGTACTGTTCGTCTAGTTTTCGTTAACTTTTGGCGTTGGACGAGAAGAGCGCTCACCGACCGCTCAATGCAAAAATCAAAATGGTGGAAACAAACTAAAAAAAATTGGCATGGTGCATCGTTTCCAACTTTTTTCTTCTGTTTGATGTACAGTGAAGTAAAATCTTTCAATTAATTTATATCACATCGAGTTTTTGTGGTTTCGCAAAGTAAATAATTAAAAGCCTATCACACTGTGCTGTGAATAAGTATAAGAAAATTAACATTGAACAAACAATTACATAGTTACATTTTTTTTTACTTTCAACCACTTAAGTATATTATGGGTGACTTATGAAACTGACGATTCGGAAAGCTACTTTTCGGTCGGTTTTGACATAAGCTTCCGACAGCTTCCGCCCATTAAAGTTCTACCTTTACTTTGGTAATCCTTGATTTTGCTTTCTAAATGTTTCAGAATGTCAGTTTAATTTAATTTAAGGCAGTGTTATTAGCACAGTTAACAGTGTTTAAATTTTGTTTTTTTTTTCTTAAATTTTAAGAAATTAAAATTTATTTCATATTTATAAACTCTTTAAAACTAAAATGACATGTTATTCAATAGAATAAAGCATATTTAGAATACTATTAAGGTACTTGTTTAACTAGACATCTTTTTTAAGGAAATCCCATAGATACACAGTTGAAGTGTATTTACAATAGGGGTATTCTTGCAACAGCGTTAAGTCGTCGTAAACGTTGTAAAGTTTTAAACTTCGTAAATCTGTCAAATTGTCCATACAAATTGTGACAGAACTACGAAGTTTTAAACTTTACAACGTTTACGACGAGTTTACGCTGTTGCATGAATACACTTAAAATAAAATAATATTAGTAACGGCGGACAAATTTGTTGCGACACAACCATGTATTTTATTATATGTATGTAATTACAATTTGAATAAGTCCTTGCTCTCAAGATAATATAAATACCAAAGGTATGCTTACAAAAAATGATTTTGTACAGTAAAATAAACAAAACTTTACATTTTGTATATGCATATGTATGTAAATATATATAATGTATATTAATCTCTGATTTTGATAATCTCATTGTAAGTACTTCAATGGATTTTCTTATCAAAAAGTATAGTATTTTTAGGTCAAGTGTCAAAATTCCAAGTCGATGCAAAAATGATAAATAAAGAAACTCATTTTGTCTTCGGTGAAACCAGAAATGAGTGTAGAATACTCGCCGTATTACTGAATTTTACAGGAGACATTCTCTTGATAACTGATATTAAATGTCTGAATTGAAGCAAACATCAAAGCAATACTAAATTATAAGTTTATATTATAAGGGGGTTCCCATCAGTAGAAGATATACGGTGTAAGGCTATCAAATTTCGTTCAAACCTCATTTTCAAAAAAATTACGACACATTTTTCACCTTTTCTGGACTTCACCACTGACATTTTTAAACTTTCGTTATGTTACAGTATTTTTTTTATTTTTCTACATACCTTTTGATCAAAAATTTTATCCAGATAATATAGAAATATTTTTTTTAAACTTTCAAAATAGACTTGGATATCAAACGTCTAAAAACCGCTAATATGCACTTTTTAAATTAAGAAATACAAAATCTCATATCAACCACTGATGGTACAGAGCAAAAATTAATAAGCACCACTTCAAATTTCAAACTCACTTCGGTTAACACTATCGATAGAAATCAAATTTCGAACCAATGCCTCTGACTATGCCAAGCAAAGGTTCCACATTAAATGGATGCTCTGATGTAAAGAACTTATCTTCTAGGGAGTAATGATCAGCTAAATGCTGCTTTGTTGTTATTCGAGGAAATCAGACAGAGACAACAAGAAAACTTTAACAGGCAGCAGCTGAATGAATGAGTGATTTGTCGATGATCATCGAGAGCGTTGTGTATGGAAAATAGAACTCCATTAGACGGTTTCTCATCCAGAAATAGAATTTTTTTTTGTATTTACTTCACTCGGGAAGATGTTCTATTCTTTAAAAAATAATTCATCTGTCTATGGATCTAACTTTTAGCTACCAGTGCAGTGGTGGTGTAGCAAATGATATTGGAAATAAAATATATAGAACTGTGGGAAAAATTATTTGACTAGACAATTATTTATAACCCTTTCGAATTGTTGGTCTGGGATTTGTCTACGGTGGTGTGGCGTAGTTAATATGGGAATCATAAAGAAATAAAGATTAATTTTACTTATGGTAGTCTATCTTAAAAGGACTCCTACTTTTTTTTTATTAACACTTGAAACAACCCTTATAACGGATGTTAGTTGTAGGTATGTACATATGTTTGTAAGGTAATGAAATTTAATTTGACACTATTTTGAAAGCAGTTAGAAGATAAGGCAGTCAAACAAAATGCAAACTCATACAAAATAAAACAGTTCAAAATATTATAGTGGTTTTTATAAATTTTGTTCTAAATTTAGACAGCTTTGGCCAACAGCAAACAATTATATACAAATAAATATTTTTCAATTCAGTTAAGAGATGTCTAATTTAGACAACGGAATCGCAATCGGTTATCTTAACCTTGACTAAAGTGACATTTTATTTAAGTAAATAAAATCACTTCAAAGAAGTATTCAAAAACGGTGTAATTGTATAGCCGTATAGTTACTATATAGCCGTATCATAACGTTCACCTCCCCAACAATCATTTTACTTCATTCTTGTATAAAAAAAACCCTGATAAAACTAATGTTATAAAAGTTGAAGTCAGTTCGTTTCTTTGTTAGTTACGCTTTTTCACCTAAGCCGCTGAATCAATTATGATGAATTTTGATATATAAATAGATGGGACCCTTGAGATGGTTAAAGGCTTTTTCTAGAGAGGAAGAGTAGGGAAAAATATAAGTATGTACATACATGTACCTACATATGTATGTAACATTTTATTTTAACATTCGATACAATGTTTTGAACAAAAAAAATTCACAGTACTGTAAACAAAAAAAATAAAAGAATTCATGCTGTTTCTGTGATGATTAGTCGGAATAACTACATAAAGTGATGCATTGATCCTTTGGGATGATAGTACCGACAGGCGCATAGATTTAAATGCACTGATTGACATGGGTTATAAGTTCAGACAATTGAATTGCTGTGCTATGCATTTTTTGTTTGTTTTTAATCAAGTGAGTGTCATATTTCCTAGGTCAGTGTTATTATGATAACACTATAAGTATAACGGTTATGCTCGTGAGGGTAATTTTTTTTTTTTTGTGAAAAAAAAAACGTTTGAAGTTCTGAACGTGTGATATTATAATAAGATTCTGGCCATGAGACAATGTCATGAGCATTCAAAATCATTTTCGTTATATTGGGACAGTTGAGGATATTGAGATCTCGCACATATTTTGAATCTATCAAGAAGTAAGCAAGGACAATTTTTGTTGTCTTCATAAGAATTTGACAGCAAAACTGACAAATTTTGACTGGCATATATTTATGCAAGTGAGATTAATGAGATATTATATTTTTGAATTATTGATCTTAAGCCTAAAAAATATATAAAGACGTCGTAACCATAGTAAAGTTTTAAGCTTCGTAAATCTGTCACAATTTGTATGGAAAATTGGACAAATTTAGGCAGTTTAAAACTTTACTACGCTTACGATAGGCGAGTTCAGAAAAATTAGATCTCAGAGCCCTCAGCAATCTCAGCCTCGTGAACAGGATTCATCAGAAATTTTGCTGTCAAAAAACTGAGGAAGGAAAGTATTGGATTCGCTTGCTCAGTTCTTGACACTGAGCCGTCTGATATCTCATTTTCCTGAACTCACCTGATGACTTTACGCCATTGCATATAATAATAAAATTGGCTTACACTTTGAAACTGCTATTTTATTTTCAGATCCTTGATATTCTGAAAAACGACAGTAAGCCATTATTTGAACAAAAAAAATCCGCTGTAAACCAAAGTAAAGTCGTTGTTCAGTCAAAACTCCCTAAGTCCATTTTTATTTATTTTGAGACATCGGTACTTTTTATGGATTTGTACTAACCAGAATTTGAAAATGTTTGATTTTGGGAATTTTTTAATTTATAAATAGACCAACATAAGATTAAGAGACCTTTGATAGACCTAAAATGTTTATATTTTAATAAATATATCGCATTCAAAAGAGGTTTCTCGTTTTTGAGAGAAATGGACTTAGGGAGTTTTGATAGAACGGCGACGATATGCACTTGCACTCTATTAGCTATTATAGATCTGCCTATAGTTTCTCTCATATGTATTTATTATAATTATTATTATTTATATAATTTAATTATTTGTCAAATATAAAAACGAAAAAACTATTTATAATAAATAAGAGCAGGTATCCAATTTTGTGAGTGAACGCATAACAAAAATATAAGTATGAGGGTTTGTAGGTGCATGCATCTTGATAACGAATACAAAAGTCTGGCATGATTTTGTTGGCACTCGTATTGGGGACGAACGATTCAAAATAGTGGGTTTTCGATTTGTTATGTCATGGGTACAACCAGATTAAATCATATACTACAAATGAAAAATTTTGCTCAGTAATTTTTCCTAAGCCAACAGCTTTAATTTTAACGATCCGATTAATAGAACTCAAGATATGCACTTTTGAAACTAACCTTATCGCCCTTATTTTGAAGACTTTTTTGTGTTGATTTTTTTTTTCCAAATTTCGTTTTCCATCAAATTTTGAAAAATAAAAAAAAAATGACAGAGCACCATTTTTTATTAAAAAAAATGTATTGAAGTGGTTGTACCCTTCACACCAAAAATTTATTGTAAAACCGCTATTTTCAACCTCTCGTCCCCACTACGCGGCGTCAACGAAATCCTGACAGACTTTTGAATTCGTTATCAAGATGCATGCACCTACAAACCTTCATTCTTTTTGGTAATAATTCCGCATTTCACCCCCCAACCACCAAAATAAAAACTCTTGTCCAAAATGTGATGTGAGAAAACTTAAGTTTAAACAATATCATGTGAGGCAGTGAGAGCCATGGCCTAACTGCAATTTTATCGAAACAGAGTTTATAAGAAAAAAATTGAATCTGTTTGTATTAAACCATATTTCTGCATTTAAATTTTTGAATTGATAGCTCCATGCCATATTTATAGGAGGCCACCCACAAGAAAATTCAAAGTTAGTGCTAGAGTGGCCGATATGATCAGATATAACGGTATTTTGAAGAATCATTAATACAAGATCCAAAACCTATTTTTGTACCTTATTTTTTTGTCATATAGTAAATAAAATCAAAAATATGTTAATTTATTTAAAAACTATAAATTTTTGAATATTTTTAAGACTTCAAGTATTTACAAAATAATCTGCTCCTCATTTTTGCTCTACAGGCCACTATGGCTCTCACTACCTCATGTGAGAATTATAATCGCCATCATGCCGACAAACATATCACGCGAGAAAACTATCATGCGAGAAAATTATCAACCGAGAAAGCTACCATGCTGGAAAACTTAAAGCAAAATTCTCCTATGAGAAAACTATCATGAAAGAAATATATCATAAGAGAAAATTATCAAGCGATAAATATTCATGTGATAAACTGTCAAGGGAGAGAGCTTACATGAAAATGGGGCATATTTATAGATTATTGTTTAAGATGTTGCTAGGCAGAACTGGAGTTTATCTTATTGAAATTTCATAAGATAAACTCCCAGTTTTGGCAAGCAACAGCTGGGTAAGATACTAATATTATTATGTTATTGTCTTTCACTATACCTTTCATAAAAGTGTGCTATTTTGAGTGATCAAAATGAATGTTTCAGTAAGTTAAATCAATTAAAGAAAAGATAAGTCATGCGTGGATGTTTATTTGTTTTATTTTGAAAAAAAAATAAGTAAATATGTCATATTTATTGATTTCCATTTTCACATACAAACTTCACTTTATTTGAAACGAATTCTTGACCAGCGTCAAATCTTTTAACTCATCCTCCCCTTGTATGACCAACAAAATTGTTGGCTTCGGAATCGGTTACGGAGGAATGAAAGAAACCAATTGAATAATAACAAACTTTTTGATGTGTAAACATCTTAGCGCTCGGTATGGGTAAAATTGAAAATCGGCTGTAACGGATATGGGCTCACGGTTCCGTTTGGAACCATTTTGTTTGTTGTAGGTAGGTAGAACTCTGTAAACTCGAATAGGTAAGGGAGTTTTCATTTTATACCCAATGGTTTTGGTGTTTCCTAAGTGGAGTGAATTCCTTACACCCCGACTCCACAGTAGATAATTTTAAATGGAGTCACTCCGTTTCATATCTTGATTGGATGTCAAGATGCAATCATATCTTGACAGAGATATTTGACATAAATTTTGCCAGGTGAAGATTTTGTTGCTTTTTTTTCTAGAAATTTAATTTTTTATTTCATTATTTTGTATCCATATAGGAACGACAAAAGCTAAAAATATGGCTGATCTGTCAAACAAATTGGGTGAAAAAAGTGGAAATAAATTTGGAATTAAAAATCAAGAAATTGTGATTTCATTATTGAAAAGAACTTTTATCAGCACTTCGAAAATGCATACATTTTTCAAATTAAATTTCATTTAACTTCATTCTAGCACAAAATTGAATATTTAAGCAAAAATATTTCCATTTTTTTTTATCATTCATTACTTGCACAAATTTCTTTACTACAAATCGATCAAATCAGATAAAAAAATGTCGCAAAACCTAGAAACAATTTCCAAACTCACTATCGACGGTAAAATCAATAAAAATAAAAATATATTAGCTTTATATTTTCCCCCAGATCTGATCTGGATTGTATATGCATATGTACATGTATTACAAAAACAACACAAAATCCGACCTTGCTTTTGGATTTCGATTTGCAAATTAATTCTGACCATACACCCTTTGTACTTTTTTGCAAAAATGAGTTTTTTCTCTCACATGTAGAATATAGGGAGAAAATAGAGAATAGAGTAGAGAGAAAATACAGAAACAAAAGGGGATCGGATAGGTATATAACACTCTTGTCGCACTGGGATCCTGTTTGTTTTATTATGATAATCTAATCCGGATCAGATCTGGGGGATAATAAAATTAAACTATTACATATTACAAAAATGAGATCAATTCCAAACCGAACGATCAAGAAGCAAATAAAAGATAACTCAAAATGAAAACATCGTGATTTCTGCTGCTTTTGACGGATTAACCATTTAAACTCAATATCAAAGAGATGAGTTGAAAAAATGTACTCAAAGTTACTTTTTGACACTTTAACTTTGAATCTAGGAACAACTTTGCGACGTCATAAAGTTTTCTCGGAAGGTGTTTTTTAATGGGTAAGTTCATTATAATTTGTATCGTGCAACCATTTTGTTTTAGCGCTTGTATTACAGATTCCTAATTTTTGCCATACGTGGTAGTGACCCGATCCCTTACCTTCAGGTGAAAACGAATGTTTACACATCTTCCACGCGAGTCCCGGTACTCACACATTTTTTTTATTTGACTTATTATAACTGTTAAAATATTTTTATATACACCTATATTGTAAAAGAACTCAAACCTTAAAAAAAAATAATTACGTTTGGTTATAATTGCGAGAGTATTACCTTGCAGCCTGCACTGCAGTTTTATTCCTCACGTTCCAATGTTTATTCGCTATGCTATCTAGTTATCCCAAAAATTTTGAGATAACTTGAGTTGTTGTTGCGTCAGCTGTTATCAGCTGTTTTTTAACAAGGGATTACAACAACACAAAGCTATCCGGATAACTGAGAATAACCATCGGAACGTGCCCATTGTTTTCCATTCACATACAAACCACATTTTAAGTATAATATATATTGGTCATGTTCAAACCAAATAAAAAACAAGCCCCCATATTAATAAACAGCGGATAACAACGTGCTAGCATTTATTCATCTGTTAACTTGTAATTCTTATTAAAAAATGTGTAATAGTCTGTGACGTGTGTTAACGTACGGATAACTTTAACTCGCCAAATTCCGCGTATAGTGAAGGGATAACTTCTTTACACATACACGCCCAAGTGTGATAAGACCGTTTACTACTACCAGTATACACTTCGTAAGGCAGTGCATGCATGTGAAACATGTATTAGAAAATCACCATAATTTGATGAAGTGGCATTGTATATCAAATCTATAGTATTCTCATGAAACACGATTTTGTGGGTAGACATTTGGTCGATAGGTTCGCTGTGATCGCCTTACCGAGATCCCTTAACAAAAATTAGTATGACATTTGGACGCATAGATGGCCACGAGCTTTTTTTCTTCATGAGAATACTATAGAATTTATATACAATGGAAGTGGTGAATTTGGTGGAGTGATAAATACTGGCAAGAAATCATATCTTTTTTAATAAGAAAAGTTATCAAACGGACAAGTTGTCTATCCGTGTGGCAGTTAACACGTGCGTTACGGAGCGGATAGCAGGTTTTTATTAATACTGCTGAAGAAGTGTAAATGACGAGGAGTGACAAAATTGAGTAATTTTCACTACGCTTAAAGCAGTCAATCGTGAACTATCCACATGTAATTAAACCTGAAAGAAAGCTTTATTTAATGCTTAAATAGATGCAAACACATTCACATTGAACAAAATGTGCATCAAGTTCACCATTAAAAACTATTATTATTATAATTATATTAAAAAACCTTTAAAAACTCCCGCTCGAAAAAGTGAACAATCTCGAAAGAGTGAATAGGCCTGGTTCTTACTACTTCACTATATCGAGCGTCTACTGTTTGCCTACTTGTCATAAATCTAAATCCAATCACAAAATATGTTCGATTGACTCAAGTTTTTGAAATATTCGCTCAAAGATACAGTTTTAATATTTTATGTTATGGTTTTTACCAAAACTCGCTATATTAAAAAACTTCTTTTTTTCCGGAAATAAGTTGGGCAGGTTAGAGATACAATTAAATAAAGATTTCCCGCAAAATAATGAAAGTATTATTCAAACTCAAAATTAATTTTAAAGGGGGAAATAAGAATGGTATTGATGCAACCTGGACGATGTAGGCCAACAATTCCCACCCGATCTTGATGAAGTGAAGATATAGCTATCTAAACTTAAGTCTAATAAAACTCCTGGAGCTTTTCGCCTTGCGGTCGAGCTTTTCAAAGCAGCTGGCGATGAATTGATTAGGAGTATGCACCCAGCTCATCTGCGAAATATGGTTGGAGGAAAGGATGCCCAATGAATGGAACCTCAGCATATTGATTGTCCGATCCTGAAGAAAGGTGATCCTCTGGACTGCACGTTGCATTCAAGATCTTTTCTGCCGTACTTTATGAACGCCTGAAAGCCATTCGTCAACAACTTGATAGGTCCATATCATCAGTGTGGCCTTAGGCTAGGAAACAAATGACAGCATCTATAGAGACAAGCTATATAGAGTAATGTCTAGTTTTTCTACACCAAATATTTTCAAATATTTAAAAACATTTCATCCCACTCCCTCTACAGCAAAATGCTTGAATTTCTTCACATGTGATCAAGGACTAAGTAAGTAGTGCATCGTAGTAAAACCATAGTACGTCGGAAAGTTTCAGTTTGAACGTCGCTTGATTGGAAAACTCTTACTTTCCGGCATTTGGGTGTATTCAAGTTCAGGGCTTCAAAAACCTTAGGAAATGTATAATAGTCTCATTTTATTATCTACATGATCTGATCCGGATCAATTTCTAACATGTAATTACAAAAACAACATGGAGTCCTGCTTTTTATCTGGATCTATTTTCATGGTCCAAAAACTACTATTGTGAATGTGTTTCAGTAGTGTAAGGAAAAGAGGCAACATACACGTGAAAAATAAAAAAAAAAAAGGCAAAAAAGGACGGGTACATAACATTCCTGTCACTTAGATCCTGCCTGTTTTATTTATCATTATCTGTGCCGAGATTCAGCTAATTTGAAATCAAAGAGAGTGGGTCCTCGCGTTTCAATGTTTATTCGCTATGCTATCTAGTTATCCCAAAAATTTCGAGATAACTTGAGTTGTTATTGTGTCAGCGGTCATCACCTGTTTTTTAACAAGGGATTACAACAACATAAAGCTATCCGGATAACTGAGAATAACCATCGGAACGTTGCCCAGTGAGACGAGTCACTCTTCGTCGAAAATCGATTCAGCTAGCAAAAGTGAGTGATGGGTGAACGAGTGAAATGAAATGTCAGATTACTCGCCACTTCACCAGATATTTCCACAGTGACTTGATGGTGTATATGTGTTGGTAAATTTCCAGTTTTGGATAGGTATGTCTGCTTTTTTCAAGAATTCCTATTAAAAAAACAACAACGAAGATAAAAACAATTACCCTTTTATTAATTCTTAAATCTTATTTTATTATCATATGCACAAAGTGTATCAAATAAAATTATAAGGGTATTCATACAACAGCGCGTTATGTCGTCGTAAACGAAGTAAAGTTTTAAACTTTGTAATTCTGTCAAATTTTCCATACAAATTGTGACAGAATTACGAAGTTTTAAACTTTAAAACGTTTACGATGATTTTACGCTTTTGTATGAATACCCTCAGGGTATTCATGCAACTGTGTAAAGTCGTCGTAAAGGTGGTAGTTTTAAACTTCGTAAATCTGTCAATTTTTTCATACAAATTATGACAGAATTACGATTTTTTAAACTATACAACGTTTACGACGACTTTACGCTGTTGCATGAATACCCATCCTTTATATTCTATTTACTTTTGATACTGTGAAACTTTTTATTTATCAAGGGTAAGGGGCCAGTTATAGCGATCAGGAAAACAAAACAGGAAAAATGTTCGAATGGATTATTTACGATGCTTCATTTGATTTGAAACACAAATGCTACACAAATCAATGACAATTAACTCAAAGAATTTTTTTGCTAAAATGATTTTCAGTTGATTAATTATTCTTTGTTTAAAATGAATTTATCTATTTTCCTGATGCAAATTCATTTTTCGTGCCAGCTGATTGACATATCAAACAAAATGGAGCAAATCGTGAAATGATTTGAGTTCCAAATTTTTCCTGTTCCACTGACGAAAAAATTTTTCGTATGCTTTTCAATCAGGAAAATTGTTGTATGTGTGCATATATTCACATGTTCAGCTTGCCAACTAACATATTTTTTCTGTTCGCTATAAACGACCATCAGGAAGAAGTATTCAATTTTATACTGTTTCAACTTTCCTGATGAATTTTCCTGATCGCTATAACTGGCCCCTAAGAACTCACATTAAACTTTAATTGCGACAAAAAAAAATAATTGAAACAGAAGATACGTCATTATTAATATTTCAATGTTTACATTGCTGTATTTGTTATTTCATTTCGCATCCATTGACCCTGTTTAGATTTGTTGGTTTCACTACGTAGTGAAAAGTCATGTCGTGTATACACTTTGTAGTTTTCACACAAATGTACTTCTGCATGCTCATGGAATATTTGCAAATTGGAACATTTGATTTTGGACACCGTATGGTATTTCTGCTCTCGATCTCATCCAACCACATATCTAGGTACAAAATTAGGAACTTTTCTGTTGGAGCAAAAATTAACAAAATGGAATGAAATGGACCATTTTGGTTATGAAACGCGACTGCTCACCCAAATTTTTATATTTTCTTCTTGACTTACATGTCCACTGGGCATGAGCCATGCTTAGACTATGAACATGTCTTGAAAAAAAACCAATGGAGCCTCAAAAATCCATGTCTGAGTAGTGACACGTATCCATACAAATCAGACTGCTGATTGGATTGTGGTTTAGATGTTGGGCATCGCTCATGTCTAGTGGAGCCAGCATGTAACCCCTCCCTTTTTACCTCACCGAACTGTGAAACCAACCAATCTGTGGTGATGTGAAACAGAATATCAAACGTAAAGAGTGTGACAAGGAGGTAGAAATTGGCTCTTTTATATTTATTCTTTGTCTCATGTTCGAAACTAAATTCGAATTTACTCATTCCACTTAAATATCTGAATCACTTTGAGAGTGAGGTGAGATATGAGTCGGCGAGTAAGGTCTCACTAGCCGAAATAGCTGAGTCCCCACACTGATCCGGATCAAATCATGAGGATAATAAAATGCGGCCTAAAGGTAGAACTAGAATAGGCGGAAGCTCGTAAGCTTATGTCAAAACCAACGGAAAAAAAAACTTTCCGAAACGTCAATTTCATAAGTCACCCATAATACACTTAAATGGTTGAAAGTGGAAAAAAATGTAAATAATTGTTTGTTCAATGTTCTCATAGGGCGCGTTCGGCGGCGTATCTTAAGGGATCCGGATTTGTTTGTGTTGTTGTAATCCCATAGGAAAAAACAGCTGATCAGTGAAGCAGCTGATGTGAGAAAGAAATCTCAAGCTATCCAAAAAATTTCGGGATACTCAACTATCCGATGGGAAATTTGAAGAACAGCTGACTTTGCTTAACAGCTGACCATTAATTTGGATTTGCGATTCCACATCTAATTTTTTTTTTTTTTTGTTTGAGCAAAAACATTTCCAAATTATATTTAAATGCATATTAAAATCATTTGCAATGCAAATTAATAATACATTTTTGATACAGAGATTTGGTATAAAATAATTTATGTAAGGACACAAAATCGTTGCTGAAAATTTAAATTTTTTTTGCCTTTTGTTAGCACCTCTCACTCTTTTGACAGCAAATATTACGTATCCGGTTTTGGTCGTCCGGCAACGTATCGGATTCTAAAGTATCTCAGATACCCTATCGCTTTACCAGCCGAACGCGACGGAACGACGGAAAAAGTTAATTTGATCCAAATGTCAAGCAAGTGCCCTAAATCACATTTTCCCGAAGAAGTAAAAAACCTTCAAAAATTTCAGAATTTTTAGTTACTTTTTAATCCATTGACATCGTAGCAATCCTTCAATATAATTTGACAGTTGATGGCTTGACAGATGGGGAACAAACTATATTTTGACGGAAAAAGTTTAAATTGCCCTAAAATCGCCTTTTTGCAGAGAAGTAAAAATCTGAAAATTTCAGACCTGGTAAAGGTATTTTCATCCATCCATATTATATTATTCCACATCAAGCGTATGTGATCAATTTTTCAAGTTTCTAACTATGCTACTGTTCTCATTTGACTTTTGTTTTTATCTCTACACCTTCAGAATTCGTCTCGAGAAAAAAAATGTAGAGATAAATTTGTCTTTGCTCGATCTGCATGCTAGGATCTACTTTGCGAAACCACTAAAATTCGATGTGATATAAATTAATTAAAAGAAAATCTAACAGCCGTATTTATTAAGAAAACTTAAAGGCATCTTAACTTTAAGATGGCTTTAAATTGCTCTTAAGTGTGAAATTGGTATCTATAATCAATTTTCACATTTAAGCAACGTTACTTAAATGCATCTCAACTTAAACGCCATCCACCGCGTTTAAAGGCTACTCAAAGCCATCTTAAACATATTTTGACATTCGAGCAGAATTATTTTTATTAAAAAAATATAGGTATGTCTATGTATGTATGTATGTAAGTAGAGTTTCCATATTGAATGCTGTAGGCATCTAATTGAAGTTCTAAGATTTGTGATTTCCTTTAGTAAATTATGTTAAAACTAAATTGTTTCATTGATTTATCAACATATTTTCCACCAAAGTGTGAATTAATAAATTAAATAAAAGAATTTCTGGACACAAAAATAAAAGTATCACAATCCAACATGGAGATATGTTTCATTTCTTTTGCATTGGACTATGCCAATATATACTACATCCAGTTGCTTCTCTTTCTGTCTTATAAGTATATGCGCTCGTTTTTGTTTACAAACTGTCAAAAAATAGCTGAAATGTACATGAATTTGTGAGTTTTCTCACGTTACGTTACATTTCATCGTTTAGTTAAGTAGCAATCGAAAATTGATTATAGATTAGAATTTAAGTAACGTAATTTAAAGGCAACTTAAATATTTAAGCAAACTTAGCTAATTGACCTCTAAGAGCCATCTTAAGAAAATCTAATAAATTCGGCTGTAAGATTTTACTTCACACATACCTAAAACGGAAATTCACCTTTCGTACTTGCTATAATATTGTGAATAAATAATCTTTGAACCGTGTCTAACTTCACGTTTATTGATATACCGACATGCCGACATGTGTTTTTTTTTTCCTTTCGACTTTTTCGTATTTCTAGAAATGTCAATTTTCATACTTGTTTTTGTTCTTTTCTTTTGTATTCTAATTCACCTGACTAGTTCGTTCGGTTGGTCAAAATAAAAATAAATTGCGTTATGCAAGAATAAAAACTTTAATAAACTTATTTTATAATAATCAATCGGTTAATTTAATTCGAAAGTGATTTTCCAAAATTCCAATCATAAAATGTATCGAATGCTCTCAGTAAAAAGTGCAACATTGCAAAATGTTCGGCTAATTGTTGGACAATGTGGTCCTAAGTTTGATTTAATTGCTGCGCAACGAACACTCCAACCTAATTTTCTACCAATTTCATCAGATAGTATTGTTCTCCAGCCGTCGGATAAGTGTAATTTGAGACAATAGTTGGCTGTTATTTCCATTAAAATTAATTTAATTTTAACTTAATATTTTAGTAAGACTTTGCCTTCAACCAGCGGGAGAGCGCCATCAATCAACGCACAGTTCTGCAAGTAACCAGGAACCCGTAAAGAAAAAACGAAAGTCTAGGCCCAGATTCTCTAAATATGTTGAATTTCTTGAAGGTATTTTCAATTTGATAATAGTTCTCTGTACATACAACATTGTACACATTATAATTAAATTTTTAGTTACCGATTCTAAGCCTATGGAACGCAAAGCCAAACTCAAACGTTTAAAAGCCGAAAAGTTGCAAGAATTCATCGCTAAAACACAACAAAAGATTCTCGAAAAGCGTGCCAAATCTGAAAAGAGCACTTCGAGCCAAAAAACCATTGCAGCTGCTTGCAGTTCGGCGGCTGCATTTAGTACAAGTTCTTTGTCAACACCAACAACGTCATCGACTTCGAAACTGAAACAACCAGTGGAATATCAAAAGCTTGACATGGAAGTATTGAACAATTCGATCAACCGACCTGGAGTTTTCGATGAGAAACCATTGATTTTTCTTGGCAAACATGCAAAGCAAGTGCTCGCAAATCCTGAAGACATTAAAAACATCACAACTAGCTTTAATAATTTTAGAGAATACGTCGAAGCGATGGGACACGAAGTCGATGATCCCGATGAACTACTGGCTTGCAAGTAAGTAATTCTTTTACTGAATTCTTCAAATTGTTTTTCATTTCCATCTTGCAGCTTTCTGGATGAGAAACTAGATGAGAACGTCCCTGATATTGTTGATATTGCACAACCAATAGAACCATACGTTCCTCCTCATCGCGAAAATCACAGCACAAAAAAGAAAATTTTAGAAACAAAATCAAAGCAATCACCCTACAAATCGAAATACCACATAAACGAAGATCAGGAACGTTTAGCAAGAGAACAGGCTTTGATAATAAATTTGAATTCATATCTGAAGGCTTGTATATCGTCAGGAATTGTAAATCGTGGTCTGACAACGATCCTCTCTTATCGCCAACGAGCTAAAAAGCGTAAACAAGCAACACATTTTCCAATCGACCTTTACAATATTCTCCTACACGGATATGCAGAAAAAGGAAGCTTTGATCGATTTAACGAAATATTTGCTATACTAGAAGAGGACGGTATTTCATTCAATGAACAGACATTTGCAGCAATTTTCGAATGCCTTGGCCGAACAGAATCATCCGAACAAAATTTACAATTGATTAAAAAATATATTTCGAAAGCAGAAGAAATGGTAAGGGATTGTTTCAAATTATTCTTTTTGGATGGAAGACTTTTGCAGCATATACTGCAGTTGTATATTTTCCATATTTTAGCACAAACCTTTTTTGAATTATTCTCTCTAACCTTAACAGAGATGTTATCTTAATTGATTAAATTGATCAATAATTCAAATCAAACCAATACAAGCTATTAAAAGTCAAAAATACCAAGGAAAGAAACAAAATTGTTACAGTATAAAATTCATTTTTTTTTTTTAATTAATATTAATTTTTGAGACCAGTATCCAAAATAAGCGACACACAGAATTTCAGAATTAAGATAAAACAACCTTTCATTAAAAAAAAATGAAAAAAACAAACATTTATTTATCGCTAGTTTACTAACCCGTTTAATTCTTTTCTTACAAAAAATATTTTATAATATATTTGCAGGGAATTTCTATAAACTCTGTAATGGATAAAAGTAAATTTGAATTCGATCGAAAAGAAATTGCATTGGATGCGATTCGACGAATCGAACCAGATTTTGTGCCCCAATATACACCACCAAATCTTGACTATAACAATGTCCTCTTAAATGAACTCAATGATCATGGAATTGAGGAATCAAACAGTTATGCAAAAAGAAGTCCTACAATGCAATCAAAGGAAGGTTTCACGAGAGAACAACTTCAACAAATGGCCAAACATCAGATGAAAATTGAACTAGAAGGTTCACTGACTATAAAAAGTATTGAAAATGCCAAAGAATTTGCCAATGCTGATTTTTGTGTAAGTTATTTTGATCTTCAAGTTTATGTAACGAAATGCATTCTTAAGTTTGTTTAGCGCCAGAAAATGGAAGAACTTTACACGATCTGGAAATCGCAAATAAATACAGCAGTAAATCGAGATTTAAATACCCTTCGGGCACAAATTCGTTATAATTCCCAAGGCAATATGACTTATTACACATATTTGAAGATTCTAGACAGCGCACAGTATGTGGATATTCTTTTAAAAGAAATTCGAATGCTTGCTGAAGGCTCAGAGACATACAGTCCAACTGTGGGACAGTTGTATAAGAACCTTGGAACGAAAGTCCAGCAAAGGTTTGTTTGTTTCTGTTTTTTTTCTTATGTTATATTCTTGTACTTATTGTATTAAATATTCATTTTTTTTTTCAAGATATCAAATCGAACAAAAAAAACGAAATGGAATTCTAGAGAAAGTCGGTGAAATCTACGAAAGCTACTGCGATAAATGGGAAGAGGGTGTAACTAATGATAATCCAAGACAAATTTGGCAACGTTTAGTTCATGAAAATCGAGCTTCGGGACCTAGTATGGATATAATCGATGTACCATGGCCAAAAAATGTTCTGGCTGGAGTTGGACGTTTCCTCTATAACATACTAATGCGAGATATAAAAATTGATTCTTATATATTGAGACCGAGGAACAAAAACAAACAGTCGAATCTGATGCCCGCATTTTATACGCTCTTTAGGAATCAAGGGAGATTGATGAAGGAGGAAGTTAAGCCACATCCAGTTTTGGCAAGGTATTGATATAATTTGAACTAGTCAGTGAGAGAAATCCTTTGTTAAGACGTGTGTTAGTCCAATGTCATAAGTTTATATGTAACACAGAACAAAACCGGCAGTGTTTATTTATGCTAACTTATGAACTGCTTACTTGCTCGAACCTTCTATGTGGCTACCGATTCACTGCATATCCTGTTTTTAGAAATGTATTCATTCATTAAATTATTTAAGTTTTAAGAATGATGTTTAATAGTAATATTCATTTGCGACTATAGCCTAGACGTCCCCCAGTTGACAATAATTAATCTTTTCTTCTCTATAGAATGATAGCAACCTTCGAATTCTTTGTTTTTATTTTAATGCTATTTTTCCTGCAGATTACTACGTGCTTCGCGGCAAAAAACTTTGACATTCGATTCAAATCTCGTGCCAATGCTATGTCCTCCACAACCTTGGAGTACGCCACATCACGGTGGATACCTATTAAATAAATCTGAACTTATTCGGCTTCCTCACCAGGTAGAATTTTCCAACACTTCAATTTTTGTCTATTTTTTTCAACTATATTTCTCTTTTTTAACGTTCAGGCATTGCAACAATGGCAGCGAATCAAAGATTCGAATCCTCAAGATCTCTATCCAGCGTTAGATTCCCTTAATCAATTAGCCAGTATTCCATGGAGAGTGAATACAGATGTAAGAAATTTTCCAAGCTTGATAACAAAAATATGTACTTATGCATATAATACTTCAATTTACAGATCCTTGATGTCATAATTGAAGTTTTTCAAAATGGTGGCGATAATAAACTTGATGTTGCACAGCCACCAAGCTCCCTGCCATCCTTACCCAAAATTCCAGATCGTGACTCTGGCTTGTCGAATTCCGAAAGATCTAAGCTTTTTAAAGAGAAAATGTTGCATCGCCGAAAACAGAGCGAAATGTATAGTTTATGGTGTGACTTACTCTATCGGTTATCTCTAGCAAATCATGTAAGTTAAAAACTGATTTTTTGTATTTTTTTTTTTGTATGTTTTTAATAAATACAATTTGCTGATTAGTATCGGGATAAAGTGTTCTGGCTGCCTCATAATATGGATTTCCGAGGACGTGTTTATCCGCTTCCTCCACATTTGAATCATCTTGGTTCTGATCTAGCCCGATCGATGCTTATTTTTGATCAAGCTCAACCAATGGGCGAAGATGGATTTAGTTGGCTTAAACTGCATTGTATTAATTTGACTGGAGTGAAAAAACGCGACTCAATTCGGGAAAGATTACTCTATGCCGAAGAAGTGATGGATGATATCCTTGATTCCGCTGATAATCCACTCACCGGTCGTATGTGGTGGGCAAAATCCGATGAACCATGGCAAACACTCTCCTGTTGTCAGGAAATCGCAAAAGTATACCGTTGCCCAGATCCTGCCAGTAGGTTTTGTTAATTTATTCAAATTTTAATAAATTGCAAATATTTTTTTTATTCTTTGTTTCAAGAATACATGAGCCGGTTTCCTATCCATCAAGATGGATCATGTAACGGCTTACAGCACTATGCTGCCCTGGGACGTGACAATGCTGGTGCGATTAGTGTGAATTTAACTCCATCGTCAATTCCTCAAGATGTATACAGTGCTGTTGCGTCGCTGGTGGAAAAAATGCGAAAACACGACTCTGAAAATGGACTGCATGTGGCTCAGGTGCTTGATGGCTTTGTGCGCCGCAAGGTTATAAAGCAAACAGTTATGACCACAGTCTATGGAGTAACGCGGTATGGAGCTCGACTACAAATCGCTCGCCAGCTAAAAGACATTGAAAGCTTCCCCAAGGAATGGGTGTGGCCCGCATCTACATACTTAACGACAAAGACATTCGAGAGTCTTCGCGAAATGTTCACATCAACAAAAGAAATCCAAGACTGGTTTACGGACTGCTCAAGACTAATATCAGGCGTTCGTAATCAGAATGTAGAGTGGGTGACTCCACTGGGACTTCCAGTAGTACAACATTACAATCGAATGGATCACAAGAACGTTCCAAAAAGCAATAGGGTTTCTTCGAATATGTCTATGGATATGTACGAGAAACCAAACATTATGAAACAGAAAAATGCCTTTCCTCCTAATTTTATCCACTCGCTGGACTCCAGCCATATGATGCTAACTTCTTTACACTGCGAACGCAAAGGATTGACATTCATTTCGGTGCATGATTGTTTCTGGACACACGCATGCACAGTGCCTGATATGAACAAAGTAGGTATCGGAAAACATTTGGAGACTTTTTCACTTTTCGATTTTTGATTTACTAATTCTCAGATCTGTCGTGAACAATTTGTGGCCTTGCATTCACAGCCAATTCTAGAGGATCTATCCGAATATCTGCAGAAAAAGTTTAGTTTTAACGAAAAGTAAGTCAGAAAATAAGCTTTTGTATATTTTCTTCATGATTTCAATACATTTTCAGAGATATTGGCAACACTGGTTCTTCAGAAGATAATGCAAAGAGAAACTTAAATCGGATATTGAAACAACTACCCAAGAAAGGAGACTTTGATTTAAACAATGTATTGAATTCAGTCTACTTTTTCAGTTAGAGCAACAAAATCGATGCAAAGTGCAAATTTCCTTTAAAAGTGATATCAATTTCTAAAATGCGTTTCTATGCTTCTTTCCATTCAATATTTTTCAATTTCATTTTATTCTTTTGTAAATTGTATCCATTTTCCCATCAGTTATGAGTAGGATTATTTATTTGTTAAGAAATGAAGTATTGCTGAACTTTTTGAACAAGTATCTTTCGAAATACAAAATCAAGCTAAATTAAATTCGTATTTCTTTCGACCTTCTATATTGATAAAATCGAAACACAACTTTAGACCGATGCTACTCGGATTAGTAAAGATAGGATGGGTTTTGTTTTAAAGATCTAAGATCTAATAATAAAACAAGAAGTAGCTACAAAATTCATTAAATCAGGTCTAAAATGCGTTTTTATGCTTCTTTCCATTCAATATTTTTCAATTTCATTTTATTCTTTTGTAAATTGTATCCATTTTCCCATCAGTTACGAGTAGGATTATTTATTTGTTAAGAAATGAAGTATTGCTGAACTTTTTGAACAAGTATCTTTCGAAATACAAAGTCAAGCTAAATTAAATTCGTATTTCTTTCGACCTTCTATATTGATAAAATCGAAACACAACTTTAGACCGATGCTACTCGGATTAGTAAAGATAGGATGGGTTTTATTTTAAAGATCTAACAATAAAATATTAAAACAAGAAGTAGAAGATTTTGCCTTTCAGCTTTGTATATGAAAACCATAGTATTATCATGGTGGCACACGACGACGATGACATCTGAAGTCACCAACGGGTACCTTGACGTGGAGAATTGTGAAAGACGTGGGAGGGTGGACATGAAGAAAATCTGTATAAATCGTATACATACATAAAATATGTTTTAAATTCCAGGTCAAATAGGTACCTATAACTACCTACCTACCTGAAGGAGTGAAATCGTTTATTATTTTGATGGAAAAATAAACCTTAAGACTTAATTAATATTTCTAGCCAAAAAAATTGTTCAAATAGGCCCAACTTTCCACATAAAAATATTTTTCTTATTTCAGTGATTGAACTACCTTACGCTGTGGCTCCATTGGCAATTTTTGAGGCAATTGCAATTGGAATAGGAATGGCAATTTATTACTTGGGTGGGCATTTTCATTGCCAGGCAATTTCAATTACAAAATGTGTGTATAGAAATATTTGACTGCAAATGCTGTTCAAATCCCCTGTTTTTAATAAAATTTAATTTTAATTCACTATATTTTGTCATGTGCGTTCTCATATTCTATGATTTAATTGAAAAAATCAATAAAGAAACCATTCACAATTACGGGGAATCCCATTTTTCCTCAATTTATTGCCTTGAAGATGGAAATCAATAATTTCCTCTCATCTTCTAGGCAATATTGCCATTGCCATTGACAAAGCGTCTCCATTTGCATTATTAAAGGCGATAGCAATGAGTGAGGCAATTTATTGCCTCAAATATTGCTAATGGAGCCGCTGGGTTACCAATGATCATTGAAAAATTAAAAGTCAATTTTTGAGGAAAGTTGGGCCTACCTGGACATGAGTTGGAAATAGTTACAAATCGTAACTATTTGACACTCCAAAATGCATTTAGGAACGATGTTATGACGTCATATTGTTACGAATCGTAACTATTTTAGAATGGGCACGTTCCGCTGGCTATTCTCAGTTATCCGGATAGCTTTGTGTTGTTGTAATCCCTTGTTAAAAAACAGCTGATAACAGCTGACGCAACAACAACTCAAGTTATCTCAAAATTTTTGGGATAGCTAGATAGCATAGCGAATAAACATTGGAACGCGAGGAATAAAGGAACGATAAAAGTCAACAATGGCCACGTTCAAACACCGAACTAAAGCGATCTGGATAGGTTTGTGTTGTTGTAAACCCTTTTTAAAACACAGCTGATGACGAAACAGCTGTTGGCAGAAAAGAGATCCCAAGCTATCCTAAAAATTTTAGGATACAAAACTATCCTATGAGAAATGTCAACAACAGCTGACTTGCGTTCAAACACATACATGGATACAAAGCTATCCTAGATAGGCTATCCATTCAAACATTGAACGCGCCCAATTGTTAACAGTAGTTAACTATTGTTAGAAAAAGAACGGACCACTTCCTTATATTTTTTATTGGGCGCATTCACCGACAGATCTGAAAATTCAGAAATTTTATTACGTTGAATGCAAACAAATCTGAATTTTCAGTCGAAAGTCAGCTGTTTTAGTTTTGTCAAAATATATTGCTTTTACTTTTGATTTTTAACAAATTACAAATTTAGGATGGGTGAAGTTATCAGTAAACAAGTAAAACGAAGCTTTACCAGTAAATGTTGAGTAATATTTTTCCGAAGATAGTCTAAATTAGCACTCTTCACAAAAAATTATTTGTTTGGGTAGTTCAAATCTTCCAGCGAAACATATAAAACACTTACAATTTAAATTTGAATAGCTTTTCAGTTAATAAATTTCACTTTTCGCAGGATGTGCCCACTTCCATCAATCATCAAATAGTAAAGTTCAGTTCTCATTTGAATTTGTTTGTGCTTTTTTTGGCATAACGCATCTTTCATCACTTTCATCTGAATTTTCAGATGAGAATTCTCATCTGAAAATTCAGAATAACCCCTTGAACAGAATGAACGTAGCTGCAGCTGGTAGCAAGAGTTGAATTTAGTTTAACTTCTGCTACACCATACATTCCTTGCTACATTTACAGCTTCTCATTGTGGCACTGTATACTATTTTTGTATCTTTCTACTTTGACAGTGCTACACGCGACAACTACAGCTACACCATTCTGTTCGGCCAGTAAAACGTAACCAAACGTAATCAAAAGTCATCTGAATTTTCAGAAATTTTTTGACACCTGACCAATCCGAAGCCAGATATCTGAAACTTTGAATGCCCCCATTCTAAGCGCAGATAGATATCTCTGACATCCCAACAAGAGATGAAACGGAGTGATGGACATCCTGATAGAAATTAACCCTGTTCCTTGGTTAGTCCCAAACAGTTTCAAACAGTTTCAGACCGCCAGATTTGGTGCGGACCAGTACAATTTTTCAAGTATGGAACGACTTCGTACTAAATATGGCGGTTTCGAACTGTTTGAAAGTCGGCAAGGAACAAACCTATTATCTCCTGTGGAGTCGGGGTGTAAAATTTGACAGTCAGACCAGAAACAGCCTGAAAAATCTCGGAACATGCCTAACAACCGGCAGTTTTTGTCAAAGTATGGAACGGATCTAATTTGTTTGCACTGTTGTTTGTTGTTTACTTTTCTATTTGTGAAAAAAACTATTTTAAAGTTTAATTCCTAACAATGGAACTGGATTTATTAGTTATAAAAGAATTATTATCGTCGTCGTCCTCGTCGTCATCATCGTCATCTTCATCATCATCGTCGTCGTCTTCTTCATTATTTTCGTCCGACCAAAGTTTTATGGATACATTTTCAGACGAAGACTTCTTCGAAGTTCAAAAATTATTTGATACAATTGAAAGACAGACGGTGAAAAATTTTATAGAAGATGTTGTTGGAAATTATACCGACGATGAGGTATGTGCTTGGTACAAGAACTTTATTAATGTTAAGCTTTAAAAATATAATGTAAATAAAAAACATTAATTTTGTTTAGTTTCGTCAGTATTTTCGAGTTTCACGGCAAACCGCAACAAATTTAACTTTGCAGTTTGCTAATTCAAAACACTACAAGCGCAAAGTTCAAAGTGGTGGAAGAAAGGCGTCAAGTGCTGAAACTCAGTGCTTATCATTTTTGTGGTGAGTCTAAATAGTAGGTAGTAGTTATAAATAATTTAAATTCTTTTGTAATTTGAACTGTACAGTAATCGCTAATCGCTTAATGTCTGTAATTGACTTAAAAACCGTTAAAAACTTTTTAAATCGATAGATTAATAACGTTTTTGAACCGGTGAACTAGAAGCCTTTTGGCTTTGATTCTGAAATCATATTTAGAAGTATTAATCTATCTATTTTATAAGGGGTTCAAGACTTCTGGATAATTAATTGAATACGCCATAGGAACCTATCAGCCTTCTATTTGGTTGATTAAAAAAAAATATATACCTATATAATTTTTTTTAATATAGGATTAAAGAAAACTCTATTTAAAGGTTTGCTGGGAACAAAAACACATATAGGGAAGTTGCGCAACTATTTAATTTATCACTTTCAAGTGCTTATAGACACCAGACGTGCTTTTTGGAGTTCTTGACCGAAATTTCAAAACAACACATTAAAATGCCATCAACTAATGCAGAAAAAGATGCTAACAGTAGACAATTTGCAAAGGTAAAATACGAACAAAAAATATTTAAAGCGTATAGGTTCGTATGTATCCAAACATTTTTACCAGCTCGTATCAGATGACTTTTGTTGAATGGTTGAACTTAGGATAAGGCTTATAATTATTTTAATAGGTATTAAATAAGTAAACATTTACATATATAGGTTGCAGGACTGCCTAACGTTTTAGGATGCATCGATGGATGCTGCATATGTATTCGAAATCCAGCAAAAAAAGTTCGGTCAACTTATGTAAACCGCCATGGAAAGCTATCAATTACACTCCAAGCCATATGTGATGCAGATAAAAAGTTTCTGGATGTTTTTGTTGGGGCTTCCAGTAAAATTCATGATTCCCGAGTATTTCAAATGTCTAGTATATCGAAGGACATATCAAGAATTTGTGGGAAAACATACCACCTGTTGGGTGATGCTGATTATCCCTTAAGGGAATATTTACTGACGCCATATCAAGATCTAGAGTATGGTCAGCTAAGTATTCAGCAAGAAAAATTTAACAAAAAACATTCGCAAACATTAGAGACAGTTCATAATACTTTCAGTTTGTTGAAACAAAGATTTAGGCAGTTAACACACTTAGATTTCTTCACTGTGTCTCGAATGTCTAAGTTTGTACTTGGATGCTGTGTACTACATAACATGTGTATAGAAAGCGGCGATCTTTGGATTGAGGACAACGACGTCAATCCTGAAGTTGCTGCAAAGGAAGATCAAAAGGAAGCAACAAACAATACGGAAGACGAAGAACAAAGTATGCTTGAATGCATTTCGTTTCATAAAGGTCAAATAAAACGAAATGAGATTATGGAGACTCTTTAAACAAAAACATAAAAATAAAGACTTAATAGATTTTATTTTGAAAAGCTTTTATTCAGTAGGTCTTTGAAAATTTGCATTTTTTCTAAATGCCTCTGTTGTTTCATCAGTTCCTTCTCCCTCTCTCGTTCAATTTTGTTTTTTTCTTTTTGTTGTTTTAGCTTTTCTTTTTCCTTTTCCCTTTCAGCCTTCTGCCGGAGCCTTTCATCGATTTTAGCTTCGCGTTTCTCGTAAAACATGGCTTTTTGCTCCAGATACTTCTCAAACATTATTATTTGAGGTGCTTTCCTATTCCTACGAACTGGATTTGTGGTATCAACTTCTAAGATATCATCATCTGGTTCAATAGGTGTTGGTATCATTTTCAATAAAGTAGAAGGATCAGGCGGTTGAACTTTAACTATCGGTTTCCGAGGCATCATGAAAATTCGACCCTGTGACATCACAGTCTCAATACCGATGGGATCATCTTGGTCGACATTTGCAAATATTTCGTTGCCGTACGCAATTTTATCCAGTACATCTCTGTTGGTTTTTGTGACTATTGGTTTCTTTGTACGTTTGGCCACGCATTTGAACCGACTTTCCACTTGCGTCGCATTAGGAGAAATCTTAAATTTTCGTTGTATTAGCGTCGCAATGTAAGCCCACATAAGTTTTTTTGTACGGAACTTTTTGTCGATGCCCACAGAACTAATCAAGTTTGTGTATAATTTCAACATGAATTTGGTTTCCTCTTGCCCCCATTTAATTGGTGGTCGAATAACAGGACCTAATATAAATATAAATATCTATTTAATAAATTTTCACAAGTTCGATTACATGAGGCATTTTTTACTTGGTATGTCTTCTGGAGTTTGTACTTCATCGGAACTCTCGTCTGGCGCTTCTTTCATACTTGCTTCTGGTGAATATTCTTGGTAATTATCTTCTACAGGAGTCATATGTGCGTCCGAAGAATGACCCTCCAAACCATAAAATGAAGAAACATTATCAAATGATGTTGCTAAAACCTCTCCAGCTGCATCATAGAACCAGAATCTTAGTTAGTAAGCTTACAACAATTTACTAATGAAATTATACATACTTGTTGCGTTTTGAAGCATAACGTTTGTTTTGTCAATGAAAACAACTCCGTTTTCATTTTTTACTACTTCAAAATTTTTTAAATCAACCTCTTCCATTTATATTTGATAATAATTTTCATCAACAAAAAACCAAAATCTTTGAGGTGAAATGTCTAAAGAAGAGACAGCTGTCAATTCTAAAATTGGGCGTGATCATTGAAAAACGATTTAAAAATATTTCAGATCTGTACGTATCCTAGAGCCCGAAAGGGGACTATTGGCGGTGTTTAGATTGGGAAGATTGAGACCGTGTGTATAGCAGCTTCACTGCCTGAACAGAATAGAGTGCTACAACTGGAGCTGCAACTGGAATAGCTGTCAAAAAGTGTCGCACGTGATTTTGTTACCCACCCACAATGCAGCTGTACAGCTTTCTGACATTTCAGTATCGAAAATGAAAAAAAAACAAAAATAGAAATGGAGAGGCTCCCTGGTTTTTCAGTGCATTTTTATCTTCGCTTACAAAAAAACGAAGATAAAAATGCATTAAAAAACAGGGCTAGAGCGAAAGACGCTGTTCAGATTGGAAAGGCTGAGACCGATCTCACGGTGGTTTCTGGACAAGAGAAGTGGGGAGTCAGAGATGTCGTGAGGCATTGACATACTATATATGGACTGCTAGTAGAGTCTCATTTCCATCCAAAAATTGTATTGAAAAGAGTTCACATCCCCATAGCGACACAACTGCTTAAAGTGCCTCTACACTATCCCACAAAGTATTAACACATGTCAGAATAAAGTGGGAAGAAATTTCATACGACTGCCAAATTTGTGTGATGTAACTGTCTTTCATATTTTCCTTCCACACTTGCATCAAAAATTAGTTTCACCATAACCTCAAACACCCAAGTGGGATAGAAAGTGTGATGGTTTTAGAACCGATCCTAAATATTTTCAAGTATTAACACATGTCAAATCGTGTCGGATGCGCTGTCAAGCTGTGTGTGATGAAATTTCATATTTTGTTTCCACACTATTATACATGATTTCTTCACACTTTTTTGACATGTGTTAATACTCAGTGGGATAGCGTGGAATGGCTATTATTGGAGCAAAGTGGCAAAAACAGGAATAATTTATAATGCCATCTCTTGCCACTTGGCCTAAACAAGCTTTTTTTGCCAAAGAAACTAGGGTCCTCTATTATTATTGCTTATAAAAAACAGTCATCTGTGTCAATTCAAAGCTACATTTTGAAATCTGCTGACGCTTGTCATTTTTTTTTAATTTTATTTTTCACATTTTAAGCCTAGTACGCAGATCGAGACAAAATTTTTCTCCCATATAAAATTTTTCCCAGGACAAATTTTATCTCGGTTTTTTTCCAAGCGGTACGCAGCTCCAGCGCAAAATTTGACACTTGAAACCGCTGTACGAGAAAAGGTAAAAAAATGTATCCACTTAATTTTGCGCGGAAAAAGAATGCTCGAAGCATTATTTTTCCGGACAAATTGTGACGTTTTATATATATTTCGCTTTTTATAAACTAAAATCATCTCCCTGTTTCATTCTTTCCATTTATAAGACGTTGTGAGGACGCAAAACTGAAATAAATATAAAATGCGTACAGAAAATGATGACATGGAATGAGAATAGAATTAATTGAACAGCTGTTTTAAATCAGTAAGTGGCGTAGCTAATGAGAAGGGGTACAAAAGGGCCACATTTCAGATACAGAAAATATTTGTTTCAATAAAAAATTTAAATTGATTCCCAAAACGAGTTGGCAATTTTAATTGGATCTTGGGAGCAGTGGAAAAATGTGAACATTTCTGATTTTGACATGGTTTTTTTAATCCATCGACATCAATGGAATTTGACAGTTGTTGGCTTGAAAGATGAAGAACAAATTATTTTGACGGAAAAAGTTAATTTGATCCAAATGTCAAAAAAGCGCCCTTATCCACTTTTTCCCGGAGAAATAAAAAACCTTCAAAAATTTCAGAATTTTTAGTGGTTTTTTAATCCATTGACATCGTGGCAATCCTTCAATATATTTTGACAGGAGACAATCCTTCAATATATTTATTTGGGAGACAAACTATATTTTGACGGAGAAAGTGTATTTTGATCCAAATGTAACCAAATTGCCCTAAAATCGACTTTTTCCAGAGAAGTAAAAGCTGAAAATTTCAGATCTTTTAAAGGTATTTTCATCCATCCACATTATATTGTTCACCATCAAGCGCATGCGTTCAATTTTTCTTGCTCTGTAAATGCTTTGAAGGAATCTGATTTCTGTACATGAAAAAGTTTCAAATTTATGTTAATTTAAGAAAATTTTATAATTTTTCAAATTTATAACCACGCTATTGTTCTCATTTGACTTTTGTTTTTATCTCTACGCCTTCAGAATTTGTCTCGAGAAAAAAAAATGTAGAGATAAAATTTGTCTTTGCTCGATCTGCATACTAGGCTTTAGCCTATTGAATAGACCGGAAAATGAGAGGTATAAAGGAACAATTACGTGCAAGGGTTTTTATTATTGAATATGTTTAAAACCAAAAATGCTACTAAATTCACCCATGCGTTTCTGAGAGAATGGTCACACTGGCCACTTTTCAGTATTTTTGGTATAACTCGAAAACTAAGCGGAATTTGACAATTTTACATATGATACTTTTTGTTCAAAATTAAATTTTCTATTGGAATGGATAGTTCAAAAAATTTTACGAAAAAATTTAAGCAGGAAAAGTTAACAAAAACCAACTTAAAAAAAATCAAAAAATCAAGGATATCTAAATTTTTTAATAAATTGTGCATAACTTTTTTTGAATCAAAGATAGGGTCAAGACATTCACAGACAAAACAAAGAAGAGACTAAAGGCCTTAATATGGCATGGTCAAAAATTAATATTTGTTCAGAATTGACAGAGATATTCCCATTCAAACCTTATCATTTCTTATAATTTTTCTCAGTTTTGGCCCGAAAGTCCCTTTTTCGGTACAATATGGCAAATTTCACTTTCGTAAAAATGTTCGAAATCAAAATTTTGATATAATATGACATTAGAACTATAGAGAATTTATAAAAAGGATGTAAGTTCGCAATTTCGTTTTGCGGCTGTTTTTAAATGCGTTCAGACCTACAGACCGAACGGCTGGTCCGATTAACATAAGATTTGGTATTAGATGCTAGGAACGTTAAATTTGTCATAAAGTACCAAAAAATAGGCTTTCGGACAAAAACTGCGGAAAATGATAAGAAAATGGTAAAGTTTGAATGGCTATATCTCTGTCAATTTTTAAATAATATGGCTTTTTTAACATGTCATATTAAAGCTGTAACACTCCAGTTTACTTTGTGCATGGATGTCTTGAGCGTTTCTTTGCTCTGAAAAAAATTATGGGCAATTTAGAAAAAAATTTAAAAATCTTTGATTTTTCGATTTTTATGTTGGTTTTTGTTTACTTTTCCTGCTTAAATTTTTAAAAAATTTTCCAAACTATCCATTTCAATAGAAAATTTAATTTTGAACAAAAAGTATTATATGTAAAATTGTCAAATTCGGCTTAGTTTTCGAGTTATACCAAAAATACTGAAAAGTGGCCAGTGTGACTATTCTCTCAGAAACGCATGGGTGAATTTAGTAGCATTTTCGGTTTTAAGCATGCTTATAGGCCAAGCAAACATATTCAATAATAAAAACCCTTGCACGTAATTGTTCCTTTTTAAAAGGTCTATTCAATAGGCTATTTCAATTATTTCAATAATCGTTCGTTTGCATAAGAATAGATTGAAACGAAGCAAGCTATCTAAAGAAAAGGTCAGCGTTTAAATTGGGTAATATTAGTTTATTGTTTTCTTCATTGATGCCGGGATAAGCAGACAACCCAGCTTTGCTGGTCAGGGCACAAACTTGTCCTCGGGATGGTTAAAAGCCACCTTAAGACAGATGAACTGCAAGCAGCGGTCAGCGGCATGATAGTCTGGTGGCGGAGGAGCTTATTTTGGTAAAAGGCCAACGGCAGCAGCAGGTAGCGTCTGTAACCCATATTGGGCGGCTACCAAAGGCGTCTGTTTTCCCATAGTGGGCGGCCTCGAGCAGTTATGTGTTTGACCATACAAAAGGCGGATGTGCCTGTCAAATCTGAGCTTATGTATGTTATTAATCATATCTCGGAAAACACCATGGTGGAAGGATATATGCAAATACATGAACTATGACAACAAATGGAAATGAGTCCCCAAGAGATAATCTTTTTATGGAAAATCCTTCTGCAGCTTCGGTTGCAGTAAACCGCACATCGGATTTGGGGGTGCGGCATCTTTCATGTACGAACGTCAATCAAGACGCCATAATAATAAATGAATCGTTGACAAATAGAAGAAGTCTTTTAAGAAGACCAAATGTTACTTTTGGCTACCGCATACGTACGAAAATCGGAGCATGGAACGTTCGATTCTTGTACAGCGATGGTAGATACGAGCAAGTTGAGCGTGAAATGCTTCGCCTGAAGATCAATATCCTGGGCATAAGCGAAACTAAGTGGAGAGGTAGAGCTGAATACAGATCAGACACTGGACATACGAGAATGCTGTATTCCGGGGAAGATGAAAGAGAGGGCGGCCAAAGACTGCATGGTGTGGGAATTATGTTGAACGAAGAAGCGAGGCGTAGTTTGATCTCCTGGGCGCCCATTTCTGCGAGATTAATGACTGCAAGGTTTCGTTGAGTTGAGCGTGAAATGCTTCGCCTGAAGATCAGTATCCTGGGCATAAGCGAAACTAAGTGGAGATGTAGAGCTGAATACAGATCAGACACTGGACAGACGAGAATGCTGTATTCCGGGGAAGATGAAAGAGAAGGCGGCCAAAGACTGCATGGTGTCGAAATTATGTTGAACGAAGAAGCGAGGCGTAGTTTGATCTCCTGGGCGCCCATTTCTGCGAGATTAATGACTGCAAGTTTTCGTTCCAAAATTCGTAACGTCACAATTATTCTTCTAATTATATGACTTGCCTGTCGACTTTTGTAACGCGAATCGTCTTGTTATAGGTGGGACTGTATTTAAGCATAAGACGTGCAACAAAATTACCTGGGTGCATCTGGATGGTCAAACCGAAAACCAAATTGATCATATCATGATTCAGCAGCGATGGAGGAAGTCTATGTCTGATGTCCGGAGTATAAGAAATGCCGATGTGGGAAGCGACCACCATTTGGTTCTGATGAGTCTAAAACTACGAACCGCTGCCGTACAAAAACCAGCGCAGGATGCAGCAAGGAGCTCAAAATTCATTACTAATGCTTTAAGTGACCCCAACATATGTCGAAACTATGTCACCACCCTTAACGACAGAGCCTCGTCATTAAACGGAATCCAGCATTCAACAATTGATGAGATGTGGGGTGAAATTAAAAGTGTTTTTATGGAGGCTGGATCCGAAACTGTACCCAAGCGAACGAGACGTAGAGACTCTTGGATATCCCAAGACACCTGGGATAAGATCGAACTTCGCAAATTGTTGAAAACTCAAATAAATGCCGAAGCAGATATTCAACGAAAGGCTGACTTGCGAAGAGAGTACCGCATTGCACATAAGATGGTCTATCGTTGTGTGAGACGTGACAAGAGGGTGAGGTTAGACGGACTCGCAGATAATGCGGAAATCACTGCCAGAAGAGGAGACATCCGGGAATTGTACCAAATAGCCAAAGACGTGATCGGGAAAAAAAGCAACACGAATCATCCTGTAATGGATGTGGATGGCACACTTTTGGTATCAATTGAGGATCAGCTTCGTAGATGAAAGGACCATTTTTGTGCCCTGCTAAATGAGGATTCAGTTGAGCAGAGTGCTGAAGTGCCCCAACTAAACGAGATGCGCAGGTCCTATAGGGGTATTGATATCGAACCCCCGTCAGAATCGGAAATCCTTACATCAATAAATCTCCTCAAAAACAACAAGGCAGCTGGACTAGACAGAATTCCAGCTGAATTCCTGAAAGCCGATCCCGTAACAGCGGCTAGTATTTTACATCCGTTGATACAAAGCATTTGGGAAAACGAAAACTATCCCAGGGATTGGAAGGATGGTGTGATTGTTAAGTTACCAAAGAAAGGTGACTTAAAGAATTGCAACAATTGGCGTGGTATCACCGTTTTGTCCGTTTTCCCAAAACTAATGGCAACCATCATTCTCGAGCGAATAAAGGATAGAATCGAGTCTACACTCAAGAGGCATCAAGCTGGCTCCCGCAGTGGTCGATCGTGTGTCGACCATATCAACACCCTGCGTATCGTCCTCGAGCAGTCGATGGAATTTCAATCACCGCTTTACCTCATGTTCGTGGATTTTGAGAAAACCTTTGATAGAGTTAACCGAGAATGTATATGGAGATCGTTGCTTGGTAGAGGAATTCCACCAAAAATAGTTGCCATTATAAAAGAGTCCTACAACAACGCAAGGTGTTTTGTTTTGCACAATGGGCAGCTATCCGACTCCTTCGTAGTGCAACAGGGTGTGAGACAAGGGGATGTTCTATCGCCAATTCTCTTCCTGCTGGCGATGGAAGACGTATTGACGGCCAGTGTTGGTACAGCTGAGCGACAGGGCATTCAATGGAGACCGTTCGAAAGGCTCAGACCCGTTTGCTGATACGATTCTTAAGCATTTATGTTCTACTTAAAAGCTTATGTTCTACTTTTTCCTCTGCATAAACTGTCACATAAGCCCTTTATGTTCTACTTAAATATTTAAGTTTCGTATCAGCAAATGGGCCTCAGTCATTTAGACTATGCCGATGACATAATGTCTACTGGCAAATAACATCAGTGGGCTGAACGGGATGTGCTAAAAACTGCAAGTGAAGGGAGAGTCGAGTGGTCTAAGAATAAACAGCAAAAAGACAAAAATAATGCTCACAGGCCGCTCCACCCAGCAGCGTATTATTCTACAGGAGACGCCAGTTGAAGTAGTGGAACACTTCAACTACCTTGGCAGTATTGTCTCTGCAAACGGTGGTACGGATCTAGACGTTAAAAGTAAAATAAATAAAGCTCGTGCTGCCTTCGGTACTCTGTCCCCAATCTGGAAATCAAGTCAAATCTCCTTACGCACTAAGTTGAGATTCTTCGAATCCAATGTGAAATCCGTGCTGTTATATGCTTGTGAAACCTGGAAAGTCACGTCTATCATTTCGAAGAAATTGCAGGCTTTTGTAAATCGCTGTCTTCGCCACATCCTAAAGATTCGCTGGCCACAAATAATATCAAATGAGGAATTATGGCGCAGGACAAGTCAAGAGCGGCTGGACGTCGACATAAGAAAGCGTAAATGGCGTTGGATTGGTCACACACTGAGGAAACCAAACGATGAAATTGCAAAGCAGTCCTTTGAATGGAATCCTCAGGGTGCACGGTGGGTTGGAAGACCAAGAACAACATGGAAATCAACTGTCTTAGCGGAAGCAGAATCCCAGAGAAAGACGTGGCCACAGCTAAAGTACCTACCTTGCAGCAGACCGTGAAGGATGGAGACGTTTTGTTGACGCCCTATGCAACAGCTGGGGTTACAGGACACGATGATGATGATGATGTTTTCTTCATTTTAAGAGTTTGCACCCAGTAAAATGCACACGAATGGATGAAATATACATACCTGTTTTTGCACGGACTTCAACAAATGAGGCTTCATGGACAATTTTGTGCAAAGGAGCTGGATGCTGACGATGCAATCATCAATGCCTTGAATTGCATTACAAAAACAGGCCAGATGACTTACAAATAATATAACGCCTCATCAGCCCAGAGATTATCAATTATCTGCCCCAGCCAATCTTTTAATCTGTTTATTAGGTCCAATTCAAGAGGAATAACCTGCCTGAGATATTTGGTTGCAGTTTATCGATAAGGAATATACATAGATTTCGATATGTCATTAATATTTAAACGTTAATTTTAAGGGTTAAAATGTTTGTCTTCTTTTAAAATAAAAATATTTTGTTTCATTGAAATTAATTAAAATTCTTAATTTATTTGGATATGAACCTGAGTTTCTCCCCATCCCACTCAATCCACCCAAAAGTTTGCGGAGTATGTCTGAAGGAATGTGGTGTAATCTGGATGCGGTGCCTGTTGCTGAGCTTGATGCTGCTGTTGTTATTTGCTATGTTTGTCATGCAGGTAAGGACAGCGTCGTTTAGATCCATTCTTTAAGTTCTTGCCAACGTTATTTATACTATGTTCCCACCAAAACGAAATCTGAGATTTCAGCTGAAAAATTTGGAGTTCTCGACTTGGTGGAGCGGGATTTTATTAAGATTTCGTTGAAATCTAGAGTTTTCATTGAGATTTTGTTGAAATTTCTATGAAATCTTGTTCCATCAACTTGAAATATCAAAAGCTTTCAACCGAAATCTCGGATTTCATTTTGGTGGGAACATAGCATTAGATCCCTATGTTTTTTTTCCTAATGGAATCTTATATGCAATCTTTTTTATGCAATCTTCCCGAGCACTAATAATACGTGGAACAAAAAGTATTGAAGAAAGGAAAAAGTAAATGAAAATTTAAAACGCTTAAAAATAAAACTGATTAATTTTTGTATTTTCTAAAAAAAATAAATAAACAAATAGACAAATACAAATGTCAAACCAAAATGTCAAAAGTTACACCATTTTTCGGTTTTGCTCCAACAAGCGTTGGTGGCGCATAGTTGCTGAACATGAACCGTCGTGAAGTTGGCTCCTGGCAGTCCATATATAATAGGTCAATGTCGTGAGGCATGAAGAAAACATAAACATCCGACTCATGAGTCTCATTTTGTTGTTGTTTCAATGCGCAAAACGTTGAAGTTGTTGTTGTTTCTATGTGTTTTGAGGCGCCTCAAATTTTCTAATGTAGACACGATGAGACTCACGAGTCCGGTCTCAATTTTCCCAATTTAAACAGGCTCAAAAAGAAGCTAAAATTAAAAATTACTTTACCCTGAAGCCACACGAGCGAGTAATCGCTAGCCAGTTACTAATACATCGAATTTTTTCCTACTCGCTAGTCAACTGGCTTGCCTTTTTCAAAGCCAGTTAAGAAGCGAGTAGAGCGGCGAGTGATTTGACATTTTATTTTTATCTTTGAGCCCTTTCACACGAGGAAACTGAGTTGCCAGCAACTTTTAGTTCCATGGTCAGAAGGACAGGAGGAAAGAGGGGAGAACAAAATCTCCCCGGTCGAGGATTCGAAGAGATTTTTTGACATTTCCTTTCACATCTAGGCTTAGGTGTGTTCAACCAGTAGACTTTCAAAGGAAATTTCAAAAATTGCCTGGAGATTTGTTTCCTCATGTGAAAGGTACAAGAGATTTTTAAGGAGATTAAAAGAAAACGTCAAAAAAATCTCCAGCAACTTGTTTCTTCGTGTGAAAGGGGACTTTTTAAGGACAACGGCTAGAAAGCTGAAATTTGGACGGATGATAGAAATTATAGAATACCGTTGGACGGAGATAACGGCAATATTTGAGCGCTTTCACTCATTCTCTTAAGTGCATTGCTAAATTTTCTTGTTGTTTTTAAATGTCACATATAAATAGAATTACGGTTATTTTGATACCTCATTCATTATCCTACGTGGTATATAAGCGACATAATCTTGATTTTAAATTGATCGAAAAATCAAAACAATTGCATTGAAATTACCTGCTTGAACCATTGTCCACGACCATCCACCAGCGAGAAGATCCCGTTATCTACATGGAATTTTTTAATTAAAATTTGATATGGATGGCTTTAAAAAATTATAGCTCTCGTTCTACTGATTGGATCTTCAAGATTAAGGTCTTTAAAGAAAGCTGACATAACGGGCTATATTGTGTAAGAAAATCATTGAGGAGGGGCAACAATTTTCAAGTTTACATGTGGTGTTGAAGCGAGCTTAAAAGCTCGTTTCAAATCTTTATATACCTGGCTGGAGTTGAAATGAGCTTGATTCGACTCAACTCCGCTCGGGGAGCTGAGTCGAGTCGAAATTTGTGACGAAAAACCTGGGTCGAGGAGTTGGTTTTACAGATAATACACTTTGGTCTGTTTATTAGTATGTTTAGCCGTTTTCCTTTGGAGGTGGCGAAGTACTTACGAGATGAAAACCCTAATCTAGTACTACCAACTGCACATGCTCTCATGCGCGAGTAGATACATTTTACATGGGAAAGCAGTTTGATGTATTCCATTGAAAAAAGCTGGCAAAGTACTTGCAAGTACTTCGCCACCTCCAAAGGAAAACGCCTTTTGTCTTCAAATATAGTATTATTTAAATAGATACGTGTAGTAAAGAACTCGTGTAAATACATTAATGCCATTCATTTTTCTGGAATCTCAATACCATTTCAACTCAATTCTAAATGGAGCACTCAACTCAAGTAACGAAAAACCTGGGTTGAATATTCGACCCATTTCAACTCGAGCTCACGATTCTGCCTTGTAAACGTTGTAAATATACATACTTAGTACTAGGTGAAGGCAATGCTGGTATTGCATAATTGCATTTACAGTACATTCGACAGCACTGGTTTTAAAAATTATTTTACTCTCTAGAATTTAGGAGCTCATCATGAACGCATCATCATCCATGCAAAATCCTGAGCCTGTTTAGATTGGGAAAATTGAGGCCGGACTCGTGAGTCTCATCGTGTCTACATTAGAAAATTTGAGGCGCCTCAAAACACATAGAAATAACAACAACTTCAATGCTTTGCGCATTGGACGCTGTTTAGATTGGGAAGGCTGAGACCGGTCTCACGTTGGTTTCTGGACAAGAGAAGTGGGGGGCCAGGGATGTCTTGAGGCATGAAGAAAACATAAACATCCGACTCATGAGTCTCATTTTGTTGTTGTTTCAACGCGCAAACATTGAAGTTGTTGTTGTTTCTATGTGTTTTGAGGCGCCTCAAATTTTCTAATGTAAGGTGTGTTTTTTTTGTAAGCCCGGGGGAATTGGACGAAAAAAACGACTTCGGGGCTTAACGACGCCATTACAGAAAAAAATGAAGTTTCCATACAAACTATCGATAACATGTATGAATTTCATGCCGGTAACACAGTTTTTGTCTGGGCTTAAGTTAAGCCCCGAAAATTCTCTGGGCTTAGCTAAGCCCGAAGGGGATTAGTTGTTGTTGCTTTTAACAAGTAAATTGCTAGCCTCGAAGTCGTTTTTTTCGTCCAAGCCCATTCGGGCAGGGAAAAAAACACACCTGTAGACACGATGAGACTCACGAGTCCGGACTCAATTTTCCCAATCTAAACAGGCTCTTGAAACAACAACAAAATGGGACTCATGAGTCGGATGTTTATGTTTTCTTCATGCCTCACGACATCCCTGACCCCCCACTTCTCTTGTCCAGAAACCGCCGTGAGACCGGTCTCAGCCTTCCCAATCTAACCCCTTGAACAGAATGAACGTAGCTGCAGCTGGAAGCAAGAGTTGAATTTAGTTTAACTTCTGCTACACCATACATTCCTTGCTACATTTACAGCTTCTCATTGTGGCACTGTATACTATTTTTGTATCTTTCTACTTTGACAGTGCTACACGCGACAACTACAGCTACACCATTCTGTTCGGCCAGTAAACAGCGTCATAGGTACTCTATGGCAAAATCCGTGCTCACCAGCCGGTCAAAGGCATGCGACATGGGAAGTGGCATGTAACCACAGTACACAAATAATAATACTATAAAATATTAATATGTGTATTGTGGCATGTAACCAAAGGAAGCAGCGTCGCTGCCATGTGAGGTTTGGTTGGACGTGGAAATTGCAAGATCACAACCTTGACCTTGGAACTTGGAACAAATAAGTAGGAGCCTCAAAAAGGATGGAGGAATCAGGAATAATTTAGAACGGGAAGTATGAAAATTAAAACACGTTGATAGGTACATTTTTTTTTATGTTGAAGCAATTCAAGTTCTTTATTACTTTCTATATTATGTATACACGAACTCAATGTTGAAGTATGTACTGATTCTTTTTTAAATTGGTTTTCCGATGCAAAGTATTAAAATATAAAAAAATTACTTTTTCAACTTGTAATCATTCTATAGCTATGTTAGCAAAACTTTCCTCCTGCAGATCAACCTCGATATTTTACTTCTCTTTAATTATGCCAACTAACCCAAAGCCTTCACATTACCATCAGAATATTATACAAGTCATGGGGCAAGGTAGGACCCAAAGTCTTCCATTCATTTGTTTCTGGGTTATATTCCTCGACCAAGTTCAGACCCTCATTTCCATCAAATCCACCACAGGCAATCAGTCTATCATTGAAAGCTGCACATTTTATATGCGAACGCTCAACACGCAAAGAACTGCCCACTGTCCATGTATTGGTTGTTGGGTCATAACGTTCCACAATAGCAGTTTTCTCTTCGTGATATAATCCTCCGACAACGTATATGTATCCTTTTACAGCTGTCATTCCAATATTTTTTAACTTAACATACTTGGAAGCCTTCAAGGTCCATTCATCGGTTGCTGGATCATAACAATGCAAACGACAGTTTCCGCTCATCGCGACATATAGAAGACCGTTAAGGGTAGCTATCTCGAGTCCAGTGTCTGATGTAATGGGCAACGGGGCCAAGTCTTCCCATTGACGTGTGGCAAAGTTATATCTCTCCATCGAACACCACTGGGTGCCGCCAACAACATATAAATGACCATTTATTACGCACATGTCTGGCCACCGACGTGGTTCGTTCATTTTAGGCATCTCACTCCATTCCATTGTTTACAGATCCAAACAATCAACTCCATCTGCTGGATGGCCATCGATTTCTCCTCCCGCTAGAATAAGCTTGTTATTTACAATTATTGCGCCACATCCGGCTATCAATTTAGTTGGACGAGGCCAATCTGCTCGCGACCATTGGTTCAAAGCTAAATTAAACGTTTGAAATTCAAATTCGTCCGTCTCATAGCCACTCAAGAGCACCAGATCGATAAGGGATTTTCTGGGGGCGGTATAATCGGTGGAGAAGAGAGATCGTGATTCGGGTGATAAATGCCATTTGAGCCAGGATCTGATAAGTTCGTTGCACTCTATGGTCTGGCACACAGAATCACTGTTCTCGATTATAAATTTGGGTTTCAGGAAAGTGAAACGAATATGCGGCAAAAGACTAAACAAAAGTTGTTCCCGATTCGCCTTGTCATGGTCAACCCATGCCACAAGGCTTAGGAAAACCTTCTCCTCCGAAGCTACACAGAGATTATCACTGGAAAGAAATTGGCTAACCTGCTCGTCACTCAATTGGTAGAACTCCATTTCAGTGGTTACTCTCTCAAAGTACGTAGACACAAATGCAAATGCCTTCACCGAAAGCCCTGTATAGCTGTGTTGTTCCGCAAATAAAGCAACACCCAGGCAATTGCAAGCGTCTAACTGTTCACCCATGAAGTCGCAACAGGCAACGATAAGAGTTTCCATTCGGAAGAAGTCAGCAGCTCTCAGGACATTCTCAACATTATCCGAACAAAGATCAATAGAAGCAGTGTACATGAAGCCCAAAATAAGCTTCATAGTGGCTCCATCCAATGCTTCGAGTTGTATTTCATCGGACTCTGACTCTTTAAGATTACTCCGAAACATTGCCAGAAAGTAGTCGCTGGATGCAGAAAGAACAATTCGATGGGCAGGTGCCCGAACATTGTCGATTCCCGCAATAAGCACTATATCGAAAAATTCTTTCTCCTCGTAAAAGTTCTGCAATCTTTTTGAGATATTCCTCGCATGGACATCACATATAAATGTTTTGTTCTTTATTGAGTTAGAAACAGCTGAACACAATGAGATTTGAGCTGAATTTTGATCAGACATTACTTTTTAAAATTTTTGTTTAGTTACGAGAAAACGATAGCAAGCAGGAGAAAAGAAAAAAACACACGTAACTTCGGAATGCAGGTTTTGTTGAGAAAGGTCACTTACAACAAAGAAGTCCAACAGCATTTGTCCCACTTTCTAGGAAAACAAAACATTAGAAATACATTCTGCTCTCTTTTTTTGTTGTTGGTGGTTGTGGGTGGTGTCAGTTTGATGTTTTTAATTATTTTTATATCTGAACGAAGTGCATTCAAAGCTATCCCCAGATAAACAAAATCGGAAGAGTTCAATTATTGCTTAAGCTGTTTTTATTTGAAATGCATTTCCGGTTTTCAATTTCTTTGTCGTCACGGAATGAAATTCAAATTAATCGATGTTGTTTGCAAGATTTATGGCCAATTTCATTAAAAAACTTTAATGGCAGATTTCATGAAGGTTCTTTTAAATATCTAAAATTTCATCTAACATTTAAATGATAATTTAAAAGTATTTTAGATAAAACCAATTATAGTGTTATTTTATTATATAATTTAAAAGCACTTGAGATAAGCGCAGGGTTAAGCTGCAGTCGCTGCGCCTAAAAAATTACACCTGTCGTTGCGCGGATTACTTATGTAATCCATTAGTTCTTATTATTTATTTTTAAACAAACATACAATTTTTCATCTAAATACAAAAACAAAAAAACGTAAAAAAAAAATATTAAAAGCGTCGGCCGTATTTTAGGTAAAATAGCAACAGCATGGATTAAAATAGTAATCCGCGCGTTTTCGTCCGAACTATTCCTCAGAATTGTGCACCGGAATTGTTAGTCAGAACTGTTCGTCAGAGCGCTGCAGAAAAAAATCAACTGATTTGAACGATCGATCGCTCTGAAGAACTCGTGCGGCTTCGGACGAACAAAATGCTTGAACTATGCACTGTAACCGGTCTCATAAGCCCATACAGTTTTGTGTTTTCTGACGAAAACGTCAGAACAAATATTGTTCGTCAGAATACGGATGAACTGTTTCCACAAACTTCTGACGAATACGTCAGAACTATTGTTACGCATCCACAGTAACCACTACTTCTGACGAATACGTCAGATCGACTGTTCGTCAGAACACCACTGTAACCGTAGCTTAAAACGCACAAAAACCAACAAAAACGTCATTATAAAAATGAATATTTTAGAGGCTTATGAGTCTTGAATGGCTTATTACTGTTTTTGTGTATTAAATATCGCGCGTGCGATTTTTAATACCAAAAACAGTAATAAGCCATTCGGGTTTTTAGCATTGGGCATTCAAGATTTTAGCCATTTGAGATTTTGTACATTGGGAATTTTGTTCATTCAGGATTTTGGCTGGTATTTCAGGTTTAATAAAGTTATCCTGTGAACCTTTCTTAAGTCCCGCGTTATCCTTACATATCCTTTTTTTCAGTAACTGAAAATTTTAAATGAATATATTATTGGATTTCACAAGAGAAGTTATAGTTTATTTGTATAAACTGGCAACTTAGTTTTTGCATTGCTGGTTTTAGATCTTCCAAGCACCGTTTGAAATACAATACCGTCAAGGCCTATTATTACTTTGAAAGCAACTTCATAATGAAATATTATAAAAATTCATTTTTATAATCACTGATGGATACGGGCGTGCTACGTGAAAAATGCAGATTGCATTCATGTTATTGAATTCTAATAAAATCCTCAAAATTTGCCTACACTGGGAATTATCTTTTTTTGCTTATATAATTAGTCAATTAGCCAGTTTATATTTCTTGAGCGCTCAGTAATTTTCCTACGTTTTTTGACAGAGCAGGAGAGTAAAATATAAACAGAATTCTTCACATAAAAGTCAAAATAACTCTCTTTTCCTTTTCTTCTTATGTAATTTACTGCGACAAAAAATAACTAAGCAAGCGAATCATATAAACAATACAATTGTTCAGTTCATATTTCATGAGCGCTCACTGAGCTGACGGAGCAAACATTTGTTTTACTTAGTATTTGACAGCAAAACTGGGGAAATTCTCTGAGCCCTCAGAAATATAAACTGGACAAATGTTTATCTATGAAGCGAATCCAAAATATTTCAGTCTCAGTTTTCAAGGGGAAAAGTGAGGAATTTTTGAAAGAAATCTTGTTTATATTTCTAATCCCTCTGAGTCCTCTGAGATCTCAGAAATATAAACTGGCTAAATGGATTTCAGCGTGGTATTATGGTATTATTTTCGGGATTTCAGAGACGAAATTCCATTTGAAATTAAATTGAGGTTTCGGTTTCTTCATCAAACACTTACAAATCATGGAATAAATTTAATATCTCATAAGCTGAAGCATCGTTTAAGACTAAAATATCCAAGGTTTCGGTTCCACTAACAATTTTTGCATTTTCAAAGTTTTTTACGTTCGGTGTAAAAACAAGATAACTTCAGTAAAAAATGGCCTTTTTTAATTAAGAGTCAACGTAATGGATATTTCTGCGTCAAAAAACATATTTTGTCAAAAAGTGGAGCTATCTGATTTTAGACCTGGATGCTTCAATTATTCTAAAAAATGTACAAAGGTGAACAAAAGATTGCCATTTTCAGTTTTGCTCAATTCAGTTGGTAAGCCAACTACATGAAAGCGGATTTCAGCGACTGTAATTCGAAGTCGGGGCCAACAATGCCTTGGTGCACCTTGATAAGTGCATCCCGACGTTAGATTATTCAAGTAAAAAAACTTCGGTAATTGGTGATTTACAAGTATAAGAAAAGAAGACCCGTGGATGAACCTGGTGCTGACTGTTGATTTTGTATTGGTGTTTTTATCATATGACCTAAACCATGAAGCTATATAGAATTTCGTGTGAATACCAAATATACTAATAGACACCCTCACCCTCAAGTTGATATGTTTAATGTTAACGTTTATTTGTCCTAGCAAAGAATTCGATTATGTTATATAATAGTGGATTAAGAAGAATAGCAAGAGAGTAATGGGTGTCCAAAAAAGTGGGCTAGTGCAAAATAAGTTCGCAACAAAAATATTTTGTTTTTTCATTTTATCCTATTAGTCCAGGTGGCGACCTTAAGATTATGTATCTCACAGCGGCAACGCAAAAAGAGGATGCCAACCTATAACTTCAGTCAAAATTACTGGTCGGACAAGCTTTATCTGGTTGCAATAGTTAGAAAATTCATTCTTTTTCTAAATGTACATCGATCAATGGTCCGATATACATATTGTCCAATAACACTAAAAATTGCAATTTAGCATTTAACTTGAGACAATGCTATTACATAAATACAACCTAGGTAAGCGTATGAACTTTGTAATTTTTCAGTTAAATCATGTTCTCAGCGAACATTTTAATCACATTTTTTTTACTTTTGCAGTTCGGATAGTTCCAAAATATTTTATCAGTCACATTCATACTTATGTACAGTCGACTCCCTCTAAGTCGAATTTTCACGGGATATCAAAATCAGTTCGAGTTAGAGAGAGTTTTGCAAGAATTCGAGTTGGAGAGAAATATTATATGGTTTAAGATTTTAGGGGAATACAAAATAGGGCGAAAAAGTTCGAGTTAGAGGGAGATTCGACTTAGAGGGAGTTCGACTTAGAGGGATTAAGATTAAATTAAGTTCAGTTAAACTTTTAATTCAACATTACCACTAACCTTTTACCAGAATATAACAAAACAAAAAATTTCACCTTTAAAAATTCGATTTATTATTTGTGCGACTTCTTTATAACCCCGTTGATTTTCATATCTTTCACAATATTTCTAAACGAAGTACCTTTTTGTGAACAAATATTTGCTGTTATAATTTTTTTCAGAAAATTGTTTTGATTTTTTGTCAACAATTTTGAATCGAAATCTTTCTTCTTAATCGAGTCAATATTTTTAATGTTACTTTTTATTTTATGAAATATTCCCTTTTTTTTAATTGTTTTTGGGGCAGAATCTGGATGAGTTTCGTCTGAAAAATCTTCCCATTGCGTTGGTTCGTGTCTCTTACTTGTGATAAGGTTTCTTCTGTAGTTTTCTTCGCGTTTTATTCGGATTTCTTCAGGAATTGCCTTGTTTTCAATTTTCAATTTATCCTGCTGATTGATAAGGTCGTTCTTAAACTGTGACCAAGGTGTTGCCTGTTCTGTAACTGCAACCTTAGCAACTGGATTAAATTTTACTTTTCCCCATTCCGCCTCTTTTTTGGATTTTCCTTGTTGATTTCCATCTTCTCGTCGGAATGGATTATTAGAGTTTTTCCTATCCATTTATATGTTTTAACAATAGATTTTCTTAAAAAAGTTGTTCCTATGAAAAAATGTGAAAAACGTGAACTTTGTTGTTTGTGTTTGAATTGTCAGACTGATGTCAGATTTTCAGAACAGTGATGCCAGAATAATTTATAAATCTGACAATAGGCAATAGGTTTGTTCGTTAACTTTAAATTTCTTGATTTTTATAAATTTTCAGAATTTGCTGTCAAAAAGCTTAAAAAACACTTTATATATCTTGAGCGTTCAGTAATTTTTCTCCGCTTTTTGACAGAGCAGGAGGATAAAATATAAACACAATTCTTCACATAGAAGTCAAAACCACTCTCTTTTTCTTTTCTTCCTATGTAATTTACTGCGACAAAAAATAACTGAGCAAGCGAATCCAAAAAATTTCAGTCAGTTTTTAAGGGGAAAAGTGAGGAATTTTTGTTTATATTTCTGAGCCCTCTGAGTCTTCTGAGATCTCAGAAATATAAACTGGCTAACTTAAACAAAATTAGAAAAACTTGCAAGTCACCAAACTGGCATAATCTGGCAGATAACCACTGTACAAAAATCTGATTTTTAGCTGGAGGTGCGTTCCTCGCGCTTCGCGGCTTAAAAGCTTGCCTAATCTTAGAGAGAATTTTGTATGGGAGTGAAATTTTAGCTCGATCTGCGTAATAGGCTGCGAAATTTCAGCTTGGCTAAATTTTGGAGAGAGTTTTGTCTGGGAGCGAAATAATTTTAAATCGACAATTGTGTATATTATGATTATTTTCCAACAAAACTTTCCAAATTATTACGTTTATTTTCGCTTGGACGTTTGGAGCTACTCCCTTTTCTTCCCTATTCTATTACAATTTGGTCTAATTACGTATTGTTGTATTCAACAGAACCTTTTTATGCAAGAGAAGAAACTTATTTTCAGTTTGCTAAAATAATGGTTTTGTTCGTGTACTTTCTGGGCTAAATTGGGCAGTCTGTCAAACTTTGAGGAGTAGAGATGTAATTCTTTCAGAGAGCAGTAAAACTGTGCAAAAGTACACGAACGCAAAAAACCAAAATTTCTATCACTTTTTAAACATCAACAAAAAGTAAACAAAAACCTCCTAAGAAATCAAGAAAACAAACCCACAGCATTAGAATTTCAATTTTTATTTTATATTCTTAAGAAAATTTGGTATTTTTTGTATTAATTTATTAGTATTCCAGAAAGAAAAAAAAATAAATACACTTTAAAAAAAAATGTCTTCATTATTAAGAAAAAGTTGTTTTGCTATCAAATAACAGTTTTTTTTAACCAAAAAGCACTCACAATAAACAAGTACAAGAAATTCATAATTTAAGCATCACTTTCTGATTTAAAAATAGATCAATAAAAATATTATTAAATACAACAACCGAACAGGTAAGAAAAAACAAGCATTAAGAAAAAAAAAACTAAACTAAAAGTATACAACAGCCATTTTGTTTTATTGTTGTTGTTCTCAACTCACAGAACACAGAAGGATTTGGCAAAAGTTGTCAAGAAGGGGAAATTTTTTACTCGCTCTTGGGCGTTGTCTTCTGCCAAATACTACACATTTTTTGCGTACGCAAACAGCTTTGGGCAAAATTTGGTAGATTTGTGTAGGATTTGGCTGTTTTGTTTGAGTCGTGTACTTTTGCACAGTTTTACTTCTCTCTGCATCTACTCCTCAAAGTTTGACAGGCTGCCCAATTTAGCCCAGAAAGTACACGAACAAACCTCTTGTGGGATTTTAAAAATTCTTCTGGCATCACTGCTGTTAACCCAAATTAACCAAAAATTCATAACAAACTCAGTTCGGTCAAAACTATTTCATATCAAAAAATAAGATTAGAATTCAAATTAAACCTTAAAATATAAAACAATGATAGTAGCAGCGAATTGATTTCATTTCGTTGCTTCTTTCACATTGTCTTGTAAGTTTTTCGCCTATATTCCAAGTGAAACTTGACAAATAAAATGGAAACTGAGAGTTCAACTTTGTTAACAACTGATATGAAATTTTATTTCTTCAGTACACTGATTGTGAGTTTGAAACTATTATTCCAACAAAGAGTATCAATAACAATTTTCAATATATTCTGCAAGTCAGGTGCTGTAGCTGGAGCAATTGTTGATGTCGCACTTTTTCCCATTGACACAGTGAAAACACGACTGCAAAGCGAGAATGGATTTTGGAGATCCGGTGGTTTCAAAGGTATTTATAAAGGCCTTGCCCCAGCAGCAGCTGGAAGTGCCCCAACTGCTGCCCTTTTCTTTTGTACCTACGAAGGATGTAAGAAATATTTTAGCTCGGCAACCGGGCATTCAAATTCTCCATACATTCATATGATATCCGCTTCATTCGCTGAAGTAGTATGTTGGATGTTGATTTATATTTTGTGTTTCAGCATTATAAAGTTCTTATAATAGGTCGCGTGTATTATTCGAGTTCCCGTGGAAATAGCTAAGCAACGCCGTCAAGCGCTTACAAACAGAGGTGATAGGACTGCTCTTAATATTCTTTGGACAGCTTATAAGACTGAAGGAGTCAGACGAGGCCTCTACCGAGGGTTCGGCACAACTATTTGTCGAGAAATTCCTTTTTCCCTTATACAATTTCCATTGTGGGAGTTTCTAAAACATAATTGGACAAACTTCACAGGCCTACCATTGACGCCAGTATCAGTTGCTATATGCGGAGCAATCGCTGGAGGTATATCTGCTGCAGCGACAACACCTTTGGATGTAGCAAAAACGAGAATAATGCTTGCTGATGAGGTCAGTGGACGCAAACTTGGCATGACAAACGTTTTAAGAGCGGTGTATAAAGAAAAAGGGTTCAAAGGGTAAGTAAGATTTGAAGTTAAGCTTTGGAAGAGGTGAAATAACAGTTACCCAATGGATCCATTGTTCCATGAAATAAGAACAAAATCATGTATATGTGAGTGCCTACAGTTGCGTGACTTATTGTTATTTCTTTCTTGAGTTGAGTCCTGCGTGCATAACTGATCCCTAGACAAAAGAAAAGTATCGGTTTTTGACCACCTAATATTGCTGGGTTCCTGCTCGTATTTTATCAGTACCAATGATTTAGTTAGGCTACATATTCTGACCCCATTTTGGTCATTCATTCATATCGTGAATGCAACCACGGTATCCTTGAACAAATTCACAGACATTTTCTGAAGGTTGAGCAAATGACTTTTTGCCGCCTTATATATCGATATTTCTATGGACTAGTTCACGAGAGGGAGGATAAGTGTATTTTACGATTACAAACAGAACTAAAAGATGCTGAGGAAATTTGGAATTTTGCTTAATTTTTTCCTAGCATGACTTTTTTACAAGCTCGAAATTTAATTTTTATACTACAGGGTTTTCATGGTTCAAATTTTGATCCGTGGTTCAGCAATTTAAAATCACCTATTTCAGCGAGTTAAATGATGGTTCAAGGTTCAAGTATGTTATAATAGCCAAATCCATGCTTGAACCATCGTTGGATCTCATTTAACTCGCTGAAATCGGTAATTTAAAATTGCTGAACCACGGATAAAAATTTGAACCACGTTTGTACAACTGGTCGTTAGAGATCCAATAAAAATTGACTTAAAAGTGAAAATTGTATACAATATCATACCCATGTCACGTTTGTACAACTGGTCGTTAGAGATCCAATAAAAATTGACTTAAAATTGAAAATAGTATACATTGAAAATAGTATAAATTGAAAGTAGTATAGTATATAATATTTCATTTTGCTCTTCTTTGTATACATACGAATATGAGCATTTTTGTTGATGCACATTAGGGTGGTCCTTATTTGTATGGAGGAAAAAAAAAGTTGTTTGTTTTTACTGAGCACCATTTTTTTCTGTTCTTCTACATTTAAAACGTGTATCAAAAAAATTTCATGCTAATCGGATGGTATTAACACGTGCCGCAATGAGTTTGAAAATTTGAATTTTCATAAAATCAACCAAAACCGGGTGCTATTAAAAATTTGATTTGCAGAATTAATAAATAGCACTTTCAAATCTGTTACTTACTCTTGCTTTAAAATAAAAAAAAATAAAAGGCCCGACTGGGTCGCACGTTCTTGCTCAAAAAGTTCAATTTGCTTGGAAATTAAGAATTTTTAAAAATATTCGAGTAACTATACAAACATTTTTAAAATTATTATCGAAATCTTTTGAGCTGTTTTTAAGATAGATAAGGTTTTTCATAACGTTTGTGTAGCAAGTACCGTTATTTTTGGAGCTAAAACAGTATTTAAATAATCCCTAACTCTCACAGGGGTATCAACTTTAAGCTCAGTGCGGCACGTGTTAACGTGATTTAAAAAAATAAAAAAAAATAGGGTAGTGTTTTAAGATGTCAATGAACAAAAAAAAACGGGTGCTCAAAAGTTTTTAAAATAAGGACCACCCTAATGCACATACATAATGGAGGTTTCTAAGAAAATATAAAGTCCTGCTTTGATAGGAAGTTATTCATCACTGCAATTGGAAAATAATTTGCTTGGAAATTTAAGAAATCTTTAATTCCCATTGATACTTTTAAACGGTGTTCACGAGCACTTGTATCACATTTTTTTTCAGAAAAATATAGAATCAGCTGGATATAGTTAAAGCTGACCTTAGATCATTTTCATTTTAAAGTTAAGTTATCACCTGACCAAAATTATAACTAGCCCAAATTTCTTATAAGTATGAGTTCTCAAAGCTGATATATACTTACATATACATATATATCGTCCTAGATGATTAGCCCTGTTTTTTGGTGCACTTTTATCTTCGCTTAGAAAAAAGTAGCATGTTAAATACAACAACAATACGGAATTATACCAGTTTGTTGTTGTAATTAACATGGAAGTTTTTTCTAAGCGAATATAAAAATGCACTAAAAAACAGGGCTATTTACCACAACAAACTGGTATAATTCCATATAGTTGTTAGCCCTGTTTCTAAGTGCATTTTTATATTCGCTTGGAAAAAAGTAGCATGTTAAATACAACAACAATACGGAGTTATACCCAATTGTTAGCCCTGTTTTTTAGTGCATTTTTATCTTCGCTTAGAAGAAAGTAGCATGTTAATTACAACAACAAACTGGTATAATTCCGTATTGTTGTTGTATTTAACATGCTACTTTTTTGTAAGCGAAGATAAAAATGCACTAAAAAACAGGGCTGTTGTTGTATTTAGCCCTGTTTTTTAGTGCATTTTTATATTCGCTTAGAAAAAACTTCCATGTTAATTACAACAACAAACTGGTATAGTTCCGTATTGTTGTTGTATTTAACATGCTACTTTTTTCTAAGCGAAGATAAAAGTGCACTAAAAAACAGGGCTATTAGCCCTGTTTTTTAGTGCACTTTTATCTTCGGTTAGAAAAAAGTAGCGTGTTAATTACAACAACAAACTGGTATAATTCCGTATTGTTGTTGTATTTAACATGCTACTTTTTCCTCAGCGAAGATAAAAATGCACTAAAAAACAGGGCTATTAACATGTTACTTTTTTGTAAGCGAAGATAAAAATGCACTAAAAAACAGGGCTATTGTATAGGTTTTGGTTTGGCTTAACGAATATACACATACGTTAAAAGGTACTTTTAATTAACAAAAAGATGTGCATCCACACTTTGTACAAATTGACGAAATAGTTTTAAACGATTTGTGTCTTGGGTACCTACAGAGGAGACAGTCATTCGTTTTTATATAGTACTAGCTTTTACTCGCTGCTCGCCCCATCCCTATAAATTTTTAGCGAGAAAAAATAGCATATAACCTTCTTTAGGGTCCCATCTGTCTCTATATCAAAATTCATCATAAATGATTCAGGGGTATAGGCGTTTAAGCGTTACAAACAAACTGACTTTCTCATTTATAAAATAAGTTATGTGTCTGTTCGTGTACCTGCCAAAACTACGAATTTCTACAATTTTTTTTTTAATATGAATTTTGACAGAATTTTAGGCTAAATTTATAGTTTTGCGAAGTACGCGGAACACCATAATCAGACAGAACAAAATTTATAAAGAAATAACTTTATTTATAAAACTGTATGTTTAATTTGCAGGTTAATTTCAGGAATCGTACCAAGAGTAATGTGGATAACTATGGGCGGTGCAATTTTCTTTGGTTTTTATGACTTAACATCAAGAATTCTTAAGTTAGATAGAACATAGTTTTGTTTAAATATGTTTTTATATACATACAAAATAAACAAAACAAATTTGTTTCAAATAATATGAACTATTTTTTTAAAGGTTTTACTTGGTCTTTAGGGTATGTATTGGTTTCGTGTTAAAAGGAAAATGCGCAGGAAATTTCTGTAATCGTTAAAGTTTATAGCGTATAGCTATAGATTGAAGATGTAGGCTATGGTTTCGGTGGCAGTGAATTGCTATCAGGTAAAATGGTACAAAAACTCTTAAAAAAATCATGCCATCATGAAATTTGTTGAAAACGATTCATGTACCATGAGAATGGAGAATCGAAATAATCTATAAAAATATTTCACATGGAAGGTTGTTTTTTGAGGGGAAGAGGTAAAGTTGTGCTTGTGACCGTTGCGGTCTCCGTGAAAAAAGTTATTGTCATTTCATTGGAAGGATGACTATATTTTCAGTACGAAAGTTAAATTTTACCGAAAACCAATTGAAAATGATGGTCCGTTGATGAAATAGTTTATTTGTCATAAATCGTATCAGAAGAATCTATAAAAATATCTGCGGTGAAAGGGTGTTTTTTAAGGGGTTGCCGTTATGGTGGGATTATTACCATAAAACTTGTGACAAAAATGGTACCCTCATAAAACTTGGTAGAGATGTGTTTTGAATTAACGACCTGAATTAACGTGTCCATTTTTAAAAACTGTAAAACTATAGACGGTTTTCATACGAGCTTCACGTGAGGCGACTCATTTTGATGTCTCTTATTTGTATCTCACTCTCATCTCTTAGAAAGAAAGGGATGGCCAAATGAGGCTGAAGTTTTTAAATTTTTTGAAAAATTCTGCCTCACCTCGCCATCTCTTTCCTTCCAATAAATAGGAATGAGAAAAAAGAGAGACGTCAAAATGAGTCGTCTCACCTGAAGCAGGTATGAACACAGTAGCTGTGTTTAATGAAGAAAAACTGGATCAGAACAAAGCAGAACAGCACAAGTGTGTGAAAACTGTCAGAACAAGAAAGAACGGAAAAGTGCAGCTTTGTATTGACGAGATTGACCGTTGGCTTTCAGCTGTCCAATTTCAAATTTAAAAATGTTTCAATTGTTATTTGTTTGCATTCATTTTCAATTCAAATTTAGTATCAATTCAGACTTTTTTATAGTCTTTTTCTTCATTTTAAGTCTAAAAATATAAAAAAGTACTTCTGTGATAAATTTTAGCTTATTATTATCCCAAACAAACAAATCAGCTGGTGCTTTGACATTTCTCACTCACTTGCTCCACCTCAAAAGTAGGTGCAGGAAATATTGTTCTAAACTGTTCTGCAAAACGTCATGGAACACAAAGTGACAGAATGTAGAACAGTTAGGGGCAAGGTTTTTACTCATGGAACACACAATCCTGTTCTTTTCTGATCTTTTCTGTAATTTTCTGTTCGGAACGGATTCATTAAACACACCTATTCATATACTATTTTTTTTATACAATCTTTGTAAAAATTTACAAAGAAAATTTGACCGTCGCGTTCTTACTTTCCCAGTAATGTATTGACCTCCCCATCAGACCCTCTGTTTGACCATGCCTTAATTTATTTAACTTACCCACAATACACCACGAGGATTAAGACGTGCTTTAAATGCAAAAAAAACTTTGCACACACTCAACTTAGCACCTACCCCAAATCCTATAGTGTACAGGGGGGTTACATACCTCACTGTTTATGGGCCATAAGGCAAACAAAAAATATCCCATTAAAAAGTAGTTTTTAGTAATTTTTAATTTTCTCAAAAACATGAAGTCATTAAATCATCTAGTTTCCAGTTCTGATTAAGAATTAATTAGGACAACGGGTTTAAAAAAAAATAAGGGTATTCATACAACAGCGTAAAGCCGTCGTAAACGTTGTAAAGTTTTAAACTTCGAAAATCTATCACAATTTGTATGGAAAATTAGGCGGATTTACGCAGTTTACAACCTAACTACGTCTACGACGACTTTACGCTGTTGAATAAAAAAAGCCATTAATATACATATAATTTTACAGTTTTGAAAAATGAAACCTTAAACTTTTTTTGTACATGTATGTTTTTTTTTTGAGATAAAAATTCGATTTTTCAACAACTTCACATATTTCACTTGATTTAAAAACTAGCTAATAGAAAAAAGTAGGTATTGGGAATAATACTTAATTGAAAGTAGGTATTACCTATATTTTTGAATATTTTTTTGTCATTTTAGTACTTTTTTTATGTAACTGCCCCTCCCACCCAAACGGGTGATATTACTCCCCCCCCTCTCCCATGGTAAAAAATGCTTGTATTAAACTGTTCTACAAAAAACCGTTATCAATTCTTGGCGCCTAAATTATCGTACTCTTGCCTAGGTGTTTTGTTGGCAAAGCTAGCACAGCAATGCAAACACCAATAAAATGCTATACTCACTTCAATCCAATTACAGCGCCGCCTAAGTTAAAACTTAAAGAAACTATCTCAACTTTTGTATCCACTTTTATACTGACTTATTTAACGACACTTTTGAGTTTGTTGTTGTTTACCGAGGGAAATTTGAATATTTTATATATATATTATGTGTTATGTATAAAGCAAGCTGCAACCTTCTGATTACAGGTTTGCTTATTAAAATCAAATAACGTTGAAAAACTTTTTTTTCAAAGAGCTTATTTATTAAAACTCAACGGGGTTGGGCTTGGTGTGAGGTGTTTCTTATATAAAAATAATACCGGTATTTTCTTCATGATCAAAGTTCCACCAAGTTTTGCATTTCAAAAAACCCTAGATTCCTTTGTGAAATTTGGGTTCAATGAATGCATCTGACTGAATATCAAGTCCCGTGGGTCGTCTGAACGTACCCAAGGACTAGCTGGAGTACTATGCAAGGAAGTCTTATAAATACGACTGCTAAGATTGAACCCCAGGCATTGTATATAGAATCTATAGTACTATCATGGGTGACGAACGACTGGCACGAACCAAGTGACGGCTTATGAAATTACTGGTGCTGAGCCTAACTAAGTGTGTACAGCTGAATTATAAACTTAAGAATATGGCAAATGAAGAATAAAGTGTAATAATAAATAATGAGAGCTGTATACCTTTTTTGTAAGAGTTGGAGGGAGGCAAGAAATCAAGCAATTTTGTTTTTTTCAAAGGTATTGGTTTTGTCAATCCCAGTAGGAAATTTCCAAAAATTCACTACTGAAGAAGTAGGTTTTTCCTCACGGAAAAGGAGCCGCACCCATGAATTTCCTAGGGAATCCTATCATGAATTTAACATGGGCTTGTCATTGGAAGGAAGTACCTGCACACTCTCTGCATGAATATTTTTGAATGAAATCACTATGCTCATGGCACTTTCGAATTCATAACTTCTTTTTCTTATCAGAAAAAAATGGTTCTCGTTATGTGATGCTTTCTTCAATGCGAATGAATACATGAAAAATGGGTCAACTGTGAGGGGATGTTTTCGTAGAAGAAAAAATGTGACTGAAATCATTATGCATTTCTTCTTTGATTTCATCAAAAGAAGCGAAGTATCTGGAATGAAGCTGGATTTATGACGAATAAAATAAAATAAATTCAACTAGTATAATGTATTTAAGAAGTTTATTAAATAATAAAATATTAAAGAGAAAAGTGAATAGTTTGTTTTTTAAAGTAACTAAAATAAATTAGATAAACAGAACAAAAAATGTACATATTTCAAAATAACCATACATAGCTACCTATACGTTTGTTCAATTTTAGAAAGTAGGTACTTCCTCGTCTTTTTGGCTGCAATTTTCTTAAAAATGATGATCATCGTCATACTTGTTCAATTTGGAGCTAAGGAATAGAGGAATACAAACTTTAAGAGTTATAGAAAATAATCTAATATAAAATATAATTACCTAGGTGAATGTGATTAGTCTCCTGGGTCATGGTTATAAATTTACCAAATAGGAACATGCTTATAAATTTATTTCATTACATTTTACGTCATATATCTGATTCAAAGCACTTCTTGCAAAAATTGATTGAAAAACACTTAACAAATATACGTCTGTTCTCTTCGATCACAAAATCCATTCTAGAATATTCTAGAACAAAGAAATGTCACGTGACCGATCGAGGAAAACCAAAACAAAAAAGGTTTACTTTCGTATCGGAATTTTTTGTTTAAGGTCAAATATCTATTCAACAGGGAGAAAAAAGAAATATGTATCTACCTACAGCTACGACCGACCGTAACAATTTAGAGCAGACAAACCACTGAAAGGATGCATAATTTTGTATGCAGGAAATCTTCGTATCACGGTTTATATAGAATTCATTCAAATTTTTGATGCGGAAGAAAAGAAAAGGTTGTTTTCTCTTTCGCATAGCAGGCATAAAACACGCAATGCTGTGTGGATTGCAATAACCACTGAAAAGGTACAGGAATTATCTCTCCCGTTCAGTATTGAATTCATTTGAGTTTATGATGTCAAAAAAGGTTATTGCTTTGTTTCGTATTTTCTTTACCTTTTTTCGAGAGCAAAGCAGAAGATGCAACTGGAATGGCAATCTACTTACCTTTTGCATGACTTTCCATGAGTGAAATCAATGCAGAGCTTCTCCTCAATGAATGTGACAGATGATTTCGACGAGGAATGCACCTTTATTTTTCATCGAGGAGCATATTTCCTGCTGGGATGAATAATAGGTTGAGAGTTGGGTACGTATGCGTATTTGGTTCTGATGTGAGCTGAAATGAAAGCATGATTGTTTTTCTTTCTATCGTTGGAAAAGAAGAAATATGTATTTGGAAACAAACAACAAAATATATGCTTGCAAGTTATATTGTAAGATTGTATTTGTAACCACGGTTACCAGAGAATATGAATTACCAAGAAGCCAATCTTTCGTACGTTTCACCCCCCAAAACCCATTTGTTTACATTGTTGTTTTTGTAATTTCACTTCGTGTCGATGAATAGATGTGAATTGCAACAACAATTTAACGCGGTGAGTTTCATTTGTTTTGACAGTTCGATTTTTTTTACTTCCAAACAGAATTTTTGTGCGTCTAGTTCAGTGTTTTCATTAATATTTTGTATTTATTATTAATTTTATCGAAATAATTGTGTAGTTACAAATAATAATACATGCGCTGGATTCAAAGAACCAATATTATGGTTCCAAAAGTTATCAAATAGGTATCTAATTTATAATTTCTTGCCATCTGCAATCCAGTTTTGATTTGTGAATTGTTTGTGCAATTTCTGTGGATTCGATTACTAGTTTGTGTTTTTCCAAGTGAAGTGGAACTTATCGAATAAAATCTCTGCAGCTTATAGACCAACACCATCGACCCCAAAAGAAGGTCCAACAAAGCCAGTTGTCGCTGCAATTTATTGGGTTGCAATTGATGTCAGTGGCATCTGAAAAGAGCAACTACCTATCTCAAGCCATACAAAGTGATGCAAAGTGTCGAGTTACAACTCGAACTCTACTCCATGCTCTGCTCAGAGCTAAAAAAGAAGAACGCTGCAGAAATTTTCATCCATTTACCACAAGTCATATCATTGCCAAAGAATGATGTCGACCAATTGGATAAGGCATTTTTGTGCATTTGTCAATTGCCTATTTAAAAATGTAAGTACAAAATTATATATATTTTTCTTGCCATTTGCATTAACTTTTCAACTACATAATATATTCTATTTTAGTTTGTTATTCCAGATGAAAAAAAAGAGATTTCCACTTTAGCAAACTGAGAGATATCAACTTATATACCTAGAAAGATAACAAGTGCCTGATGTGCTGGCCATGTTCCTATAAATTAATCCAAATTGAATAGTCGCGATTCAACTACCTTCTCTGAATGTGAGTCCGAATATTATACACGGGTGAAGAAACGGAAAGGTTCCTCCTATAAAACTATCAAGCTATCATAAACATGAAAATCCGAAAATAACAACTCACAATTAAAATACCCAAAAAGTGCAAAACCGAACTCCAATTCAAAAGAAAACAGAATCCATTGATATTGTGAACAAATGTATAAAGTGTGAGAAAAAAGAAAATCAAAGACAGCTATGAAAGGCATTTGAAGCACATATCAATTCACGAGGAAGTAGTTAATAGTATGACAGTGACACCATGTTTGTGGACATACTCAAGAACACACCTAGAGTGGCTTCCTAGAATGCAAAGAATGTGGAGAAGTATTTATGCGCGAGCGGGAACATTGTATGAATCAAACATTTCCAATGAAAAGTAAGTTTAATAGTTATCTTTCTCTTTTAGCATTTTACATTAAATGAAATTATTCTTTCAGATATGAGTCTCAGCTACTTACGTTGTAACCAAGAAAAAAAAACAAAATGAGATTATGAAAAAAAATCGAAATTTAGACATGAGGAGTATTTGAGAACTCACAAAAGAAGAGCCCTAAAAATGTGAAATTGACATTATAACCTCGAATGCAATGGACCATCACATGCAAATCCATGAGAATGTAACATTGGAATGCCATAATATCGACAGAAGAAGGGTCTGAAAAAATACTTAAAACTGCACTGCCCCTTCGAGTGCCGTCATTGTGATAAAACTTTTTTCTTTAACTACACCCGGGTCGACCATGAACTCAAATGCCACATAGATGGTGGTACATATATCCTGCATACAAAAATGAAAATGTAAGGCAACATCTGATAAGAAGTCCACTAAAAGTACTAAAAGTGAAAAAATGAAAACAAATATTCACCACAAGATGGACCAAGGGAAATGGTCACAGATGAAAATGAAACAAGTCTGGAGGAAGTTGGTATAATAATATGTATTATATAAATGTTATCTTTCTCTACTGAATTGCATGTATATATTTTTTTAATATTTTTATTCTTTTAGCCATCTGTCTTTATGAACTATGGTTTCGTCTAAGCGATCTCATTTGGCACCTTCATCTTTAAAGATATTCTTTACACAACAAAGGTAAATCGAATGAAAATAAAAAAAAATTATTCTAAAAGCTAATGCAAATTAAACCAAGAAATGGCTTTGTATTATTGGCTTATAAACATTTTAATATAAACGTACATACTTTTTCATTCATTCTCAAAAGTTATAAATTACATAATAAATGTATTTTGGGAGTAAGAATGTGTAACCTAGTTTTTAGTCATTATAACTAGCTATATACATAATGCTGATACACATTGAATCAAATGTTTTTTGCTTGTTCTTTAATTTATTTTTTCTTTTGTTTCATAAACTTGTTTCGTTCTATTTTTGCTATTATATACCTTTGTCAAGTAAATCTATGGTTCGACCCCAAACAAATTGTAACAAAATAAAATTTTGTTTTGCTGGTTTTTTTCATCTTTTAAGAACCAAAAATAAAGGTACCTACCAAACAATTTCTTTTTAGCAATTTTCCATAATCGTTTTTGCCTAAAAAAGGCTCCAGAACTTTTCCTTAAAAAAATTGAATAAATATCTTATTATTTAGACTACCTTTATGTGGTAAACCATTTTTCAAAAAATGGTTGTTAATGGTACCTCCCAAAGTACCATTTTTAAGTTTTCGATTTTCTTCAAAACGGTATGACATTTCAATAATTTTTTTTATACTGAAGCTTCAAAAAAAAATATAAATTGTTTTGTATACAAAAATACTTAAGAGTTTTTTAGAACTCTCAAATATTTTTAGAAAAAATTTTACATTTATGAAAAAATACAAAAGTTAAAAAACCACAAAGGAAAATATTTTTTTCTCAAAAACAACTCCTACGATTTTGATCAAACTTTTTCCATACACTAAAATTAGTACGATCTACTACCAAAAATTATAAAATTTTACACTAAGCAACTATAAGTAGTACCTCTCATAGATTTTGTTTTTATTTTGAATTTTCTCACTATCAGCCGAACGAATTTTGATTATTTTTTATATACAAATTCCGAACAAAATCAAATAATATTCTATATCAAAATTAAAAAAAAAATGTTTGAATAGAAAAAAAAAGTTTCAAACAATTTTTCAAATTCCGTATCAAAAACGGGTTGACATTTTTTTTGGAAATTATATTTTTATATGCACATAAATAAGTACTTAAGATTTGCATACCAATATGTTTCCTTAAAAATGTTTTAAGAATTTGATATGTAAAAATTAATTTAAAAAAAACCGCTCCAACGATTTTAATTTTTTTTTCTCATACAATCATATTTAATCATCATGTTTTAGCTAATTTAAATAACGTATTTAATGCTTTTAAACATTTTCTCTCATAATTTCCATGTCTTTATATACAATTTACCTAAACCCTTAGCTTCTTGAACATAAGAGCGAGTACGTGCGACCAAGTCGTGCATTTTATTTTTTGAGACATTTCTGTACTTTTTATGGATTTAGGGGAGTTTTTCCTTTAGAAATAGACCAACATAATATTTGGAGAAATTTTACAGATCTAAAATGCTAATATTTTTAAATATATATCATATTTACGAAACGTTTCTCGATTTGGAAAAAATGGACTTAGAGAGTTTTCATAGAACGACGACGATACCAAAATGTAAAGGATTTTCTTTTGTTACAATTTGCTTGGGGTTAGTCGTATATTTTCCGTAGATTAACCTGACTACTACTATTTGTATATTAGGGTGGTCCTCTTTTAAAAAGTTTTAGGCACCCTTTTTTGTCTTTTTCGTTGACTTCTTAAAACACTACCCTATTTTTTACTTGCGATATAGGTACTATAAGGCAAGTTTTGAATTCGTACAAAAAAAATTTTTGAGATAACAATCAAACATAACATTACCATTTTTAGATTTAAGACTACTATCGTGGTTCTGAGACATTGTAAACACAAGATGTTAATCGGTTGATAAAAATAAAAATAAAAACAATCGTGGGAAGTCCGAAAAACATCTTGTGTTTATAACATTACCATGATTGAGAACACACAAAAAGTGGGTGGCCCAATTCTGTCTATCTGTTTGTTTGTATCTGGATCTACAGCCTAAACCAATGATGCGATTTTCTTCATATTTTGAACGTAATGTTTTTTTGTAACTCCACAGGGGAAATAGATTTTTTTTAGCTCTAAAAATAACGGTATTTACTATACAACCGTTACGAAGAAGCTTAATAATCTCAAAATTTGATGAAACGGTTTTGATACAAAATTCTAAAAATGTTTATATAATTACTTGAACATTTGTAAAAGTTCTTAATTTCCAAGCAACTTGAACTTTTTGAGCAGGCACGTGCGACCCAGTCGTGCCTTTTATTTTATTAAGCAAGAGTAGGTAACAGATTTAAAAATGCACTTTATTAATTCTGTAAATCAAATTTTTAATAGCCTCCGGTTTTGGTCGGTTTTATGAAAAAGCAAATTTTCAAACTCATTGCGGCACGTGTTAATACAATCCGATCACCCTTAATTTTTTTTGTAAGCGTTTTTAATGAAGAACAAAAAAAATGATACTCAGTAAAAACAAACAATTATTTTTTTCCCCAATACAAATAAGGACCACCCTAATGTATTTCCATTTGTTTAACGTTTTGTAAACTGGTCGGCCGTTATGTACCGACTCAAGGTTATTTCCTAATAATCAGATTAATATTTCCAATAATAATCTATAAATAAATATATTAATAATAATAATATAGTAATTAACAAAAAAAACTTCAGTTTAAGTCAATTTAATCTGGTATCAAAACCAAATAAAAAGTATGGTTAAATGAAAAGTTCCCATCATTTTTTTCCAAACAACCTAAGTATTTTTGTTATTAATAAATCGCCAATTTAAGATCTTCGAAAAAGTTATTAGGTATTCAATATGCAATCAAATGAAGATCAAAGATTTGTTTGCTTTCGATGTATTCGAGATAAAAACATTGTTTAATCATAATTGTTTGTACGAGTAGCATTTTAGTATAGAAAAAAAAAAAACTGTTTATTAAATTTTTTGCATACCCTTTTTAATTCTCAATTACAGCATTGTGTTGCAGAATAAAATTAAACTGGAACCGATATAATTTTTTGATGTCAAGATTTTCGAAACCAAAAACACAATGATTGAAAAAAGAGGGAATCATTACAGATCATCGTAATTGGTTTATAAAATTCGATTGTAAACTGCTGTATGGATTTGCAGGTGGCCTAGATTTATAAGATTTCTTGAATATTTCTTAACTGTTTTGCAGTTCCAATTTCTACAAGTTAGCAATTGTTTGTAATAATAAAACAAAATTGCAGACAAATTCATAGACTTTGCTTCCAAAATAAAACTTATCCATTATCAAATAATATGCAAATAATTGTTTTAACTTTTGCTTTATTTCCACTTCAAAACGATAAATTAAAATAAAATTTATTATTTGACAAATATTTTATGTTATTTAAAAATATATTGTAAAACATCTATATATTTTCAAAATCAAAATTAAACAGCTTAATTAAAATGAAACATGATTTTTGTTTTGAGTTTAATAAGAGTAATGGAATACAGTGTACGTACATAAGTATATACTGATAAATATACGAAAACTTTTTGGTACAGAAAACAAATACTTTTCAAATGGACATTTCTGTTAAGTTTTTCGGTACAAAATTAGTATTTCTGGAATGTCTCTCAAATAACTTCGGTGATATATAGTCTTTTGATGATGATATCTACAGAATTAAGTGTACATTATTGAAAATCACTATTGGAAAAATATTAACTTACAACACTTTTCAGCGTTAAGAAAAAAGCTTAGTTTTCGACCCGTAAATTGATATCATGCATTGCAGACTTCCAGTGACCTGTAAAAAATTGTTTCGAAATAAAAAAAAAATAGACTTTCAATTTTAAGCTAAAATTGAAATCATTAATATTATGCAGTAAAAGTTATAATGCATTTCCACGCCACCTTAGACATAAATAATATATTCCATCCATAGTCTATTGATGTATGAAAAATATTATTTATACAGGAGGTATGCATTTTGGCGCGTTAACCGATTTTTTTTCTTTCGGGTGTTCGGTTTCCCCTGTAGGCCTATTGCACCCTTCCTGGAATAAAAAAGATATTAAAATTTGTTTTTTTTTTGTAAATATTGCATTTATAAAATAATCCTGCTTTCCTAGTGTCTAACATAAACTAACTATTCCTAGCAGAGTACCTATACAATTAAATCCCTATTCTAGAAACTAAATAAAAAAGAATTCTAACCCTAATATGGCAATAATGAAATAATCTTGCACTAACTTTTTAAAGGTGTCTAACACAGAGTAATTTATTTTTGAAACAGGGCTTATTTACATCCCTATTCCAAAATCTTAATTCAAATAGTATTCTTACCCTCATATAATACTTTAGTATAAAGTTGTGAGGCAAATTACTACAACAAGAAAAGCTATGCTTTGGTTTCACACCATCAAAAAGTTTTCGAAGAACTTCGTTTTCATGAGCAATTGCGCCGAAAATATGGCAAAACTGTTCTTCTAGATCTCGAACATACTCAACGAAGGTTGATGGTGCAGCCAGTAGATTGCAGTTATCGAACTGCTTAAAACTAGTAAAAACTAAATTAATTGCGGAATCAGAATTATTATAAATAGGCAATGCCAATTGACACGTGTGGCTTTCATAGCATTTGCGGTACAGCCAACCGCAAACATAAGCGAAACTGTTTTCTTTTAAGAAATCGGCTACACTTGTATCATCAGTCAAGTTGACTGTGAAAGCAGTGTCGGGCTCTTGGCCGAATGACAAACAAGTCTGCCTAGCCGCATTTTGTTTAAAAAAAACATCTAATTGTAAAAAATCTAATTGCTCGCAGTTTCCATATTTCACGACCTTCAAATATCTCAGGCCCCAAAGCTGCTGGAATATAGTTACAAAAGAATACGCGCTTATTCTTCTATTATTTCCACCCGAACTTCTAACGTCACCGAAAAAATGCTCTAGACAATCCTGATTCAAGTGCCTTGTAAGAATGTACGTGAAGTTACATGTCTTAAGCTGTTCCCACATGCATATGAGAGATGCAATGTTGAGCAGCCAGCCCTTGATGAAAGAAAATTTGTTCGTTATGTTCTTGCCATCAGAGTCAATAACTTTTAACGAATTTAATATTCTTTTTGCATCCTGCAAAAATGAAAGTTGGTCTTCACTGCAACAAAATTTTGTTTGATACCTGTTTCCAAAACCATGGCTGGAGGAATTAAAAATATCAAACAAATTGTTGAAAAAGAAAACCAGTTCTGCAGTGCCTTTCATGGTATCAGATCCCCCTCCCGAGCTATACAATGTGTTTAGAGCAGAGCCTAAAGTGTGACTAAAGATTTGGGTGGCATATCGAACTTTCATTCGTTGGAAAGTGTTGGGATGAATATGATCGTAAGTCAGCTTTGGGACACAACGTGGAATTAAATTTGAATCTATATTATAGAAACGAACAATATCCTTCCAAGTGGCTGTAGAAGATCCGCCTGAAGTGTCGAAGGATATGTCATTTTTCAAAAGGCAATTTCTTGCGCTTTTTACTAAATGAGGAGCGTCATAAAAGCAAAAAATTTTTTGCTTCTCCGTCTCGTCAAGTCCGACTTCAAAATAAGGCTTGTTTCTGGTAATACCAAGCTCTCGATGAAGTCCTCGAAAGTTTGCTCCTTGGTCCGAAACTAAATGAACGGGTATAAAGCCAATTTTTTGAAGAGCATATATACTTTTGAACAAAAGGTTCTTAAGCATTACAGACGGACAAGTGGATCTTACGAAATAGTATGCAATTGGGTGTTTCCACCTCTTTGCAATGCCCTGGGCCATGATAACTAGAACGTTGTTAGCAGGCCATTTTGTTCTGTGCTCATCAGAACCGTAATCCTCAAACCCTATGATTTTATCGCTAGTCCTACAATAATCTAAGCTGGTCCTTAAAGACATTTCATCCATTGAAATTGAGCAGTACTTGAACAAATCATTGGGAACCTGGCTCATTTTAAGTTCTAAACTTTTAATATTGAAATCAATATTACCAGGTTGATTTGGCCAATGTGAAATAAACGTCCGGAGGGTAGTTTCCGAAGGTAATCCTAAAGTCTCTCTCATTAGCCTATAAGTAACTGACGAAGTGAATTTAATTGAAAGAGCCAGCAACTTCATTTCATCGGAGTACCTAAAGCCTTTCGGCGAAGTTTTGGAATTTCTCATAAAGTTTGACACAATGGTGTATAAGCCATCGGACAAACCTTCCTTCAATTCCTTTTCGAACCTATCCCTAGAAGTTTCCTGCTTTGCTCTCAAATTCCTATTTTGCTCCTCGATGATTAAAATGTAAGCATCTTTTTCCCTAACTGTCTTTTCAAGAAAACTATTTCGGTTCTCAAGAGCTAAGAGGTTTCTCTGAGCAACCTTCAACCTATATCTGAGAGACTCTTTTTTTGGGGTGTTATTTCTTAAAAAGGCAGGTGTTTCTGTAAACGCATCACTTACCCGAGCAATTAGCAAATTTTCTTCTTCTTCTGCTTCTTCTTCTTCTTCTTCTTCTTCTTCTTCTTCTTCTTCTTCTTTTTCTTCTTCTTCTTGAGACATATTTTCATCCCTCATATTTCCTTGAAGTAAAAATTCTTCGTGACCTATTTCTTGAAGAACATTTTCTTCTTGACCTATTTCAACTAATTGAACAATGTCTTAAATGATTATTTTAAAATTTCACTATTTGAATACCTATTCTCATTTCTTCATCAACTAATAAATGTTGTTCTTCTTCTTTTTCGTCCATCATTAAAGTCTCTTCGTTTGAGTGTCCAATGTCTGGTACAGCACATTGTGTGAGTCTATTTTTCTTAAAGTTTGCGAACATCTTTTCCGAAAAATGATTTTCGCAAACTCTTTGTGCTTTTAACAACACAGGGAGTCCAAGACGTTGCCGCCATATTTCCCTGCTGTTAGAAGAAAAATTAATTACATATTTGAAAATGTAGTTTTAATTCTTAAAGTTTATGAAAAAAAGAAATTTCGTATTCTTAAAAAAAATGTTTTAGAGCAAAAATTGGATTTGGCAAAAAAACTTTTAAGGATTAAATTAAATGAATGTGCCGACTACCAAGGACTCTCATAAGTCGAATTGTATTTCATGACCACTTTACTTAGGACAAAGAATAGTTGATAGTCAAAAGCGATAGTTAACCATAAGTCAAAGGCGACAATAAGCAACTATCACCTTAACCAATTTCATCACCTTCATCGTGATTTTTTGCAATTTCATCAACGGAAATATTTGCTTTTATCCTATCGAGTCCTTTGATTAAGCAAAAAGCAAAAATAACACTGCTTTTCAAAATTGCACTATTTACTATCACAGGAGCCATGTTCTGCAACTGAAGCAATAACTATTTACATCTTTAAAAAATGAAACAAATAATTTCACTTGGTATATCTACCAATTTCAAGAAGGAATTCCTGCCAACTAAGAAATTTCTTTAAAAAGGTAGGAACACCAAGTTGCTCTTCCAAAACTGTTTGCTTGATTTGGATTATTAAAACGGTTGAGTACCAATATAAGTCTTCTAAGTTGTTTGTTTTAAAAGCCTTTTTCAATTTCAAAAAAAACTATTTTCGTCTTTTTTCGAATCTCAAGAATATGATGAAACTAGTTCTATAGGCAAGTTTTTCGAAATTTTTATCTAAATTCAAAATGGGTTTGAAAATAAGTTAGAAGATCTAAATTAAGGCTAATAGCCATTTCAATCATCAAAATCCACCAAGTAGTTTAGAAATGACAACGTTTTATATCCGGCACTTGCAAGAATTTCATATGAAGTTCTTGCTAGTGCTCGATATAAAACGTTGTCATTTCTAAACTACTTGATGGATTTTGATGATTGAAGTGGCTATTAGCCTTAATTTAGATCTTCTAAGTTGTTTTAAAAGCCTTTTTCAATTCGAGCAAAAATTTCAAAAAAATTTCAATAAAAACTATTTTCGTCTTTTTTCGAATCTCAAGAACATGATGAAACTAGTTCTATAGCCAAGTTTTTCGAAATTTTTATATAAATTCAAAATGGGTTTGAAAATAAGTTAGAAGATCTAAATTAAGGCTAATAGCCATTTCAATCATCAAAATCCACCAAGTAGTTTAGAAATGACAACGTTTTATATCCGGCACTTGCAAGAATTTCATATGAAGTTCTTGCTAGTGCTCGATATAAAACGTTGTCATTTCTAAACTACTTGATGGATTTTGATGATTGAAATGGCTATTAGCCTTAATTTAGATCTTCTAACTTATTTTCAAACCCATTTTGAATTTATATAAAAATTTCGAAAAACTTGCCTATAGAACTAGTTTCATCATGTTCTTGAGATTCGAAAAAAGACGAAAATAGTTTTTATTGAAATTTTTTTGAAATTTTTGCTCGAATTGAAAAAGGCTTTTAAAACAACTTAGAAGATCTAAATTAAGGCTAATAGCCACTTCAATCATCAAAATCCATCAAGTAGTTTAGAAATGACAACGTTTTATATCGAGCACTAGCAAGAACTTCATATGAAATTCTTACAAGTGCCGGATATAAAACGTTGTCATTTCTAAACTACTTGGTGGATTTTGATGATTGAAATGGCTATTAGCCTTAATTTAGATCTTCTAACTTATTTTCAAACCCATTTTGAATTTATATAAAAATTTCGAAAAACTTGCCTATAGAACTAGTTTCATCATGTTCTTGAGATTCGAAAAAAGACGAAAATAGTTTTTATTGAAATTTTTTTGAAATTTTTGCTCGAATTGAAAAAGGCTTTTAAAACAACTTAGAAGATCTAAATTAAGGCTAATAGCCACTTCAATCATCAAAATCCATCAAGTAGTTTAGAAATGACAACGTTTTATATCGAGCACTAGCAAGAACTTCATATGAAATTCTTGCAAGTGCCGGATATAAAACGTTGTCATTTCTAAACTACTTGGTGGATTTTGATGATTGAAATGGCTATTAGCCTTAATTTAGATCTTCTAACTTATTTTCAAACCCATTTTGAATTTATATAAAAATTTCGAAAAACTTGCCTATAGAACTAGTTTCATCATGTTCTTGAGATTCGAAAAAAGACGAAAATAGTTTTTAATGAAATTTTTTTGAAATTTTTGCTCGAATTGTAAAAGGCTTTTAAAACAACTTAGAAGACTGAAATTAAAATTAAGAACCGTTTCAATAATTGAAATAGAGCACTTAGTTTCGAAATTGCACAGTTTTATATCCGGCACTTGCAAGAATTTCGAATGAAATGAACAACGAAAGAAAAGAACTGAAAGAAAAGTTATAGCTTGCGTTACAGAGCATGTGTTCAATTCGAGTAAGATATTTTTTCACTTAAAGAGTAAATCAAGTTTAGAACAAAATAAAAGCCTCATCCAATTGTTGCAAAAAGATTTGGCAACGATTTCCTCACCAACATTATAATAGTTTACTTACTTATTATCAGAAGCGCAGAATGTGTGGTTGAATATTGGACAACCCAATACACATCGCGCTGTCTTCCTTCGCCCTTCCATAAATCCTTTATGTCTTTTATATCCTTAATATCCTGAAAATAAAATTATCTAAAAAAAGAAAAATGCACAAAAGGCGCGAACACTCCTTTTTTATAAAATTCGATTGCGCGCACAACAAAGGGGTTAAAATATTAATATTAAATATTATTAGTTCAAATAAAAGTTATTTAGTTATTGTTTTAAAAAAAACAGATTTAAATTGTTTTGTTGAATTAATTTCAGATAATTTTTAAATCAATAAAAAATCACGAATCCAGAACAAAATTTGCAATGAATACAAATCAATTTTTGACGTTTTAGAATTCACCACGGAAAAATTTACAGTTATGATAGCAGGGCTGTGTTTGAAATATTGTTCCTAAAGATGCAGTTGCACTTTTTTAATATTTCTGTTGCTTTCGTTTTCTACACTGACTGTATGTATGTTAAAAAAACACGGCTTTTGGTCATCAATAGTTTTAATATGCATTATATTAATATAATTATTATTAATAACTAATTGATTAAAATTACATATTAGGGCCGATTGTTAATATATTTACAGCCTTATTCATAAACTTATCATAGCTTGTGCATAGTGCTATGTACTTGTTATAATGCATCTGAACGCAAAAACCTTATTCATAAAACTAATGCAGCGATACATAGACTCATTATAAGCTAAACGCGTTTGGAGGTTGAATAGTGGCAACATATGGATATTTTAGTATCAAAATGTCCTAACACACACAAAATTAGATATATACGCACATAATATACCTATTCTTCCCAATAAAAACAATGAGCGAATAATGAAATAAAACAACAACACAGATTATTTTCTCAAAAAATTTAATTTTCTTTTAATTATACATATAAATGTGTATCTCATATAAACAATAATAAATAATATTTATTATTTAGTGCAGTGCAGCAGGAAAAATGGGGGTTGTTTTGTTTTTATTTTTTATAAAAATTCACAGAGAGTAATTGGAATATTAAATTGCTATGAGTTTTTATCGAAACTTTTATTTATTTTTGCTAAAAATGAGTAACGGCACAAGAAAACTACAAAATTATAATTATAAACACAGACATTGAAAAGACCGAACTGAAAGCATTTTGATTTTATTGATTTTTTACAAACAACTGATGTTTTGATGTTTGTTTGTGCCCTATTACACGACGACTTTAGAGTCATGACTTTTTTCGAAAATAAATGAGTGTGAAGGTGAGATCAGATGTTTTTTCTCGTTTGCACTCATTGGGCCTTACTAATAATCAAATTTAGTGTTAAGCTTAGAACAAAATCTCCGGATTTTAGAAAATCCACATACCAATAACGAATTTAATCTCCAGTTTAGTCGTTAGCAATATGTCAAAATTTAATACATAGAAATCCATGTTTAAAGTCGAACACTAAATAAAAAGTGTTGCCTTAGTGCTGTTTTATGGTATTTAAATTGGTATTTAATACTTAAATCTATTCCCAAGTTATCAGGAAGATTTCAATAGGTACCTATTTCCATGGGTTGGTTTCAATCTTCAGATCCTTGTTTTACAGTGAAAAAGAAGAACTTTATATAGAAGTACTTTATTTATTGTTCTTATGTTTATGTATTGCAACAGGAACAGATTATTTATTTTCTTCATAAATATTTAGTACGTCTGGATTTACGTTGAATATGTGCATAATTTTTTGATTCCATTGTATATATTTGCATACCAAATTACGTATTATCTAAAAAGTAATTTTTTGTGTTGAATGGGAACGGATTTATTTTGAGTTTTTAGAATTCGTTTCATAGTTTTTTATTTATTTAACATTATATTAATTAATCAAATCTATCTGAATATTTTTAAAGTATATTAATACTTTCACAAACGTCTAGTCAAAAACATAACGAGAGAAACTTCAAAATGGTTGTCAATCATGTGGGTTTTCTTTGGTCACTCTTAGTAGTCCTTTTTAACTCCTTCTGTATTACAATAGTCTTCCAGTGGCTTCGTACCCTACAATCATGTTTTAGGAGTGTTTTTTTACTTCCCGCTGTCATTAAGGAGTGTCAGAGAGCACACCTTTACACGTAAACATACGTAGTCATTCTTGCGGATTACTTATCAGAGAAATTAATGTTTGAAAAAACGTTTCTCATAAAATAGCGTAATTTGGCATTTGAAAGTCGGTCGTTTCATATTTTATTGGAATTAAAAAGGATAACATTTCTGAGAAAACCAATGGAAACAACAGTACTCTGATAACTAAAAAAAAAATATCTACTAAGTTTGCAGGAACAGAAATATCACTGTAGGAATCCCAACAGAAAATAATTTATTTCCGTAGCAATTTCATACTGGTATGTTCATTAGGGTGGTCCTTATTTAGGGTTTTTTTGAAAATCCAACTTGGATAGGCATCAAATGACTCTAAACGGAGAAAAAAAATTTTCATAATTTTTTCAGAATTTTATTCCACCCCCCTGGTCTCCCTTTTTTCACTTCAAGGTACAAAAAATGGAGTTAGGGTGATTCTTATAACACGCAAAGAAAAAGTCAGAACTTATAGATTAGACTTAGATGAAAAAAAATCGTATTAGAGGCAGGGTCTATTTCCCCCCGTTCAGGCGGGAGGGGTAATTTTCTAAAAATTTGACCAAAAATAGAAACAAAATTATTAAAAAACAACGGGACCACTTACAATGGCATGCTATAGCTTTTTTTAAAACCATGAATCCAGTCTCTAATATGTTTTTTAAATCAAGTTTTTATTGTAAATAGTTTCTGAAAAAAATAATTTTCAAACGTAAAAAACTATTATTTTTGTTTTTATTTTTAAGGTTTTAAAATTATTTTTTCAGAAACTATTTACAATAAAAACTTTTTTTAAAAAATATATTAGAGACTGGATTCATGGCTTTAAAAAAAGCTATAGCATGCTATTGTAAGTGGTCCCGTTGTTTTTTAATAATTTTTTTTCTATTTTTGGTCAAATTTTTAGAAAATTACCTCTCCTGCCTGAACGGGGGGGAATAGACCCCCTCTCCAATACGATTTTTTTTTCGTCTGAATCTAATCTATAAGTTCTGACTTTTTTTTTGCGTGTTATAAGAATCACCCTAACTCCATTATTTGTACCTTGAAGTGAAAAAAGGGAGACCAGGGGGTGAAATAAAAATCTGAAAAAATTAGGAAAATTGTTTTTCAATGTTTTGAATCGAATGAGGGCTATCCAAGACAATGTCCAATTTAAGGACCACCCTAATGTTCATATATCATAACTAACTATTAAGTTTACTCAAAATATGCATGTTCTTGCATTATGTTTATCAACTATGTACATAAAATAAAATTAAAATCGTCCAAACCCTTTGAACAAATTACATACTATAGTACTGAAAAAGTTACTGTTAAAAAAGAATAAGGCAATACTTATCTTCACTCTTTGAACAATTAAAAAAAAATGAAATTCATCTGTCATTTTGCTGAGCTAAGGAAGAAAGTATATTGAGATTTCAAATCGTTAAACGAGTGAAAAAAACCTAATTAAACTTAATAAAAAAGTGTAATATAATTAGTGTGATGAACACATGCAATACTTTACTAAACAAAATATGAAAAAACACGCGGTGCTACGTTAAATCCGGTAAAAACGCCTATAATCAAGAGTGTACAAATATTTTATTTCAAAAGTGAGTTTTGTTTGATATTTCCTCATAAAGCTATGTGAAGTGATGTTTTTTAGGTTATTTAACTATCGTAGAATACTTTTCAATTGATAACTCATGATATTTTGCTTTAATAAATCTAATTTGTTGTAAATAAAAATATACTTCAATCAATTGATTTAGTTTGAGATTCATCTGTCAAATGAGAAATTCTCGTCCAGCAGGGACGGCCTCATTTTTGTTGGTGATGGCAAGGCGCTCATATCCATTAAGTGTCTGAAGTGCAGAGTTATTTTCAACGCTTTGAATGATATATTCTCAAAGGTCTTTTTGACCTTTCATCTCAGTTTTATATTTTCGGGAAGAAGAAGAAAGAAAAGTATTTTAAGATTATGTATTTCTAAAGAACTCCCCTTCACATAACTTTATGTAGAATGAGACAAAACTTACTGTGAAATGAAAAATTTGTTCACTCCGTATAATAGGTGTTCTTACATTATTTAAGTCCGCATGTTGTCTTATACATACATATATATTTTTTAAATAAGTATTGCAGATATTCACTTATTTACTTTTGTTTCACTTTTTTATTTAGTTTGATTAGCTTTTTTTTACGTTTTTAACGTTTTAAAATCTCTATACACCTTCGTATAGCTGGGCAAAAATGACAGAAGCACCTCAATGATTTTTTTCTTTTTTTTTTAAATCTTGCTTTCCTTGGGCGCCCCAGAATTCAACCGTGTAACTGCACGCCGCCGACCCTGTGTCAATGCATTTGTGTGTGTGTATTTCTTCTTCTATGTTTTTACTTGTGTTATTGTAGTGTGCGGTTTTGTTTGATAGAATTTGATGCATATTGTAGTAGATTCAAGGAAAGTCTGAGGATTTTGTTAGCAAAAGGTTGAAATTCTTTATTGGTAGCATTCCGTTTAAGCTCCACATTTTATTTTAACCTCGCAGTTAGCTAATAGTCGACATTAGTGTTTGATTATTAGTAAGGCCCATTGAATCTCGAAAGAAGTCATGACTCAAAAGTCGTCGTGTAATAGTGCACTTTATGTGATGTGAAAGTAAAACGTAATAGATTTCCTCTTTTTGGTACTTTATTTGACACAAGCGTTGCATAACTAAAATGGATGGGGAAATTTTTTATGAATAAGGATTTATGTAACGTTACATAGTGGCTACATTAATCCTTATGCAGTGCATAACTATTCATCTGTTTAGCGCATTCTAATGAATAAGGCTGTTAATCTATAAGTCAGCAATTTTAACTCACTGATTTCTGCTGTTTAACTAAGGTTCATCGATTTTTCAAGTAATAAGTTCGATACCATAATACACTTGAATCTTGAACCATGGTTCAACCTCAGTTAATCCCCCAAAATCCAATCAACTAACAATTTCACATCCGTAGATGCTTTTTGTTTTCATGCATTCCACTCATAAAAGCATTGTATCAGGAATAAAAAAGATTGCATTCCAAATATTGCGGAATGAATAAATAAACAATGAAAATGGTTTATCCAGAACATTCAATTGAATAAAAAAAGTTTCATGAGATTTCCAAATAAATAAATTAAACACACTCATAAGGTCCGGTAAGCACTCCATACATCATTTTTCCCTTTTTTATACTTTTTGAACAAGTCCATGGGATTTTTAAAATAACTGATAATTTTCAAAAATAACCGACATATTCGAGGTGGATTTAGCCCAACTGTCTATGTGTGCGTATAAATCAGTGGTGGATTTAGCCCAGCTGTCGATGTGTGCAAAAACCTAGTGGTGGATTTAGCCCAACTGTCTATGTGTGCGTGTTTCAGTTTGTAGGCAAAGCCGGATGACAGCCGAGGATTGGCTTCTTGGTAATTCATATTCTCTGACGGTTACTTTAAATCTTTCTATTTGTTTATTTTACTTGTGTTTTCTTTCGAGTTTTGTTTTTATCAGATTTCAGTCGCAAAAATGCTTTGGTGGGGGAAGGTTGCTGCTGTTAGGTATAGTTTTCGTTGTCATTTAGTGTGTATATTTTTGGGTTGTTTTGTTTACTTTCGTTTTTTGTTATTTTTGTTGGTTGTTGTTGGAATATGGTAAGCACGTACATAGGTGGTTGTCATTGACGGCTGCTGTTGCTCATGCTCGGCTGCTGCTGCTGCCGTTCAGCATACGATCCGAATATTTTTGTGCTGGGGTGGGTATAAAAACAAATTTTTGTTTGGGGTGGTTGGTTGCTTTAGGTCTGTTTTCGTTTGGATGTTCTTAGCATTGCTTTTGCAACACTTTTCCAGTTTGACATAGTTGGAATGAAAAAGGAGTGCAAAATAAGGGGTTGGGGTCGATATCCCGCGGATCAAAATCCCGTATGTCGAAATCCCGCGTGTCAAAATCCCGTTTTTCAAAATCCCGGAAATCAAAATCCCGAAAATCAAAATCACGCCAATCAAAATCCCGCCGTTTCTACTACTATGCGACAGCTCATTAATATTTTTCGTTTGCAAATTTGCAAATTGCGTTTAAAGATTGAAGTCGATTTTTTCGTATAATGCGATGCATAAGTTGAGCGCCAATGTCAAGTTTTCTTGAGCAACAGTACCTTGTATGCAAAGTTCCTTTTGCATTTAAAGAAAAAAATATCATTCACACATAATTCAAAAAAAAAATTAAAAAAGACAACAAAAATTGCTAAAGTTTAGCCGAAAAAACTGAAAATATATTTTTTGAAAGTTTTGGAAAAAACTTTTTACCAATTTTATTTTGATTTTTGGGAACGGGCACATTCCAAGATCACGAATATGCATTTTATAAGTCGCTAGGACGTTTAGTTTAGCCGCAAATCAAGTTTAAAGATAAAAGTTGATTTTTCGTATAATGCTATGCATTAATTGAGTTCTCTTGAGCAAGAGTACCTTGAATGACAAATAAACGCGAATGAACAGCGATGTGTGCATCGGGGGGCATGCTGCCCCCCTGCAACCCCCCTGCTTGGGCTCATTATAGGATTTGGGTTGGGTGCGAGGTTGGGTGTATGCAAAGTCTCTTTTGCATTTAAAGAATCTGGATTTTTAAGTCGCTAGGATGCTTAGTTTATCCGCAAATCAAGTTTAAAGGTGTCAACTTTGATGCCTCTAGGACGCTTAGCTTAGCCGCAAATCGCGTTTAAAGATAAAAGTTGATTTTTTTATTTTTTGAAAATTCAATATTTCAAGAACGGGTTGATGAATTTCTTGTCATTTTGATAACGACTACGCATTGTTTAGGAACAACACAATTTGTTCCTTTAACTGGTTTGTAAAACTTTGAAAATTTGTTGTGGAAAAACGGTTCCATGAATCTATTTGAATATTTACAGGAATATTGATGATTTCAAAGTCTAAAATTATGCATACCAACGCAAGCAATGCAATCAATATTTGCAAGGAAACAAAAGATTTACGAAAAGACCATAAAAAGTCGTTGTTTAGTACTTTTTTTAAACTAACGGTGAAGGGTAAAAAAAAAAATAATAAAATGGTAATAGTACCTACATATATCTTTCTAGAATATTTGTCTCACAAAAGTGTTGAATTTCAAAACCAGAAAGCCAAATTTTTATTTAATTTTTTCTAATAAATAGCTCCAATGATTTCAAATTGTATGTTGGTATAAAATTAATATTTTCGTATTTATGTACATGTACGTAGGTACATACATGGATGACATTCGTTTTTCTTAAATCAATTTCATGCTTTCGAACATTGTTCTTTTATGTATTTCATCTAGTTTTTATGCACACAATTTCAAAAATTCTAAGCCTCTTGAAATGTTGTTAGCTAGGAAGATATGTAGGTAGGTGCATTAGGGTGGTCGTAAGAAAAAGATCAGGTTGTGTGGGCATAAACCGATTCTAAATGAAAAAAAAAATATTCCCTAATTTTTTCAGATTTTTATCTTCATCCCTTTAGTCGCTGTAGGGGTTAATTTAATGGCATATTTTTTGTGCATACAGCATAGGTACTAGGTGATTCGCGTAAAATCTGCCAAGGGCATGTAATGTACTTAGGTTAAAAGTAAACAAGAAAAAAAAGTATATTTCCCCCGCTTGGACAGGCGGCAATTTTATAAAAAAATACTTAAAATGGAAAAACATACATAATGTATATTAAAAAACAACTTTTTTCACAATTTTAAATTTGAAAACAATTTTTGTCGAAGCTGTTTACGAAAAGAACTTTATTTGAAAATAAACCATGAGAATGGACTTCTGGTTTTCTGGTTTGTTAATATAGGTATACTTTTTCCATTCTAAGTACCTAGGTACCTAACTATTTTTTTTTATATAACTGCACCTTCTGTCCAAGCGGGGGGAAATAAAACCCCCTCCCGTAGGATTTTTTTTCTTGTCTACTTTTAACCAATAGTGTGTGTCATAAGTGATTAAACACAAATTATTTATGGAGTTACATGAAATTTAAACAAACAAATACATAAATAAAAATTGCATCCCAATAGTTAAAATAAAAGTTTTTTTCAATAGCAATAGATCAAAACAAAGCTTTTCAAAATAAAACTACCTAATGCATTTTTTCCTAACAAAAACTTAATATACTCTATATTTTACGCGATGATGGTGAATGGTTATCGTAGGACTGTTATCATAATGTTATAGTAAAATTTGGAAAAAACTGATAAAATACCTACTACCTACCTAAGGTAAATACAAAAAATTAAAATATCCCAACATGTCCTTAAATATTTCCTTCATAGATGTTGTGAAAAGTTGCAACACTGCTACAAAGATTAAAAATTTCAAGTAAAATACCCAAGATTTGAAAAACAAAATTAAAATAATAAACGAAAATATAATCTATATCTACATGCCTACCTACATTATGTATGTACGTATAAATCTATAAACAAACATATAACTTTTATACCTCAAGCTCACATACAAACACAATCAAGTCATAGAAAGCAATTTGTTTTATTTTTATTTCCTTTCATTTATTCTTGTCGTTAGTATGGCACCAGCAACTGATTCATTTGTCTCCCTTGCTCCCCTTATTGTTGCGAGAATCAATGTAATATAACCCTCTCTTACGACTTTTTCATTTTGCTTTTACATTTTTCTTCTATTTCAACTCTCTAATATCAAATACATTTCCATATTAGCGCCGCCTGGTGAAGGCTTATGCAAATAAAAAAAATTGGCTGATGATAGTACTATAGATTTTATATACAAAGCCCCAGGTATAATTATAATCATTGGGCCTTACTAATAATCAAATTAAGTGTTAAGCTTAAAAGAAAATCTCCAGATTTAAGAAAATCCACATACCAATAACGAATTTAATCTCCAGTTTAGTCGTTAGCAATATGTCAAAATTTAATACATAGAAATCCATGATTAAAGTCGAACACTAAATAAAAAGTGTTGCCTTAATACTGTTTTATGGTATTTAAATTTGTATTAATTCTTAAATCTGTTCCCAAGTTATCAGGTTGATTTCAATAGGTATAGGTATTGATAAATAATAAATAAATAAATTGGGTGGCACAACAGCTCGTGGAGAACCAGGGCCTAGTGACTTACAACTCTCAACCATTCCTGTGTGCGTGTTTTTGGCAGGAATGGAGGGGACCTACAGTTTTATGCCGATTCCGAACGGCTACATGAGAAGCACTTTTGAATGACAAACATACTCTTGGAGGATTTGTCAGTTCTTCGCAACAGGCAGTACCTCGGATAAAACATTTCTGTGCTTAGGTGAAATGGCTGGGAATCGAACCTACACTTTCGGCATGACAGTCCTACGCACCAACCATCATGCCACGAGGCATTGAATTGATGGGTTGATTTATATCTTCAGATTTTAGTTTTACAGTGAAAAAGAAGAACTTGAGTTAGACGTATATACTTTATTTATTGTTTGTATGTTTATGTATTGCAACAGGAATAGATTATTTAATTTTTTCGAAAGTATTTGGTACGTCTGGATCTTACGTTAAATACGCGGTTGATTTGTTTATTCCGTTTTATTTATTTACATACCCAATTACGTATATCTAAAAAGTAATTTTTTGTGTTGAACGGCAGTCGATTTAAGATTTTTTCAGGTGTATAGAGCACACCTTTACACGTAAACATACCTAAAGTCATTCTTCGAATTACTTGTCAGAGAAATAAATGTTTGAAAAGCGTTTCTCATAAAATGGCGTGGTTTGGTAAAATATTTATGAATTCAGAAAGGCGTTCGTTTCATATTTTACTATGATTGAAAAGAATAAAACGCGAGAAAAAAACAGTGGAAACAACAGAACTCTGACCCCTAAAAAAATATTAAACAGATTGGCAGGAAGAGAAATATCACTTAAAATCCCGAAAGAAAATAATTTGTTGCAATTTCGTAGGTACTGATATGCGCATATGTCAAAAACCATTAAGTTAACTCAAAATATGCATGTTCTTGTATATTGTTAATCAACTATGTTCATAAAATAAAATTAAAACCGTCCAAACCCTTTGAACTTATTGAATACTTTAGTACTGAAAAAGGTGCTGTTAAAAAACAATACGGCAATACTTATCTTCACTCTTTGAACAAAAAAAAAACAAATCGAAATTCATCTGTCATTTTGCCGAGCAAGAGGAAATTGTATTAAGATTTCAAATCGTTAAACTAGTGAAAAAAGCTTATTAAACTAAATAAAAAGTGTTATATAATTAGTGTAATGAACACTAGAAATACTTTATTAAACAAAATATAAAAGAAAACACGTGGTGCTACGAAAAATCCTGTAAAAATGCCTATATTAAAGAGTGTACAAATATTTCATTTCACAAGCTAGTTTTTTTCTGATATTTCTACATAAAGTAATGTGAAGTGATCTTTTTAAAGTAATTATATGATCGTAGAATACTTTTAAATTGAGATATTTCATGAAATTTTGCTTAAAAGAATCTAATTTGTTGCAAATTAAAATATACTTCATTCGAGTGATTTAGTTGAGATTCATCTGTCAAATGAGAAATTCTCGTCCAGCAGGGACGGATTAAATTTTGTTGGTGGTGGCAAGGCACTCAAGTCCTATTAGCGCTTCATGTGCAGAGTTATTTTTAACGTTTTGAATGAAATATTCTCAAAGGGATTTCTACTGTTGGCCTGGCCTTATCTATCATACCAGTTTTGTATTTTAATCAAGAAGTCAGTTTGAAAGTATTCTATGATAGTGTATTAACCTAAAAACACCACTTCACATAATTTGAATTGATATCAAAAATTTGTTCACTCCGCATTATAGGTGTTTTTACATTGTTTAATGCCGCATGTTGTCTTTTATATTTTTTAAAAATAAGAATGGCAAATATTCATTGTATTTTTGTTTTACTTTTTATTTAGTTTAAAAAGCTTTTTTTTTTACTATTCTTACTATATAAAATGTCTGAACACTTTTTATAGCTCGGCAAAATGATAGAAGCACCTCAATGATTTTTTTCTTTTTTTTGAAATGATGCTTTCCTTGAGCGCCCCATAATTTAGCCATGTAACTGCACGCCGACCCTGTGTCATTGCATTTGTGTTTGTTTATTTCTTCTTCTTTGTTTTTACTTGAGTTATTGTAGTGTATGTTTTTTTTAGAGCTTGTTTGATGGAGTTTGATGGAAATTGTAGTAGATTAAAGGAAAGTCGGAGGATTTTGTTAGCAAAAGGGTAAAATTGATTATTGGTAGCATTTTGTTAAAGCTCCACACTTAACTTTGATCTTAAAGTTAACTAATAGTCGACATTAGTGTTTGATTATTAGTAAGGCCCATTGTATATAAATTCTATAGTATTCTCATGAAGAAACAAAAATAATTTCCTGATATAAAGGGCGCTTAGCAAATAGTTGCGCCTTACAATCACCAATAACAAAAAAATACGTCCCTGTTTCACAGAATCGCAGTTTGACATTACTAGTATTCCAAATTAAAACCGAAAAACCATGTGCAAGTTTTCAATTAATTTATTAATTTTCTTAGTTTATTTAAAGTTTAATCATTTAAAAAGTGTTACTTGATTGATGATTAATTAAATAATGATCAATTCACATCACTTTCTTTGAGAAAAATATGATAAAACTCATTTGTGAAAGGAAATGATTCTTGTCCGCCTTATTCTTGCTTATATACACAATTTAACACTGCACTTCATATTTTTGTATTGTTATTAGTAAGTATACATACATTTCTAAGTAAATCACTTCAAACTATTTCTTTTTTTCTAACAATTAATGATTTATTAATGTTTTTAGTCTTGTATCACTTTTTGTTTACTTTTTTTCTTCCATTCGGTCACCGATTTGACATTTCGGGTATACAGTTTTCTGCTTCATTCACGTACACTGTATATGTGATATACACCAGTTCCATTGTATATAAATTCTATAGTATTCTCATGAAGAAAAAAAGCTCGTGGCCATCTATGCGTCCAAATGTAATACTAATTTTTGTTAAGGGATCTCCGTAAGGCGATCACAGCGAACCTATCGACCAAATGTCTACCTACAAAATGTGAATACTAGGCCTTTTCCTTTGGAGGTGGCGAAGTACTTGCAAGTACTTTCCCAGCTTTTTTCAATGGAACACAACAAACTGCTTTCCCATGTAAAATGTATCTACTCGCGCATGAGAGCATGTGCAGTTGGTAGTACTAGATTAGGGTTTTCATCTACTCGTAAGTACTTCGCCACCTCCAAAGGAAAACGGCTACTATTGGCGAATGGAGTCACGGCACCTAGCAGTCAGCGTGTGTAGCCTACTTGTGAGATAGAAAAGATAACCTAGACCCAGACCCAGAGATAATAAAACGCAGCTTTTTTTCCGATTTGACATTCTATGCATTTCCCATAAGAGAAAACCAAAAAATGCTGTTGAAAACTTTTATTTTACTAATTAATTTTATATGAATACTTATCTATATTATACACTGAAAAAATTATGTTACATAATTTTTATGAACGGCGATCATCAACCCAAAATCATCAATTTTTATGCAAAAATCATATATATTATGCAAGAAATCATCAAAATAAATTTGCGTTTGATGATCAAATCATTATCTGTATGAAATCGCGTTCATCAAAACTTTTATATGATAGTTGTTGTTGGAAAATCGAAAATTGAAAATATGATGAAATTTTTCATACGAGTATGAACAAATCATCAACAATTCATAGGGGTTTTTTTCATCATTTGCATGAAAAAATCATCCTTTGTATGAAACTACTTTCATAAAAAAAATTTGCTTCACAATTGTTGTTGGAAAATCCAGACTACAAGGAGTTGATGATCCAAATCATATAAATTATGAACAATTCATACACATTTTATGCAATGTGATGAAACTTTGCATACTTAGAATGAAAAAAAATCATTGATTGGATGAAACCGAATTTTTAGGGGAAAATCCAGAATGCAAAATTGTATGATCTCAGTCATAAAAAGTAAGAACATTTCATACAAATTTACGGCTATACGTTTGATGAAATATTACTTCAAATGTTTGAAAATATTCATCGTTGGTATGAAAAAAAAAACATTGCACGTATTTTAAATATGCATTTAAATATTATCTCCATTGAAATTGTTGTTGGAAAATCAAAGTCCAAAAGCGTATGAACTTTTCATCAGAAATATGATTATTTCATACAAATTTCAATGTGGCGTTTGATGAAACATTACATTAAATGTATGAAACTATTTCATGTTTTTTATGCAATTTCACTGCATATATATCAAACTCCAATCAAAAATTGTTGCCATGGAAATTGTTGTTGGAAAAGTAAAGTCCGAAAGCGTATGAAGTTTTCATCAAAAATATGAATATTTCATACAAATTTTAAAGACACGTTTGATGAAATATTACTTCAAATGTATGAAACTATTCCATGTTTTTTTCATAAAAATTTCAATGTGAAGTTTGATGAAGCATTACATCAAATGTATGAAACTATTCAATGTTTTTATGCAATTTCACTGCACATATATGAAAACCCAGTCAAATATTGTTTCCATGAAAATTGTTGTTGGAAAAGCAAAGTCCAAAAGCGTATGAAGCTTTCATCAGAAATATGAATATTTCATACAAATTTCAATGTGGCGTTTGATGAAACATTACATTAAATGTATGAAACTATTTCATGTTTTTTATGCAATTTCACTGCATATATATCAAACTCCAATCAAAAATTGTTGCCATGGAAATTGTTGTTGGAAAAGTAAAGTCCGAAAGCGTATGAAGTTTTCATCAAAAATATGAATATTTCATACAAATTTTAAAGACACGTTTGATGAAATATTACTTCAAATGTATGAAACTATTCAATGTTTTTTCATAAAAATTTCAATGGGAAGTTTGATGAAGCATTACATCAAATGTATGAAACTATTCAATGTTTTTATGCAATTTCACTGCACATATATGAAAACCCAGTCAAATATTGTTTCCATGAAAATTGTTGTTGGAAAAGCAAAGTCCAAAAGCGTATGAAGCTTTCATCAGAAATATGAATATTTCATACAAATTTCAATGTGGCGTTTGATGAAACATTACATTAAATGTATGAAACTATTTCATGTTTTTTATGCAATTTCACTGCATATATATCAAACTCCAATCAAAAATTGTTGCCATGGAAATTGTTGTTGGAAAAGTAAAGTCCGAAAGCGTATGAAGTTTTCATCAAAAATATGAATATTTCATACAAATTTTAAAGACACGTTTGATGAAATATTACTTCAAATGTATGAAACTATTCAATGTTTTTTCATAAAAATTTCAATGGGAAGTTTGATGAAGCATTACATCAAATGTATGAAACTATTCAATGTTTTTATGCAATTTCACTGCACATATATGAAAACCCAGTCAAATATTGTTTCCATGAAAATTGTTGTTGGAAAAGCAAAGTCCAAAAGCGTATGAAGCTTTCATCAGAAATATGAATATTTCATACAAATTTCAATGTGGCGTTTGATGAAACATTACATTAAATGTATGAAACTATTTAATGCTTTTTATGCAATTTCACTGCATATATATCAAACTCCAATCAAAAATTGTTGCCATGGAAATTGTTAGTGGAAAAGCAAAGTCCGAAAGCGTATGAAGTTTTCATCAAAAATATGAATATTTCATACAAATTTTAAAGACACGTTTGATGAAATATTACTTCAAATGTATGAAACTATTCCATGTTTTTTTCATAAAAATTTCAATGTGAAGTTTGATGAAGCATTACATCAAATGTATGAAACTATTCAATGTTTTTATGCAATTTCACTGCACATATATGAAAACCCAGTCAAATATTGTTTCCATGAAAATTGTTGTTGGAAAAGCAAAGTCCAAAAGCGTATGAAGCTTTCATCAGAAATATGAATATTTCATACAAATTTCAATGTGGCGTTTGATGAAACATTACATTAAATGTATGAAACTATTTAATGCTTTTTATGCAACTTCACTGCATATATATCAAACTCCAATCAAAAATTGTTGCCATGGAAATTGTTAGTGGAAAAGCAAAGTCCGAAAGCGTATGAAGTTTTCATCAAAAATATGAATATTTCATACAAATTTTAAAGACACGTTTGATGAAATATTACTTCAAATGTATGAAACTATTCCATGTTTTTTTCATAAAAATTTCAATGTGAAGTTTGATGAAGCATTACATCAAATGTATGAAACTATTCAATGTTTTTATGCAATTTCACTGCACATATATGAAAACCCAGTCAAATATTGTTTCCATGAAAATTGTTGTTGGAAAAGCAAAGTCCAAAAGCGTATGAAGCTTTCATCAGAAATATGAATATTTCATACAAATTTCAATGTGGCGTTTGATGAAACATTACATTAAATGTATGAAACTATTTAATGCTTTTTATGCAATTTCACTGCATATATATCAAACTCCAATCAAAAATTGTTGCCATGGAAATTGTTAGTGGAAAAGCAAAGTCCGAAAGCGTATGAAGTTTTCATCAAAAATATGAATATTTCATACAAATTTTAAAGACACGTTTGATGAAATATTACTTCAAATGTATGAAACTATTCCATGTTTTTTTCATAAAAATTTCAATGTGAAGTTTGATGAAGCATTACATCAAATGTATGAAACTATTCAATGTTTTTATGCAATTTCACTGCACATATATGAAAACCCAGTCAAATATTGTTTCCATGAAAATTGTTGTTGGAAAAGCAAAGTCCAAAAGCGTATGAAGCTTTCATCAGAAATATGAATATTTCATACAAATTTCAATGTGGCGTTTGATGAAACATTACATTAAATGTATGAAACTATTTAATGCTTTTTATGCAACTTCACTGCATATATATCAAACTCCAATCAAAAATTGTTGCCATGGAAATTGTTAGTGGAAAAGCAAAGTCCGAAAGCGTATGAAGTTTTCATCAAAAATATGAATATTTCATACAAATTTTAAAGACACGTTTGATGAAATATTACTTCAAATGTATGAAACTATTCCATGTTTTTTTCATAAAAATTTCAATGTGAAGTTTGATGAAGCATTACATCAAATGTATGAAACTATTCAATGTTTTTATGCAATTTCACTGCATATATATGAAAACCCAGTCAAATATTGTTTCCATGAAAATTGTTGTTGGAAAAGCAAAGTCCAAAAGCGTATGAAGCTTTCATCAGAAATATGAATATTTCATACAAATTTCAATGTGACCTTTGATGAAACATTACATCAAATGTATGAAACTATTCAAGGTTCTTATGCCATTTCACTGCATATACCTATGAATATCAATCAAAAATTTTTGATTATATCATTTTATTGATTATTTTCAGTTTCAGATGTACGGTTTTGAAAAGAACTATTTTCCACCTGTTTTCTACTACTTTCAAGACTAAGTTTCCAAATTCCACCTAAAAACCTCGTAAAACAAATAATGAAAATCAGGCGATTTTTATTATTTATGTTCAGATTTGCAAGTTTAACCTTGAAAAGAACTATTTTTCACATGTTTTTACTACTTTCAAGACTATATTTACAAATTCCACCCAAAAACCTCGTAAAACACAAAATGAAAATCGGGCGAGTTTTATTATTTATGTTCAGATTTGAAGGTTTAATCTTGAAAAGAACTATTTTTTAACCTGATTTTACTACTTTCAAGACTAAATTTACAAATTCCACCCAAAAACCTCGTAAAACACGAAATGAAAATCAGGCGATTTTTATTATTTATGTTCAGATTTGCAAGTTTAATCTTGAAAAGAACAATTTTTAACCTGATTTTACTACTTTCAAGACTAAATTTACAAACTCCAACCAAAAACCTCGTAAAACACGAAATGAAAATCGGGCGATTTTTATTATTTATGTTCAGATTTGCAAGTTTAATCTTGAAAAGAACTATTTTTTAACCTGTTCTTAGTACTTTCAAGACTAAATTTACAAACTCCACCCAAAAACCTCGTAAAACACGAAATGAAAATCGGGCGATTTTTATTATTTATGTTCAGATTTGCAAGTTTAATCTTGAAAAGAACTATTTTTTAACCTGATTTTACTACTTTCAAGACTAAATTAACAAATTCCACCTAAGAACTTCGTAAAACACAAAATAAAAATCGGGCGATTTTTATTATTTATGTTCAGATTTGAAGGTTTAATCTTGAAAAGAACTATTTTTTAACCTGTTTTTACTACTTTCAAGACTAAATTTACAAATTCCACCCAAAAACCTCGTAAAACACGAAATGAAAATCGGGCGATTTTTATTATTTATGTTCAGATTTGCAAGTTTAATCTTGAAAAGAACTATTTTTTAACCTGATTTTACTACTTTCAAGACTAAATTAACAAATTCCACCTAAGAACTTCGTAAAACACAAAATGAAAATCGGGCGATTTTTATTATTTATGTTCAGATTTGCAAGTTTAAATATCTTGAAAAGAACTATTTTTTAACCTGATTTTACTACTTTCAAGACTAAATTAACAAATTCCACCTAAGAACTTCGTAAAACACAAAATAAAAATCGGGCGATTTTTATTATTTATGTTCAGATTTGAAGGTTTAATCTTGAAAAGAACTATTTTTTAACCTGTTTTTACTACTTTCAAGACTAAATTTACAAATTCCACCCAAAAACCTCGTAAAACACGAAATGAAAATCGGGCGATTTTTATTATTTATGTTCAGATTTGCAAGTTTAATCTTGAAAAGAACTATTTTTTAACCTGTTCTTAGTACTTTCAAGACTAAATTTACAAACTCCACCCAAAAACCTCGTAAAACACGAAATGAAAATCGGGCGATTTTTATTATTTATGTTCAGATTTGCAAGTTTAATCTTGAAAAGAACTATTTTTTAACCTGATTTTACTACTTTCAAGACTAAATTAACAAATTCCACCTAAGAACTTCGTAAAACACAAAATAAAAATCGGGCGATTTTTATTATTTATGTTCAGATTTGAAGGTTTAATCTTGAAAAGAACTATTTTTTAACCTGTTTTTACTACTTTCAAGACGAAATTTACAAATTCCACCCAAAAACCTCGTAAAACACGAAATGAAAATCGAGCGATTTTTATTATTTATGTTCAGATTTGCAAGTTTAATCTTGAAAAGAACTATTTTTTAACCTGTTTTTACTACTTTCAAGACTAAATTTACAAATTCCACCCAAAAACCTCGTAAAACACAAAATGAAAATCGGGCGATTTTTATTATTTATGTTCAGTTTTGCAAGTTTTATCTTTTAGTGTAAATCCCTTTTTGCGAGTCCAACGTGATTGGCTACCATTTAAAAAGACGCCATCTCAACTCGACTCGAATGATGTAAAAAAGCCAGGTGGCTTATAAAACTATGACAAAATTCATAAAAAGTATGACTTTGTGCATACATCGTAAGATTGATGTTTTTTTTTGATGAATTATTTCATACAAAACGTTTGTTTATGATTTTTTTCATATTTCTCTATGTAAATTTCATAATTTTGGATGAACGTTTCATAAAAGACAATGCTAAAACTGTAGTTTAATATAATTTCTCGTAACTTTTCTTCCCTTAACGACTTAGTAAAAAATCGCGCGATTTTCCTTGCTTCGATGATTTTAAGTTTTCAAATTGAATTTTTTGTATATTGCAGAGAATATTTGAAGTAATTTACTTATTTAAAGAATACATTTACACATTCCAGCTGCAAACTCGTGAAACACTTAAATAGAAATCGCACGTTTTTCATTAAATATTTTCAGTCTTGCAAGTTAAATCTTGAAAAGAACTATTTTTTAACCTGATTTTACTACTTTCAAGACTAAATTTATAAATTCCACCCAAAAACCTCGTAAAACACGAAATGAAAATCGGGCGATTTTTATTATTTATGTTCAGATTTGCAAGTTTAATCTTGAAAAGAACTATTTTTTAACCTGTTTTTACTACTTTCAAGACTAAATTTACAAATTCCACCCAAAAACCTCGTAAAACACGAAATGAAAATCGGGCGATTTTTATTATTTATGTTCAGATTTCCAAGTTTAATCTTGAAAAGAACTATTTTTTAACCTGTTTTTACTACTTTCAAGACTAAATTTACAAATTCCACCCAAAAACCTCGTAAAACACGAAATGAAAATCGGGCGATTTTTATTATTTATGTTCAGATTTGAAGGTTTAATCTTGAAAAGAACTATTTTTTAACCTGTTTTTACTACTTTCAAGACTAAATTTACAAATTCCACCCAAAAACCTCGTAAAACACGAAATGAAAATCGGGCGATTTTTATTATTTATGTTCAGATTTGCAAGTTTAATCTTGAAAAGAACTATTTTTTAACCTGTTCTTAGTACTTTCAAGACTAAATTTACAAACTCCACCCAAAAACCTCGTAAAACACGAAATGAAAATCGGGCGATTTTTATTATTTATGTTCAGTTTTGCAAGTTTTATCTTTTAGTGTAAATCCCTTTTTGCGAGTCCAACCTGATTGGCTACCATTTAAAAAGACGCCATCTCAACTCGACTCGAATGATGTAAAAAAGCCAGGTGGCTTATAAAACTATGACAAAATTCATAAAAAGTATGACTTTGTGCATACATCGTAAGATTGATGTTTTTTTTTGATGAATTATTTCATACAAAACGTTTGTGTATGATTTGTTTGCATAACTCATATGAATCATTACATCATCCGATGTAAAATTTCATAATTTATATGACAAATTTCATAAAACATAATCGTGAAATTATTTTGTGTCTAAACAAACCGAAAGTCGCGTTGTGTAATCACTGAATAGGATCGAGTCGCATGAAATTCAACGCAGACTTACAAGGAGTTAAAGTATAGTTCAAACGAACTTCAACCCCGCATATGGACGAACTAACTTAAACAGTTATTTCGTCGCGTCGTTGCTCGGTAACTTGTATTTGAATATTCAATCGTGATCCCTCTTGCAAGTTGTTTTGTTCCCGTGCCGTACACGAAAAAGTTTATAAAGTTTTTCCGCGCGTGTTTTTACAAAAAATTAGGTAAAGTTTTACCTAAGGATTGCCATTAAAGTTAAGGTAAGTCTATAAAATAATTTTTAATGTCAAATTTCTTTGAAAAACGAATCAATTTTCTTAGAAAAATATCTATCAATTTTATATGTACCGAACTACAAAGCTTCATCCAAAAATTGATACATTTTTTATAGAAATTCGACATATATTAAAGCATTTTACCCATTTATATCAGAATTAAAGAAAAGTGAAACCAATCAATATGCAAAAATAGAAAAAAATTAGAAAATAATCAAATACCACATACAAAAGCCCATTTCATGGCAGCGACATGAATCGTTCATGTCCAGCGGAGGCGTCATTTTGACGAGACACACAGTTTTTTGTCATACCGCCGTCTGAAGGCTGTACATCTGTGATTATTGGTTTCACGTTTAATTAGAATAGTTCTTTTTGTAATGGATTATTCATTTCATTCGGAAAAGTTACAATGATCGTGCAGAAAAAAAAAGATGGCTGTGAAAATATTTGCCACTAATTTAAAAAGTTTCATCCAAAAATTGATATATTTTTGGTAGAAATTCGACATATATTAAAACATTTTACCCATTTATATCAGTATTAAAGAAAAGCGAAACCAATCAATATGCAAAAATAGAAAAAAATTAGAAAATAATCAAATACCACATACAAAAGCCCATTTCATGGCAGCGACATGAATCGTTCATGTCCAGCGGAGGCGTCATTTTGACGAGACACACAGATGGCTGTGAAAATATTTTCCACTAATTAAAAAAAAATGTAGAAAACGATAAAAAGCTATTTGGTTTTCCTTATGCATACTTTAAATTATTTAAAATTTAGATACAAAGTTAAAATTTTATTTTTATATTTTATTTCATTTGAAAACGTAATCTGGAAAACCCAACCCAACCCAAGAAAACCAAACCCAGACCCAGAAGTTACCTGCTAGTGATACAAAAATTGTGCAGGTAAGTTTAAATACTAATAAAAATAATTATTAAACTCCAACTCGATTTATAAAGAGAATAATTGAATCAGTGAGTGGACGAACAGTACAAGTGCCATTGCAGAAAAATTAAAATAACTTGGTTATTGGCTTAAACATATGTTTTAAAAAATGAAATTTTAAACTTTTCAATCATGAGTAATCCTTTTTACATTTTCATATCAAAACATTTATTTTTTGTCTGAGCAAGAAGTTATGCCTGTTTTTCTTACATTTTTAATTTGGCACTTGTACTGTTCTTCCACTCATCGATTCAATTCTTTTATAAAAAATACTTAGGTATACCTACATTTTTTACCAAAATTTAGTTAAAAATTGATTCTTTTATTGAAAGTTATTCGACGTAAAACAAAGCATTTAAACCAATAGAGGTAATAAAATTTGCTCCTTTCGTGGTTTCTTTATTTAACATTTTTAGTTTTTCGCCTGGTTGATACAGCAACTATTTATTTGTTTAAAAATAGATACACAAAAAGTTTGCATGTCACTAAACACACATCAGCCTAAACGGTAGGATTTAAATTCATCTTGGTTTTAAGATTTCTTATAAACAACTCATAAAAATTCCATCAATAACATTTTTATGGTTTTGATTTTTTTGATTTTTGAAAAAAAAAAAAAAAAAAACAAATTTCAAATGTGCGTTTAATATCAAAAACACATAGGTAATCACGAACTTATTAATCGTTAGCAATAAATTAAAAAAAACAGGTCTTAATTCTTAAATTAATCATATCATTATGCTGCAAAAAGGTATTGCGTTTCGTATTGAAAGCAAAATTTTGAAAATTTTTAACAAAAAACATTTTCAGCAGGGATCTGTTTTGAAACTCGATATAAAACTTAAAAAAAAACGAAACATTGTTTTGATTTGTAAGGATTTGTTTTTAATTATTTACAATATTATATACATATTATGTGGACACATCCTTAATATTTTATTTTTACATTTTATTTTATTTGAAAACTCGACCTTCAAAACCTAAGCCAAAAAACACAAACCCAGACGTGATCGTGCCACGACCCGTGAAGTGACCTGCCAGAATCATAAAACCAAGAAGTGGCTTTTAGTTGCCTGTTCAGCTGTGAATGTAAGTTAAAACATTATACAACACATTTACTATTATCATTTTAAGTTATAAAAAAAATACTTATTCATTTGTTACGATTTTTTATTCATTTATTCGACATAAAACAAAGCTTTCGATTCTTTTATTGAAATTTTTTTAAATTTTTACCTGGTCGATACAGAAACAACGTATTTGTTTGTTTAAATAAGTAGAATCAAGTTATAGGATTGATATTTATCTCGTTTTTTTTTTAGAATTTCTTCTAAACAACTTATAAATATTCCATCAATATTATTTTTTTGATTTTGATTTTTGAAAAAAAAAAGAAAAACAAATTTCAAATGTGCTTTTAATATCAAAAACACATAGGTAATCACGAACTTATTAATCGTTAGCAATAAATTAAAAAAAAAACAGGTCTTAATTCTTAAAATTCATCATATCATTATGCTGCAAAAAGGTATTGCGTTTCGTATTGAAAGCAAAATTTTGAAAATTTTTAACAAAAAACATTTTCAGCAGGGATCTGTTTTGAAACTCGATATAAAACTTAAAAAAAAAACGAAACATTGTTTTGATTTGTAAGGATTTGTTTTTAATTATTTACAATATTATATACATATTATGTGGACACATCCTTAATATTTTATTTTTACATTTTATTTTATTTGAAAACTCGACCTTCAAAACCTAAGCCAAAAAACACAAACCCAGACGTGATCGTGCCACGACCCGTGAAGTGACCTGCCAGAATCATAAAACCAAGAAGTGGCTTTTAGTTGCCTGTTCAGCTGTGAATGTAAGTTAAAACATTATACAACACATTTACTATTATCATTTTAAGTTATAAAAAAAATACTTATTCATTTGTTACGATTTTTTATTCATTTATTCGACATAAAACAAAGCTTTCGATTCTTTTATTGAAATTTTTTTAAATTTTTACCTGGTCGATACAGAAACAACGTATTTGTTTGTTTAAATAAGTAGAATCAAGTTATAGGATTGATATTTATCTCGTTTTTTTTTTAGAATTTCTTCTAAACAACTTATAAATATTCCATCAATATTATTTTTTTGATTTTGATTTTTGAAAAAAAAAAGAAAAACAAATTTCAAATGTGCTTTTAATATCAAAAACACATAGGTAATCACGAACTTATTAATCGTTAGCAATAAATTAAAAAAAAAACAGGTCTTAATTCTTAAATTAATCATATCATTATGCTGCAAAAAGGTATTGCGTTTCGTATTGAAAGCAAAATTTTGAAAACTCTTAACAAAAAACATTTTCAGCAGGGATCTGTTTTGAAACTCGATATAAAACTTAACAAAACGAAACATTGTTTTGATTTGTAAGGAGTTGTTTTTACTTATTTACAATATTATATACATATTATGTAGACACATACTTAATATTTAATTTTTACATTTTATTTTATTTGAAAACTCGACCTTCAAAACCTAAGCCAAAAAAACAAACCCGTGAAGTGATCTGCCAGAATCATAAAAACAAAAAAGTGGCTTTGAGTTGCCTGTTTAGCTTTGAAGGCAAGTTAAAACATTATAGAACACATTTACTATTATCACTTACTTATCCATTTGTAACCAACGTTTAGTTAAAAATCGATTTTCATTCATTTATTCGACATAAAATAAAGCTTTCGATTCTTTTATTGAAAATGATTCGATATAAAACAAAGCATTTAAACCAATAATGGTCACAAATTTAGCTTGTTTCATGGTTTCTTTATTAAGAATTTTTAACCTTTTACCTGGTCGATACAGAAACAACGCATTTATTTTTTAAAGAAAAAAAATTAAGTTTTAGATATAAAAAATTTGTGTGTGCATTTAAACACAACAGGTTTAAACGGTTAGATTGGCATTTATTTCGTGTTTTTGGGATTTCTTCTAAACAGTCCATAAATATTATATTAAAGACAGCTTTCAGAATAATAATGCTCTAAGTGCATTTAGCATAATTTGGATTAAAAGAAAAAGAAATCAAATGTGCATTTAATTTCAAAAACACATAATCACAAACTTGTAAATGGTCAGAAGTAAATTAAAAAAAAAAATATTCTGAAAGCTTGTCTCTTGATTTAATCATTTCTTTGGTACTGCAGGTATTTGTTTCGTATAGAAAGGTAAATTTTTTTTAAATTCTTAACAAGAAATATTTTCAGCAAAAATCGATTCGTTTTAAACTTTAATAAAACACTAATCAAAACAAAGATTTGGTTTGATTATGATTTAAAGACTTGTTCTTAATTATTTAAAATATTATTGATACATAGTTCATATTTTATTTTTACATTTTATTTCATTTGAAAAGGTGACCTACAAAACCCAAGCGTAAAAAACTTGAAAATTTATTCAATCAACTATCGATTCTTTTATTGAAAATAATTTGACATAAAACAAAGCAGTTACAACAATAATGGTATAAACTTTGCTTGTTTCGTGGTTTTTTTATTTAACCTTTTTAACTAGTCTTAACAGCAACCACGTTTTGGTTTTTTAAAGAAGAAAAATCAAGTTTAAGATAAAAAATATTTGTATAGAATAATAGATATATCAGCCGAACAGATTAGATTTTCTTTCTTTTTGTTTTATAAGGGTACAGAATAGCCCAGAAATAGTTCATTATGAAGATTTTTGATTTAATTATATCGTACTATTCCTTCTTGTTTCAAAGAGTAAGTACATATTAGTTTGAGTATTAAAAAAATTAAATAAAAAAAAATGCACTTCTATGCAACTCTATAGCAATTTCTTTCTGAATGGTTTGATCATTTTTTTGTCAACGTTTATGCCCAAGTCAAGAACCCAAAAAAGATTTCTTTTAAAATGTTTTACTGTATCTATGTAAAATAATATTAAAAATAAAATAGGGTTTTGAAAGATTGTCATTTGAGTAGAAGCAAGTTTATAAGCAATTAATTTAGTGGAATTCTGTGGTTATCACAACATTAGTGGAATTCTTTTTTTCGGTTTTCAGACAGGATTTTTATTTTTAGAAGGAAATAAACATAATACAGAGCATTTAAACCAATTTGTTGTTTGTTTGTGCAAAATTATTGTATGATTTTTTTGCCTGCCCAATAGAACAAGTAGGTATTGGTCAAGTTACGAATGAGTTCAAAAAAGTATTGCGAAGCGTGTACTTATCCGATCAAAGCGATTAAGGTGTCTATGGACAGATAAACTTATTTTCTATTCCATCATTGGAAAAAAAATTTGATTTTGTGCTCTAGATTGTGGTAAAAGCCTCTTAGAAATCGAGGAAATGGCCAAAATGGCTGTTTTTCAAAGCAAATGTAGCCCACACTATAGCATTTTTTGCAAAAAAATGTTTAATAACATAAAACTCCATATTTGTATTATGCCACTATTGGAGAAAAATTTTATTTTTGTACCTTATAAAAATTTTAATTATGCAAAATAAAAATGCTTGTGAATTTTGAAAAAACCCATTTTTGACAGTCAATTTTTCATACCTAACGATATTTTTTTGACAAATTTTTTTGCAGTGGATATAAATTCAATATATTTTTCATTATTTACATTAATTATGTAATCATATTTGTATCATTTGATATTGAAATTTTTAATTCTTAAAATGCACTTTTTGACAGAAAATGTATGTAAATTTAGAAGTTAAAATCAGTTACTTTTAGAAATTTTTGTTTAATACAATAATACGCCTACTAGTGACCAATTAGTAAAAATGCAAAGTTTTATAAAACAAAGTATCTGATGAAAGTGAAAAAAAAACGGTCTTATATATGCAAAAAAAAAGTTAGCAAATGTTCAGTTCGGAACACTCTTAACGTTTCGATTTCAATTTTTTTTCTCTTAGGCTTCTTTTAATATGAATATAATATAATTATATTATTCGAATTTAAAAAATGTTATAAGCAAATGAAATTCGAAAGGAAAAAAAAACATTTATAAACAATTGTTGACATTAAATTTTATTTAACGCGATTGCATCAGTAAATCAATACTTTAAATCGATATACATACATAGGTTTCTTCTCGTGCAAACATTTATTTTAAATGTTTTAAAACTTTTTCAAATGCAATCATTCAAAGAATTGAAAATATAATATCGAAACTCCAAACAACTCTGGAAATATGAAAATGATTTCTTATAAACAAGTTAAAATAAAAGAGTTTTAGGTTTATCAGTTTTAAAACCTAGTGTATTCAAGAATATTTATTAGATTAGGTACCTACAAATTACACCTTTCTGCTGAAATAAATTCCTTTAAAATCTAAATGAGAAACCGACACATGCACGAAATCAAAATGTTCGCACGACAGATGTACGAAAACTACATGTACGAAAATTAAATGTATGAAAAGCAAAATGCTCGAAAAGACAAATGCTCGAAATATAAATGCTCGAAATACATTATGCTCGCAATTAAAACTTTGCATGCACCCAATCTCGCACCTACCCCACATCCCTATAGTAAGTCCAAGCAGGGGGGTACCTCACTGTTTACACACAATAGAAACTTTGCATACACCCAACCTCGCATCAGTATTTTTCGTACATTTGTATTTCGAGCATTTATATTTCAAGCATTTGGCTTTTCGAGCATTTTGCTTTTCATACATATAATTTTCGTACATTAGTTATTGTTTTTGTGTATGATATTCAAATATCTTTGTTTAATTACTAAAGACTGGTTTTGCTTGATCGAAAGTAAGTAAATGTTTCGTATAGAATAAATTTTTGAATAAATCTATACATCTATACATCTATACATAAAATTGGAGTGTCTGTCGTTAATATTGAAATAATTTCAAGTTTTTGAGCTTAGGTGGTTGTTTAATTGCTAAGAAACATAACTGCATCATTAAAACGGTTTCATCACGGTTTCTTTGAAATACTAGAAAAACAATCATATTAAGGGAAAATTGTGTCGAAACAAAAAATTAATATAGGAAATGATTATAAACAAGTAGGAATAATCGATTTTTAAAGTGTCAGACAATAAAATTAGAACAATAAATTATATAGTCTTAGAAGTGGTGAAAGCTTTTCCCGAAACTATGTCGACGTACTGTTTGGATCTGTGCAAACTACATGCCACCAACAAGGCATCGATGCCACGGCTTCTTTGACCACCACAATGTATTTTCAAGAATTGCTTGACCTATTTGGATGATTCTTTTCAGGAAATCTTTGGTATTGGGAGGGATTTTGTCAAGTTTGGGTAAATTCGGTCTTGCGTTTTACCAAAAAGGTGCAGAAGCACACTTTGGGTACCTGTTTTATATAAAAAAATCAATTGAGTTTGAAAATAAATCAATCAAATCATGAAATTTGGTTCTGATAAAATAAAAAAGAAATACAGTCGAGTCTCGATTATCCGGGATTCGAATAATCGAGGACACATTATTAAAATTTTGTTTTTTTTTTCATTTGTTATCGAAATTTTTGTCTACCCGGGCGGAGCCAGGGCGGGCCAGCTAGTTAATAATAAATTAGTAACTTGAAAAGTTATTTTGATGCGTGGTTTATTTATTGGACGTGATGTGATTTAGCTAGACTTGACAAATATAGGAAAATATTGACTACACATATTTGACTTTTTCTGGTTTTAACATTATATCAAAAAATTTATTAAATTTTGAATTCCTTTCATAAAAAAGAGCTATCGATTTTCTAAAAAAAAATTGTTCGGGTTGAAATCAATTCTTTTTGAGCATCCAAAACGCAGCATTATTTTTGCTAATGCTTTTAAGATTTTATTACTCAATTATTTAAAATAACAATTTTTTTTTTACAATTTTTTCATTCAAAAACTTGACCTGCCAGACGTGATCGTGCCGTAGTGATCTGCCTGTGCCCAAACCAACTAAGAGAACGAAAGAAAAAGGTTGAATATTTTTTCCTGTCATCGTTGTAAAGGTGAGTACATTGTTTAAAAACAGTTTTATATTTAAAATTGCAAATGGTATTATTTTTTGGAAAAAACATTCATACAAAATGTTTTCCAGTTATGAAATATGTTTTTCCAGCTGAGATCAATTTATTTTAGCTTGCTTTTTTTTAAGGAATTCGACATTACAAAATGCAACATTCAAATCAACGATTGGTTTTGCTAAGCTTTAAAGATTTGTTTTTAATTCTTTAGTTCTACTTTTGCCTTTTTCTATAAAACAGCAAGTTTTGGTATATTTTTGTAATACTTTCTGCATTTCAATCGTACAATCCGTAAATTTTATGTTTATTATCAATTTCAAAATGGAATAAATTTATGACTTAGAAAAAATAATAAACAAACTATATTTCAATTTAGTTTTTTTCTAGTAGGCGTAAAAATAGTTTTTTTTAAATTATTTTGCAGATTTTTGTTATAAAATGCTGTGTTTCGTTTGTAAAAAAAAGTTTGGCCACCTTGATATTCTTATGTATCATCTTAAAAATATACATGATCTACGCACCAACAGTACTTTTCGTTGTTTTGACAAACATTGTTCTCTATTGTTCAAGAATTCGTCGAGTTACAAGAGACATATAAAACGCTTTCACGTCAAAATCTTTAAATCTGAAGAAGTACAAAAATCTGTTACAAATGTTGAAGTATTAAATAAAAGCGTGGACTTGAATCAAATTGAGAGTTCTGTTAATAGCATGTTAGTTGATCCACCTTCTTCACAAATCTGTCCACAAGAAGATATTCAGAGTAAAAGAAATGATTTCAAAGCTGAAATTGCAATAGAAAAACTTTTTGAAAGTGCATTAAAATGGTCTTTATCATTACACTCAAATGATAATTTTTCAAGAAAAGACGTTTACCAAATTCAGAAAGGTGCTTTAGCTTTCATAGTCGAGCCACTTCTTGAAATTTTTGACAGTTTTTCAAAATGCAAACTACACCAAAATCAAGTGATTTTAAACGAAATGTCTAGTATTATAAGCGCTTGTAAAGACCCATTTGAGAAGTGTAGTTCAGATTATCTCTTAACTCAAAAACTTAGAAACTCAGGATACATGGACGATGTAAATGAGTTTGTAATTAATAAGGAAATAAAAACAAACTATCGTACTGGGCAGTTACATCTAGAGGAAGTTATTGACAAAGGCGTTGTGTTACCGCTTCGTTCACAATTTAAAGTATTATTTGAAACTGAAAACTTTTTTCTTGACATGTTAAACTATATGAAATTTTTGGAATCAAATGATCGGTTCATAAACTTTGTACAAGGAGAATTGTGGAAAACAAAGTCAAAATTGTATCCAAACAAAATATTGATACCATATTTCTTGTATGCAGATGAATTTGAAATAAACAATCCCCTTGGATCTCACTCTTCAGTTCACTCCATCTGTAACTTTTATTATTCATTCGCCTGTATGCCTCTAAATGAAGCAAAATTGGAAAATGTATTTTTAGCAGCCGTAATTAAATCAAAAGACTTTAAAACGAACGGAAACGATAGTTGCTTGACGCCTCTTATAAAAGAGTTAAGATTCCTTGAAGAAGAAGGTATCGATATAAAGGCAGCTAATGGTGATGTAAACCACGTTCATTTTATTTTAGGCCTCATACTTGGTGATAATTTAGGCTTAAACACGCTTCTGGGTTTCAACAAATCGTTTTCAGGGACATTTTGTCGTTTTTGTCGTTTACAAAAAGACAAATGCAGTAAGGTTTGCATTGAAGAACCAGATGAAATGAGAAACATATGTAATTACAACTTAGATGTACAGAAATATAATCCTAAAGAAACTGGTATTAATAGTGAATGCTGTTTTAATGATATCCCCTCATTCCATGTTGTTGAAAATTTTAGCGTGGATGCTATGCATGATATTTTCGAAGGGATATGTCACTATGATCTTTGCCACATAATAATTCATTTCACACAAATAAAAAAATATTTTTCATTAGAAATATTAAACAAACGAAAACAAACATTTGAATATGGTTCCATAGAAATAGGAAATGCTTCAAACGAAATACATCTAAATCATTTGCAAAAGCACCATTTACGAATGTCAGCAAGAGAAATGCTTACTTTTGTTCAGTTTTTACCTCTTATGGTAGGAGATTTGGTGCCATTAAGTGATGATATTTGGAGTTTTCTTTTAAATCTTCTGGAAATAATTAATTTGGTCCTTTGCTTTGAAATAACAGATGAGTCAATTTTAACACTAAGGAGCAAAATAAAAACACATAATGAACAATATCTTCAACTTTTCCAAGATAATTTAAAACCCAAGTTCCATATTATAACACATTATCCAACAATTTTACAAAAATCAGGACCACTAAGGAAATACTGGTGTTTTAAATATGAAGCAAAACATAAAAGTTTTAAACTATATTCACATGCTATAACTTCCAGGAAAAATATATGCCTTACATTGGCTAAAAAATTTCAACTAAAATTTGTAAACAGAATCTTAAATTATAGATTTGATACTCCTAAATGTGTAGTATGGAAAAAAGACAGAATGCAAAGCGCGTTGGTTTCTTTAATAAGCAAAAAGATGAAAGTCCAGCAAGATCGATTGAATATTTTTCGAGCGGCTGAATACAACGGAATATCATATAAGATTGGGTACTATGTGTCAAAATTAACCGACGATTATAATATTTATATGATAATCAATTTTGTGCAAAATGAAGAAGACATTGTTTTATTTTGCCAAAAATTAAAAGAAGTTCATTACGACCCACATTTCATGGCATTTGAAGTCGATACCTCTTGTCTGGGCGAATATTTTATTTTACACTTTGATGAATTAGTAGGCCCTCCATCAACAGTAATAAAAACTGCGAAAGGAAAAACAATGATAAACATAAAAGAATACTTTTTACCGTAAAGGTAAATAATATATAATATATAAATATACATACATATTAATTATTTATTTGATTTGTATTAAATAACTTTATATTCCGTATTCTAAATAGTATTTATGTGGTAATATAAATAAAATGCACGACTGGGTCGCACGAACTTGCTCTTTCAATTTCCCATCTGGAGAGGAAACAAGAAAACCTTGAAGAAAATCGCATCATTGGTTTAGGCTGTAGATCCAGGTACAGACAGACAGACAGAATTGTGCCACCCACTTTTTTCGTGTTCTCTATCATCATATTGTGATGTTTGATTGTTATCTCAAAATTTCTTTTTGCACGAATCCAAAATTTGCCCTATACAGTTGAAACTCGATTAACCTTGATGGTCGGGACCGAGCCCATCACGGATAATCGAAAATCCCGGAAAATATAACTTTTTTTTTTTTAAATAAAACAGAAATTGATATTTTAATTTTATATTTTTTATTTTTATTTACGCGATCTTAAGAAACAAAACAAAACGCAACCCGGAAAATTTATTATCCCGTTACTTCTTTTTGCGTGTCTTTAAATGCAATGCAACAGATACAAAATTCTGTTGGTTTTTAGATGTGAAAAAAACTTGTTCGGTCTTGTTCTCATATGTTACGGATAATAGATTTTTATGTTAAATATTTTCATCACGGTTAATAGAGCGTACCGGTTAATCGAATCCCGGATAATCGAGTTTCAACTGCAGTACTTTAATCGCAAGTAAAAAAGGAAATTATTCGTTACACGACTTAAGATCGATTGCCCCTGTGTGCTGTTGACCGGAGTATTTATCCTATTTGTTCGATGTGGATGAGGGTTGCTTTTGTTGTCCTGTTCTTGTAATTGAAACCGATGTACATGGTTTTGTTGCTTTCCGGAGTTTGTGTGTTTGCCTGTCTATTTTAGGTAAATGATGTTTGATTATTACTAACAGATGGTCTATTGTTGCGAGTGTGCTGTTTTACTCTTGTAGGTTTTCCTACTCTTTGTTGTCGGCTATTTCCTCAAGTGGAGTGAAGGTTCAATATATAGATAGATATATATATCTGTGGTGTTTGGTAGAAACCTGATAACTCCATTTTAAAATTAGCGTCTTTACGCCCACTTTAAATCAAGCTAGAGTGTAAACGAGGCCACAGATTTTCTTCAAATTTGGAATACTTATGAACATAACCTTTAAAAAATTATGTTTCAAATTTGAAGAAAATCGGTTCACCCGTTTAGGTTGTAGGTCGATGTAAAGTGGACGCAAAGACGCAAATTTTAAAATGGAGTTATCATGTTTCTACCAAACACCACAGATATATATATAGATATATATTGTATATTTCACCATTGTTACTTTAAAAGCTTAAAAAAATCTTTGCATACTTTTAGTTTCTACTGAAATAACTAAACAAGAAAAACGATGGAAAGCAGCACAACAACTTCAGATGATGAACTAAACCCTGATCAACCTGTATCCATTTCGTACATAGAAATTCCACCCTCGTATGGAAGACCCACAATACAGTCTGTTGAAAACATATCGCTTGTAGGATTACAGAATATTACAGGACCTTTCAAACTCGTGGATCATTCCACAATCAATTCTTATCAACAGTCTGATGAAGACAAAAACTACCACAAAATAGACCATTCGGAATCAGCAGAAGAAACATTCAAGCAACTTCTTAAGTCCTGGAATTTAGAACATCTAACAGAATTTTTAACATGTAAGTGGTTAAGCTACTATAAAAGCAAATAAAATATTTCCATAATGCTCACACCCCTATTTATATTATCAATAATTACTTTAATACATATCAACATTTGGTATCATAATACACAATTATTTAAAAAAAAATCAACTTCATCGAAAGCTATAAATTTTCTTTCAATTCACAATGGTCTGTTGAATTCTTAATGATCAAAACTATAGTCAAATGACCATACATAAATATACATATCAATTGATAATTGGCTATCATAATAGTGGTGTGAGATTTGTTTCCATTCATACTTCTCGATTCTCTATTGGTTTGGCATACACTGCCTTTTATTATTTTCTTTGTGTTTCAATAGTTCACATTGAACTAAATGTGTGTATTTGAGCCACATCAACTAGAACACATAACAAAACAAACGAAGAAAATAATAGTTCAGCAAAAGTGATTATTAAACGTTTCATCAACTTTTCCAAAGCAGTATATCTGAATGTATAAATTCTCCTTCTCCTTTTCATTCATTAATTTCTCTTTATAATAGCTGAGAAAATAAACATCGATATTTTGAAAATAATTAAACGACGTCACATTAATTTGCTTTTCAAAAACCAAAAAATCGGTGATCTGGTGATGTTCGAACAGAGTTTAACAGAATGGCGTTCAAGTTTGTCATTGTTCGTAGACGATGAGGAAAGCGAAAATATTTCTGAAAGAGGAAATCAAAAGCCTCTTTCAAATACGTCATACAACTCTTCACCGAGTAACTCAAAAGGACCTGAGTCACCAGAACTGAGCGATGTCTTTATATCATTATCAGACATAATGAACGAGAGTGATCAATCAAAAATTGTGACAGATTACTATGAGCGGTATTCCAAATTACTAGAAGAACATAGGACCATCTTGATAAGCATAATTTGCAATTATTTTCAAAAAAACTACTACCACATGTCCTTGGGCACCAGTTATCGGTTAGAAAAAGAAGTTCTGAATCGTTTCCCTGGAGAAAAACTGGAATATTACCGTGTGGGTAGAAGAGGAAAGATATATGCCAAAGCTTGTAACGCCAAACGATGCTTTCGGTCACTTCTCAAAAGGACATCAGTTCCGGATGAGGATGCCTCTGACACCCCTAATGTTGAATCAATGAATCCACGTAAACTAAAATTCAGTGAGTATCTTCTTACATTTACATATAGCACTTCTTTTTAATACCAACTCAAAAAGCTGTTAAAAAGGACAACACAGGAAAAAAGAGTGTGGTTAAATTTACAGTCCACAGATCACAGCAAGCATTCCTGTTTTTAGCCAACTCTTTTCAAGAAATGGATGACCACATTACATATTTAAAATCGAAAGGAGAAAATATTCAGTCGTTAATTCTTGGTTTAGGTGACACATTTTAATAAAATTTCAAACTTTTATGTATATTTAGACGGAGTAAAGTTCCTTTTCAATAGCTTCCTAAGGGCTGTTGATATTTGTTTTAAAACTTTCCATTTATTTAATTTAGAATATCCTCTAGCCTGCTCTCAATTTTGGTCATTTATAGAGAATCACTTTAACGACATGAAAAGTACAAAAAATACATCTTCCAAAATGTTAACAATTTTACAAATAATTGTAGGGTTTAAATAGTTCCAAAATTATTTATCTAGGTTCTAGGTATACATATGTACTTTTAACTTGATTAACTTGCTTAGATAAAAGACATTCAATAGTCAGAAGAACAGGTATGTTGCTCAACAAAAAAAGCGAATATATCAAAAAATTGATATGGTGCTTCCACTTGTTGATTCCAACTCAGAAAACATTTAAAAAAATCTGCCTGTTTTTGAACAACTCAGTTCAAGAAATGAACGAACCCATTAAATTTAAAAAAACCAGAAACGAAAACTCTAAAATTTACTAATTTAAATAAAATTTCAAACATGCATGTATGTGTGTTTAGACGTAGTAAGCTTTTTTGGAGCTGCTGGATACCATTAATCTCAATTTAGTTCACTTTTTTGACATGAAAATAAAGAAAAGGTAATTACAAGCCGATTAAAGCCTCAAGATATATAGTCTATTTGTCGTTATATGTATATGAAATAAGCTATAGATCACTTTTCACTTTTGTCTTCTGCGCTAGTTTGGTTTAATTTTGAACTTAAAAAAATTTGTTTGCGTAGGTTTGATGACATAAGAATTTTATTAGTGACCTCTTCGTTTTATAAAGATGGAAGTTAATATTACAAGCTTGTTTTTTATTGATCTGAGCTTGCTATATTATGAACTTGCATTTCTATAATGGTGATAACTTCACTTTCATGGAATTAACAATAGTAAAGAAAAACTTAGTGTTTTACTTACTTTTGTTTGATAATGTAAAACATTTTTTAACATGAACATTAAGATTTTCAACAAAACACACCTAATTTATATAAAACTATATTTCAGAAATTGTTTTGTGCATAATAACACAATAAATTTCAGAATAAAAAAACATGCAATCCCAGAACCTTTCAATATTTTACTTTCAAACAAGCAATCCCAAAACCTGTTAATATCTTTACTTTCCTTGTCTGTTTTTTATTAAACCTAGGTATGTTATATATTGTATACCCAATAGGTCCTGAAGGTGATGCAGAGGAATCTATCCGAAGCTTAAAGTATGACAATTTATCGGCTATGGAATTTGACAGCTGTTGGCAATCATGTAGTCAGTATAGGATGAAAAATATTCAGGAAGCCAGTTCTCTGGAAAGCATATTTGAAAAATGGCCGGAGTATAAAGACCCAACTGGTTATCGATTAGTAGGTTTCATTTGAATAAATATTCTTATCTTATTTAAAATGAAGAAAATTGCATCTTTGTACTTATTTAAAAAAGCATTTAGCAATTGTTATAAAGTATAACTAATAATTAATTTACATCTTATCAATTTATACATCAGATTGACAAGGATTTTGCGGTAATGTACGGAAGTCGTCCGGGAATACTTACAAGATGGCCGGAACAAGCAACTGCATTGAAAAACTTTCTCTTGATGGAAAACCACTTAAAGGATAAACCAATTAGGGAAATGCTTCAAAAAATTGGGCAAGCAGATATTAATAATGGTAATTTGTTTTTTTTCACATTTTGTTTTTATTAGGTACAGCATATTTTGCTTCTGAAGTTGACCTTGTCTTAGAAAACGAAAATTAAGTTTTTGCTTATGAGACAAATTATTTATTAAAATTTTAAAATGGTGCTTAGTTAAAACTGCAGACTAGTAATAATTGATTTTGCAAACGTCTATGAATAACCACCATTTTAATCATGTTACATTTACATGCTATGTAATTATATAACTTAGAATTTAAGTAGTAACTTAATAATAAACAAGCTATAACTATGTATTTATTTATTTATTTCCTATTATTATTTATCATTTTATATTATAAATTTTTGTTTTCTATTCTAATTACAGATACTACAACAGCAAAATTAATGTGGTGCTTGCACTTCTTTTTAATACCAACTCAAAAAGCTGTTAAAAAGGACAACACAGGAAAAAAGAGTGTGGTTAAATTTACGGTCCACAGCTCACAGCAAGCATTCCTGTTTTTGGCCAACTCTGTTCAAGAAATGGATGACCACATTACATATTTAAAATCGAAAGGAGAAAATATTCAACCGTTTATTCTTGGTTTAGGTGACACTAATTTTAATAAAATTTCAAACTTTTATGTATATTTAGACGGAGTAAAGTTCCTTTTCAATAGCTTCCTAAGGGCTGTTGATATTTGTTTTAAAACTTTCCATTTATTTAATTTAGAATATCCTCTAGCCTGCTCTCAATTTTGGTCATTTATAGAGAATCACTTTTACGACATGAAAAGTACAAAAAATACATCTTCCAAAATGTTTGTTCTTTCAGAAGAGTTAAAGGGCTCTTCTTTGTAAATGTTATTTCATTTTATATATTTTTTTTATAAAATTATTCACAAATTGGATTATAAACATATTTAAATCTTCATTTATCAATAATATCTCGTTAATTAAAAGCCGTTAATAATGTATAATTTTTTTTCTCAGAAAATAATAACACGTTTAAAATTCATAAAAAAGTCTAATGTTTTTAATGAAGGATTGAAGATTTTCAGATAACTTACTCGGAAAAAAAGGACAGGAATATATCTTATGAAAGGAAAGGATATAGTCATACTTTTCCAGGAAAAATTACATAGGTAAGCTTAGAACTATAAATACATTTTATGTAATATTAATTTTCCATAAAATACATGAATATATTTATACCGATTTATTAATGTTTTCATGCAATTTATTTTTCTTTCACAGAATGTAAGCAATTTTCATCTATTTTATTTAAGACTACATAAAAAATGATGTATATTTTCATAAAAATGTATGTAAGCTTTCATAAAATCTGTATGAATACATTCATACTGATTATGAATGTTTTCATACGATTCATGGTTTTTTCATATAATTTATGTATAAAAGTTCATAAAATCTATGAAACCATTCATATATTTTACGAACATTTATGCATAAATTCTATGAAAAAAAACATGAATCGTATGAAAACATTCACAATCAGTATGAATGAATTCATACAGATTTTATGAAAGCTTACATACATTTTTATGAAAATATACATCATTTTTTATGTAGTCTTACATAAAAAAGATGAACAATTGCATACATTCTATGAAAAAAAACATAAATCACATGAAAACTTTCATAATCAGTATGAACAAATTCATAAATTTTATGCAAAATTACATCAGTGGATGAAAGGTTACATCATTTGTATGTAGGGTTACATAAAAAAGATGATCAGGGTCATCAATCGTATGACAGAAATCATCAATCGGATGACCACATTCATAAATTTTATGTAAAATTTCATCAATGGATGAAATATTACATCATTTGTATGTAGGTGTACATAAAAAGGATGATCAGCGTCATCAATCGTATGACAGAAATCATCAATCGGATGATCACATTCATAAATTTGATGTAAAATTTCATCAGTGGATGAAATATTACATCACTTGTATGTAGGGTTACATAAAAAAGATGATCAGGGTCATCAATCGTATGACAGAAATCATCAATCGGATGACCACATTCATAAATTTTATGTAAAATTTCATCAATGGATGAAATATTACATCATTTGTATGTAGGTGTACATAAAAAGGATGATCAGCGTCATCAATCGTATGACAGAAATCATCAATCGGATGATCACATTCATAAATTTGATGTAAAATTTCATCAGTGGATGAAATATTACATCACTTGTATGTAGGTGTACATAAAAAAGATGATCAGGGTCATCAATCGTATGACAGAAATCATCAATCGGATGATCACATTCATAAATTTGATGTAAAATTTCATCAGTGGATGAAATATTACATCACTTGTATGTAGGTGTACATAAAAAGGATGATCAGCGTCATCAATCGTATGACAGAAATCATCAATCGGATGATCACATTCATAAATTTGATGTAAAATTTCATCAGTGGATGAAATATTACATCACTTGTATGTAGGTGTACATAAAAAGGATGAACAGCGTCATCAATCGTATGACAGAAATCATCAATCGGATGATCACATTCATAAATTTGATGTAAAATTTCATCAGTGGATGAAATATTACATCACTTGTATGTAGGTGTACATAAAAAAGATGATCAGGGTCATCAATCGTATGACAGAAATCATCAATCGGATGATCACATTCATAAATTTGATGTAAAATTTCATCAGTGGATGAAATATTACATCACTTGTATGTAGGTGTACATAAAAAGGATGATCAGCGTCATCAATCGTATGACAGAAATCATCAATCGGATGACCACATTCATAAATTTGATGTAAAATTTCATCATTGGATGAAATATTACATCACTTTTCGGTAGGTGTACATAAAGAGGATGATCAGTTTCATCAATCGTATGACAGAAATCATCAATCGGATGACCACATTCATAAATTTGATGTAAAATTTCATCAGTGGATGAAATATTACATCACTTTTCGGTAGGTGTACATAAAGAGGATGATCAGCGTCATCAATCGTATGACAGAAATCATCAATCGGATGACCACATTCATAAATTTGATGTAAAATTTCATCAGTGGATGAAATATTACATCACTTTTCGGTAGGTGTACATAAAGAGGATGATCAGCGTCATCAATCGTATGACAGAAATCATCAATCGGATGACCACATACATAAATTTGATGTAAAATTTCATCAGTGGATGAAATATTACATCACTTGTATGTAGGTGTACATAAAAAGGATGATCAGCGTCATCAATCGTATGACAGAAATCATCAATCGGATGATCACATTCATAAATTTTATGTAAAATTCATCAGTGGATGAAATATTACATCACTTGTATGTAGGTGTACATAAAAAAGATGATCAGCTACATCAATCGTATGACAGAAATCATCATTTGGATGACATCATTCATACATTATATTCAAAATTAAACAGGTGGATGAAAGATTACATAATTTTGTATGCAGTCTTACATCAAGTGGATGAAAGTTTTCTTCAGAAGGCTTGGAAAATGTATGAATAATCTTCATCATTAGTATGCAACAGTACATAAAGAATATGAAAGCTTGCATAATACCTGGAGGGGAAATAGAATTCTCTCGTTTTATGAAACTTTCATAATTTTGATGACTTTTCATCAAAGTATGATTTGAATCATCAACGTATGAATGAGATTTCATAATCCGTATGAAAAGTTACAATGGCGCAAAACACATGAATTTTTTCATACGGATTATGCCATTTTTCATTTATATTATGTACATTTTTGGTTCAGTGTAGTTGCAATGCAATAACAAATAATGTTACTTTGAAAATCAAAAAGAATATGTATCCAAACTTATGAATAATTTCCTTTATTTCGCAGATGAAAAATGTAAAGAAACCTGTATTGTTGTTGTTGCTTTCCAAAATGGATTCATGTCGTCAGCCAAAATGATATCATGTGCGTAGTCAGGGAAGGAGGTTTAAGAGATTAGGGTCAATTATTAAGAAAGTTTATATAATTTTATTATTATTAGAAAAAGCTTGAAAAAATTTTTGTATAAGGATGAATGTAGGTGTGTAATATTTGCATCTATTTATGCATTGCGTTCAGGGTAGGACAAGCTATATGTGCAAGCGGTGCAAATGCACAGGGCGCTGAACCCAAGGGGCGCCTTGAACAGGCATTAACAAAGCCACTTCTCGTAACCACTACCTATACCTACCTATTTTTTAAATTTTTATTTCTCACACCAATAGTGATATCCAGTACATAACTACCAGTTTATTCTGAATTTAAACACAGTTATAATATACATACATCTATCTACTATTCCAAAAATAAGTCGATGTCTATCTTCCTATTCTCACCCACAGTAACAAAAAACTACATCACAAAATCTTTGAAATGTGCACGATTTTGTTCGCCTTTACCAACAGATACCTACCTATTTGCTATTTTTCTCTTTTTCAAACTATCGACGTTATTCTCAGCTCGCTCACCATCGTGTGTGTGCTGTGTGCGTGAAGGCATTTATTTTATTTTCATAACCCAAACCCACCCCTATGCTGTGCAACATAAAACAAAATTCTTCAACTGCAAATACAGACAATTAACAGCCAGCATGGTGATAACATGAGCGCGATAACAGTTCTTCTATATGAAATCGAAGTCAGAAATGTTAATTTAACAGAAATTCTAAGGTGAAAAATTCATACTCATTGGCATAACAGCGCGCAAATTAAAAATTTGCGTCTATGAATTAAACTCTTCCGGTTGAGTGTTTTTTTTGTTTTATTTTGGCATTGGCTTCTATTGATGAGTGAAATATGAAATTGTAGCACTGTCTTATTGTGTGTTGAAACAAAGGATTGAAATATGGAAATAATGAATGATGATGATGCAATGATTTATGATTATGATGATGTTTGTCGTTAATGAGGGAATCTTGTTTATTCAATTTCTCCTTTTCTCTATTTTTTTGTTGTTGCCAGGCATTATTTTCATTAAGAAAAAAGGATTTTTTGACTTATCTAATTACATTATTTGTGTGCCAGTCGTGTTCTTATTGTGGTCAAACTAAAAAACTCAAAACAAAAGAAGGGAAAAAAGAATCTATATTGAGAGTATATATGTAGATCTGTTATGCGTAGAGTCAGAGTCCAGTAGTCATTAGTTTATAAATATAACGTCTAGCGTGTTTACTTTTTTGTTAAAGGCTGAATATATAATTCTGAAGTATAAAATCTTTTTGTATATTTTAATGAACATTAAAGTGGTTCTTACATAGTTCGAACAAATTCAGTTTTTATTATGTATTTACAAAAGTGACGTGTCCCTCTACAACCTAGGTACCTACCAACATAGTTAAGAAAGTAGGTAGGCACAAAAAAGTATATATAAAAAAAAGCATTGCAAAGTCTACCCCTTGGGTAAAATGAGGATATGACCGCAATTGATGGGCGGAAATGATGAAGTATGCGCAGGGCGCTAATTTCGCTCGGGCCGGCCCTGATTGCGTTCGTGTATTTGTACTCTCCTTATACCGAAAGAGGACTTAAATCTTTTGGCCCCGTTTGTGAAATAAGTTTTTAAAATGTATTTTATATTTAGAAACTAGTGAATCCTTGGGGTTAGTGACACCCCTAATTGAATATAATATAGAGGATTTTATTTTTTGATTATATTTTGTATTTGTATATGAAGTTAAAATTTTGTTTTTTTTTTGCGTTAAGGCTATTTACCCAGATTCTTTTTTTTTTAAATAAATTTGATAAAAAGTTTTAAAAAATGATAAAATTATCTGAATAGGTATTTCTTACAACAACAAAACTGCTACATATTTTCAATTCTGAGTTAAATTTTTCAATTCATAGTTTTAAAACATCCTTCGAAAATAAAAGAATTTTTTTAATAAAATTTAGCAAGAAAATTTATTCACAAAAAAAAATTAACTATTCGTAGAACCTCGTTTTAACAACAAATAAGTATATTTTACGAAGAAAAGAGAACAATTCATGTTTTAAATAATCCTGACTACGCCCCTGTGTAGCTTTTTTCTCAATAGGGCTTTTTAGCAAATACCAATGTTCATTTTTAAATGTCAAACTCAAGACCTCGGCACGAATGACATTTAGGTAACACCCATTTTCTTTTTTATTTCGGAGGCAAATACACTCCAATACAACAGAATGAGCACACGGATTTTCATAGTTGGTTTGTCAATTTTTTTTCAAACATTGTGCATTGTCCGAGAATAAATATAAACATAAAAACTATTTCAAAAAAAATTATTTTATTTCCATCCATTAACTTTTATTACCAGTTTCAATATTTGAGCTTATGCAGTTGACACAAAAATACTGCATTTTCCCTTATGGAAAGACTTTGAACAAAGCCGGTGGGAAAATAGCAGTGCTTATTCATTTGAAGTGGAGTGTAAACGTTTGGATTTTGTTTTTTTGGTAATAGCGTCTGTCAAACGTGCCGATTTGTTAGCTGTCACTTTGACAATTTGGTAGAGATCTCTATCGAGCAATGTTGTTGTTGCTTCTAGTTGTAGAGGTGTTTTTTTTTTACATTTTTCATACAAAAATTGAAGTGTTTCAACAATCAGTTTTGATATATTTTACGTTTGATTTATAAACTCATATGTTTTTTCATTCTATTTCACTCATAATATAATATTCCCATTCATATAAAAGTTATTAGGAAAATTAATGTTAATAAGACCATGTTTTGCATTTCTCTTATGGGAAATACATTGAACGTCAAATCGAAAAAAAATCTATCTCACAAGTAAGCTACCTGCACTGACTACTAGTAGGTGTGGAAAGCAACTTACCAGGTGTCAATTGGCGAATGGAGTCACGGCACCTAGCAGTCACTGCGTGAACCCTATGTGGGGGATACATTTTTCTTCATTTTGACATTCAATGTATTTCCCATAAGAGAAAACCAAAAAAAGGTCTGAAAAACATTGCTTTTGCTAATTAATTTTCTATGAACACGTATTTATTTTATAGTTGCAATAGAAAAAGAATTTATGTGAGTTAGTTAATCAAGAAGAATATGTATCAAAACTTATGTGTAACTTCCTATATTTTGCAGATGAAAAATGTAAACAAACCTGTATTGTTGTTGTTGCTTTCCAAAATGGATTCATGTCGTAAGCAAAATTGGTGTCATGTGCGTAGTCAGGGAAGGGGTTTGATAGACAAGAGTCAATATTATGAAGATTTTTATATTATATATTTTACTACTGTTTTCTAATAAGTAAAAGGGTAAAAGCTTACGTCATCGAAACTTTGCAGTAATGTTTTTATGAAGATGTAGGTATAAAGTATTTCTATCTATTTACATATGTATTGGGTTTGTGTATTTGTATTCTTGAGAAAAAAGGAGTACAAATATTTGTATACTATTTGTGACTATCAATAAAATATAATTTGTGTTTAGAAACTAGCGAAGCTCATGGGGTCAATAACACCCTTAATTAAATAAATAAAATTTTGCGTTTAATTTTTACAATTCTTATTTTCAAAATATGTACCCTCCAAAAATATGAGGAAATAATGACACTTCAATCGTGCCTGCGTCTTTTGTTAATGCCGCATTTATACGATTGGAGAACTGGCAATATAATGACCAAAACAATAACAGAAGAATGGACAAATTCATTATTTTTGCCATTATACTGGCAGCTTTTCACCAGTCGTGTAAATTCGGTATAAGGAAGAAGCATTTAAAATATTTACATTTACTTCCAAACAAAAAAATTCTGTACGTAGGTAAAAATACTTGAAAAAGTTTTTTTTTTTGTAATTAAATTGGTAAATATACATATATGCAAGAAATTTTCATTCCGAACAAAATGTTGAAATGTATTTGAAAATCTTCATTTTCAATACAAACATTATTAAAGAAAACAAAACTAAAACTTGGCTACGTCCCTGTGTTGCTTTTTTCTCAAACGAGTATTGGTGTTGTTGTTTCTCGTTTTAGAGGTAGTTTGTTTACATTTTTCATCTTAAATTTAAAGCATTTGAGGCGTCGGTTTTGATTTATTTTTTGCTAGATTTGTAAACTTACATGTTTTGTTATTCTGTTGCAATCATGAAAGTTGTATCCGTTCATATAAAAGTTATTAGAAAAAGTAACATGAATATGACTCTCTTTTGCTTTTCTCTTATGGGAAATACATTGAACGTCAAATTGGGAAAAATTTTATCCCCCAGATAGGGTTCATGTGCTGAAATGCAGGTGGTGTGGAAAGCAACTTACCAGGTGTCAATAGATTGGATATACAATGCCAGTTCCTTTACTTCTTCTTCTATGCCGGTCGTGGATTCGAAGAGATTTGTTGACATTTCCTTTCACATCAAGGGTAAAGGTGTGTTCAATCAATAGAAATGTCAAAAGTTGCCTGGAGATTTGTTTCCTCGTGTGAAAGGTACCATAGATAAGACCTCTATTACACGATGATTCTTTGCGTCTGACACTTTTCAAATTTTCATGAGTGTGAAGGAGAAAAAGCATCGGATTTCACCTTCGCACTCATTGAAACGCAAAGAATCATCGTGTAATAGGGGACTAAAGGCCTGGTCAAACAGATCGCGGGCCGACGGGACGGTCAATACTTTACTGGGAAAGAAAGAACGCGACGGTCAAATTTTGTTTGTAAATCTTTACAAAGACCGTCGGACCGCGCTCTGTTTGACCAAGCCTTAAGAGATTAAAAGAGAACGTCAAAAAATCTCCAGCAACTTGTTTCCTCGTGTGAAAGGGGACTAAGGTCACGATAAACAGAAACAAGAGCCCTGTTTTTTTAGTGCATTTTTATCTTCGCTTAAAAAAAAGGAGCCTGTTAAATACAACAACAATACGGAATTATACCAGTTTGTTGTTGCATTTAACATGCTACTTTTTTCTAAGCGAAGATAAAAATGCACTATAAAACAGGGCTAAGGTATGCTCATTAGATAAACCCAATTCGCCATCTTAGGCCGTGTGCCAATTGCGTTAAAATTCTGGTTAAATTTGATCCCAGTTAAATGTTATCCCTTTTTATAGGGGTGAGTAAAATTTAAGGTTTTTGCTGTGTCAATTGGATTAAATGGGATTTTTTTTTTTACATTCACTTCCCATTAGTTTTGTTGTTGCATTTTTCTCAGTAATGATAGTTCGCAAACATATCAGTTTGCAAAATGAATGAATCATCTGAAAAAGTATTTTCAATAAATTTTATTGATTCTTTTACATTATCAAGGATCTATCTCAAGTTATTCAAACTTCTTCTTGAGTGCATACTTAAATTTATTATAAGGTCTTTGTCTATATTTTTTAATCCTTTCATTTAATTTTAGTTTTTTTCTCCATTTTTCATCTTTCCCGATAGGATTCATGACATCTTGATAGCAAAATAAAATATTTATCTACATTCATCTCCCTCAGCAGTTTTTTTATAGGGTTTACAACAACACAAACAAATCCGGATCGCTAAAGATACGCAGCCGAACGCGCCCATAGACATGTCAAAAATTAACCACCGACTAAAATTTTAACGAGCTCCTGAGCAGGTTAAATTTTGAAGTCTATATTCACCTCAGTAATGTCAAAATTTAGCCATGGGATCAAATTTAACCAGTGCCGAGATTCAGCTATTTCAGCGAGTGAGATGAGATGACTCGCCTTACTCGCCGACTCATCTCACTTCACTCGCAAAAGTGATTCAGCTATTTAAGTGAAATGAGTAAGCTCGAATTTAGTTTCGAACATGAGACAAAGAATAAATAAAAAGAGCTAAATTCTACCTCCTTGTCACACTCGTTACGCAAAACGAAATGAAACAACAAATACAACAATGTAAACATTGGAATCTTTAATAATGGAGTTTGGAGTATCTTTTGTTTCAATTATTTTTTTTGTCATAATTAAAGTTTAATGTGAGTTTTACCCTTGAGAAATAAAAAGTTTAAAAGTGCTGAAAGTGAATAGAATATACATTTATTTAATATACATATATATATATGCATATGATAATAAAATAAAATTAAAGAATCAATAAAAGGGTAGTTGTTTTTATCTACGTTGTTGTTTTTTATTTCGTTTCCTATCCATGAATAGGAATTCTTGAGAAAAGCACACATACCTATCCAAAACTAGAAATTTACCAACACATACACCAAGTCACTGCGGAAATATCTGGCGAGTAATCTGACATTTCATTTCACTCGCTCACTCACTCCCTTTTGCTAACTGAATCGATTTTCGACGAAAAGTGACTCATCTCACTCACTCCCTGCGGCTTCGAATTAGCTGAATCTCGGCACAGGATTTTAACGCAATTGGCACACGGCCTTAGTGTTTTTGTGACGTAGCAATCATCTTTTACCATTTTTTACCATCATTTTCTTTTTTAAGTGAAACTAATTTTAATTAAGAATTAAATAATAATAATAATTTTGAGAGATAAAAAGCTTTAAAAATAGAAACCTTAAAAACAATCAAATGAATACATTTGTTTGCTGTTCTCCGAACGTAAGCAGATGGATTGTGACGTCACACACATAATGGGCGTGTAAAATAACATAAAATCTCACTGAGCGTTCAATGTCATGTTGACAGATACGGACAGTGCTATTTATAAACCCATTCCAAGCGATGTCTAACTTTAGACACCTGTCCAACTCCAAAATGTTATTTATAAATACTTAGCACCGATTGACTAACTTATCCACTGAAATTGGTTGTCCAAATGTTATTTCAAAGTAGACACGTTTAATGAATAAGGTGGGCAAATATTTCTGGTTTTCTAATTTTCTAGTTTTGAAATGAATGAAAAGCTAGTTGAACGTGCCCCAAAGGGTACTAAAATTCATTAATTCATTCAAAAATGAATAAATAAAGGCATGTTAGTGAATAAATGAGGCCACATTTGGACAATTGTTGGAATGCGTTTATAAATAACAAGTTGACTAAACTATTTAGGCATTGACTAGCTGGACAACTGCCCAAGCGTGTTCTAAGCAAATCTAATAAATATGATTGGGAATGTTTTGGTGGAACAAGATTCTCCGTTCAATGGTATAAAAAACATGTGATATAATTTTCGCAATGACATTTTGAAACTAAATTTCAACTTTATTTAATAAATAAACTTTATGAAATAAATGAAAAATAATA